>JAVLUX010000022.1:41108750-41795000 GCA_032164185.1 Moxostoma hubbsi
CTTGATTAATCTGAGAAACACTTATTAAGAGACCAAGATGTGTGTGTGTGTGTGTTTGTTAGTGACTGTATGTGTGAGTGTGAGTGTGTGTGTGTGTGTGTTAGTGTGCATGCGCGTTAGTGTCACGACTGAACTACAAACTCAAAATCAAGAGTTGTCTACACTGCAAGTATGTGTTGTTTTATTGCATCGCCTTGCTGGTTGGGTGTTTAGGATATGAGAGCACAGCTGGACTAAAGGTCTTCTGTATATAAAAAACACTGCAGAAGATGGCATCAAACTCACACTCTTCCACTGTATATTCCACTACACATTAGTACTTCTAAACTAGGGATGGGCATTCATCAATAATTTGGTATTGAAATATTGAAGCTCGTAAAAAATTTATATTTGAATATTCTATTATTGAAAAAAAAAAACAGAGACATTCTAAAATAATTTTTTTAGTAATAAATGTTGCGTCACCATTAAAAAAACAAGCTTCTAATTATAATACAAACTAATAATATATATATATTCATTTAAACAAGCAATGTGTGAAAACAAAAAAAGAATAGAATAAAAGTATTTAAGCTCATCATGTAAATAACTACAAACTCTGAAACTGGTATTTCTCTGTGCGATCAGCACATCTTCTATGAGTCGTGTGAATGTCCCGATCTATGGGAGGGAGATTGAAACTGCACCAGCTGGTGCACACTCTGTCACGGGGACGTTCGTCCCACGAGCACACACGCTTAATGCGGCTAGATTATAACATGATGACTCGCGACTTATTGAATCATAATATATGTCACTGTGCATTTCTTATCATGAAGACAATTGGCAATACACAGATTTATTAATAAGAGAGAGTTTGTTTTTTTGTGAGTTAAAGATGGATTGAACAGAAAGGTGAGAGTCTTCAGCCCATTATACACCTCAACAAAATATGATTTTGATTTGGCTTTTTTCAATATAAATATCTAAAACTCATTTGAAACAACGTACATTTACTTTAGCAGCTATATATATAATATTAAATATACAGATATTTTAAAATATCTATAAATCCTTTAAAAAGATGCATTCACCTGAGAAGCAGCATATAAGATATTTACACTTGCTTTTAGAGAATAGATCTTGAATATACGTATATTTTGTCTTTACTGCACTCGCAGAAGTATAACCAAGAGAAAAAATACACTTATATATAAAATACACTCGTATACAAAATACACTCGTATATAAATTACACATATACAAAATACACTCGTATACAAAATACACTCGTACACAAAATACACTCGTATATAAAATACACTTGTATATAAATTACACATATACAAAATACACTCGTATATAAAATACATTCTCTTAAAGCAAGTCTAAATATCTTGTTTTAAGGATTTTTAGACAATTTTCAAATGGAAAACAAGACAAAAACACTTGATAATGACGATATTTTGCAGTGAATTTCTTTACTGAATTAAACTTAATAAAAAGTATTTTTTCCTTTAAATCAGTGAATGTCTTTTAGAGGTATTTTTAAAAGAGGATTTTGTCCTCTTTATTATTAGTAAGCACGTTTAATACAATATTTGTAAAAAAAAAAAATAATCGGTTAAGAGCGAATGTTTAATCTTTGCAATAATTGTCGAATAAACATTCTAATAATCGTTAGATTACTCGATTATGAAAATAAATGCTAGCTGCAACTAGGGCTGGGCGATATGGCAAAAAAATACCATAACAATATTCTTTTCATATCTTTCATTAACATTTCTATTTTCATTCAATATTTATCACAATAGGGGCGGCCTCACAGCAAGAAGGTCGTGGGTTCAAACCCCGGTTTGGAGTTTGCATGTTGTCTGTGTGGGTTCTCTCCGGGTGCTCCGGCTTCCTCCCACCATCCAAAGACATGCAGGCTAGGTTAATTGATGTCTACAAAAAAAAAATTGCCCTAGGTGTGGATGTGAGTGTGAGTGGTCGTCTGTATATGTGTGGCCCTGCGATGGACTGGCGACCTGTCCAGGGTGTACCCCGCCTTTCACCCAATGTTAGCTGGGATAGGCTCCAGCCCCCCACGACCCTGTACAGGATAAGCGGTTGACGATGGATGGATGGATTTATCACGATATTGAATCACATTTGCACATTGCACATTTTTTTTTAATTTCCAAAATAAGAAGAGAAACGACTTCCTAAAAAGTCTTTACAAAACTGGATTGGGGGCCCAGACACCACCTTCAAGGGACCTTCTATGAAAGAGTTTATCAATTGAGTGCAGTTGGATATGAATGTTATAAGATGATCTGTTCATTTTGAATCATAATGACAGATATATATAGATATAAAACCATTTTCATATATCTTTACATATAGATATCCATGCATGGGGGCATAGAAGCCCTTGTGACTGAGGAATGATACTGTATGGGGGTTCAGGGGTATCTCCAGAGAGAAACATTTGAAAATGGAAACATCTGAATGGACCATTTTTCTATTTTCATTAAAGTGAGGAAGGCTAGGCTACAAACTAGTCATTGTTTCATCCTTGTCAGAGATGATGACATCTGAATAATTTCACAAAATTAGAACTGAAATCTATTTATTTATTATTAAAGGCTTGGAACATGCTGATTCATAAAACTACATTTAGAAAGAAAAAAACTTTATGGTCTAAAGTGGCTTTGGAAACACGCACCTCATGTTTACTTAAATGTGGGGAAAAGAGGAAGCGGGTGCAGCCCGGGACAGGGCATCAGTGAAGCGTGTTTCAGTGCTAGAGAAAAATATTCAAGAATACAGCACAGAAAGGTCAGATATGATGGAACCGGCGCTGTTGTTTTGTCGCGCCACTCACTAGAGACGAGGAGAGGGCGTAAACATCGTCATGATGTCTTGCAGTCAAGGTGGAAACAATCTGGGATCTGGAACGCGTAGCGTAACCTGCGTAGCGGGGGGCAATAGCAACTTCATACAGTTTGAGGCTGCGTTTCCACTGACGTGGAAGAAATCCGCACAAAGCCACTGCCAACGCTAGGGATCCGCTTGCCCTGCGCTGCTGTCAATTTTACAATCCACCTCGTGAGCTTGCCGCTCGGCTTCCATAGGAAGGAATTGAAAGCGCTCGCTCACATTCGCTCAGCACGCGCCAGTGGAAACATACGATAAGAAAGCCAAACTGCTAGTGTTTTAGCAACACGCATGTCTAGATGTAGAACACAGGCTAAATATAGAAAATGACTCAAAAGCTTATCGTGGATATCGTTGGAGGTTTTTTTTTATATAAATATTGATATCGTTTTATCACCCAGCCCTAGTGCTCAGTAAACTATACTCATTTATACACACCAGTTTAAATGACAGAATGTCCCTTACCTCAGCTTGCATAATCTTTCTTGGATGCCATGTTTGTTGTTTACAGACGTGGGGATTACGTTGCTACAGGGATACTGCTTTCTGACAAGCAGCACATATACAAGAGTAGTGTACAACGCTTATCCAGTACATTTAAACAGGAATCCAGCTGTCTCACAGTAAGCCACATTCTCACAATAACCCGCTTTTCTGGTGTCCATCTGAACATACTAACAGAACCGTTTGCTCAACAAATGTGATCAACTCCTGTCCACACTCACCAGCGCCACCCAGTGCATTCTGTTAGAACTGCCAGTTTTAGTTTGTGTGTTCAGGATTTAACATGCAACTCACTGTATATATGGCCAGCAAAGCAAATCTGTGCGAAATGCAAATAGTATTTTTACTATTCGAATAATTATTGCAGAATGAATATTCGAATACCTGTGCACATCCCTTTTCTAAACACTACCACGCCAAGCAATTTAAACACGCAGCAAAGGAGCATGCTGATGAGTGTGTAATGGCACACGCACGCACGCACACGCACGCACGCGCACACACACACACACAGGGGTGCCGCCAGGAATTTTGGGCCCCATGACAAAAAAATCTAATTGGGCCCCTTCTGCGCAGCTGTTGTCACCACATCTCTAGGGCCTAACTTTGCCATCAAAAGCTTTACATAACTCTAATCAAAGGCTTGCAACTGTCTTGTTTCTTGTAGCTCAATACTAGTACTAGCACAATATTTACTGCTGCATACAGTATGCAGTTCACTCTTTGATGCAAGATTAAAAGCCACCATAAAAAAGGCAATCCTTTACAGTCTCAATGTATTTTTATAGTGCCCTCACAAAAGCCTCCCTGTCCCTGGCCACAAACCTGGATCAACATCCTCCTCACGACTTCTGCATTCTTCCACCATGCATCTCTCATCTTCATCATCGCTGTCACTTTCTTTCCCTTCTAGCTTTCCTTCTACACTTCCTCCTTCTACCTGAGAGGGCCCTGGCTCTGTAGGATGCACACAATCCATATGGATATACATATATACTGTGATATATACAGTATATATATTAACATATGCCATATACCAATAAATTACACTAACACTACAGAACATTGACCCATATTACCTATAGTTCTGTATTACCACAACTTGATTACATACATTAGATATGATAGATTTTTGTGTGCGTGTGTGTGTGTGCAAGCTTCTCAAATAAACTGCCTTTCATGATGGGAATAATAAAGTCTGTATCTACAGATGTCATTTAACGTCCAAAATTCAGTCTAAATTTACGCATCAAACTGGATTATTTTAATATTGTCTGTAACTTACATGCAGGTTGAGGTAAGCTACTCATTGTTTCTAACTGCATCCAGTACAGACAGGAGGTTGGTTTTTTTATTTATGTCATAATGGTCATTATGTGAGAAAATAATGTGTGTTTGATTTCTGTCATTAATAAATATTTCATTTTCTTTTTTGTTATGGTAAAAAGAGCAAGAGAGACAGAGAACTCCACACAGACTCCCTGGAATGATGCTAAGTCATTTACACGATGTTGCTCACCTTCTTCACAGGGACAGGGAGGGGTGCAGTTATGGGGAGACTGGGGTGCTGCTGACTCATCTGTTGTTAAGTCTGCTAAATGGGGCATGGACAATGATTTAATATGAATATCTTGCTAAAAGTTTCCCTGCACTGATTAAATGTTGATGAATTGTAGGCTAACACCTGCAGCTAGCTAACTTTTTTTTTTAGCTAGCTATCTTATTTCACTACAGAGACTGAGCGCAACGCGTCATAATCTGAAGACCACGCCCACCGGGAGGGAAGACAATCCAACCGTCTCCGTTGACTTTGCATTGCGAGAGGCTGCCTCCTTGTCATTTATGACATGTAACAAAAGACAGAAAATGCCTAACTAAACCCAGAAATACATTTTTATAAGCTTCAGAACCGTAAAAGCCAGCCTTTAAGGAGACAAGAGTAGATACAGGCAATAAGACGTGAAGCATCAGAAGGAAGAATGGGTAAATTGAAAATATCTCCTCCTCTCAGGTTCACATAGGGTGGTGAAATAAGCAAACGACATGGTTAAAATTATGAATGTTTTTTTTCTTTTTTCAATATCATGTCGCGTTCCAGTAGTTCGGGAACTAGTTGCGCTCTGTCTCCTTTTATGTCCTGAAACAAACCGTTTTTTGGAGTCGACAGCTTATAAAAAAATATTTCTGGGTTATTTAGCTTGTTTGCTGTATACCTTGTCACACAGCAGCTTTTAGACATTGTTTTTTTTTGTTATAAGTCATAAATGACAAGGAGGCAGTCTCTCGCAATGCAAAGTCAATGGAGACGGTTGGATTGTTCCGTGGCCTAAATACGCTCTGTCTCTATGAACAACAGGTTAATACCACTCACAGACTAAAGGCTACCCACCTTTCTTGGTGAAAAACTGGGTTACAGATTGACACCCTTTCCTTTGTCTTTCCACTCTCTCTTTTCTCTCTTTCCTTTTTTGAAAACCAGATTTTCTTATACTATTCAACATTGTAATCTGTGTTTCTGGCGCATCGACTAACTGTCTGCAACTAAACACCATCATTCACTCACTGATGAATGCGCTAAGGCAGGACCAAACCATTTCATGCAGATACAGGGGGGTGGTCGGTCAATATGGATGTTTACTTTTTGGTCAATGGGGATATTTAACTTTTATTGCCAAAATAAGTAAAATCAAAGACATAATTAATTTTATTATTATTTGAAATATACTCAATGATGATGGTTTATATAGTGTATAATATAATAATAAAAAAAAAATAAAAAATTAAATTAGTTTTTACCTATTTGTTGGGGCCCCCCTGTCATTCAGGGGCCCTTGGAATGGTCCTAACTTTTCCCCCCTATACGGCGCCCCTGCACACACACTCTGAGCTGTGATCGCGCGCCAGCCATGCGGGCAGCACAATGTATTTACGGCGCGTGCCGCTGCAATTCAGCGAAAAGCACGAACAAAACACGCTAAACGTGATTATTCCTGTACCCAGCCGCTTTAACGTGCGCTGATGTGATGCAGGTTGCAATCCAGCGGTGTGGTAAGGATGGCGCAGATGGGGTTCAGACGTGTAAACGCTGTAAAAGCACCGTGTAAACATCACGACTGGAGATTAAAGGGTTACATAAAGACTATTGGGGGTGGACGGATTTGTCGCAGTCTATAGAGAATATGTCCATATGTTACTCTTTCAAAACATAAACATTTACATCACAAGCGAATACACTTTGAATACATCGTGTTAAGCTGTTCAGAGACATTTACAAACATCAAAGCAATGCAGCAGCATGTAAAACATCATTATTCACTGAATTCAGAAGAAGCACAACACTAAACACACATCATCAGCATTGAAAATACATACAGACGAGTAGCAACGATTCAATATTCGGGTTAATCTTCGAAAAAGACACCATCTGACCATCCGCTGATGAATCCAGTTGCAGCACCACTGGAAAATACACATGAACACTGACGATACTGATCAAAAACAGCAATAAGCAGTACCTGATTCAGTCTAGACGCACTCAACACAACTTTAGCGATGCGGTCTCCAGTCAAAGAGCTTCCGACAGTCTCGCAGATGTACAATTGAAATTCCCACACCGAAATCTTTCTGGGAGAATAGCCAACGTAGTGAAACACGAAAACCATCCCCTCGACGATCAGCCAGTGACAACCCGCCTCTGCATTATGATTGGCGGGCGGAAAGAAAGCCTGACATATGATTGGATGGTCTTGCTGTCTGTTCGCAATACTCGCATTTTATTGGTGGGCTCTGAAAGTAGTTTATAGTGAGGATGTTGCCCACTGAACTGCGGACATCTCCGCACGAGGATAGTTGACTGGAAGTGAAATTGCGACAGCTAGTGGATATATTCAAGACCACACGACTTATAATACAATTATAAAAATAACATCTGAATATTCAACTGCCCACAACTCAACACATGAACACTAACACTTTATTAGTTTTTCTCTTTTTCATCAAATGTTTTTCAGGCTAAGCAACTGTCTTTATAGCTGTATAACGGTATGCACATATATGTATATTATATATGTATATATTTACAGTATATTGTGACCCAAATTGTATTAATGCCTTTTACTTGTCATTATTCTAAATCAAAAACAAATTATTTTAATATTATCTGGAAAGTATTTACATTATATTATGTTCACAGCATATATTTTGCTATCCAACTACCCTATTTTCTACCTAATATTAGACTATTCTTTTTTGTAATTCTATTTAGATTTATAGCACTTTCCCCAATAAATAATTGTTTTAAGCAGCTTAATAGAAAATGTTGCCATAAACTAGTGTGCAAGCTAAAGACAACAGCGATTAAAAACTGACATCAAATTATATAATGCACACTAGTATGTATGTGTATGTGTGTGTGTGTGTGTGTGTGCGTGTGTGCGTGCGTGCGTGCGTGCGTTTGTGTTTCATAGCAAAGGCAATGAGAAACAATCACATGGCAAAGAAGTAAACATAAATTAGATATTGAATAAATGAACACACAAGGGGTATGAGATGTTTGGACTTTGAGAATGACCAGCGTTCCACTTCTGTGGAATTCTGTAGGTGCAGATTTTGTGAGGGTCTGCTCATTAGTGAGGTCAAGTTCAAGAACTGGAATACACTTCATCAGATAGCATCAAAGGTGAACACAGAATGTGACATGACCATGTATGTGAACCTCAAAACCAAAATGCTGATCCGGTATAAAACAAACACATCACACAGGTATGAGCACACATTGCTGACTACATCCTGCTTAACATCTTCAAACATTTTAACACACATTTTGTTCCACGGTCATGTATGTCACACAAGCAATAAAACCACTGCAACCATACAAAGATATTATTAGATATGTATAGCACTGACAACTCCAATTTGCATAATTTCAAAGAAAATGATACACAAGTCAAACTGAAAAGGTCTGAATGTCATTGCATAACATAACAAAGTATCAAAGTGCCTTTATTTTAAAGAAAGCACAAACACACTTTTCAAGCTAAAAATTTCAGTTCAGAAAGCAATAGATATATTGAGATAGGAATAACCCACCCCAGCACCCTCTGAAACTAGCCCTGTTGTATCTGCACAACTGTAACATCAAGTCGACTTTAGGTCACAGCTGCGAGAAACAAAGTCTACATGACGACAAATACGGTCAGAATTGTTGGATATTAAGTCGCAATTGAGTGACATAAAGTTGCACTTATGACAAATAGTCACAATTAGGGGATATAGTTGTGAGTATCATATAAGCAATTGCAACTATTGTATATTTCACATTTGTGACTATTTCTTGTAATTGTGACTTTATTTCTCATTTATATCTCATAATTACATAAAAAAAGATAAAATTGTAAGAAATAAAGTCACCATTGTAAGTCCACATTTCGTAATAAGAGAAATTAGAGTTGCAATTGCGAGAAATAATTTATTTTTAATTAATTTAATCTCATAATAAAAAAAATTTCTCCCCTTATCCTCCCCAATTCGTAACGCCCAATTCCCAATGCGCTGTAAGTCCTCGTGGTGGTGTAGTGACTCGCCTCAATCCGGGTGGCGGAGGACGAATCTCAGTTGACTCCGCGCATCTGAGACTGTCAATCCGCGCATCTTATCACGTGACTTGTTGAGCACGTTACCATGGAGATGTAGCACGTGTGGAGGCTTCACGTTACTCTGCACGGCATCCACGCACAACTCACCACACGCCCCACAGAGAATTAACCACATTCTAGTGACCACGAGGAGGTTACCCCATGTGACTCTACCCTCCCTAGCAACCGGGACAATTTGGTTACCCCATGTGACTCTACCCTCCCTAGCAACCGGGACAATTTGGTTACCCATGTGACTCTACCCTCCCTAGCAACCGAGCCAATTTGGTTACCCCATGTGACTCTACCCTCCCTAGCAACCGAGCCAATTTGGTTACCCCATGTGACTCTACCCTCCCTAGCAACCGGGCCAATTTGGTCACTCAACACGTCCTGGATTCAAACTCCAGGTGTGATAGTCAGTGTCAATATTCACTGAGAAACCCAGACCCCTATCTCGTAATGTACATGAAAAAAAAATCGCAATCACAAGGAATAGTCACAAATGGAAGATGTGGTCACAATTAAGTGATATAAATTCGTAATTGCAAGAAATAAAGTCACAGTTAATTTTATATTAAAGATATAGCAAGATATAGTTGCAATTATGTGATATAGTTGCAATTGCAACTTTGTTTCACACAATTACAACTACATCTTGCATTTGTGACTTTATTTCTTGATTATATCTCATAATTACTTGAAATAAAGGATTTGAATGGAAGTGAATGTAGCGAAAATGTGACCGTGGCTTGACTGTGTGAGCTTGAGGGGAAATGACTCGTGGAAAAGTTACATGAAGTTACAAGAAAAACTCTTTTTGTTATCTAATACAATGATTCAAACATTTTTAAGTGAGTCCAGACACATTTCGGGGGGTACTTTCTACACACACACACACACACACACACACACACACACACACACACACACACACAAAGTCTTCAGGTATGATGAGGCAAAACTTGCCACTCACCAGAGGATGGATGAATATCCAGATGAGAATACGGTCATAATCCATCCACAATTTTTCATGATTTATTGACAGGAAGATGGAGAGAGAAAAAGGAAAGAGAGTTTCAGTGCAAACTTCCTCTATCAATGTTCATTTCTAAAGAGACAAAAAAGCACAAACAGGAATGAATGAATAGAAGAGGTTTACCTTTGTTACTGTGTTATTCTCCGATCAACACAGCTGAGACGACTCTGAAAACCCGAAAGATATTGATAAGCCTGATATAACTTCCACAAGATCTTCCCTAATTATAAGCTCTCCCTTTGTTGCTTGAGGAATCCTACAGTATGACTGTACAGATTTTTGGAAAGGATTATGGCTAAAGAGTGATCATAACTGAATGTGGAATGGACGCCAGTACAACCTCTGACACTTACGGTCACAATCTGTAAAGGTTTCGGTGCAAACTGTGCTAATACCTGAAGTTTAAAAATAGCATGTTGCTGAGCTGAATGCTGACCAAAGCCGGTGGACAGAGTTAACGTTAAAGGGATTAGTGTTGGGGACAGGATACACTGATTCTTATGCTTTTAAAGCCTCTTGATGCTAAGTTTGGCCTTAGTTGCATACACACACATACAGGGACACGTGGGCCTTAAACCACCAACACAGGAAGAAATACTGTTACTTTTGCAATTCATGTTGTTATTGGCTAAAGAGTGGATTGTTTGTGTTGATGTGTCTGAAAAATGTCAAGTGAAAGCGCATGCGTTTGCCTGGACTATGACATGCATTGCACACACTGTCACAAATGTTGTCAAATAATCTAAAAACATACTTCATGTGGCAACATCTAAGTTAAGTTAAACATGAGCTGAGGTTACACCAGCAAAAGTCACTGGTAAGGGTCAGGTCAAATAGAAATAGCTCCTTAAAGGGATTATTCACCCAAAAATTACATCTATCATCAATTAAGATGCCGGCACGCTTCCTATTAAATAAAAAAAAAAAAAAAGTGTTGTCATTTAGAACAAAATCTGGCCAAAACAAATGTGTTTTTGAGTTCGTTTCAGTGGTTTGTAACAGCTCGCCAGTGCAAACTTTCATGAAAACTTCATGCTAAACGCCTTCTTAATGGCATTGGTTCACGTCATCGTATGTGTGACCTGGAGCTCCACCTACTTTGAGTCCAACAGCGAATTTCCTGTTCAATCAGTAATGATCAGTCAATATAAACACACTACTGTGCAGTTATTAGCGGGCTAGTGCACATTTACCTACATCTGTACGATCGTTCAGACATTTTCCATGTCATGCGATTTTGTTGAAATTAGTCTGTAAAAGTAATGAAATCTACTCAAACACTCCTAAGTGTCCATTTACTCTGTTGTCTGATATGCCGTCTGCAGTGAAAGCTGTTCACACATCTGCCAGAAGTAAGATATGCCTCTAATCATCATTCATCAGTCTGTATTCTACCCATGAACACTCTTTTATACACCCATCTCTGCAGTAGTATCAGAGTTACTGTGAATGACAATAACAGAGTGTAATCGGTACATATTATGGCCACATAAGTGCATTAGTGCCATGAATTCAGAATGTAAACATTACAAATGACACATTATCTACTGCATAGAAATGACTTCAAATCATCAGCGAGTGGTCAAAACAGCTTTTTTTTACTGAACTCATGTTAATTCGACTCCTAGAATGAGTCATTGATTACATTATTTTAATGTTATATTAGTTAAAGATGTTTTACATGTAGTCTTGAGCATCCTCATATTTAAATGCTCCTCTCAATACCTCTCAGAGTGGTGCAGTCGGTGTCTGAATGTTTGCAAACAGTTTTTCGTTGCTCAGCTGTTTCAAACTGTTTTTTTTTTTTTTTTTGGCTCTGTGTGAAGAATGAAGAAGCACTTCCCCGTGAGTGTGCCGGGGCCTTTACTCATCCTCATGTTGTTCCAAATCTGTTTGACTAAGTGAATGGTGACTGAGAATAACATTTGGACTAACATATCCTTTTGTGTTCTACAGACGGAAATAAATTCGTAATGTGGGCTTGGAACTACATCAGGGATATATATAACAGAATTGTTATATTTAGGTGAACAGTCCCTTTAAGGTAATAACTACACTCATTCTTTTTAACTGTGTGCATCAGGCATGCAGATAAACATGTAGAATATTTCGAAATTGATTAAAAGTGTAAATCTGCATGTTTAGGAAAGCATCCTCATCCTGGTTACTTTCACAGTAAAAAAAAAAAAAGATGATCAGTTATAGAGGCATTATAATAAATAACATGTGTTGTTAGTGTGTTTGTCAAGAGTCACATGATGATTAAGTCCTGACCACATCACTCCGGCCCTCAGCATGAGTACACTCAATACACGCATCTGATTCGCTCACCTCAAACTCCAGGTGACAGGCAGAAGGTTCTCAGGTAAACATCACATTGCAAACGGATGGTATCACCTGGACAAACAGGTCTGAGAACTCCTCCTTCCTTTACACCTGTTTGCTGTTCCTCCTGTGCTCTTGGCCTGGATAGTTCTGCTCCCCTCCTAAGCCTGAAACCCAAGCGGATAATGTTACACAACACAAACAAGGGTGTGAAAGAGAAGTAAAACACAGCCAATGACAGAGGAGCACTCCCGCCATTATACAGCATTGCAAACAATACCTGCGTTCTCAGTTAGACAGTTGTGTTTCTTCCCACAGAGTTGTGAACATGAAAAGAATTACTCTCTAGGTTCAATGTTATAACAAAAAAACAAAAAAAACACAAAGACTAAATTACAGATTGAAGTTCTCTTAGAGCATAGAACAGTGACTTCTGAATGCTTTCCTAACCCTCCTGTGATTTGGATTTCAAGAAATGTAATCATAAAATATAGCTGCAAAATGGCCCAAAGGACATACGAGTGGGATCTGATGTGCATTGCAAAACTGCAGTGCTTCAAGAGTCATCCCAAATAAAGTTTGGACCTGTACCTTACTGATCTCCAGTCCAGTGCACAATCCACTACATTACTCTAGCACAGGTCTGACTGTTGCCCAAACGAATATACCAAGCTGAGAGTGAGCACAACCGAGCACAGCTGAGAAAATGATGCTTTCTGATAAAAGATCTATTTGAGTTTTTGTCCAGCATGGTTTTAAGGACATCTGAGCCACAAAAGTTTGGTATTTAAATACATTTCAGTTTGGTATTTATGTATTTTCAAAATACATAAAAGACTTTGTGCCAGTCAACCTCTTTATTAGGCTGCAGATTTCCTGTATCAACAAGTTCATACCGCAACTTTCATGCATGTGAACTGCAGATGACAGAGAGGACAGCTTCATCTAGAATTATGGAGTAAGATAAGGTGATGATGGGATGATCAATTCCACTAGTTGCAAAAAAACAAAAAACACAATTATTGCTTGCATCTGTTATTTAGTTTCCATTCAAATATGAATGTAGGTATGATAGTTCTCATGTCAACAGTGAATAAATCAACACTAATCAGCAGTAAGTCTGTGTTGATACACTCTAATACAGATATATCCATATCTCACTATAATATTGTATCGATACTTAGATCAATGTATCGTGATATATTGTGATATTTTCAGTGCAGTCAAAGACTCGTCTATGAGGGATGAAAGAGACTGAAACGGATCCTGTAGGATTCACAGTTTCTCTTACGGACATGCTGGACCTCTCACACATTCTTCATTTGTACGATCCCAATGTCAATTCTTAAAATGCCAAGGTCATTTGTTTAATAATGTCTCTTTTAATATCCTTTCTGTTCTCTACAGTCAGATATTGATCAAAAACAACAAAATAGACATTTAATTCTAATCGCACATAGCATGTATGCTGTAAAGAAGCCACTTGACCAAATAAACACTGTCAAAGTCCCTGTCACAGCTCTTAAAGATGCAGTATCATTTTAGCACTTGTTCTACATATCTAAGAAAATATTTGTAAATATTATAAATTAGGTACATAAACAACAAACATGTAACAGCATACTGTTTTATATGCAAAATAATATACGCAATTTCAATACATCATATTTACTGATGTAATACATGGACTATATTTTTGAAAAAGGTAAAATGTCACCAAAATGATTAATAATGTTAAAATAAAATTTGTAAAATTGATATGTCCATAATTAGAAGGTCCCCAGTATAATGAATAACAGCATTAGCTAAAACATATTTTTTCACACTGTATGTTAGCAAAATGAACATTATAACTGAAATATACCCAAATGAATTGAAATTAAAAGCAAAATCTAATCATGATATTGAGACGTATCCTGATATATATCAAATAGTGACGTGTGCCGCAATATGTATCGTATCTTGAGGTGGCTGGCAATACCCAGCCCTTGTCAGCAGCCAGTTAGTGAGCTAGTCTAACTATATTTAGTGAGTTCACTAGCTATCGTTAGCTAGATCGAGCTAAAATAGAACATCATTCAGATTTGCCTTCAGTTAACATGAAGGAATAAAAGAGCACTAGCAAGGGGTAAAAAGTATCAGCACTAGCACAGGATATTAGTGCTAGCTAGTCAGTTGTTGATGTTAGCATAACCAGTCCTGTTAACCCGCTCTGACCGAGATTCAAACCAGGGTCTCTGGCATGGGAGTCGGGCGCAGTAACAAGGAGGCTAAAGGCTACAGCCCCTAGTGTCTGTCACAAGTGTCTGTCACAAGTGTCTGTCACAAGTGTCTGTCACATGTGTGTCTCATGAGGCCCGGGTGTCACAATCCCCCTGTTGTCTGCCCTGTGTTTCTCCTCTGTCATCTCTCCCGGACTTCAGTTCCCATAATTCCCTGCCCTCTTCACTGCCATCTGTCTGTCATTGTCTTCACCTGTGCTTAATGTCATCGTTATCCTTTGTGTATAAAAGCCCTGTTGTTTTATCAGTCTTTTGTCAGTTGTTAAATGTGTATTGTCCATGTTTTCCAGGTCGTCAGCCATGTTCCTGCTTGTTCCCTTCATTGATGTTCATTTTGTGTTTATTTAATCCCCTCGTGCATGTTTCTTTTGTTCCCAGTGTTTCGTTCGTACCTCATGCACCGTTTTCTGTTTCATCAATAAAGCTGCACATAGATCTTCACTCCTCGTCTTCTCCTTCGTGTCATGGTACAGTGATGGCATCAGATGGTACTTTCAAATAAACCATTACCATAGTTTATATCAGCTGCTATGTCCAAAAACATGGCAATACTTTACAGCAACTACTGAACCTTTCATATGACTGCAAACCAAAATATTGTTAATGGATATTGTGGTGACGTGTTTTGCTGAAAAGCTGAACCTGGTTGTGTAAAATAAAAGACGTGCATTGAACATTTACAACTCTCCTTGAGAAGACAACTTGAAACTTGTCATAGATATAAATACATTAGACCTCAGCACCAGGCCTGCATATTTGTACTATTATTTTGCATATTAATGTCAATTCTTTGAATTATAGTACATATTATTGAAATATTTTGACTGTAATTCCACCAATTCCTGTTGCAATGAAACAAAATGTCATGTTTGTGACTGAATTAAAGTGGTCAGTGTAAAATTGTGATGGATTTTGGAAGTATATGAACACAACATATATGTTGCATTGCAACTTCATTTTTGGTATCTTTAAAGGGTCAACGTGAGACTTTGATGTGACTTTTGAATTTATTACTGCTGGTTTGTTTGACAAAATGTAAATAAAGAAATATATGTATATAAAGAGTATTGGTTTGCCTAATAGTGATCGTTCATTGAATGGCCAATTTTACATGTATTGTGTGTATTTTCAAGAGATAATTATCAAGAACATTTTTCCACACAGTATTTGGTATTTTATTTTGATACAATTAAACTGAGGTATTTTGTATTTTTATTTTAAATACATCTTCATGTATTTGTGCCCATCACTGGCCAGTGATGCCTACCAAGTTTAATTGCAATACATTAAAGTAGAATTAATATACCACAAGTTACAATAAAACTAAACATGATGGACAGGGAATTGCAAAATGACCTACGGAATCCATACAAACTAATCTCGTGATTTTAGGACAGAGGTTTCATGGGTAAAAAAAAAAGATATTATAGAGATTTCTTGACCCATAGGTGTTGCAGTCACCAATAATGGTCCCAAAAAAGCAAAACAAGTTTTGTTGCTGAGATACAGCCTCACTTGCTGTTTTACTTTGATGTTAAATTCATGTTGGCGTAACTTTTGAACAAAGGCAGAAATATTAATTCTGTTTGGTCAGTTTTGTGCGGCACGGTCTAAAAACCATCTGAGATGATTTCTGGGTGAATAGGACTAGGTTTTGTAGGATAAGTACCAAAAAAAACCCATTAAAAGTAACATTCCAAGATGGCGGCCACAGTAATGGGTTAAATCCTAAAGTCAAAATCAATCATTTAAGTTTAGCACATTTAGAGGCAATTTTGAAATCCTGGCCGGATGCTTTTTTCAGGTCTGAAAAAGAGGACGCGTCTGGGGAAAAGAGGACGTATGGTCATCCTATGTTACATAACTTTTTTGTTTGTTTATTTGTTTTTCATTCCATCACAAATGCCACGGACTGGACTGGACTCTGAAAAAAGTCTGAAAGTCTTGAGTCCGAGTCAAGTCCAAGTCCATTTAAATTGGAGGAACTCGAGTACCTCATCTCTAGAAAATATTATCATCCAGTGTATCAAACAAACCTCCAGATTATTTTATGCCCTTCAGATCTAGTCTCCAACATATATATATATATATATATAAAAGGTGCATATAAAACATGTTGTATTTTGTTGTATACAGTGTGCTGAGAGATTCTAGATTTAGTGCTGCTTTACTCCAAAAAATAAATAAATAAATAAATAAATACACGCAGCCCCCCCTCCTTTAATATGTGGTTACATCTGTGATTACATGAATAACAAGCAGTTTCAACTGGATTGTGAGACAATCATTTCCCTTCTCTGTGTAATGTTCTTTTGTGTGGTGTGACTGAATTGTGTTTGGTAATAAATGTCTCAAGGTGTCTGAAGGAAGCACTGGACACAAGCAACAATAAAGCCAATTCAATTCTGTGATCGAGTGGACACATATTTACAACTCCTAATATGGTAAAGGCCCAGCTCATGAATATTCATTTGGAATATTAATTAATTTCTGCCATTACAGTCTCATAACTTTAAAATTCTCATAAGTCACTCCCTCATCATATAGTAGGATTCTTAATTAATCCTATTCTGCATATATCGATATTCTGCCTTTTAGCCAATCAGTTTTGCCTGCTGCGTGAATGTCACATTACATAATTAATATTCATGAGGCAAGCCTTCATCATGAGGTGTATATCATGAAAAAAGTAAAAAAATTCCCAGGTCACATTTCACCCCAAAATTAAAAATGACATTTCTTTATAAAGAAAATGAAGCCCATTCTTTGAGCACCATAAAGATTTTTCGCCTCTTGATGATCCAAGTCTGATTATGCACATGTGTGGATGAGATTTGAGAGCTGGTGGGTAGAGGCCAATAAAAACTTACATTTCAGTTTGTTCCTCACAATTTGGAATATAGTGCACAAGTTGTATTGACAAGTTTTATGGTATTAAGCAGTTCATACACACTTTCACACACCGATTATGCTTAGTAAGCCTGTAACGTGTAAGGTCATGTAAACACCATGCTGTTCTTCTATCGGGGTAAGGTCATAAACAATTAAAGCATAAACCTTCATTTTTATTTTGTGTTATGTGTAAACACCTTTCGACCTGCTTATCCAATAAGTGTTGTGCGCATGACTGCTTACGTTTTGCTGTGAAAAGCAGAGAATATTTGATGATTTTAAATCTAATGCAAACACGCTTTTCTTGCGTTGTCTGATTTTTTGAATGAGACGATTTTTAGTAGTTTTTAGCAACAGTTCCCCACCACTTGTTCAGGCATCTTGGTTCTGGAATTTCTTTTCAAAGGCATTTCGTCTTTATATTCTTTCATAAAAGAGTTGTAAGCCATGAACCAAATCAACCAGCTCCGAGGTGAATCAAAACATTACAAACTTTAAAACATTTAAAACAAAAAAGTATTTGATAATCAGTCAAAGATGCAATACAAGACCGCGCTTAATGTCTTTAATGAGGGAATTAACTACAATCCACTGAAGCATTGCAAATGAGGTAATCAAATTCAAATGATTGAAAAATATAACTCTATTGGTTTAAAGTTTTTTCTTATAAGTATAAAATCAACACATTCAGATTTTATTGAAACATATTCAGATATATACAAATATATAACTAGTTTGAGAGTGTAGGGAGTGCAACTTGATTCACAGTGCATCATGGGAGTGGGTAGAGATGCAGAGCTCTTTTGGTGTGCTTTGTTCACCAAGATGCCACTGTTGGGCTCTTGAGCAAGGCCCTTTCCTCTATCTGCTCCAGGGGCGCCGTATCATGGCTGACCCTGCACTCTGACCCCAGCTTAGCTGGGATATGTGGAAACTAAATCATTTCACTGTATATATGCAAAAAAAAAAAAAAAAAAAAAAACTGTGTGTATGATGTGTGACCAAAATAAAGGATTCTATTCTATTCTATTCTATGATTACTGATCTTTTTCTCCAGGATCATGGATAGTGTAGTTCTTCAAAAGGAATTCAGCTATTAAACGCGATTTCTAAAAAATGAAGTTGAAATAATGCTGACCGATGGCTTCAACAGAAGCATATACCATCGATCAACAACATCAAAACACATGGTAGGTCTGTCTTTAATGGTTTATTAAAAATAAATTTCCCTATGGAAAAACATTTATGGTTTTTTTTCTTCAGGAACCAGACTGTTGAGCTCCATTGCGCTACATGTAAACATGCTAATTGTAAAGGTACTTTTGTAATTTTTGGAGATGTATAGTGCTCCTAACTTCCACGTTCAATTTCAGTTTAAGAAAAATAAGCTTTTTCACAAAAAAAGTTGTGCTCCACGGAAGAAAGAAAGGCATTAAAAGTCTGTAAATTATTACAAAAACGCGTTGTTGATGAGCACCTCGTGTCCCCTCTGACTCTCCGTACCATGTGTTCAGTATTGTGACTTGTCTTCGCTGCAGTAAACGTTGCATGATCTATTTATAACATGAACGCTAGTGCAATAAAATTTCCACACCTGAACAAAAAAGACGAAGAAAACTGCGACGCTTTATGACGAGACTGTAAGAGCATACGAACTGTGAACATATTTACACAGTTTAAGTTCCGTGATCATAGACTGAACCAACGATTATTGCGAAAAAACGTTTTAATCGCATGAGTTAGTTCAGACCCAGCAGTGACATGCACAAACCGAGTTTCATATTCATATTTGTTTAATTTGAAATGATCAGACGTCACTTTCTGTTCGCTCGAATATTAAACCGCGCATCCAGAGTGTTTTCTGTAGACATCCACTCAAAAGTGCGCACTTTTAAGTCTCCTGTGCGTGTCATATCTCAATCATATCATCCAGAGAAGAAGTGTTTTATGGATATGCTGCATGTTGTGGAGACACGCAGCGTGGCATGTGGAGAAGATGAATCGAGACTCATGGAGGAAAACAATAACTCCGTGTCCACACAACAACAACAACAACAACAACATAGCACTGCCAAGAAGAGCAGAGATGCTGAACTGAACAACACTCCTAAGGGTGAGACATGCTCACAGGTTCTGAATTCAAAGGTTAAAGGCAAAATAAAAAGAGAATGAGGTTCAGCGTGTGTTTGATTTACAGTGGACACCAAAAGTGTTTTTGACACTACTTGTCGCATCATAATGTCATTACAAGAGATCAGGGGTGTTCAGGGACCCCCAGTGGGCCGCAATGAGGGCAAAAAAAGAAAAAGTCTTTTATCAAAAGTATTTTAACAGTAAGAACTGAAAATCATGTAATTATTTCAAGTGATTTTGGTTCTTCTTTTTTTGTGTGTGTATGATTTGTGAAGCGTTCATCGGTCCATGAAAGCTGCTATATAACTATTTATACTATATATATATATATATATATATATATATATATATATATATATATATATTAGTATAATTTGTTATTATTATTTTAGCTTCAATACATTGACAAATAAAATGCAGTAATGACATTTCGAAAAAAATCGTCTTTATACTTTTAATGCAATTTTTATGTATACAAGGGTCATATACACCAGTCAGCCACAACATTAAAACCATTTAGACCGTGGCATGATTGTTGGTGCCAGTTGGGCTGGCAGGGGGCAATAAGCACAAATCCAGCGGTACAGAGAACAGATCACATTCAGGCTTGACAGTAACAACAGCACAAGATGAGGACGCGCTCTTGCGTTTAAACGCAGCTGTGCAGAGCGCAATTCTGAATGCTGGGATCTCAAGATACCAAATGAAATATGAATAAATGTAAGATGTGTTTTTCATCATTTGAAAATACGTTTAACTTGACAAAGCGACCTAAAAACGCTGTTTATGATGTGATGCAACTAAAGTGGAGCTCCTGACCCATATCTGCATGATTTTATGCACTGTACTGCTGCCACACGATTGGCATCAGTGGATCAGATAATCGTGGGGGAACTACACAATATTAGGCAGGTGGTTTTAATGTTGTGGCTGATCGGTGTATATGAAAATATCAGGTTTTATATTTTTGTAAATGGTTCCTCATATTTGGGGTCTTCAGCAACAATAAATGATATCAAAAGAAATTCCATTCATTTTAAAGAAGCATCACTCAACCACAGTTTCAAGCAAAACATTTCACAAATATACAGTACGTTTACTACATTTGAACTGTGTTTGGACTCTGAAGTCACGTCTAAGAATGTCTGAATGCCATTTTATTATATGACAATCTCCGAGCACGTGCCACCTGCAAACAAATGATGCAAGAGCTTTTCTCAGAACTAGCTTCACTTTTCTGAGCCCTTTAAAAAGGACAACTATTTTAAGCAACTGTCTTATTGATTTGTAGTGGATATATGAAGTCCGCTCCTCTCGTGTTCACACAGATGTCACAGGGGGAGTCAGTCACTTGATTTGATATTTCTTATCTAATGCAAGGACATTTTGGAGTGTGCCTGAAGTCTTCAACCATTTTTGGGGTAGCAACCAAATCTAGCATATTTACTCAATGTGATGTACATGTATGTAACTGATATCATATTTCCTTTGTTTTTAGGTGGTAAGAAAGTGAAAAAAGTAAATAAAGGCCGAAAGAAATGGACAGCCAAGAAGAAGAGAGAGAAGGAGACTCCATGCACAGACAGTCTGATGGCAGAACTGCCCTTTGCAAACACAGAGATCTGGAAAGAGCTGGGCTGTGAGTGTACACGTGACACGGTTCTGACTATAGAGACCACATGATGGAACTTTTGTTACTTTTAGTCTATTAGCTGTAAGGTCGTCTATATGATAGTGTACTTCTAAACATTGACAAAAGTAGTTTTCAGAAGATATAAGCATTTAAAATCTGCAGTCTGGAAGGTCCCAAGCAAAACCAGAACATCACATACAGCCTGATAACTTTGTCCAATCAATGCTTTCTAGTGTGCTATGTCTATGCAAGGGTCGTTCCAAACAGTCTTTCCTATAACAGTCATTTAAGCAAGTCAGTTGTGAATGACCGTTATCACCTTTCATCCCTCTGAAGCTCAGCTTGGGTTTTCATCTTCAGGTGAAGAGGGAAATTAAAACGAAAAAAATACTATATATCTATGAAATCGAGTGGATTTATCTGAAATTCAAACACACATTATAACTGAACACTGCAGACACTGTTAATTCATACATGCACTAAATGAAAAAATCTTTTATAGACATGTTTTCTTAAAGCAGTGTTGCAGAGTTTTCTGAAAGAAGAAAATTTGTTAAACTTTTGACTGGAAAAACATTTGTTGAACGCACTTAACTGCATAGAGAGCTATAGGATGCTCCCTTGCTCCCTATTTAGTGCATTACTTAACCTCCAGTGTGCTGTCTGTCTGCACTGGTCTCAGAACAGTTATAGGAGAGCTATAGGATGCTCCCTTGCTCCCTATTTAGTGCATGACTTAACCTCCAGTGTACTGTCTGTCTGCACTGGTCTCAGAACAGTTATCTTATTTTCATATAAAGCCTCTGAAAGACACATTTTCCAGTTTTTGCATGAATACATTACTTCTCAATGTGATAATGACAGTAAATATAGGAATACATTTACTAATCTTAATGAATAGAATCATATTGTGCAGTGATAACAAAATATATTATTAAAATGAATTGAAATGACCCACAGATGATTTAATGTTGAAAATTATTCAAAATAACTCGTGATTTTTCAACTTTTGAGGCAGTAAGGTCTAATTTTCCACGCACGTGGGCATCATGTTCATAAGCATGCTGATGTGTGAAATATGATTGGATTTTTAAATCATTAAATGAGATTAGAGATTCTACTCTTTACAACCAAACAGGTTTCAGTGAAAAAACATAGTGCTTTTTTTTTTTTTACCACAGGCACTTTAGTTGGCCCTGCGCTCATTCCTTGAAATTGTCATCATGTGGTTGTGTCATGTGATTCAGTGCGGCAGAAGTTTAACCATTAAATGACAGTCTAGAGTCTTGTGAACAGAATTCAGTCAGGTTAAATGAATTTAAATGATGTGTTGTGTATAGTGAAGCCAAAATGCAACGTCTACACATGTGGATGAGGGGTTCAACACAAGTTAATCTCAATCGACAGCATTAGTGGCATTATGTTGATTGACTCGTCCCTCCTTTTCTTTAATAAAAGCACAAATGTGTGTTCCAGTGAGACTCTTCCAATGCAAGTCAATGGGGTTTAATCTGTACACATTAAAATACTGTTTCAAAAGTATAGACACAAGACATGAACAATATGTGTGTTAACATGATTTTACTGTCATTAAATCACTTACTGACCGCATCTGTGTGAAGATATAGACAATTATACAACTGCGTTACCATGACGATGTAATATCAACAAACCCTAAAACCATAAAGTTTTAACAGTAGAATGAATGCAAGTGCTTTTATAAAATTATAATCTTCCCATTTCTGCATTTAAACCTCCAAAAATTGGTTCCCATTGAAAGAGAGTCACTGGAACACACATTTGTGCTTTTTTAAAGAAAAAGATGAACGAGTCGAAATTATATTTTGTGGTAATCGACATTATGACACAAATGATGTTGACTGACATTAACATGTTTTGAACCCGGAATATTCCTTTAACACAGTTTTTCTTCCTATTAGAAATTCTGTTATCTGCATAATAGTTTGGTTGGAAAAATGAATCATGAAATTCAGAATTTCGTAGTATTTAGTGTGTCCCATTTCTCTTTAATGACAGCATGCACTAGAGCTGACATGAACAAAACCTGATGATCATGTTCTCCAGTCCAGCATGATTTGAGAGTGTGACAAAGAGGATACTGTGTGATTCATTGCAAACATTTAAACAGAGTTAACATTACTTACATTTAATAGTGACCTATAAATGGTAAAGAATGCTCCAAAATTCTGTTTACTCCCTGGTTTAAATTTGATTTTGAATTCTAGATTTTCAATGTGGACTCCAGTCTGAAGACTGGACGTCTTTGAACTATAATAGTCCTTTCTACTGTGTCATCGGCAGTTCCTTCTAGAACAAAAGCAGAACTAATGGACACTTACCTTCTGAATCAAGGTCTCGTCCAGCTCTTATAGGCTGCTATCATCTTCCAGGTGGAGGAATCATTGTATGAAGTGCTGTAGACATTGCAGATAGAGACTGACACTGAACTGAGGGCTGATGTTCGGTTGCCAAGCGATACGTGGATCATCCTAGTACCGCAGCTGCTGCTCTCGCATTCAAATATCCCAGCTGGCTACACGCAATGAATTAAACATTTGTTGTGCGCTTTCACATGGCTTCTTTGCCACCCTGTGCCTTCAGAATCAATACCACTTTTCTCCCACACAGTTGAGGAAAGCTTCTGTCCTTCAGATATGTCTGCGATTGGTTCTCAATAGCATTAACACTCTTAGATTTATGACTGTGATGGTTGAATGCATGTTTTTGCATCTTCAGTCGCCAGCTCAGAATCAAGCGTGAAGAAAAAGCGCAAGAGAGGCGAGAGTGGACGAGTGGAGGGTGAGGAAGATGGGGATGGAAAGAAAAAGAAGAAAAAGGAGACAGCTCGCCCAAACTACTTTGTCTCAGTGCCAATCACCAACCCAAAGGTATGACCCGGTGCCAAGAGCTGTGCTACACATGTACACATGACTCAAGAAATGTCTACAGCAAAGGTTTTAAAGGGGGTGTTAAGGGGTCAATGGAAAATTTGAGAGAAAAAAAATGACAAAATAGATTTTTAGGACTATTGAAGTTAACATGTTGACCTAAAAAATATATAACATTTTTAAAGCATTTTTCATCACCTTTACATTCAGCTTTCTAAAATATGATTTGAAATCATGATAACCTTTAATATTTTGCTTTATTCAAAATAGAAATAAACATTTCTATATGTATCCCTTTCAGGACACATCGGAGAAAGAATCACCATTGTATAATAACATGTAGCTTTTACACACCAGACATTTGACATGAAATATAAGCGTATTGCAACTGAAACTGGAAGTCATGTGTGAGTAGTTTTCACTGGTTTTCAGTGTTTTTAGAACACCATGTCTAGTAAACAGTAATTGAAACTCTGAAAATGCTGTCTGGAGATCTCCTGCATTCTGTTGTGTTTCATCCAGCTGTCAAGAACGCGTCCTGTGTGAACGACTCTCATTTAGTGTCTGCACTGCTTGTGAGGTTTTTTGAGGTGCGCTGACTGCCCCCTGCTGATACACATCAGAAACACAAATTATAAGATTTACATTTTGTAAACTATTGTACTTTTTTTTTGTATAGTTCCACATTTTACTCAAACATAAAATAAATGGTCTTTATACATGAAATTATAGAATATATAGAGCTGCCTTTAGATTTTAGGATGAGGGTCCATCACAAGGGGATCATCATATTTGGGAGTCCTTGGCTTCAAATATCTCATTTACACCTGGGTTGAAAAACAAAATGACCTTTCCAGACCCCTATTTTATAGTGTGTGTGTGTGTGTGTGTGTGTGTGTGTGTGTGTGTGAGCATGGGCATGTTTATGCTTTTTACGAGGACAATTTTTTAGGTTCCAAACTGGTAATTAAAAGGGTATTATGCTATAAATGTGGTTTATGAAGACATTTCTAGTGCTCCCATAATTTAAATTGCTTAAAAAAAATAATTGAACAATGTTTTATTGAAAATGTAAAAAGTTTTCTGTAAGTGTTAAGTTTAGGGGTTGTATTGGGTTTAGGGGTTGTGTTGGGTTTAGGGGATCTGTTGCGTTTAGAGGTTGTGTTGGGGTTAGGGGATGTGTTGGGTTTAGGGGTTGTGTTGGGTTTAGGGGATGTGTTGGGTTTAGGGGTTGTGTTGGGTTTAGGGGTTGTGTTGGGTTTAGGGGATTTGTTGGGGTTAGGGGATGTGTTGGGGTTAGGGGTTGTGTTGGGTTAAGGGATGTGTTGGGTTTAGGGGATGTGTTTGTTTTAGGGGTTGTGTTGGGTTTAGGGGATGTGTTGGGGTTAGGGGATGTGTTGGGGTTAGGGGATGGGTTGGGTTTAGGGGTTGTGTTGGGTTAGGGGATGTGTTGGGTTTAGGGGATGTGTTGGGTTTAGGGGATGTGTTGGGTTTAGGGGATGTGTTGAGTTTAGGGGTTGTGTTGGGTTTAGGGGATGTGTTGGGGTTAGGGGATGTGTTGGGTTTAGGGGTTGTGTTGGGTTAGGGGATGTGTTGGGTTTAGGGGATGTGTTGGGTTTAGGGGTTATGTTGGGGTTAGGGGATGTGTTGGGTTTAGGGGTTGTGTTGGGTTTAGGGGTTATGTTGGGGTTAGGGGACGTGTTGGGTTTAGGGGTTTTGTTGGGTTTGGGGGTTGTGTTGGGTTTAGGGGTTGGGTTTAGGGGTTGGGTTTGGGGGTTGGGTTTAGGGGTTGTGTTAGGTTTAGCGGTTTGGTTTGGGGGTTGTGTTGGGTTTAGGGGTTATGTTGGGGTTAGGGGACGTGTTGGGTTTAGGGGTTTTGTTGGGTTTGGGGGTTGTGTTGGGTTTAGGGGTTGGGTTTAGGGGTTGGGTTTGGGGGTTGGGTTTAGGGGTTGTGTTAGGTTTAGCGGTTTGGTTTGGGGGTTGTGTTGGGTTTGGGGGTTGTGTTGGGTTTGGGAGTTGTGTTGGGTTTAGGGGATGTGTTGGGTTTAGGGGTTGGGTTTAGGGGTTGGGTTTAGGGGTTGGGTTGGGTTTAGGGGATGTGTTGGGTTTAGGGGTTGTGTTGGGTTTAGGGGATTGTGTTGGGGTTAGGGGATGTGTTGGGGTTAGTGGATGTGTTCGGTTTAGGGGTTGGGTTTAGATGTTGTGTTGGGTTTAGGGATTGTGTTAGCTTTAGGGGTTGGGTTTGGGGGTTGGGTTTAGGGGTTGTGTTAGGTTCAGCGGTTTGGTTTAGGGGTTGTGTTGGGTTTGGGAGTTGTGTTGGGTTTAGGGGTTGTGTTGGGTTTGGGGGATGTGTTGGGTTTAGGGGACGTGTTAGGGTTAGGGGTTGTGTTGGGTTTAGGGGATGTGTTAGGGTTAGGGGTTGTGTTGGGTTTAGGGGTTGTGTTGGGTTTAGGGGATGTGTTAGGGTTAGGGGATGTGTTAGGGTTAGGGGATGTGTTGGGTTTAGGGGATGTGTTAGGGTTAGGGGTTGTGTTGGGTTTAGGGGTTGGGTTGGGTTAGGGGTTGTGTTGGGTTTGGGGGTTGTGTTGGGTTTGGGAGTTGTGTTGGGTTTAGAGGATGTGTTGGTTTTAGGGGTTGGGTGTGGGTTTAGGGGAGGGGATGGGTTGGATTTAGGGGTTGGGTTTAGGGGTTGGGTTGGGTTTAGGGGTTGTGTTGGGTTTAGGGGATTGTGTTGGGGTTAGGGGATGTGTTGGGTTTAGGGGTTGGGTTTAGAGGTTGTGTGGGGTTTAGGGGTTGTGTTGGGTTTGGGGGTTGTGTTGGGGTTAGGGGATGTGTTGGGTTTAGGGGTTGTGTTTAGTGGTTGTGTGGGGTTTAGGGGTTGTGTTGGGTTTGGGGGTTGTGTTGGGTTTAGGGGATGTGTTGGGTTTAGGGGATGTGTTGGGTTTAGGGGTTGTGTTGGGTTTAGGGGTTGTGTTGGGTTTAGGGGTTGGGTTTGGGGGTTGTGTTGGGTTTAGGGGTTGTGTTGGGTTAGGGGTTGTGTTGGGTTTAGGGGATGTGTTGGATTTAGGGGTCGTGTTGGGTTTAGGGGTCGTGTGGGGGTTAGGGGATGTGTTGGGTTTAGGGGTTGTGTTGGGTTTGGGGGTTGTGTTGGGTTTAGGGGATGTGTTGGGTTTAGGGGTGGTGTTGGATTTAGGGGGTGTGTTAGGTTTTAGGGGTTGGGTTTAGGGGTTGTGTTGGGTTTGGGCGTTGTGTTAGGTTTAGGGGTTGGGTTTAGGGGTTGTGGTGGTTTGCGGGTTGTGTTGGGTTTGGGGGTTGTGTTGGGTTTAGAGGATATGTTTGGCTTAGGGGTTGGGTTTAGGGCAGGGGATGGGTTGGGTTTAGGGGTTGGGGTTGGGTTGGGTTTAGGGGATGTGTTTGGTTTAGGGGTTGTGTTGGGGTTTGGGGGTTGTTTGGGGTTGTGTTGGGGTTTAGAGGATGTGTGGGGTTAGGGGTTGTGTTGGGTTTAGAGGTTGTGTTGGGTTTAGAGGTTGTGTTGGGTTTAGGGGTTGGGTTTAGAGGTTGTGTTGGGTTTAGGGGTTGTGTTGGGGTTTAGAGGATGTCTGGGGTTAGGGGTTGTGTTGGGTTTAGAGGTTGTGTTGGGTTTAGAGGTTGTGTTGGGTTTAGTGGTGGGGTTTAGAGGTTGTGTGGGGTTAGGGGTTGTGTTGGGTTTAGAGGTTGTGTTGGGTTTAGAGGTTGTGTTGGGTTTAGGGGTTGGGTTTAGAGGTTGTGTTGGGTTTAGGGGTTGTGTTGGGTTTGGGGGTTGTTTGGGGTTGTGTTGGGGTTTAGAGGATGTCTGGGGTTAGGGGTTGTGTTGGGTTTAGAGGTTGTGTTGGGTTTAGAGGTTGTGTTGGGTTTAGTGGTGGGGTTTAGAGGTTGTGTGGGGTTTAGGGGTTGTGTTGGGTTTGGGGGATGTGTTGGGTTTGGGGGATGTGTTGGGTTTAGGGGATGTGTTGGGTTTAGGGGATGTGTTAGGGTTAGGGGTTGTGTTGGGTTTAGGGGTTGTGTTGGGTTAGGGGTTGTATTGGGTTTAGGGGTTGGGTTTGGGGGTTGTGTTGGGTTAGGGGTTGTGTTGGGTTTAGGGGATGTGTTGGGTTTAGGTGTCGTGTTGGGTTTAGGGGTCGTGTGGGGTTAGGGGATGTGTTGGGTTTAGGGGATGTGTTGGGTTTAGGGGACGGGTTGGGTTTAGGGGTTGGGTTTAGGGGTTGTGTTGGGTTTGGGGGTTGTGTTAGGTTTAGGGGTTGTGTTGGGTTTGGGCGTTGTGTTAGGTTTAGGGGTTGGGTTTAGGGGTTGTGTTGGGTTTCGGGGTTGGGTTTAGGGGTTGTGCTAGGTTTAGGGGTTGGGTTTGGGGGTTGTGTTGGGTTTGGGGGTTGTGTTGGGTTTAGGGGTTGTGTTGGGTTTGGGGGTTGTGTTGGGTTTGGGGGTTGTGTTAGGTTTAGGGGTTGGGTTTAGGGGTTGTGCTAGGTTTAGGGGTTGGGTTTAGGGGTTGTGTTGGGTTTGGGGATTGTGTTGGGTTTAGAGGATGTGTTGGGCTTAGGGGTTGGGTTTAGGGGAGGGAATGGGTTGGGTTTAGGGGTTGGGTTGGGTTTAGGGGATGTGTTTTTTTTAGGGGTTGTGTTGGGGTTAGGGGATTGTGTTGGGGTTAGGGGATGGTTTGGGTTTAGGGGTTGTGTTGGGTTAGGGGATGTGTTGGGTTTAGGGGATGTGTTGGGTTTAGGGGATGTGTTGGGGTTAGGGGATGTGTTGAGTTTAGGGGTTGTGTTGGGTTTAGGGGATGTGTTGGGGTTAGGGGATGTGTTGGGTTTAGGGGTTGTGTTGGGTTAGGGGATGTGTTGGGTTTAGGGGATGTGTTGGGTTTAGGGGTTATGTTGGGGTTAGGGGATGTGTTGGGTTTAGGGGTTGTGTTGGGTTTAGGGGTTATGTTGGGGTTAGGGGACGTGTTGGGTTTAGGGGTTTTGTTGGGTTTGGGGGTTGTGTTGGGTTTAGGGGTTGGGTTTAGGGGTTGGGTTTGGGGGTTGGGTTTAGGGGTTGTGTTAGGTTTAGCGGTTTGGTTTGGGGGTTGTGTTGGGTTTAGGGGTTATGTTGGGGTTAGGGGACGTGTTGGGTTTAGGGGTTTTGTTGGGTTTGGGGGTTGTGTTGGGTTTAGGGGTTGGGTTTAGGGGTTGGGTTTGGGGGTTGGGTTTAGGGGTTGTGTTAGGTTTAGCGGTTTGGTTTGGGGGTTGTGTTGGGTTTGGGGGTTGTGTTGGGTTTGGGAGTTGTGTTGGGTTTAGGGGATGTGTTGGGTTTAGGGGTTGGGTTTAGGGGTTGGGTTGGGTTTAGGGGATGTGTTGGGTTTAGGGGTTGTGTTGGGTTTAGGGGATTGTGTTGGGGTTAGGGGATGTGTTGGGGTTAGTGGATGTGTTCGGTTTAGGGGTTGGGTTTAGATGTTGTGTTGGGTTTAGGGATTGTGTTAGCTTTAGGGGTTGGGTTTGGGGGTTGGGTTTAGGGGTTGTGTTAGGTTCAGCGGTTTGGTTTAGGGGTTGTGTTGGGTTTGGGAGTTGTGTTGGGTTTAGGGGTTGTGTTGGGTTTGGGGGATGTGTTGGGTTTAGGGGACGTGTTAGGGTTAGGGGTTGTGTTGGGTTTAGGGGATGTGTTAGGGTTAGGGGTTGTGTTGGGTTTAGGGGTTGTGTTGGGTTTAGGGGATGTGTTAGGGTTAGGGGATGTGTTGGGTTTTGGGGATGTGTTGGGTTTAGGGGATGTGTTAGGGTTAGGGGTTGTGTTGGGTTTAGGGGTTGGGTTGGGTTAGGGGTTGTGTTGGGTTTGGGGGTTGTGTTGGGTTTGGGAGTTGTGTTGGGTTTAGAGGATGTGTTGGTTTTAGGGGTTGGGTGTGGGTTTAGGGGAGGGGATGGGTTGGATTTAGGGGTTGGGTTTAGGGGTTGGGTTGGGTTTAGGGGTTGTGTTGGGTTTAGGGGATTGTGTTGGGGTTAGGGGATGTGTTGGGTTTAGGGGTTGGGTTTAGAGGTTGTGTGGGGTTTAGGGGTTGTGTTGGGTTTGGGGGTTGTGTTGGGTTTGGGGGTTGTGTTGGGTTTAGGGGATGTGTTGGGTTTAGGGGTTGTGTTGGGTTTAGGGGTTGTGTTGGGTTTAGGGGTTGGGTTTGGGGGTTGTGTTGGGTTTAGGGGTTGTGTTGGGTTAGGGGTTGTGTTGGGTTTAGGGGATGTGTTGGATTTAGGGGTCGTGTTGGGTTTAGGGGTCGTGTGGGGGTTAGGGGATGTGTTGGGTTTAGGGGTTGTGTTGGGTTTGGGGGTTGTGTTGGGTTTAGGGGATGTGTTGGGTTTAGGGGTGGTGTTGGATTTAGGGGGTGTGTTAGGTTTTAGGGGTTGGGTTTAGGGGTTGTGTTGGGTTTGGGCGTTGTGTTAGGTTTAGGGGTTGGGTTTAGGGGTTGTGGTGGTTTGCGGGTTGTGTTGGGTTTGGGGGTTGTGTTGGGTTTAGAGGATATGTTTGGCTTAGGGGTTGGGTTTAGGGCAGGGGATGGGTTGGGTTTAGGGGTTGGGGTTGGGTTGGGTTTAGGGGATGTGTTTGGTTTAGGGGTTGTGTTGGGGTTTGGGGGTTGTTTGGGGTTGTGTTGGGGTTTAGAGGATGTGTGGGGTTAGGGGTTGTGTTGGGTTTAGAGGTTGTGTTGGGTTTAGAGGTTGTGTTGGGTTTAGGGGTTGGGTTTAGAGGTTGTGTTGGGTTTAGGGGTTGTGTTGGGGTTTAGAGGATGTCTGGGGTTAGGGGTTGTGTTGGGTTTAGAGGTTGTGTTGGGTTTAGAGGTTGTGTTGGGTTTAGTGGTGGGGTTTAGAGGTTGTGTGGGGTTAGGGGTTGTGTTGGGTTTGGGGGTTGTGTTGGGTTTAGGGGTTGTGTTGGGTTTAGGGGATGTGTTAGGTTTAGGGGTTGTGTTGGGTTTGGGGGTTGTGTTGGGTTTAGGGGATGTGTTAGGTTTAGGGGTTGTGTTGGGTTTAGGGGATGTGTTAGGTTTACGGGTTGTGTTGGGTTTGGGGGTTGTGTTGGGGTTAGGGGATGTGTTGGGTTTAGGGGATGTGTTGGGTTTAGGGGTGGTGTTGGATTTAGGGGGTGTGTTAGGTTTAGGGGTTGGGTTTAGGGGTTGTGTTGGGTTTAGGGGATGTGTTAGGTTTAGGGGGTGTGTTGGGTTTAGGGGTTGTGTTGGGTTTGGGCGTTGTGTTAGGTTTAGGGGTTGGGTTTAGGGGTTGGGTTTAGGGGTTGTGTTGGGTTTGCGGGTTGTGTTGGGTTTGGGGGTTGTGTTGGGTTTAGAGGATGTGTTGGGCTTAGGGGTTGGGTTGGGTTTAGGGCAGGGGATGGGTTGGGTTTAGGGGTTGGGGTTGGGTTGTGTTAAGGGGATGTGTTTGGTTTAGGGGTTGTGTTGGGGTTAGGGGATGTGCTGGGTTTAGGGGTTGGGTTTAGAGGTTGTGTTGGGTTTGGGGGATGTGTGGGGTTGTGTTGGGGTTTAGGGGATGTGTGGGGTTAGGGGTTGTGTTGGGTTTAGGGGATGTGTTGGGTTTAGGGGATGTGTTTGGTTTAGGGGTCGTGTTGGGTTTAGGGGTCGTGTGGGGTTAGGGGACGTGTTGGGTTTAGGGGACGTGTTGGGTTTGTGGGTTGTGTTAGGTTTAGGGGTTGTGTTGGGTTTGGGCGTTGTGTTAGGTTTAGGGGTTTGGTTTAGGGGTTGTGCTAGGTTTAGGGGTTGGGTTTAGAGGTTGTGTTGGGTTTGGGGGTTGTGTTGGGCTTAGGGGTTGGGTTGGGTTTAGGGGAGGGGATGGTTGGGTTTAGGGGTTGGGGTTGGGTTGGGTTTAGGGGATGTGTTTTTTTAGGGGTTGTGTTGGGGTTAGGGTATGTGTTGGGTTTAGGGGTTGGGTTTAGAGGTTGTGTTGGGTTTAGGGGTTGTGTTGGGGTTTAGGGGATGTGTTGGGTTTAGGGGTTGTGTTGGGTTTAGGGGATGTGTTGGGTTTAGGGGTTGTGTGGGGTTAGGGGTCGTGTTGGGTTTAGGGGATGTATTAGGGTTAGGGGTTGTGTTGGGGTAGGGGTTGTGTTAGGGGTTGTGTTGGGTTTAGGGGATGTGTTGGGTTTAGGGGTTGTGTTGGGTTTAGGGGTGGTGTTGTATTTGGGGGGGTGTTTTAGGTTTAGGGGTTGTGTTGGGTTTGGGGGTTGTGTTGGGTTTAGGGGATGTGTTGGGTTTAGGGGTTGTGTTGGGTTTGGGGGTTGTTTTAGGGTTAGGGGTTGTGTTGGGGTAGGGGTTGTGTTAGGGGTTGTGTTGGGTTTAGGGGATGTGTTGGGTTTAGGGGTTGTGTTGGGTTTAGGGGTGGTGTTGGATTTGGGGGGGGTGTTTTAGGTTTAGGGGTTGTGTTGGGTTTGGGGGTTGTGTTGGGTTTAGGGGATGTGTTGGGTTTAGGGGTTGTGTTGGGTTTGGGGGTTGTTTTAGGTTTAAGGGTTGGGTTTAGGGGTTGTGTTGGGTTTGGGGGTTGTTTTAGGTTTAGGGGTTGGGTTTAGGGGTTGTGTTGGGTTTGGGCGTTGTGTTAGGTTTAGGAGTTGGGTTTAGGGGTTGGGTTTAGGGGTTGTGTTGAGTTTGCGGGTTGTGTTGGGTTTGGGGGTTGTGTTGGGTTTAGAGGATGTGTTTGGCTTAGGGGTTGGGTTGGGTTTAGGGCAGGGGATGGGTTGGGTTGGGTTTAGGGGATGTGTTTGGTTTAGGGATTGTGTTGGGGTTAGGGGATGTGTTGGGTTTAGGGGTTGGGTTTAGAGGTTGTGTTGGGTTTAGGGTTTGTGTTGGGTTTGGGTGTTGTTTGGGGGTTGTGTTGGGTTTAGGGGATGTGTTAGGTTTAGGGGTTGTGTTGGGTTTGGGGGTTGGGTTTGGGGGTTGTGTTGGGTTTAGGGGTTGTGTTGGGTTTAAGGGTTGTGTTGGGTTTAGGGGTTGTGTTGGGTTAGGGGTTGTGTTGGGTTTAGGTGTCGTGTTGGGTTTAGGGGTCGTGTGGGGTTAGGGGATGTGTTGGGTTTAGGGGATGTGTTGGGTTTAGGGGACGGGTTGGGTTTAGGGGTTGGGTTTAGGGGTTGTGTTGGGTTTGGGGGTTGTGTTAGGTTTAGGGGTTGTGTTGGGTTTGGGCGTTGTGTTAGGTTTAGGGGTTGGGTTTAGGGGTTTTGTTGGGTTTCGGGGTTGGGTTTAGGGGTTGTGCTAGGTTTAGGGGTTGGGTTTGGGGGTTGTGTTAGGTTTAGGGGTTGTGTTGGGTTTGGGGGTTGTGTTGGGTTTAGGGGTTGTGTTGGGTTTAGGGGATGTGTTGGGTTTAGGGGTTGGGTTTAGGGGTTGGGTTTAGGGGTTGTGTTGAGTTTGCGGGTTGTGTTGGGTTTGGGGGTTGTGTTGGGTTTAGAGGATGTGTTTGGCTTAGGGGTTGGGTTGGGTTTAGGGCAGGGGATGGGTTGGGTTGGGTTTAGGGGATGTGTTTGGTTTAGGGATTGTGTTGGGGTTAGGGGATGTGTTGGGTTTAGGGGTTGGGTTTAGAGGTTGTGTTGGGTTTAGGGTTTGTGTTGGGTTTGGGTGTTGTGTGGGGTTTGGGGGTTGTGTTGGGTTTAGGGGATGTGTTAGGTTTAGGGGTTGTGTTGGGTTTGGGGGTTGGGTTTGGGGCTTGTGTTGGGTTTAGGGGTTGTGTTGGGTTTAGGGGTTGTGTTGGGTTTAGGTGTCGTGTTGGGTTTAGGGGTCGTGTGGGGTTAGGGGATGTGTTGGGTTTAGGGGATGTGTTGGGTTTAGGGGACGGGTTGGGTTTAGGGGTTGGGTTTAGGGGTTGTGTTGGGTTTGGGGGTTGTGTTAGGTTTAGGGGTTGTGTTGGGTTTGGGCGTTGTGTTAGGTTTAGGGGTTGGGTTTAGGGGTTTTGTTGGGTTTCGGGGTTGGGTTTAGGGGTTGTGCTATGTTTAGGGGTTGGGTTTGGGGGTTGTGTTAGGTTTAGGGGTTGTGTTGGGTTTGGGGGTTGTGTTGGGTTTAGGGGTTGTGTTGGGATTGGGGGTTGTGTTGGGTTTGGGGGTTGTGTTAGGTTTAGGGGTTGGGTTTAGGGGTTGTGCTAGGTTTAGGGGTTGGGTTTAGGGGTTGTGTTGGGTTTGGGGATTGTGTTGGGTTTAGAGGATGTGTTGGGCTTAGGGGTTGGGTTTAGGGGAGGGGATGGGTTGGGTTTAGGGGTTGGGTTGGGTTTAGGGGATGTGTTTTTTTTAGGGGTTGTGTTGGGGTTAGGGGATTGTGTTGGGTTTAGGGGTTGGGTTTAGAGGTTGTGTTGGGTTTAGGGGTTGTGTTGGGTTTAGGGGTTGTGTTGGGGTTTAGGGGATGTGTGGGGTTAGGGGTTGTGTTGGGTTTAGGGGTTGTGTGGGGTTAGAGGGATGTGTTGGGGTTAGGGGTCGTGTTGGGTTTAGGGGATGTGTTGGGTTTAGGGGTTGTGTTGGGTTTAGGGATTGTGTTGGGTTTTGGGGTTGTGTTGGGTTTAGGGGGTGTGTTAGGTTTAGGGGTTGGGTTTAGGGGTTGTGTTGGGTTTGGGGGTTGTGTTGGGTTTAGGGGATGTGTTAGGTTTAGGGGTTGTGTTGGGTTTGGGGGTTGTGTTGGGTTTAGGTGATGTGTTAGGTTTAGGGGTTGTGTTGGGTTTGGGGGTTGTGTTGGGTTTAGGGGATGTGTTGGGTTTAGGGGTTGTGTTGGGTTTGGGGGTTGTTTTAGGTTTAGGGGTTGGGTTTAGGGGTTGTGTTGGGTTTGGGGGTTGTGTTGGGTTTAGGGGTTGTGTTGGGTTTAGGGGATGTGTTAGGTTTAGGGGTTGTGTTGGGTCTGGGGGTTGTGTTGGGTTTAGGTGATGTGTTAGGTTTAGGGGTTGTGTTGGGTTTGGGGGTTGTGTTGGGTTTAGGGGATGTGTTAGGTTTACGGGTTGTGTTGGGTTTGGGGGTTGTGTTGGGGTTAGGGGATGTATTGGGTTTAGGGGTGGTGTTGGGTTTAGGGGTGGTGTTGGATTTAGGGGGTGTGTTAGGTTTAGGGGTTGGGTTTAGGGGTTGTGTTGGGTTTAGGGGTTGTGTTGGGTTTAGGGGATGTGTTGGGTTTAGGGGGTGTGTTGGGTTTAGGGGTTGTGTTGGGTTTGGGCGTTGTGTTGGGTTTAGGGGTTGGGTTTGCGGGTTGTGTTGGGTTTGGGGGTTGTGTTGGGTTTAGAGGATGTGTTGGGTTTAGGGGTTGGGTTGGGTTTAGGGCAGGGGATGGGTTGGGTTTAGGGGTTGGGGTTGGGTTGGGTTAAGGGGATGTGTTTGGTTTAGGGGTTGTGTTGGGGTTAGGGGATGTGTTGGGTTTAGAGGTTGTGTTGGGTTTGGGGGATGTGTGGGGTTTGGGGTTGTGTTGGGGTTTAGGGGATGTGTGGGGTTAGGGGTTGTGTTGGGTTTAGAGGTTGTGTTGGGTTTAGGTGATGTGTTGGGTTTAGGGGATGTGTTTGGTTTAGGGGTCGTGTTGGGTGTAGGGGTCGTGTGGGGTTAGGGGACGTGTTGGGTTTAGGGGACGTTTTGGGTTTGTGGGTTGTGTTAGGTTTAGGGGTTGTGTTGGGTTTGGGCGTTGTGTTAGGTTTAGGGGTTTGGTTTAGGGGTTGTGCTAGGTTTAGGGGTTGGGTTTAGAGGTTGTGTTGGGTTTGGGGGTTGTGTTGGGCTTAGGGGTTGGGTTGGGTTTAGGGGAGGGGATGGTTGGGTTTAGGGGTTGGGGTTGGGTTGGGTTTAGGGGATGTGTTTTTTTAGGGGTTGTGTTGGGGTTAGGGGATGTGTTGGGTTTAGGGGTTGGGTTTAGGGGTTGTGTTGGGTTTATGGGTTGTGTTGGGCTTTAGGGGATGTGTTGGGTTTAGGGGTTGTGTTGCGTTTAGGGGATGTGTTGGGTTTAGGGGTTGTGTGGGGTTAGGGGTCGTGTTGGGTTTAGGGGATGTATTAGGATTAGGGGTTGTGTTGGGGTAGGGGTTGTGTTAGGGGTTGTGTTGGGTTTAGGGGATGTGTTGAGTTTAGGGGTTGTGTTGGGTTTAGGGGATGTGTTGGGTTTAGGGGTGGTGTTGGATTTGGGGGGGTGTTTTAGGTTTAGGGGTTGTGTTGGGTTTGGGGGTTGTGTTGGGTTTAGGGGATGTGTTGGGTTTAGGGGTTGTGTTGGGTTTGGGGGTTGTTTTAGGTTTAGGGGTTGGGTTTAGGGGTTGTGTCGGGTTTGGGCGTTGTGTTAGGTTTAGGGGTTGGGTTTAGGGGTTGGGTTTAGGGGTTGTGTTGAGTTTGCGGGTTGTGTTGGGTTTGGGGGTTGTGTTGGGTTTAGAGGATGTGTTTGGCTTAGGGGTTGTGTTGGGTTTAGGGCAGGGGATGGGTTGGGTTTAGGGGTTGGGGTTGGGTTGGGTTTAGGGGACGTGTTTGGTTTAGGGATTGTGTTGGGGTTAGGGGATGTGTTGGGTTTAGGGGTTGGGTTTAGAGGTTGTGTTGGGTTTAGGGTTTGTGTTGGGTTTGGGTGTTGTGTGGGGTTTGGGGTTGTGTTGGGGTTTAGGGGTTGTGTTGGGTTTAGGGGTTGTGTTGGGTTTAGGGGGTGTGTTGGGTTTAGGGGTGGTTTTGGATTTAGGGGGTGTGTTAGGTTTAGGGGTTGGGTTTAGGGGTTGTGTCGGGTTTAGGGGTTGTGTCGGGTTTAGGGGTTGTGTTGGGTTTAGGGGATGTGTTAGGTTTAGGGGGTGTGTTGGGTTTAGGGGTTGTGTTGGGTTAGGGGTCGTGTTGGGTTTAGGGGTTGTGTGGGGTTAGAGGGATGTGTTGGGGTTAGGGGTCGTGTTGGGTTTAGGGGATGTGTTGGGTTTAGGGGTTGTGTTGGGTTTAGGGATTGTGTTGGTTTTCGGGGTTGTGTTGGGTTTTGGGGTTGTGTTGGGTTTAGGGGGTGTGTTAGGTTTAGGGGTTGGGTTTAGGGGTTGTGTTGGGTTTGGGGGTTGTGTTGGGTTTAGGGGATGTGTTAGGTTTAGGGGTTGTGTTGGGTTTGGGGGTTGTGTTGGGTTTAGGTGATGTGTTAGGTTTAGGGGTTGTGTTGGGTTTGGGGGTTGTGTTGGGTTTAGGGGATGTGTTGGGTTTAGGGGTTGTGTTGGGTTTGGGGGTTGTTTTAGGTTTAGGGGTTGGGTTTAGGGGTTGTGTTGGGTTTGGGGGTTGTGTTGGGTTTAGGGGTTGTGTTGGGTTTAGGGGATGTGTTAGGTTTAGGGGTTGTGTTGGGTTTGGGGGTTGTGTTGGGTTTAGGTGATGTGTTAGGTTTAGGGGTTGTGTTGGGTTTGGGGGTTGTGTTAGGTTTACGGGTTGTGTTGGGTTTGGGGGTTGTGTTGGGGTTAGGGGATGTATTGGGTTTAGGGGATGTGTTGGGTTTAGGGGTGGTGTTGGATTTAGGGGGTGTGTTAGGTTTAGGGGTTGGGTTTAGGGGTTGTGTTGGGTTTAGGGGTTGTGTTGGGTTTAGGGGATGTGTTAGGTTTAGGGGGTGTGTTGGGTTTAGGGGTTGTGTTGGGTTTGGGCGTTGTGTTGGGTTTAGGGGTTGGGTTTGCGGGTTGTGTTGGGTTTGGGGGTTGTGTTGGGTTTAGAGGATGTGTTGGGTTTAGGGGTTGGGTTGGGTTTAGGGCAGGGGATGGGTTGGGTTTAGGGGTTGGGGTTGGGTTGGGTTAAGGGGATGTGTTTGGTTTAGGGGTTGTGTTGGGGTTAGGGGATGTGTTGGGTTTAGAGGTTGTGTTGGGTTTGGGGGATGTGTGGGGTTTGGGGTTGTGTTGGGGTTTAGGGGATGTGTGGGGTTAGGGGTTGTGTTGGGTTTAGAGGTTGTGTTGGGTTTAGGTGATGTGTTGGGTTTAGGGGATGTGTTTGGTTTAGGGGTCGTGTTGGGTGTAGGGGTCGTGTGGGGTTAGGGGACGTGTTGGGTTTAGGGGACGTTTTGGGTTTGTGGGTTGTGTTAGGTTTAGGGGTTGTGTTGGGTTTAGGGGTTTGGTTTAGGGGTTGTGCTAGGTTTAGGGGTTGGGTTTAGAGGTTGTGTTGGGTTTGGGGGTTGTGTTGGGCTTAGGGGTTGGGTTGGGTTTAGGGGAGGGGATGGTTGGGTTTAGGGGTTGGGGTTGGGTTGGGTTTAGGGGATGTGTTTTTTTAGGGGTTGTGTTGGGGTTAGGGGATGTGTTGGGTTTAGGGGTTGGGTTTAGGGGTTGTGTTGGGTTTATGGGTTGTGTTGGGCTTTAGGGGATGTGTTGGGTTTAGGGGTTGTGTTGCGTTTAGGGGATGTGTTGGGTTTAGGGGTTGTGTGGGGTTAGGGGTCGTGTTGGGTTTAGGGGATGTATTAGGATTATGGGTTGTGTTGGGGTAGGGGTTGTGTTAGGGGTTGTGTTGGGTTTAGGGGATGTGTTGAGTTTAGGGGTTGTGTTGGGTTTAGGGGATGTGTTGGGTTTAGGGGTGGTGTTGGATTTGGGGGGGTGTTTTAGGTTTAGGGGTTGTGTTGGGTTTGGGGGTTGTGTTGGGTTTAGGGGATGTGTTGGGTTTAGGGGTTGTGTTGGGTTTGGGGGTTGTTTTAGGTTTAGGGGTTGGGTTTAGGGGTTGTGTCGGGTTTGGGCGTTGTGTTAGGTTTAGGGGTTGGGTTTAGGGGTTGGGTTTAGGGGTTGTGTTGAGTTTGCGGGTTGTGTTGGGTTTGGGGGTTGTGTTGGGTTTAGAGGATGTGTTTGGCTTAGGGGTTGGGTTGGGTTTAGGGCAGGGGATGGGTTGGGTTTAGGGGTTGGGGTTGGGTTGGGTTTAGGGGACTTGTTTGGTTTAGGGATTGTGTTTGGGTTAGGGGATGTGTTGGGTTTAGGGGTTGGGTTTAGAGGTTGTGTTGGGTTTAGGGTTTGTGTTGGGTTTGGGTGTTGTGTGGGGTTTGGGGTTGTGTTGGGGTTTAGGGGTTGTGTTGGGTTTAGGGGTTGTGTTGGGTTTAGGGGGTGTGTTGGGTTTAGGGGTGGTTTTGGATTTAGGGGGTGTGTTAGGTTTAGGGGTTGGGTTTAGGGGTTGTGTCGGGTTTAGGGGTTGTGTCGGGTTTAGGGGTTGTGTTGGGTTTAGGGGATGTGTTAGGTTTAGGGGGTGTGTTGGGTTTAGGGGTTGTGTTGGGTTTGGGCGTTGTGTTGGGTTTAGGGGTTGGGTTTGCGGGTTGTGTTGGGTTTGCGGGTTGTGTTGGGTTTGGGGGTTGTGTTGGGTTTAGAGGATGTGTTGGGCTTAGGGGTTGGGTTGGGTTTAGGGCAGGGGATGGGTTGGGTTTAGGGGTTGGGGTTGGGTTGGGTTAAGGGGATGTGTTTGGTTTAGGGGTTGTGTTGGGGTTAGGGGATGTGTTGGGTTTAGGGGTTGGGTTTAGAGGTTGTGTTGGGTTTGGGGGATGTGTGGGGTTTGGGGTTGTGTTGGGGTTTAGGGGATGTGTGGGGTTAGGGGTTGTGTTGGTTTAGAGGTTGTGTTGGGTTTAGAGGTTGTGTTGGGTTTAGGGGATGTGTTGGATTTAGGGGATGTGTTTGGTTTAGGGGTCGTGTTGGGTTTAGGGGTCGTGTGGGGTTAGGGGACGTGTTGGGTTTAGGGGACGTTTTGGGTTTGTGGGTTGTGTTAGGTTTAGGGGTTGTGTTGGGTTTGGGCATTGTGTTAGGTTTAGGGGTTTGGTTTAGGGGTTGTGCTAGGTTTAGGTGTTGGGTTTAGAGGTTGTGTTGGGTTTGGGGGTTGTGTTGGGCTTAGGGGTTGGGTTGGGTTTAGGGGTTGGGGTTGGGTTGGGTTTAGGGGATGTGTTTTTTTAGGGGTTGTGTTGGGGTTAGGGGATGTGTTGGGTTTAGGGGTTAGGTTTAGAGGTTGTGTTGGGTTTAGGGGTTGTGTTGGGTTTATTGGTTGTGTTGGGGTTTAGGGGATGTGTTGGGTTTAGGGGTTGTGTTGGGTTTAGGGGATGTGTTGGGTTTAGGGGTTGAGTGGGGTTAGGGGTTGTGTTAGGTTTAGGGGTTGGGTTTAGGGGTTGTGTTGGGTTTGCGGGTTGTGTTGGGTTTGGGGGTTGTGTTGGGTTTAGAGGATGTGTTGGGCTTAGGGGTTGGGTTGGGTTTAGGGCAGGGGATGGGTTGGGTTTAGTGGTTGGGGTTGGGTTGGGTTAAGGGGATGTGTTTGGTTTAGGGGTTGTGTTGGGGTTAGGGGATGTGTTGGGTTTAGGGGTTGGGTTTAGAGGTTGTGTTGGGTTTGGGGGATGTGTGGGGTTTGGGGTTGTGTTGGGGTTTAGGGGATGTGTGGGGTTAGGGGTTGTGTTGGGTTTAGAGGTTGTGTTGGGTTTAGGGGATGTGTTGGGTTTAGGGGATGTGTTTTGTTTAGGGGTCGTGTTGGGTTTAGGGGTCGTGTGGGGTTAGGGGACGTGTTGGGTTTAGGGGACGTTTTGGGTTTGTGGGTTGTGTTAGGTTTAGGGGTTGTGTTAGGTTTGGGCGTTGTGTTAGGTTTAGAGGTTTGGTTTAGGGGTTGTGCTAGGTTTAGGGGTTGGGTTTAGAGGTTGTGTTGGGTTTGGGGGTTGTGTTGGGCTTAGGGGTTGGGTTGGGTTTAGGGGAGGGGATGGTTGGGTTTAGGGGTTGGTGTTGGGTTGGGTTTAGGGGATGTGTTTTTTTAGGGGTTGTGTTGGGGTTAGGGGATGTGTTGGGTTTAGGGGTTGGGTTTAGAGGTTGTGTTGGGTTTAGGGGTTGTGTTGGGTTTATGGGTTGTGTTGGGGTTTAGGGGATGTGTTGGGTTTAGGGGTTGTGTTGGGTTTAGGGGATGTGTTGGGTTTAGGGGTTGTGTGGGGTTAGGGGTCGTGTTGGGTTTAGGGGATGTATTAGGGTTAGGGGTTGAGTTGGGGTAGGGGTTGTGTTAGGGGTTGTGTTGGGTTTAGGGGATGTGTTGGGTTTAGGGGTGGTGTTGGATTTGGGGGGGTGTTTTAGGTTTAGGGGTTGTGTTGGGTTTGGGGGATGTGTTGGGTTTAGGGGTTGTGTTGGGTTTGGGGGTTGTTTTAGGTTTAGGGGTTGGGTTTAGGGGTTGTGTCGGGTTTGGGCGTTGTGTTGGGTTTGGGGGTTGTGTTGGGTTTAGAGGATGTGTTTGGCTTAGGGGTTGGGTTGGGTTTAGGGCAGGGGATGGGTTGGGTTTAGGGGTTGGGGTTGGGTTGGGTTTAGGGGACGTGTTTGGTTTAGGGATTGTGTTGGGGTTAGGGGATGTGTTGGGTTTAGGGGTTGGGTTTAGAGGTTGTGTTGGGTTTAGGGTTTGTGTTGGGTTTGGGTGTTGTGTGGGGTTTGGGGTTGTGTTGGGGTTTAGGGGTTGTGTTGGGTTTAGGGGTGGTGTTGGATTTAGGGGGTGTGTTAGGTTTAGGGGTTGGGTTTAGGGGTTGTGTTGGGTTTAGGGAATGTGTTAGGTTTAGGGGGTGTGTTGGGTTTAGGGGTTGTGTTGGGTTTGGGCGTTGTGTTAGGTTTAGGGGTTGGGTTTAGGGGTTGTGTTGGGTTTGCGGGTTGTGTTGGGTTTGGGGGTTGTGTTGGGTTTAGAGGATGTGTTGGGCTTAGGGCAGGGGATGGGTTGGGTTTAGGGGTTGGGGTTGGGTTGGGTTAAGGGGATGTGTTTGGTTTAGGGGTTGTGTTGGGGTTAGGGGATGTGTTGGGTTTAGGGGTTGGGTTTAGAGGTTGTGTTGGGTTTGGGGTTGTGTTGGGGTTTAGGGGATGTGTGGGGTTAGGGGTTGTGTTGGGTTTAGAGGTTGTGTTGGGTTTAGGGGATGTGTTGGGTTTAGGGGTCGTGTGGGGTTAGGGGACGTGTTGGGTTTAGGGGACGTTTTGGGTTTGTGGGTTGTGTTAGGTTTAGGGGTTGTGTTGGGTTTGGGCGTTGTGTTAGGTTTAGGGGTTTGGTTTAGGGGTTGTGCTAGGTTTAGGGGTTGGGTTTAGAGGTTGTGTTGGGTTTGGGGGTTGTGTTGGGCTTAGGGGTTGGGTTGGGTTTAGGGGAGGGGATGGTTGGGTTTAGGGGTTGGGGTTGGGTTGGGTTTAGGGGATGTGTTTTTTTAGGGGTTGTGTTGGGGTTAGGGGATGTGTTGGGTTTAGGGGTTGGGTTTAGAGGTTGTGTTGGGTTTAGGGGTTGTGTTGGGTTTATGGGTTGTGTTGGGGTTTAGGGGATGTGTTGGGTTTAGGGGTTGTGTTGGGTTTAGGGGATGTGTTGGGTTTAGGGGTTGTGTGGGGTTAGGGGTCGTGTTTGGTTTAGGGGTTGTGTTGGGGTTAGGGGATGTGTTGGGTTTAGGGGTTGGGTTTAGAGGTTGTGTTGGGTTTGGGGGATGTGTGGGGTTTGGGGTTGTGTTGGGGTTTAGGGGATGTGTGGGGTTAGGGGTTGTGTTGGGTTTAGAGGTTGTGTTGGGTTTAGGGGATGTGTTGGGTTTAGGGGTTGTGTGGGGTTAGGGGTCGTGTTGGGTTTAGGGGATGTATTAGGGTTAGGGGTTGTGTTGGGGTAGGGGTTGTGTTGGGTTTAGGGGATGTGTTGGGTTTAGGGGTTGTGTGGGGTTAGGGGACGTGTTGGGTTTAGGGGACGTTTTGGGTTTGTGGGTTGTGTTAGGTTTAGGGGTTGTGTTGGGTTTGGGCGTTGTGTTAGGTTTAGGGGTTTGGTTTAGGGGTTGTGCTAGGTTTAGGGGTTGGGTTTAGAGGTTGTGTTGGGTTTGGGGGTTGTGTTGGGCTTAGGGGTTGGGTTGGGTTTAGGGGAGGGGATGGTTGGGTTTAGGGGTTGGGGTTGGGTTGGGTTTAGGGGATGTGTTTTTTTAGGGGTTGTGTTGGGGTTAGGGGATGTGTTGGGTTTAGGGGTTGGGTTTAGAGGTTGTGTTGGGTTTAGGGGTTGTGTTGGGTTTATGGGTTGTGTTGGGGTTTAGGGGATGTGTTGGGTTTAGGGGTTGTGTTGGGTTTAGGGGATGTGTTGGGTTTAGGGGTTGTGTGGGGTTAGGGGTCGTGTTGTGTTTAGGGGATGTATTAGGGTTAGGGGTTGTGTTGGGGTAGGGGTTGTGTTAGGGGTTGTGTTGGGTTTATGGGTTGTGTTGGGGTTTAGGGGATGTGTTGGGTTTAGGGGTTTTGTTGGGTTTAGGGGTTGTGTGGGGTTAGGGGTCGTGTTTGGTTTAGGGGTTGTGTTGGGGTTAGGGGATGTGTTGGGTTTAGGGGTTGGGTTTAGAGGTTGTGTTGGGTTTGGGGGATGTGTGGGGTTTGGGGTTGTGTTGGGGTTTAGGGGATGTGTGGGGTTAGGGGTTGTGTTGGGTTTAGAGGTTGTGTTGGGTTTAGGGGATGTGTTGGGTTTAGGGGTCGTGTGGGGTTAAGGGACGTGTTGGGTTTAGGGGACGTTTTGGGTTTGTGGGTTGTGTTAGGTTTAGGGGTTGTGTTGGGTTTGGGCGTTGTGTTAGGTTTAGGGGTTTGGTTTAGGGGTTGTGCTAGGTTTAGGGGTTGGGTTTAGAGGTTGTGTTGGGTTTGGGGGTTGTGTTGGGCTTAGGGGTTGGGTTGGGTTTAGGGGAGGGGATGGTTGGGTTTAGGGGTTGGGGTTGGGTTGGGTTTAGGGGATGTGTTTTTTTAGGGGTTGTGTTGGGGTTAGGGGATGTGTTGGGTTTAGGGGTTGGGTTTAGAGGTTGTGTTGGGTTTAGGGGTTGTGTTGGGTTTATGGGTTGTGTTGGGGTTTAGGGGATGTGTTGGGTTTAGGGGTTGTGTTGGGTTTAGGGGATGTGTTGGGTTTAGGGGTTGTGTGGGGTTAGGGGTCGTGTTGGGTTTAGCTGATGTATTAGGGTTAGGGGTTGTGTTGGGGTAGGGGTTGTGTTGGGTTTAGGGGATGTGTTGGGTTTAGGGGTTGTGTTGGGTTTAGGGGATGTGTTGGGTTTAGCGGTGGTGTTGGATTTGGGGGGGTGTTTTAGGTTTAGGGGTTGTGTTGGGTTTGGGGGTTGTGTTGGGTTTAGGGGATGTGTTGGGTTTAGGGGTTGTGTTGGGTTTGGGGGTTGTTTTAGGTTTAGGGGTTGGGTTTAGGGGTTGTGTTGGGTTTGGGCGTTGTGTTAGGTTTAGGGGTTGTGTTGGGTTTGCGGGTTGTGTTGGGTTTGTTGGTTGTGTTGGGTTTAGAGGATGTGTTGGGCTTAGGGGTTGGGTTGGGTTTAGGGCAGGGGATGGGTTGGGTTTAGGGGTTGGGGTTGGGTTAAGGGGATGTGTTTGATGTAGGGGTTGTGTTGGGGTTAGGGGATGTGTTGGGTTTAGGGGTTGGGTTTAGAGGTTGTGTTGGGTTTGGGGGATGTGTGGGGTTTGGGGTTGTGTTGGGGTTTAGGGGATGTGTGGTGTTAGGGGTTGTGTTGGGTTTAGAGGTTGTGTTGGGTTTAGAGGTTGTGTTGGGTTTAGGGGATGTGTTGGGTTTAGGGGATGTGTTTGGTTTAGGGGTCGTGTTGGGTTTAGGGGTCGTGTGGGGTTAGGGGACGTGTTGGGTTTAGGGGACGTTTTGGGTTTGTGGGTTGTGTTAGGTTTAGGGGTTGTGTTGGGTTTGGGCGTTGTGTTAGGTTTAGGGGTTGTGTTGGGTTTGGGCGTTGTGTTAGGTTTAGGGGTTTGGTTTAGAGGTTGTGTTGGGTTTAGGGGTTGTGTTGGGTTTAGGGTATGTGTTGGGTTTAGGGGATGTGTTGGGGTTAGGGGGTGTGTTGGGTTTAGAGGTTGTGTTGGGTTTAGGGGATGTGTTGGGTTTAGGGGATGTGTTGGGTTTAGGGGATGGGTTGGGATTCTGGGTTGTGTTGGGTTTAGGGGGTGTGTTGGGTTTAGGGGATGGGTTGGGATTAGGGGGTGTGTTGGGTTTAGGGGGTGTGTTGGGTTTAGGGGATGGGTTGGGATTAGGGGTTGTGTTGGGTTTAGGGGTTGGGTTGGGTTTAGGGGTTGGGTTGGGTTTAGGGGATGTGTTGGGTTTAGGGGTTGGGTTTAGAGGTTGTGTTGGGTTTAGGGGTTGTGTTGGGTTTAGGTGTTGTGTGGGGTTTGGGGTTGTGTTGGGGTTTAGGGGATGTGTTAGGGTTAGGGGTTGTGTTGGGTTAGGGGTTGTGTTGGGTTTAGGGGATATAATCTATAGTTGGTACAGTATAAAAATCATTATGTCCACAGAAAATCCTCATAATGATAGATAGACCAATGTGTGTGTGTGTGTGTGTGTCAGATCAAGCAGACGGTGGACGACCTGCAGAAGCTGGTGATTGAGAAGGATTCACGTCTCTCGCGAGCGTTGATACCTGTGGACACTTTACACATCACTCTACTGGTTACACACTTGAGTACAGAGGAGCAGGTCGATCTGTAAGAACTTTCACCAAGACACACTCTTACACGCACATACATAGTTTCTGTCTGCATTCACATTGTACTTTGGTGTCCAAACATCATCAACATGTTCAGTCAGTCAGTCAGTTAAATATAATAAACCCTGACAGGTAGATCAGGACCCCGACGCAAAGCAGACAACAACCATCTGATTGTACATTATCCCGCTTATTACAAGACTACTTGCCAAATAAATTAATATATGAACATAAAACATTGATTTGCATAAAAACTATGTAATTATTTGAGATGAAATCACTGAACAGCTGAATTCCACATTTGGTTTGTGTAGGAGTTCTGTTCTGTTTGTGTTTATTTTGTAATTAATGAACGTCTGACTCCTCATTATCCCGCTTATTACAAGAATACTTGCCAAATAAATAAATACATGAAACATTGATTTGAAATCATTTTATTATCTTACTTGTAGAGATCACACAGTGATACGAGATATAGTAAAGATGACTCGATACACAGATGAGTGGTCTGATATGTGGATGTGCGGTTGTTCCTGAGAATTATCTCACCGCTAGATGTCGCCATTGACCAATCAGAATCCAGTATCCCAGAGACCCGTGTACAAATGTGCGTTAAACTCTAAACTTGATTGTTGTCCCAGGAATCCAATTTCCTTTTTAGCTGTGCTAGTTTCATATCACTCCATGCTCTCTTTATTCTCACGTTATAAAATGTTTAAACTTAAATCAATATTTCATGTCCATTTATTTAATTAAGTATCAATGTAAAATAAAGTGTCTTTTTATTGTCCCAAAGCTAGAACACAATCAGTCTTGTTTCCCAGGGGAAAATAAAATCTAAACATCCTTAAAACAAAATAAGTTAACTTGAGAAGCAATATTGCATTGCAGAATTTATGTTTAATTAAAACCTAACTAACTTTTATGAAACCGTCTCTGATGAAGACTTGGAATATTTATCACGAGTTATAGGGACCAATTATATGCTGCTTTTTTCGTTTTGGGGCCTGACAACCCCAGTTCCCATTCACTCTCTTTATATGGAAAAGAGTGCCCAAAAAGTATTCTTCAAAAGTTCAACTTGTGTGCTCCATGAAAGAAAGTAAGTCATATGGGACAACATAAGGTTGAGTAAATAAGAGAATTTTCATTTTCAGGTGAACTATATTTATTAAGATGTTTAGACTTTTTTACTAGAAACCAAGACAAAAATCCACACATCCATTACTCACGATAACGTTCATCTGAAACCACATCGGTAATTATAATGTACTGTCACTGTAATTACTGTATCTGTTATTGAATGATGAGGACGTGCCATGATTCACAGAACAACACAAATAATGATTTCTGAACATGGATGACTTGCATAACAGGATAGCAGTGACATACTGCTCGTAGATGATGCTTCCACGTGTGCGTGTGTGTGTGTGTGTGTGTGTGTGTGTGTGTGTGTGTCAGCGCTGCATCTACACTCTCAGATCTGGAATCTACTCTGAGTGCTCTGTTGGCCGGCAGGAGTCTCATTCTGCCCTTCTGTGGAGTAGGACATTTCAAACAGGAAGTGGCATTTGTTCAGATTGCAGAAGGAGAACATCTGAGCACACTCACACTCATAGCAGGTACATCACTCGTCATTTTTGCATTACAGATGATGATCTGAAATATGTTTCGTCAAATGTATTGGATTCAGTTAACCAAGTGCTATTATTTGGTATCATATTTATTTGGCCATATTTGTTATTTTAATGCATTGTAATTCATTGTGATTTTGACAGATTAAAAGGCGAGTGTTGCTTGGCTGTGCAACAATCGCGTGGTGTCATGGGTGGTTGCTAGGGCGTTGCTATTCAGCTGCTAAAGTAAAGAGTGGTTTTAGCATGTTGTCATGCGGTCGCTTACTGACCCGAGGCAATAGAGTCCAGCCCCAGGTCTCTATCATATTTTAGGGCAGTCTCTTAAGCGAGTCGTCATCATAGGGATGTTTTTCCTGCACCTTGAATGCGTCACTTACAGAACATTCTGTACTCAGTTCGGACAATTCCATCATAGGCTCGATAATCTTTTGCTTTATTGTGTGTGTTTATCTACAATATGTTTTATTATACCAAGAAATACAGTATCATATTGATATTTTAGATCCCATTACCAACCCCATTTCTAATCCTAACCTTTTATCAACGTTATAAAGCATGAAACGGGCAGGTGAATGGAGTCACAATAATTCAATTTATATTACACTATTATACAGATGTTTTTAAGCATCTCACCCCCCCTTCACATAAACCTAACCGATTGTCAACAGTATAAAAGACGTAACAAGCAGATACTTGTAGTCACAGTCATTTATTCCAAAAAAAGTACTATTAAAGTGTTCTAAATAAAAAAGTCCTCCTAAGTCTCACGATACCTCTGTGTGAGGAACAGAGTGAAAATGAAAATCTTCCACTCTGTAAAGGCAGTCACATCTTATTCAAAAATATATATCCAAACATTAGCATGTGGCAATCGGTCATATGACATGCTAGAGCCAATGACTCTTGACATCTCTGACGTCAGTGCTGTAAATGTGTAAATGTGGGGTCTGACTCTTATGGCGGATGGGAACACTGTGAATGTTTACATGCACTCATTTTAATCAATCCGTATGAATTCAGTTCGGTTTCAGTACTGTTGATATATACATTAAACTTCACAATTCGATACAAATATTCATTTAAATGTGGATTACATGTATTCCGAACAGAACATCTGCACATGAGAAGTGCGTCAGTTGTCACGTTCTGAAGAAGCGGGGAAATCCACTGCTAGCATGGCGCCACGGTCGTCAATTGCCGTTTTTGCTTTGTTGACATATCTAAAAATACACCAGAAAAGCTTCTTATATTACTCACATTACTCAGCAAACAAAAAGAATCAGATGCAGCGTCTCAACATCATGTCTGGCTTCACCATATTACCTTCATTCCCATTCCTCCTTCAGACATCTTGCGAGAGAGAGATATTCGCAGATGTGGAATGGAAACAAAATGTTAGAATAACATGACACTCTTATTCATGAAAGAACGTATGGGCCCTGCAGAATATGTACTGTGAGCACATATACCCTCAACAATGCGTGTAGCCATTGCTTTGGATTAATATAGGTTCCAGCAGCGAGTATGGTGTAATTTTCAATTAATCTGTAATTCCTAAAAGTTCTGTCCATTTGTGTTACACTATCTATAGGTCATGGTTTATTTTTCAATTATTATTATCATGTTGATATTTACAATTGTATTTATGTTCTAATTTGTATTAGTATTTTTCCACCTGCTAAGTGATGAACGTAATTTAAAAGTGAAAGACAGAGATCCTTCTGGATTTAAAACACGAGGTGTTCTGCATGACCGTGTGATTGCTTTATTTATTAAACTGGAAAGGAGGACTGATTTTCACTTCAAGTAAATTGGGAAGTTATTTTTGCATTGTTATAGCAACATCAGGAGTTTTCTATGTGTAAATTATGCTGCTGGAGCATTCAGTGTCAATTCAAGTTTTGCTGATTTCCGATCTACACGGAAAGTTGGATTTTATAACTTCCTACTAGGAAAAATGCAATGGAATGCATCTTGAAGTCAGAAAAACTTCTTGTAGGCTCGTGCAGAAATTCTTAACTCTGATTTCACCGAGATGCAGGTGTATATACAAAGTAAGTGTTGAACATTCGCTTTATTAAGTAATATCGACAAAGGAGTTTTTTTCCACATGACATGATATTAAAGCTTGTTTAACAAACGCCTGCAGAAACAGGTGTATAAAACATTATAAATCTCTTTTGATAATCGTGCACCTGTAGCACAATTGCTAGCGCTAGCATTGTTTATCAGTTGGGTTGCTAGGAGACATCTCTAATGAGAGTCAAACACCTGCTAAGCTAACGGAAGCGTTGCAGATTTGTTTCCTTAAATGTCATCTTCCCAATATCAGGGAACAGACGCAGTTTAACTGAGTAACCTGACGGAACGAAATTTAAATCACAAATATTATTAGATCGATTTTTCCAGGTAATATAGATCTCCTTGGTAGATTCATATGGAAAATTATGAATTTTGAATGTCTGTTCGGGAGATGTTCATTTCACAAACAGTCATGCTGAAGTTAAAATTAGGCTTGCTTGAGCATTAAGTGTCCTTCAAGTTCTTGCTTTCGAGCATGGACGTTTTTTAAAATGTTCATTGCTATTATAAGTTAGCTTTCACATAATGTATGATGCCCAAAGGCATAGTGTGTCTTATTCATTGTGGAACTGTGTTTTCTTAATGGCATGAATCACACTGAAGGCCTAGACCTTTAATGCACGGCCTGCCACTGAACAACACAGACCTTTTAGTGTTTTTGGTGTGTGAGCATGTAACAGATTGCGTACATTACTTTCAACCCACAATCAGATATCGCAAGCAATTGTATGGCCTGCGAATAATTTCGAAAATACTCTAATGGCCCTTAATGGAAAAAAGGTTCCCCACCCCTGTAATAGATTGTGAAACTTCACTGGACTGGACAGGGGAAACAGGACACTATAACAGGAGGGTGAACTCAAAGGTATGGGTTTTAATTTCCAAAACAAAAAGTACAACACCGAACATAAATTGTTTAAAAGAACACAGGAACGATTTCTCTATAAACAAAACTTCTTTGGGCTCCGGATGGCAACGCTAGACTGCCCTCCCCACTGGCGTTGTTGTGGCTCTTATATGCCGCTCTCCCCGTGCTTACTGAAATCAGAGACAGGTGTTAGACATATTTTAGCTCAGGTGCAAGCGCCCTTACCGCTCCCTCTCTCCGAACGGGCGCTTGACCACGCCCCCGCTGCCACATACCCCCACCGCCCGACTCAGGCCGGGGCGTCATCCGGCCTGCCTACCACTCCCCCCCCATTTCTGGAAAGGAAGTCGGCGACAGCCATCTGCACCCCCGGTCTGTGGACCACCTCGAACTTAAAAGGCTGGAGAGCCAGATACCAACGGGTGATCCGGGCGTTAGTATCCTTCATGCGGTGGAGCCACTGCAGTGGGGCATGATCCGAGCAGAGGGTGAAGGCCCGCCCCAGCAGGTAGTAGCGGAGTGTGAGGACCGCCCACTTGATGGCTAGACACTCCTTCTCCACGGTGCTATACTTAGTTTCCCTCAGTGAGAGCTTCCTGCTGATGTATAGCACCGGGCGCTCCTCCTCCTCCACCACCTGCGAGAGTACGGCCCCCAGCCCTCTGTCTGAAGCGTCCGTCTGTAATAGAAAAGGGAGAGAGAAGTTAGGGGAATACAAGAGCGGCCCCCCACAGAGTGCGGCTTTAATTTGTGAGAACGCCTGCTGGCACTGTTCCGACCATTGGATCGGGTCTGGAGCCCCCTTTTTAGTGAGGTCAGTCAGCGGGCTGGTGACGTCCGAATAATTAGGTACGAACCTTCTGTAGTAGCCAGCCAGCCCCAGGAACTGCCTCACCCCCTTTTTGGTCTTGGGCCTAGGGCAAGTCGCAATCGCCGCGGTTTTATCAATTTGGGGCCGCACCTGGCCATGGCCCAAGTGGAACCCCAGATACCGTACCTCCACATGCCCAACCGCGCACTTCTTAGGGTTTGCAGTGAGCCCTGCCCGCCGCAGCGACTTCAGGACCGCCCTCAGGTGTTGTATATGCCGCTGCCAGTCATTACTATAGATAATAATATCGTCTATGTAGGCAGCGGCGTAAGCAGAGTGCGGCCGGAGGACACGGTCCATCAAACGCTGGAACGTGGCTGGGGCCCCGAACAAACCGAACGGAAGTGTCACAAATTGGTGTAATCCGAACGGCATGGTGAAGGCTGTTTTTTCGCGGGATATTGGTGTCAAGGGGATCTGCCAATAACCCTTTGTTAAATCCAATGTCGAATAAAAGCGAGCAGTACCTAACCGATCGAGCAGTTCATCAACGCGGGGCATTGGATACGCGTCAAATTTAGACACCGCGTTGACTTTTCTATAATCCACACAGAACCGCACCGACCCGTCACTCTTGGGAACAAGAACGACTGGGCTGGACCAGTCGCTGTGGGATTCTTCTATTACTCCCATATCAAGCATGGCATCTAATTCGTCCCGGACAATTTTCTTTCTATGCTCGGGGAGGCGATAAGGGCGGCAACGAACGACCGCCCCTCGCTCGGTCTCGATATGGTGCTGGATGAGGTTCGTGCGGCCCGGCAGGGGAGAGAATACGTCCGCAAACTCCTTCTGCAAACTGGCAACCTCTGCTCGTTGACACGGGGAGAGGTGGTCTCCACAAATGACCGGGGTATTGAAGTCTGGATTTGGATTTACCTCCGGTCCGAGCTCCGCCCTCTCCGGGACCACCGTAGCCAACGATACAGGGACCGCCTCCCTCCATAATTTAAGGAGGTTGAGGTGGTAGATTTGACGCGCATTCCCTCTGTCGGTTCGCTTAACTTCATAATCGAGATCCCCCACTCGTCGTGTGACCTCAAAGGGCCCTTGCCACTTGGCGAGTAATTTGGAGCTCGATGTGGGAAGCAATACAAGAACTTTATCTCCCGGTGCAAATTCCCTCAGCCGCGTTCCCCTGTCGTACAGCCGGCATTGACGTTCTTGGGCCCGGAGCAAATTCTCCTGTGTTAGTTTCCCCAAAGTGTGGAGTTTTGCTCGGAGGTCAAGAATGTATTGAATTTCATTTTTGCTATTTGTAGGTCCCTCCTCCCAACCTTCTCGTAAAACATCTAAGATGCTGCGCGGGCATCGCCCGTACAATAGCTCAAATGGAGAGAAGCCGGTTGAGGCTTGCGGGACCTCTCGCACTGCAAACAACAGGGGATCGATCCATCTGTCCCAGTTTTTAGCATCCTCGTGCACGAACTTACAAATCATGTTCTTAAGGGTTTTGTTAAAGCGTTCCACTAGGCCATCTGTCTGCGGATGATACACGCTAGTGCGAATCGATTTAATGCCCAATAGATCGTAAAGTTCGCGAAGTGTGCGTGACATAAACGTTGTGCCTTGATCGGTGAGGATTTCTTTTGGAATCCCCACCCGGGAGATTATTTTGAAGAGCGCCCCAGCAACACTACGTGCTGAAATGTTGCTTAGAGGCACTGCTTCCGGATATCGCGTTGCGTAATCCACTAGGACTAACACAAAGCGATGTCCGCGTGCTGTCCGCTCTAATGGCCCGACAAGGTCCATTCCAATTCTCTCGAAGGGGACCTCGATCAACGGAAGAGGGCGCAATGGCGCTTTTGGGGTGGCCGGTGGGTTTACCAGCTGGCATTCACGGCACGCCGCACACCACCTGCGGACGTCACCGCTAATGCCCGGCCAATAAAACCGGGCTATTAGGCGGAGCAGTGTCTTTCTTTCCCCTAGATGACCCGCCATGGGATTATAATGAGCCACTTGGAATAACATTTCCCGGCGGCTCCGTGGAATCAAAAGCTGTGTCCTATTTTCTTTAGTATGAGTGTCCTGCGTCACTCTATACAGTCGGTCATTTATAATTGAGAAATAGGGGTATGCGAGTGCGATGTCTGGCCGGAGACGTTGACCATCGATCACTTCCACCCGACCAAAGGCATGTTTGAGGGTTTCGTCCCGCGACTGCTCCAAAGGGAAATCCTCGTCAGGGAATTCCCTGCGAAGAGGAGGGGCGGAAGCCCCGCCCCTCTCCTCGTCATCCCGATCTGGAGCAGCCGAGGACGGACCCGGCTCCGCCTCCCCTGTCAGAGCATCGCACATCGCACATCTCCCTACTTTAGTGCAGGACCCATCCGTACAAACTCCCCCTAACACATCTTTAAATGCTGGCCAATCGGTTCCCAAAATCAGAGGATGGGTGAGGCGGGGACTAACCGCTGCCTCTACTCTATGCTTTTTTCCCCGGAATTTCATTAACAAGGTCACCATCGGGTACTTGTGAATATCCCCATGCACACACCTCACCCTCACCCGTCTAGCTATGCCCAAAGCCCCGGGTTGAACCAAGCGTTGATGGATGGTGGTCTGATTGCAACCGGTATCCAGCAATGCTTGGTGTGTACCCCCCTGGATTCTTACCGGAATCCGGTACGCTCCAGCCCGATCGGGGGCAGCATGCGGTGGATCGGAGACCCGAACCACCGTCCCCACTTCCATCATCGGACACTGATCGCGGAAGTGGCCCGGGTCCCCGCACCTCCAACAGGCTGGCCCAGGCGCCACACCCGTACCTGCGTCGGCGGACGCCCCCACCTGAGGGGGAGAGCGGCTGAATGTGGCGGGGGGGGTGTGCGATGCCACCGTGGGTCTCTGCCAGGCTCCACCCTGGAAGAAAGACAGAGCGAGAAGGGGGATGGGGAAGAGCGGAAAAAAACACAGGGGAAGGGGAGGGAGAAAGAGAGGGCTCGTCCGCCCTCGGGATCGCCGCCATGTGGTCCTCCGCCAGCTGCACGGCTGCCTCCAGCGACGTCGGGCGGTGGCACTGGACCCACTCCGCCGTTCTCCTGGGTAGCCGCTGAGTGAATTGCTCCAGCACCACCTGATCGATGAGACCCTCGACGCCGCGGTCCCCCACTAGCAGCCACCTCCGGCAGGCATCGCGGAGCCGCTGAGCAAACGCGAACGGGCGGTCGGCTTTGTCCAGCTTCATGGCCCGGAAGAGCTGGCGATTCTCCTCGGGGCTCCGACCAACCTGCTGCATGATGGCTCTCCTCAGATCGGGGTAGGCCAGGAGGTTCGCTGTCGGCAGTTGTTGAGCCGCGAGTTGGGCTTCCCCGGACAATAATGGGATGAGGCGGGCTGCTCATTGGTCGCGCGGCCAGGCCCAGATCTCCGCCGTGCGTTCGAACAAATCGAGGAACGCCTCAGGGTCGTCCGTCGCCCCCATTTTCTGCAACATGGGAGGGGGTAACGGAGGGTGATTGTCCGGGGTCGCGGCTGTGGCGGGAGCGACCTCCTGGCTGAGGAGGCTCCGGATGGCCAGTCGGTCCTCTGCTTGAGCCCGCATGATCTCAAAGAAACGTCGATCCTGGTCCTCCCGGAGCTCAAGCAGGGAGTGCTGGTGGCTTTGATGGAGTGTAGCGAGGGACTGGAGGACTTCGGTCAGCTGGGCGGACTCTACGGGGCGACCTTCCATAACTAATTTCCCGGCTTTCGGCACCACTGTGAAACTTCACTGGACTGGACAGTGGAAACAGGACACGATAACAGGAGGGTGAACTCAAAGGTATGGGTTTTAATTTCCAAAACAAAAAGTACAACACCGAACATAAATTGTTTAAAAGAACACCGGAACGATTTCTCTATAAACAAAACTTCTTTGGGCTCCGGATGGCAACGCTAGACTGCCCTCCCCACTGGCGTTGTTGTGGCTCTTATATGCCGCTCTCCCCGTGCTTACTGAAATCAGAGACAGGTGTTAGACATATTTTAGCTCAGGTGCAAGCGCCCTTACCGCTCCCTCTCTCCGAACGGGCGCTTGACCACGCCCCCGCTGCCACATAGATGAATCCATGTCTAATATCTTCTTCTATATACAGATTCTCAAGATGTTTCTTCTTCTGTTAATATCTTGCATCAACAGTTTGCTTTATTAAAATTGTTTAATTATCGTAATAATGCACCTTTTTTGTCTTGTCTTCGTTATCATTGAAATCAAAAAACACTTTTTCAGTCAGAACATTTGAGTCAGTGATTTCATTAACAAAATGAACACTGAAGGCTGCCTGGGCATAGAAAGAGTCAGCAGATCTATCACATAATCCTCTTAAAACTTTGCCATGAATCCATAACCCCATTGACCAGTGTCTTTTCAGCTGAGGTCTCCTCTCCAATCACCCCAGACCTGAAGATCGGTAGTCAGCTCTCCTCCCAACAGATCCAAGGACTCAAGGAACATCTGTGATGAAACCTGGATGTGTTCACAGAAATTCCACGACAAACATCTGTAATAGCCCTTGACAGAGCCAGTGAAGATAGTAAGACTCCGACGTGATAGGATCTCAGAGGCTCGAAGAGACGCAATAGGTTCAGAGGGGGCATTCCAGTACCAGGTCTTACCATTCAGTGTCCATGGGAACCCTGAAACATTCCAGAGACTCATGGACAAAGTACTGAGATAGAAAAAAAGTGTGTATGTTGCTGCATATCTTCGAAATATTGTGATCCATGCAGGTGCTGAGAAGATCATCTGGCCCATCTAGATGCCATCCAGCAGGCCCTATGAGGAGCTGACCTTACAGAAAATCCTGCCAAGTGCTCACTGGCCCAAGAGGAAGACAACTACCTAGGATACATTGTTGATAGGGGTACTGTGAAGCCCCAGCTGAGGAAGATTGACGCTGTCATGTCCAGGACGAATGACTGCCTCTGGAAATGTGCTCCCTACAGTGACCTGGAGCTGGGGAGTGGGTTATGAGGTGCCCCAACCCCAGTTCGTTACCCCACAATGCAACAGAAGCATAGCCAGCACTGTGGAGAGCACTCCCATTTCCAGGGTAAGCCACTAGGAATGGTGCTGAAGGGAGATACTACCCACTAGAAGTGATCAGGACCATGAAGAGTTCCACTCACACAGGTGTGCTGCATCTCCCTAAAAGCAGGTAACCACAGGTGTGCGACATTAGGTAGCAATCAGCAGCCCACATTTAAGGCAGGACAGAGATGCCTCGGTGTGTGTGTGAGACTGGGAGCATGAACAGTATGATGAACTTATCTGGACTGACCCAACAAAGGAGAAAGGACTCTCCCCACACCAAGGAAGTGAGTGCCTTACAGAATATCACATTGTTGTCTCCTCTCCCTCTTCGCTCACTAGGACGAGGTCCAGTGAAGGCCACGCAAAGAGACAAAGACCACTTGAGTTTTAGTTTCACCCCCGCTTCCCATTCCAGGACGTCATTAATAGATATGCACCTAGATATTCCAAGTGTAACCTGCCGATACCGATTTTTTTCCGATTTTCTTTCTAAGAACTATTGACCGCATATACAAACAAAATCTACCTTTCTTCAATGCAAAATGTAATTTTCATAACAAAATTAATTATTAAACATTACAATTTCCCCCAAACAAAGTTACAGGATCTTCTCTGACTTCTGATATATAAAGTGCTCTGTGACTGGAAAGAGGTAGAAATAACAATTAACTGCAAATGAGTTGCTTTATATAACAAAACATATTTTTATAAATGGACATTTTTCTATTTTTTACTCATCTAACAAAACAATTCCAAATATTACAAGCCTATGAACAAAACTGAAGTGTCCAATACACTCAACATTGACATTAAGCGTACGTTAGATACCAAATATCAGAGGTAAAACTGATTGCTGCTTTGGGATCAGCTTGTAACCATACCTGTCGTCACTCACCCCCGTTTTTCCTGGGAGTCTCCCGTATTTCACACCCATCTCCCGCCCCCCTCCCGTTTTGTTATTTCTCCCGGGAAACTCCCGTAATTTGTATGGCCCAAACCACTTTATATGAATACTCACATCAATATATTATTCCAAGGTTGTCCAGTTGCCAGATCTTGTATGAAATGCATCCTACTCACACATTCGATGCACCATGCACATTTCTAATAATTTGTGACCTCAACCTGGCAACCAAAACCCATTTGCACTGTTGAAATCTGCGCAGGCAGTAGACGCGAGAAGTTGAATCAAGCATCACCGGTAGATGGGAGGAGACTCAGCTGGTGCTCCGGCGGAAAAAATAAATAAATATAGATATATATATACACGCATGTAAATTTAACAACAGCTGGACGAAAGCATTTAATTTCATAACTGAAGCTATATCAACAATACCCATGCACTGATTTTAATATCAGACATGGTGGGAAAAATTATGTTACTCAGCACATTAAATCACAACGGCACAATTTATATGTATTTAGCCTGCCTCTGCCATCCAGCACCCCCCTTCAGCTCCCGAATTTGTGTACCCAAATGTTGACAGGTATGCGTGTGTGACATTACACGAGATTCAACCACACGGGCAACGTGACGTCGGAAAGTACCGCCTACTCTGTATTGAGGAAATTTATCAGATTTCTGAACCCTCTATCCTCCACTATGGAAAATGGTTGGTCATCCAGGGCCATGAATTCCATAATTTTCCTCGTAATTCTTTTGGTCTTTTCACTTCTCATACTAAGGAAAGTTAAGAGGCTGCTGACTTCTGGCTGGCTCTGAGCTCTGGCTAGCTTTAGCCACTTAACTTTTTTAGCTTCTTTTTTAAAAGCAGTATTTTCAGCTGGGTGAGGGTGTTTTAAGTGTCTAATTAGGTTTGTTGTTCCAAACGCTATCGTGGTGGTTCCCCCACAAATATTACAAATTGCGAACTTGATGTATTTTTCACTCACAGTGAAGATCTTCCACGCCAATGTCATGTTTCCATGCGGATGTGACGTTATTGCCTGTGCTGCTGGCAACAAAATGGACCGGCTCGGAATCGGAGAGACGTGAGACTGACCGGCCAGTCACCGGTCCGGGCATGCGGAAAACCGGCTGATTCCGGTCCCTGGACGGTCGATCGGTGCATCTCTAGCTATTAATAAACTTTAAGTTGATTTCACTGTATTCCTGTCTCCTGATATTTTGTTCTTTTAAACTGTGCTGAACCACAACCTTTTGCTAAGCAGGCTGCCTCTATATATATATATATATATATTAGGGCTGTCAATCCATTAAAATTTTTAATCAAATTAATTACATGGTGTCCCGATTAATTAATTGCATATACAAATATTTGCTGAGAAAGTCCCTCATATAACATTAATTCAATATTTAATGATTATACATATTTATATCAATATATAATTATACATAGTTATCTTTAAATATTTAAAAATTATATATTTATATAAAATATTCAGATAATTAAAATGCATTACATTCCTGTAGCAGAAGAGTTAATCATTGATAAGACAACACAAAAAGCGGCTTTAGAATACAATGTATTGTTTACTACCATATTATTGATCATAATCCAATCATTGGCATACATTTCACAGCAATCCATTTCACAAGTGAATTTATCAATCAGTTGGAGATTTATTATGAGGGCTTGTTTAAGGGCCCGTCAATTTTCACCTGCGTCAGGCATTTTTTTTAAATTAATGCTTACAAAACTTTTACATCTAGAGCCAAGAGGTATATTAAAACAAACAACAACAAAAAGGAAAATAGATAAACAGTTTAAATAAAAATATCAAATTGTTTACATATTTCAATACAATTTACAGCTTTCTTGTTACTCAAAGTGGAAATTGTTCTCGATGAACCTCTGAATTAAAAATGAAAACTAATGGTTTATAACCACCATACTTACATTTATTAATACTAAACTTTTATCAAATAATATTCCTTATGAACAGAAATGTCATAGCTAAAAAAAAAAGAGCTGGGAATGATATGATCTCTGACAATCTTGCAGAAATCAGACAAGTCGAGTCGGGACAACTCCACAATAAATGAAAAAATGTTTCCGCCTGCAGACCACAAAATGTACAGAATATATCGACATCACAATTAAATCTCTCTACAAGAAAATAATTAGTGGAGTAGTACTTATAAATAAGTTTATTAAAGGAAATTTATTTGATTTTATTTGTGATTAGATATTTATGGGGTAATTTCCGAATTTTGCACCATCTCAATCCAGCCACACCCTGTGTCAAACATGCTTGTGTAGCGTCTCGGGTGTGTTGCGTCATAAACATAAAATGTTTAGGTCACTGTGTCAAGTTAAATATAGTTTAATACTCAATCTTTAAACACATCTTGAGATCCCTTAGTTCACATTTGCGCTCCATTGTGTTTTGAACGCAAGAATGTAACGCTGTGTTGTTCTGCTGCTGAAGTGTTTCTTCACTGTATAAACTGTGTGTTGCTCACACAGATGAAGTTCCACTTAGAAACAGGTGGTACTACAAGCTTGCATTTCTCAAGAATCTTTCTTATTATGGTCCGGGGGAAGTGCGATTATATGCATTAATTCTTTTTAACACGTTAGTTTTGTAAAATGAATCGCACTGAATTAACGCATTAAATCGACAGCCCTAATATACACTCACCTAAAGGATTATTAGGAACACCTGTTCAATTTCTCATTAATGCAATTATCTAATCAACCAATCACATGGCAGTTGCTTCAATGCATTTAGGGGTTGTGGTCCTGGTCAAGACAATCTCCTGAACTCCAAACTGAATGTCAGAATGGGAAACAAAGGTGATATAAGCAATTTTGAGCATGGCATGGTTGTTGGTGCCAGACAGGCCGGTCTGAGTATTTCACAATCTGCTCAGTTACTGGGATTTTCATGCACAACCATTTCTAGGGTTTACAAAGAATGGTGTGAAAAGGGAAAACATCCAGTATGCGGCAGTCCTGTGGGCGAAAATGCCTTGTTGATGCTAGAGGTCAGAGGAGAATGGGCCGACTGATTCAAGCTGATAGAAGAGCAACTTTGACTGAAATAACCACTCGTTACAACCGAGGTATGCAGCAAAGCATTTGTGAAGCCACAACATGCACAACCTTGAGGCGGATGGGCTACAACAGCAGAAGACTCCACCGGGTACCACTCATCTCCACTACAAATAGGAAAAAGAGGCTACAATTTGCAAGAGCTCACCAAAATTGGACAGTTGAAGACTGGAAAAATGTTGCCTGGTCTGATGAGTCTTGATTTCTGTTGAGACATTCAGATGGTAGAGTCAGAATTTGGCGTAAACAGAATGAGAACATGGATCCATCATGCCTTGTTACCACTGTGCAGGCTGGTGGTGGCGGTGTAATGGTGTGGGGGATGATTTCTTGGCACACTTTAGGCCCCTTAGTGCCAATTGGGCATCGTTTAAATGCCATGGCCTACCTGAGCATTGTTTCTGACCATGTCCATCCCTTTATGGCCACCATGTACCCATCCTCTGATGGCTACTTCCAGCAGGATAATGCACCATGTCACAGAGCTCGAATCATTTCAAATTGGTTTCTTGAACATGACAATGAGTTCACTGTACTAAAATGGCCCCCACAGTCACCAGATCTCAACCCAATAGAGCATCTTTGGGATGTGGTGGAACGGGAGCTTCGTGCCCTGGATGTGCATCCCACAAATCTCCATCAACTGCAAGATGCTATCCTTCAATATGGGCCAGCATTTCTAAAGAATGCTTTCAGCACCTTGTTGAATCAATGCCATGTAGAATTAAGGCAGTTCTGAAGGCGAAAGGGGGTCAAACACAGTATTAGTATGGTGTTCCTAATAATCCTTTAGGTGAGTGTATATATATATATATATGCATGCAATGTAATATATATTAACCCACTAGTTCAGATAAAGCGTCTCCATCAGGGGAATCATCTCATTGAGAATGTTGTGGTCGACTTCTGTGGACTGTGTGATTAGGAGTTACAGGAGTTCATCCGGTCAAGCTGTTCTTCCATATGGAATAAAGAGAACCCATCCATTCTCTGTTGCCTGCAAGAGTAATTCATTGGACTCTGAATGAATATATACTATGATCTGTTCTTGAGTGGTTTGCCATTTACTGTGGGACAGGTTGAGGATCTCAGCACTCCTACAGTGAAACTCCGTCAGAGTCCACCACCACATCGCTTGCCACACCTGCCACAGACTTTGAGCCAACACCCACACCTGCCATGGTCCACGAGCCAGTGCCCACGCCTGCCACAGACCATGAGTCAGCGCCCACACCTGCCACAGTCCACAAGCCAGTGCCCATGCTTGCCACGGTCCACGAGCCAGTGCCCATGCTTGCCACGGTCCACGAGCCAGAACCAGAAGCCTTTTCTGTCCCAGGGCCAGAGCCTGAAGCATTGTCTGTTATATCTGCCTTGCCATGCCACGTCTGCCATGCCATGTTTCCACGTCTGTCTTGTCATGCAGTGCTGCCTTGACCACTGTTTTACCAGCTGCCTTGACACCTGCTCCTGTTTCATGTCATGTGGTTTCCTTGTCTTGCCATATGAAATTGTCCCCTGGGTCTCCACCCCTAGCGACTCTGCCCCCTGAGTCTTTGCCTCCAGTGGCTCTGCGCAAGAGTCTCCAGCAGCTCCACCCCTTCCATCCCCAGTGGCTCCGACCTCTGAGAGTCCAGAATGCCATGCTTCCTCATCAGGCATGCTGCCTTGCCATGCCAAACTCTACAGTCTGTCTGTCTTGTCCGGCCCAGCTCCACAGCCCACTTCCACCTTGCCAGGCCATGCTCCATGCCCTGTCTTCCCAGGCCACGCTCCACACTCGCCGGACCCCTTGTTTTCTCCTGGCTGTCCGCCGTATTGCCACAGTCCTCCTGGCTCTTCGCCTGGTCCGACCTGGTCTCCTGGCCGTTCGCCGGATCGCCAGTGGTCTCCTGCTGCCTTGCCTGGTCCTCTGTGGGCTGCAGCGCCCTCTGGTCCCCCATGGTCTCCAGGCCTTATTGAACTTCTTTCCTGTTGTTGTTTATTGTTGGGTGTTGGTAGCCGTTCGTAGAGGGGGAGATATGTCACTTTGTTTGTTTTTGTTCATATTATGATTTTTGATTTTTATTTGGTCCTTTATTTTGAAGTTCATGTCCCTTGTCGTGTCATAGTTGTTATGCTTCATGCTCCTGTTTTATGTCATGTGGTTTCCTTGTCTTGTCATATGACCCTCATGTTTTAAGTTTTTGTTCTAATTGGTCTTTGGTTTATTAGTGTTGTATTTATTATTGTTTTGTTATCTTGTTTATTAGTTCTGTTAATTAATGGGTCTTGTTGTCTTGTTAAGCCATGTCTGTGTATTCAAGCCCTCCTGTTTGACATTGTCCTTAGTTGTGTATTGATTGATTCATTTGTTTCTTGTTCATGGTTTCATAGTCTTAGTCAAGTCAAGTCTTATGTTTTTTTATTTTTTTATTTAATAAAGTCCTGTTTGCTTGCCTCAGTGTCACAATGTTGCCTCCCTTGGATTTTTACATTTTATTATAGTTAAATGTGACCAAATTAATGAAAAAATAAATTTGTAAAATGTATATTTTCATAATGTACTTGGTTAGAATTGTTTAAGTAACGGCATTAGCTGAGAGAGAATTTCTTTGATATGTAAGCAAAATGGACATTAGAACTTAAATATACCCAAATGAAATAGAATGGAGAGCTTGTGAATTGGAATCGAATCAAAAAATCTGTATAAGTGCCCAGACCTAGTCATCATATTTCAGTACTTTTATTGTAGCGGTTTTCTTTTAGAGATCTCTCAAAAATATTAATACTGGAATTCAATTGTGAACATGTAACAACAAATTCATTCATGAAATAAATGCTGAAAATATAAAACAGAAATGTATTGAGTGCTCGGTCTGCTAATGTCATCAAAACAGCTAACAATCTCTCTCTCTCTCTCTCTCTCTCTCTCTCTCTATTGATTAAGTTCTTGTCTTACATTGAAGACGAGTCTTGGTTCTGTCCGTGAGATGCTGTAAATAGACTATCCCAGGATGTATCTGTCTCTAAGGCTGTCTAATGTTTATTTTTCTTCACCCAGAGATGGTGAGGAAGGCATTTGAGAAGAGTGGCATTGCGTCCGGAGATGACAAAGCGTTCAAACCTCATCTGACATTTCTGAAACTCTCTCGAGCACCCAAACTACGCAAGCAGGTAAGAGTCTGTGACAACACTGTCACTATAGTAGTGTGTGTGTGCGTGCTACAGGGGGTAAAGTCTGTGAGCATGTCAGTGTGCCTCTGAATTTGAGCAAAAGCAGAATCTATTATAAGTGCATTATAATGAAATAGAAAATAAGACTTTTACTATGACAAATGTTTCCTGTTTCCTGTTTGAATGAGCTCTTGTTTGTTTTCTAGTAACTTTGCTGAATGATGTGAGCTTTAGAATTACAGTCATTTGAAGGCAGCGCTGTACTGATATTCCTCAAACATTACACACTCAACCCAAAGATGGTTTTGTTGTTAATTTCATTCCATTTTGGGGTTTAAACATTATAATCAAGAAATGTAATGATATCTCTCATTTACTTTCATTTAAAGATTGTTCTACATTCCAAATCTAACCAACAGTGATGGTGTCACAGCAATACTGCATTTGCAATAGATGACAGGAGCGTGATGTCTCACAGCAGGCAGATCCGCTTCAGCTCACACTTCTATGGAATGAGATCTACTTTTTTATAATGCTATTATAGCATAATCTATCATAAACAATATAGCCATAGTCGGTAGTGAAATCTAACAATTCTCTATTCCTACTTTGATACTATAACAAATAATAATACTTTTAATTATGTAAACATTGTTTTGAGTTCTCAAGTTATTATTCAAGACAAGCCAACAGTCTGTAATCAAATACGAATAAAGAAGCAAATGAATACAAAAATAAAAGCAATAAAAAGAAACTTGATTTTAAATGTAACTAGCTACTGGTCTTCACTGAATGATTATATTCTTTTCTCTCCTGCATCTCTTTAACCATCTTAAGAAGCTCTGTGTGCTGTTTCTCGTGCACAGCCGTCAGCCGTAAGACTCATCATGACAACAACAAAGCAGCTCACACACTAAAGCCTGAGCTTACATTGAACTTCAGGCTTATTCTTTTACTGTTTTACAAGCACTTTCATTCAGGACTTCCAAATCTTGTTAACTGTTGCCAAGCATTTGGGTAGTTGACGCATAACGTGTCCATCAGAATCAGAAATGAACTGACATTAAGGGACAGTATTTGCCCCCTGGATTTGATTTCAGGGGCATTTTTTTACCTTTATAAAAGCATTTTTTTTGTGTACATCCACATCCACATCTACACCCACATCCACACCCACACCCACACCCACATCCACATCCACATCTACATCTACACCCACATCCACATCCACACCCACATCTACATCCACACCCACATCCACACCCACATCTACACCCACATCCACATCCACATCCACACCCACACCCACATCTACACCCACACCCACATCCACATCCACATCCACACCCACATCTACACCCACATCCACACCCACACCCACATCTACACCCACACCCACATCCACATCCACATCCACACCCACATCTACACCCACACCCACATCCACATCCACATCCACACCCACATCTACACCCACATCCACACCCACACCCACATCTACATCCACATCCACATCCACACCCACATCTACACCCACATCCACATCCACACCCACATCCACATCCACACCCACATCTACACCCACATCCACATCCACACCCACACCCACATCCACATCTATATCCACATCCACATCCACACCCACATCTACATCTACACCCACATCCACATCCACACCCACATCCACATCTACATCTACATCCACACCCACGTCCACATCTACATCTACACCCACACCCACATCCACATCTATATCCACATCCACATCCACACCCACATCTACATCTACACCACATCCACATCCACACCCACATCCACATCTACATCTACATCCACACCCACGTCCACATCTACATCTACACCCACACCCACATCCACATCTACATCCACATCCACATCTACATCTACACCCACATCCACACCCACATCCACATCTACACCCACATCCACACCCACATCCACATCAATATCTACATCTACACCCACATCCACACCCACACCCACATCTACATCTACACCCACACCCACATCTACACCCACATCCACACCCACATCTACATCTACACCCACATCCACATCTACATCTACATCCACATCCACACCCACACCCACATCCACATCTACACCCACATCCACATCCACATCTACATCTACACCCACATTCACATCTACATCCACACCCACATCCACATCTACATCCACATCCACATCTACACCCACATCCACACACACACCCACACCTACATCCACACCCACATCCACATCTACACTCACATCCACATCCACACCCACATCCACACCCACACCCACACCCACACCCACATCCACATCCACATCTACATCCACATCCACACCCACACCTACATCCACACCCACATCCACATCTACATCCACATCTACATCCACATCCACACCCACACCCGCATCCACATCCACATCCACACCCACATCCACACCCACATCCACATCCACACCCACATCTACATCCACACCCACATCCACATCCACACCCACATCCACACCCACACCCACATCCACACCCACACCCACACCTACATCTACACCCACACCCACATCTACACCCACATCCACACCCACATCTACATCTACACCCACATCCACATCTACATCTACATCCACATCCACACCCACACCCACATCCACATCTACACCCACATCCACATTCACATCCACATCTACATCCACACCCACATTCACATCTACATCCACACCCACATCCACATCTACATCCACATCCACATCTACACCCACATCCACACACACACCCACACCCACATCCACACCCACATCCACATCTACACTCACATCCACACCCACACCCACATCCACACCCACACCCACACCCACATCCACATCTACATCCACATCCACATCCACACCCACACCTACATCCACACCCACATCCACATCTACACCCACACCCACATCCACACCCACACCCACATCTACATCTACATCCACATCTACATCCACATCCACACCCACACCCGCATCCACATCCACATCCACACCCACATCTACACCCACATCCACATCCACATCCACACCCACATCCACATCCACACCCACATCCACACCCACACCCACACCCACATCCACATCTACATCCACACCCACATCCACATCCACACCCACATCCACATCTGCATCCACATCCACATCTACATCCACATCGTTCAGGTTTTGTGAGCAGGGGTTGAAAGATTGCTGAAAAATCATACTCCAGTAGAAGTACTTTTACTTCACAAAGATGTAGTGTGAGTACAGTAAAAGTAGGAGTAAAAGTGTAGCTCATTTAAAAGTACTCATGAGTTGTGAGTATTGAGTACTGAGTTGCAATACATATGCCCCATTATAATGAACACTATATGCCGACTTGTAAAATACATCACTTATCTATGATATACACTAAATTAATCTGATTCCAAAAATAAAAGAGATCAATATTTAATTCCTTTTTTACTATTAATTCTCCTGCCTGCTCAGTCAATCTCCACTTTAACTTTCACTTTCTACTTGTGTTTTTGGTGATTCACATTCTTCATGCATATTGCCCCCTACTGGGCAGGGAGAATATATCAATAACAAGGGAAAGTGCAAAGTGTATATATTTTGCCTTACTAATTCATTTAAAATAGTCCTGATTATTTAAAAATGATACCAATTATTTTATTACTATTTTACCATTTATTAAATGATTTATGGTGAATTCCTTGATAAATCTGAAGAGCTATTTGCACCTATGCCAAGTTCAGAGAGACAGAGAGTGAGGGGTGTGATGTGATAATCACATGACACACAGCTTTACCCTGCTCATAATACACTGCTCCAGCAGAGGACCGGATATATTGCAAGATGCTTTAATTGTGTGACGTGCTTTTGACTGTAGAGAGTCACAGATTCACACACCGTGCGTGTGGTACACAACTACAGACCTCCTTTTGGGTATATTTGAGGATGGCAATGATTGATATTCGGAATGAATATTTGTTTTTATATTCTAAAAAAGTTTTCTTTAAGTGGTAGATTTGGGGTTGGGTTAGTGTTAGTCTAAAGTAATTATATTAGCTTCCTATAAAAACAATAAAAGTGTCTATGTCTCCATTTAGACAGCTGTGTGCGTGTGTGTGTGTGTGTGAGACAGGCAGATAGCACTGGATGTGGATGCATCATGAGGCAGATAAGACTTGTGTCTATAATCTTCCACCAGGACATGCTTCCTGCTGAGGTTATCGCCAAAAACAGACGGTTCCACCCCTACTGTATGATCTCTTCCTTCCCCAGTGTGTGTGTGTGTGTGTCCATCTGTGTGCTCACACATCTAGATGACATATTCTGTGTGTGTGTCTTTACAGGGTATTAAAAAGCTTGACCCCTCTCTGTTCTCAGAGTTTGAGAGCGCAGTATTTGGAGACGAATGTGTGTGTAGAGTGGATCTGTGCTCCATGCTAAAGAAAAAGACTGCAGATGGATACTACCACCGCCAGAAGAGTGTCACTTTCAGTGAGTAAACCAGATAGTTTGCAGTGCAAAGGCAAAATTCAGTAACTAAACATTCACAAAAGTCTCAATAGTCAGATTGTTAACATTCCATTCAGCTCAACATGCACGCTAAAACCATATAACGTTTTCTGTTTCGGTGTTGGCGTAGTTACTGTGTTTTGCCGTTGTTTTTCTTTCATGTCACTTTGCATCAGTATATCTGGCGTCCTCTCTTATAGTTGTCTGGTTTGTTACTTGGGCTCAGGTTTACAGGTCATTTCCAAACTACACATCCTTCATTTCACCCTTACAGAACAAATGGCACCATGGTACAGTGATGGTATAAGATGTGAACACCCCAGTTTGATTTATGCATAAGAGAACAAAAGTTTCACTTCTAGGGATATTGGTGTGAAACCGAAAAGAAAATGGAAGTGGAATCCACAGCGTGTCTTCTATTAAATGTAAAGGATGACTTGTGGTACTCAGACAAGCGTTCAGCAGCAGTTCTGGGATGTGATAGTAGACGATCGTTTTCATGACAGACATTGGTATTTCAGAATATCCAGAGCAACATTTGAGATGCTTATATCAATGATGTTATCTAAGTGAATGATATCTTCACATAACTCTTATTACTATATAAAATACAGTATATATTCAGTAAATGTGTTTCCATCGTAGTTTATGCACATAAAACACATAAAATGTTTGTGTGCATTTTGGAACCTTTACTTGCATCATGGTGTTTCTATCCAGTATTTTTTTACGCGACATCCCAAACTTTGCATGAAAATACATGGATGTAAACGCAATTTTATTTTCTCCCCAATGTGGAATGCCCAATTCCCAATGTGCTCTAAGTCCTCGTGGTGGCGTAGTGACTCAATCCGGGTGGCGGAGAATGAATCTCAGTTGCCGCCGCATCTGAGAATGTTGATCCACGCGTCTTATCACGTGACTTGTTGAGCGTGTTACCATGGAGACGTAGCGTGTGTGGAGGCTTCACGCTATTCTCCGCAACATCCACGCACAACTCACCACACGCCCCACCGAGAGCGAGAACCACATTATAGTGACCACGAGGAGGTTACCCCATGTGACTCTACCCTCCCTAGCAACCGGGCCAATTTGGTTGCTTAGGAGACCTGACTGGAGCCATTCAGCACGCCCTGGATTCAAACTCACGACTCACGTGTGATAGTCAGCGTCAATACTAGCTGAGATACCCGACCCCCTGGAAATTCAATTATTGATATTAACCAGGATTATTTAATCAAATTTGAAGGATTTCAAGAGGTCCAGTTTCTAAATTACTTTCCCAGCAAACATTTAAACAATCATAACTTGCTCATAAATGACTGTTTGTTCAGGAGCTAATATGTCGTATGGTTATGCAATGAAATAAATAACATGTATTTCAGGAATATTTAAAAATATTTCAGTCTTAGTGGGGTGAGATGTTGTCATGGTTTCTGTCGTCCACTGTACACAAAATAAAAGTCCACGGGGTCCAAATTTTTCAAGCTTTGATGTTACACGCTGTTGCCAGCCCCTGTATATCATTTTCATAATATAGCAGTAAGATGTTGCGTTTTCATTTAACATTTTAAAAACTAAACCCAAGAATCATGATAACTCATGTTTTTTTTCTAACAAAAAGCAGTCGCATCGCTTCAGAACATGAGGATTACACCACAGATCTGCAGTATAATATAGAACCGGCAGCAGGCGGTGAAGCCAATGGAAGTGTTTGAGTGCCCATATTGGTGTGCCCCAACTGCCAATGAGCCTCAATGACCAGCAGGGGATAATGGCACATTTTCACTGGATATGACTGTCACCTTTCACCCCCTGGTGACAGTTGTGATCAACTTAATTTGTTTGTTATATATCAGATTCGTTATAAGGAGATATTTGTTGCAATATGCGATGTCAGAGCATCCACCTGCGTATCAGTACAGCACAACATTCACCAGGCAAAACTGTTGTCATGTAAGTAGGAATAATACGGCTTCTTTGTGCGACGCTTTGTGTGTAAGGGAGAGAGAGAGAGAATGCTCACTCGCAGTGAGCACAAAACACACTTTTTAATGAAAGGAAATGATTTCCTCTTGAAACAGAACTTGAATGTTTCGGCAGTGGCTTCAGTGTTAGGAGGCCATCAGCAACTTGCAATGTAGTGATCAACGTTGTGAGATCCACACTTACGAGTGAGTCCCCTCCTGCACAGTACACACTCTGATCAGCCAAATTATGTTGCTATCCTTTTGATCTCTGAGCTTCTTTTAGAAGGGCTTTGTGTGCTACATATCCACTCATGACTGCCAATAGGAAAACAATATTCATCTTTTCATTTGACTAGAGGCAGAAGGCATTTTATCAAGCCCAAGCGTGTTGTTTTCAGTTCCGGTAGGTGACACTAGAGGTCAGTGTGCTCAATGTGCTGTCAGTCACTCTCTCAGAAATATATGTGTTCAGTGTCTTACTGTGTTTGGTTGTTTTCAGTGCACTTCTCCATGTACAAAATATTACAATAGAGAGAGTGTTTACAGATAATTCACCTACGAATGGCTTAGTTAAAGTTGTTTCTGCATATCAAGCTGGGATAGGAGAAAATATTATATTGAACAGCAGAAAAGTGACACACTTTTTAATATGTTTATTCTGTGTTCACACTGACCTCTCTCATTTATCTGATAAACACCAGTGCAAGCAGAATCAGTGCCCTCATTCACAGTCATACAGGAGACAGTGTGATCAATACATTCACTGGCAGGACGACCATGATCTCATTTCAGCCGTTGAGGTTGTCTTCTAATCGTTGTATACTGACACATTTGCTCCTCTAGACACTTCCTGCAAGTGTTTCTGGTGTTGATTTACCAGCCATTAAATCTGTCAAAGTGCTCGTGACTTTGTGCACAGATTGAAACGAACAGTTCAACCAGAAATTAAAAATGTTCTGTCATCATTTACTCACCCTCATGTCGTTCCAAATACACATGACCTGCTGAACACATAGCAACATGACGCAGTAAGATTTGTCTTAACCCTGTAAAGCCTGACACGTGAAAGAAAATTCTCATTTTTGACATTAAACTGTTTTTAGTATCATTAGACAGTATATAAAAAGAAATTGTAAAAAAAAAAAAGAAAAGACTCATATTTGATACATTAGGCTTTAAAGGTGGTTTTACAGGGGAGGCGGTGGGCGGCAGGCTTTGCTTGCGATCTTGCCGCTTCTGGTTTGTACAGGTGTTTTCCGTTCACAAGAGAAGCGGTGTAAAACACGCCAGTAGAAGTGCAATAATGCCACTGCTTCAGCTGTCACTGATCTATGAGGCGATTACTGTAAATAATGTATTCGTTTTCAAGTGTGATTGCACTTATTTTTTCATAAAATATTTTATAATTATAAATATTGTAATGAGCTATTTTTTTTATATTAATGTTAAATTATAGTATCAATGTTAAACAATGTAACTGTAAATATTGATGGCGTCTTGCCACCTGTCTCCACATTTGATGAGTTCCGCAGTTTATTTTAATGACTAAAGAAACAGACTGCATGTTACTTTATATTTTGATTGGCAGATTGGTATATTATAAATAACGTCACATCAATAATTCAAATGGGAGGACTACAAATGAGCATTCAAAATCCACAAAACACTCAACAGCAAGTATATTCGTCTCCATGTTGTTTTTTGACTACATAAAAACTACATGTCGTTTGATTGGTTGTGAATAAATTCAGCTTTTATTGGTCAGTGACAAGCGGCAGTCGTGGAGAGATACAGTGAAATATCCCAAGCAGTCGTGCACGACAAAGCACCACCGTTTGGACTGCCACCTCTGTTTTGCTGCCTGCTGCCTCTCTCTCATTGAAAATAAACAGGGAACACGCGTGACCACGTCCCATGTAGGTCATTCTCCTCCTGAGGCCCAGCAATTCATTTTTGTGTTGGACATTTGTTATGTAAGTTTTTCTACAGGGGTAAATCTTGGGGTATTATCAGAGCACTCTCTGGGCTTTTCAGAAATACCAGATGTTTGAGAGTTTGGCCATGACAACTTCCTCCTCTTGCTCTATAAATATGCATTGAAATGTATCACAGTAAAATTCAGCAAATCAAATACAATATGAATAAAATATATTTTTTTTAATAAACTATTTTATCAAATGTATTTTATGCACTAAACACCATATTGATATTTAAAAAAAGAGAAATTGTAAAACTTTTTTGCTGGGTCTCATGAACTTCTGGTAAGATGACATAATGGCTTGTGGTGTAAAATAATGAGATCTTTATAATGACAGAGCAGGCTGCATATGAAAATACACAGAAATAATAGTTCACATTTTAAATATATCTTATAGAAAGTACATGTCAGAATTTGCTTTATCTTTTTTATAGTGGACATGTAATGCTTTGAAAATAAAATAATGTACAAAATTTGAATCAAGCATAAGTTGTTTATAATCTGAAAATACTCGTTTTAAAATATCAGTAACAATATAATCATTACTGTCACTTTGACTTTATTAAAATCAGCTGTCATTTATCCCAACAGAAGAGTCACTTTTTACACAAGTCAGACACCATTTTAAATAGATCGATATAAACATTGAAGCATTTTTTCACAAGTAACCACCAGATAGTGCCATAAACATGTGACAATTATTAACCCTATAATGCCGTGTGTGTCAACTATGATACACAACATTTGACTGCTCCTGTCTCCCTCTCTTTTCAGCGTGGAAAGAGAGGGAGACAGGAGCAGTCAAATGTTATGTATCATAGTTGACACACACGGCATTATAGGGTTAATAATTGTCCTCCGTAACATTGCTTTAAGTCAGTGTGAATTGTTTTGTTCATTAAATGCAAGAGTTCTTGTTGAGAGAACTGCTATCTTCTTGTTCAGGCAACTATACATTTGCAATATGAGAACTTTCAGTTTGTCACCATTTCAGTCACTTTTACATGAAGTGAATTGCAATCTTTGCCTCTGAGGAGAGAGGTATGTCTTGGAAGACAGCACGTACAATTTTTTGACACAGGCACACAATAGACCTCCCTCCTTAACACACAAACCTCACTAACAAAAACTGACTAATAATAACAGCATTTATATAGTCAGCAAACAGCAAAAATATATACATAAATATAAGCCTGTAACACTAGCCAAATATAGTTTATTCATGTTGCAATGCATGCTGGGAACTCATTTGGGGAATACTGTTGGTCTAACAAGTGTTTTTATGTAGATGCAAAGTGATTCACATGTTGAGTTTCTGCACAAGCTCAATGAAAGTCATTTGGTTTTGGAGCAACACGAGGGTAAACTGTTGATATTGTTCTGTTTGTGTTGAGCGACTCATCCAGCTCAACCAGTAGCTCGACCTATGGCAGACGGGGGGAGAATTTGGGAAAGCAGTTTGAAAATGCTTTGGTAGTGATAGTGGCACAAAAATCACACACTTCAGCTTTTAAAGCCGTTTGGTCTATATATGATGCGTCTTGTGTTCAGCAGATCATAACTCAGATATAATATTCCTGCTGTGAGATGTTCATCTGGACACGCTCCAAATGGATGCGCACACAGCAAGACTAAACGAGACTGAATTAGATGCAAGTGTTATTTACTGCCTTCTGGGGCTTGTAGTGTTTCTATTGGAGATTCACACTGGGAATTGTAAATCATTCTGTGAGAGCAGTAAGTGAGAAGTATATTGATAAATGATTCAATAATCCTTGTTTATTTTACATGTAGCATATTTGTAAATGTGTAGAGAGATAATGGACATGTACAGGGTGTATTCAGTTGTTTTAATTGTGTCAGAAACATGTTGTGTGTTTGTAGGTGATTGGTCTATATTTATTCTGTTCTTGGACATTAGATCATATCAGATGTAATCGGACCATCTATGATAAGATCCTCATCAGTGGAATTTCTCCTGTGCTCTTCCAAGTATGTACTTCCATTCCGCAGTGTTCTGGAATGTTCCCCTTCTTTTTTAAAAAAAAAAAAAAAAAAAAAAAAAAACACCCTCATGTAGTTTTCCTCTTCCTATAGTGCTCCTCTGGTGTTTTTTATTACCTTTGACTTTCATTTAGTTCGCCGTCGGAGCTTCTCACCCAGTCGCACACAGCACCCAAATCTGATGAGAAAACACCGTTTAATAGAGTCATGAAAGGGAGAAGAAAACACGTCCCATATCTTCTGCTGTTGATGTCACAGGCTGTATGTCCAATCAAACACATCTGCTCATTAACAAATAAAGGTGATAAAAGGAAATCTAGTGTTTTCTACAGCAACAAATCAATGACTTTAAAGATGTCATGTGGTTTAACCATCAAGTAAAAGGTATTAAAAACATTGAACACAAGTACACAACATCATTAACATTTTCACAGATATCATGAATTATTATTATTATTGAGTCAATAGTATCAAGAAGTTTTCTCAGGGCTGCACAAAATGACCTGAACAAAATGTGCTTTTCATAAAAATGTCAAACTTTTAATGTTTAATGATATATTTTAAAGATTAAAAAAATTAATTGATCAATTGTCACACATTATACATACCTTTCTGCATATATACAGTGAAATGATTTAGTTTCCACATATCCCAGCTAAGCTGGGGTCAGACTGCAGGGTCAGCCATGATATGGCGCCCCTGGAGCAGATAGGACTCGCAGTGAGCATTCTCTCTCTCTCTCCCTTACACACAAAGCGTCGCACAAAGAAGCCGTATTATTCCTACTTACATGACAACAGTTTTGCCTGGTGAATGTTGTGCTGTACTGATACGCAGGTGGATGCTCTGACATCGCATATTGCAACAAATATCTCCTTATAACGAATCTGATATATAACAAACAAATTAAGTTGATCACAACTGTCACCAGGGGGTGAAAGGTGACAGTCATATCCAGTGAAAATGTGCCATTATCCCCTGCTGGTCATTGAGGCTCATTGGCAGTTGGGGCACACCAATATGGGCACTCAAACACTTCCATTGGCTTCACCGCCACACAGTCATGTGAATATAATCTTAATCTCCTCTCTGTTTTCTGTCACATGACAACAGATTGACACCTCCGTGAAGTTGGCACCCCATAAAACGAAATAATCTCCAAAACTATGCCATTGGTTTGTGCTGCGTTTGTGCTGATTTGTGCCGCAAAAACGAACGTTTGTGCTGGTTTGGTGTTTGAGATATTGAACATTATTTTTTTGGTTGTGTTCGGGAGCTATGACGTCACTCTCCACCCCATGTCGTTCAAATCGCCCCAAAACGGTGCCTTTTGTTTGTGCTCGATTTGTGCTGGTTTGTGCCGTAGAAAGAACCATCATAAATTATTCCATTCTTCAGACATCACAAAATCATTGGAGGAGTAGTGACGTCACGCAAGCAAGCCGAGCTCTCCATCCATCTCGTCTACAAACCTGTCTGGTGCGTTTGTGCTCGCACAGGGCCGCTGCTGTCTTTGTCTTTTCTTCTTTAGATAGCCTACTGAAATGTTTTAGTTTAGATTTGTGCTAGATATTGACATTTGGTCTTTATAAAATCACCAATGCACTATGATATGTAGGTCTAATGTACTGTCAGTACTCTGGCTCAAGGCTACGTGTGACTGATGCTTTAATTTTATCCAATAAAAAAAAAAAAAGTTGTGTAATGTCTTAAGTTTTCGGAATACTTCAGCTTCAGTTTACAGACATTTAAAGTCTTTCTGCCCCCTTAAAGACATTTACCCTAAGCACTTTATAGTGGGAAAACAAAACAGGAAAGGTATCTGGCTGTGAAAAGGGTAAGCATGTGCTCTGAGATAAAATACTAAAAAAAAGTACTAAAATCATGTGTGCAGGTCAATACAATTTACAGGATAATTTGAACAAATAAGAAATTGACAGAGCGTGAAGTTGGCCCCCCACCCAACGCAAAACGTCGGCAAAATAGTCTCAATCGTTTGTGCTGGTTTGTGCTGTAAAAAGTTTCGTTTGTGCTGCTTCGGTTTTTTTAGATATTAAAAGAATATTTATAGGTCAATCTGAGGTCAGTCAATCCCCCCACATGCTCCAAATTCACACAAAATAGTCTCGTAGATGGTCAGATTGACCATCTACATGTTGGTTTTGATTTGGTGGACAAAGGATTTTTTTTTGACTTTCTCACTTTATCTTTTCACTGTCTCTGGACGGTTGCACCACTTGACCAGTTTTACTTTAAGCCACAGAAAAATGATTAAAATGAGTTTGAACTCAGTTATTGAAAACATGTTCATTGTAGAAGAGGATTTGGATATGGACCGTTTGTGTGACGTTCTTTTAGCCATAAAAACTATGAACAAATGTACACAAGGTAAAAGAAAATATGACTCCATGAAATACAAGTTCAGTCGCAGTGAAGGGAAACATGCTCTGTGTTAATTCTGCTCATTTTCTGTATGTCTGTAAATGTATTTCAACATGTTAGATTTGGTGTTTCACATATCAATACATTGGAGAGGAATTCAAGATATCTTATTAGTTACAATCATATTACAGATATCTGAACATTTCCACTAGTGAAACCAAATGATTCAAAATTAGCATATTAATAGTTATTATTCAGCAGTTGATATTACATTTGCACTAGTAACAATGTAATGATCTATATAAAAATGATCCCTTTACTAGTAAGACGTGCTTTGCTGATATGTGAAATTTGAATTTCAACTAGTATGAAATGAATTGTAGATATCAGTAATTGTGTTTGAACAGGAGTGAACGACAGATCATTATGAAATGATACTAGTGGAAATGCAGTTACGGATATCAACCATGACACTTTTTACTAGTTGTTACACCGCTGTTAATTCAATAATATAGGTAAAAAGCTGACATAAAAGATATGTGCAACATGATGCAGAATTAGATTAAGTCCTGAGACCCGAGTGTGACATCTGTGTGCATTTTACATTTCCCTTTAAATTTGTAACTAGTAACACCATCCATCCATCCATCATCAACCGCTGTACATCCATCCTGTACAGGGTCGTGGGGGGCTGGAGCCTATCCCAGCTAACATTGGGTGAAAGGCGGGGTACACCCTGGACAGGTCGCCAGTCCATTGCAGGGCCACACATATACAGACGACCACTCACACTCACATCCACACCTAGGACAATTTTTTGTAGACATCAATTAACCTAGCCTGCATGTCTTTGGATGGTGGGAGGAAGCCGGAGCACCCGGAGAGAACCCACACAGACAACAGGGCAACCGGGGTTTGAACCCACGACCTTCTTGCTGTGAGGCGACAGTGCTAACCGCTGCGCCACCGTGCCGCCCTAACTAGTAACACCTAATAACCAAATAAAAATCTAGAACAAAATGTTTTACAGCCATTTCAGCTATAGAAAGTCTTTTTCATGAAATAGATTATTATGTGTCCAGGAGTGTTGATTATTCATGTTTTTGAGATGTTAATCAGTAATGATCATAATTCATTCAGATTGAAAGTAATGTTCAGCATCATCCAATCACTGTCAACCATGTTCAAATAAAATGATTCATTATAAATGGTGAATCTATGTACTGATGATCATTGTCCCATGATCCAAACATCATCTGCAGCCTGAAACTGAACTTTTGATCAGATTTTAGGAGTGAACGCACTTAACTGCATAGAGAGCTATAGGATGCTCCCTTGCTCCCTTTTTAGTGAATGACTTAACCTCCAGTGTGCTGTCTGTCTGCACTGGTCTCAGAACAGTTATATGAGAGATATAGGATGCTCCCTTGCTCCCTATTTAGTGCATGACTTAACCTCCAGTATGCTGTCTGTCTGCACTGGTCTCAGAACAGTTATAGGAGAGATATAGGATGCTCCCTTGCTCCCTATTTAGTGCATGACTTAACCTCCAGTGTACTGTCTGTCTGCACTGGTCTCAGAACAGTTATCTTATTTTCATATAAAGCCTCTGAAAGACACATTTTCCAGTTTTTGCATGAATACATTACTTCTCAATGTGATAATGACAGTAAATATAGGAATACATTTACTAATCTTAATGAATAGAATCATATTGTGCAGTGATAACAAAATATATTATTAAAATGAATTGAAATGACCCACAGATGATTTAATGTTGAAAATTATTCAAAATAACTCTTTCAACTTTTGAGGCAATAATAGCTCAAAATGCACATATGTGGGCATCATGTTCATAAGCATGCTGATGTGTGAAATATTAATGTATTTTTATATATCATATGAAATTAGAGATTCTACTCTTTACAACCAAACAGGTTTCAGTGAAAAAGCACTTAAAGAGGTTTCTTACCAGAGGCACTTCTGTTTGCTACTCGCACAGTAGCGCTAAATGAAACTCAACGTCATACTGTTGTGAAGTTTAACCCTTAAATGACAGTGTAGAGTCCTGTAAAAAGTGCTCAGTTGGTTTTAATTCTTTTAAATTATGCGTTGTGTATTGCAAAGTCAAAATACAACTTCCACACATTGACACGGGTCACACGAGTTTAAGGAGAAATGTACATTAATGTATTCTCAGCACAAACCCATAAAACTAAACAAACCACTTACATACCTGAAACCCTCAACGTACACTGATAGAAAACAAAGAAATGACAAATTAGACTAACTCAGAACGGAGGAGATCAACTGGAGTAGATGAAAGAAATACTAAGAAAGCTTTGTTTCTGGTCAGGTGAACGTCTCTTCTCTCTCCGTGCACTTTTACCCGTTCTGATGAACAAACCAGTCGCACATTCACAAGAAGTAATTCCACTCCTGATATTAAGAATTAATATTTGAACTAGTGAATATTGAATTGTTGATATCTTCATATCCTGCACATGATTTAATGTTTAAAGGGTTTGTGTTTTGCTCATTGCAGTGTATTACACACATATGCCTGTGACCTGCTTACAATGAGTCTAACACACACACACACACACCACATGCATAACACCAGTGAATGAGGTTCAATGCTAATATCAATAACTAGAGAGCTGGGTGGCTGATAGCCAACATAAAGTTGAAGGGACACTGGGGCTAGTTGTCACACTTTTTACTCTTTTGAAAGTCTGTTATAGTTCTTTCAACATGTCGTCACACTAGTTGGGTTAGGTTGTCACATTGCAACCTGCCATTAAACAGCATATTCATGGTTTTTTAACTAAATTTAAAGGGTAAATAAAAGTATGAAACAAGCAATGTAAAAGGTAAAGTGCAGTGGGCTGTCAATCAATAAAAATGTCAAATGTAATGAATTGCATACTGTACATACTGTGCATACTGTACATGTGTGGTGGGGGTGACTTTGAACAACCTGGTGCAAAACAAATGTCTCAGACATCAGACAAAAGTTGGATTATGAGGATTATGATCATTCATTTGGAGACTTGAGCATGATATCAATAGCATTCATATGTTATCAATGGAAGACGGCCGTTTACCTCTCATCTGGCTCAGACCTTTAGATCAGATCATTTATACCCAGCATTCTGTGTAATGTCAGCGACTCGGGCCAGATGAACCTGAAGATTGTTTGCTAAATGAAAAGCGCTACAGGGCAGTATTGAACAGCATGTGTATCCCATGACGGACACATGTTTGTTTATGGAAATCTCTGCTGAGCTTTAGCATTTCATGTTAGCGTGATCATTGATTTAGCATTCAGTGACGTGGTAATGGATTGGGGAAGTGTTGTATTTGGGGAAAGTGACATTAAGGGAAGTTCAAATCCCTTTCATTCACACAGAAATAGATATTACTATATAATGCTTTAAGGACAGACCTACTGTCAGCTCTGAAGTTGTTCATCAATGGTAAATGCTTCTGTTAAAGCTTGATTTAAATAGAAAACCTGTTTGGGAAGTACTACACTACCCATGATCCTGAAGAGAAAGATCCACCAATCAGAGACGTTGTTTGATATGAAATGGCCATGTCACATTTGAACTGTGGATATCTCATGTAATGGTTCTGGTGTTAGTCAGTGATGTCACAGCGTCACAGTGCAACAGAGAAATGTGTCATCGGGCTGCAGAATGCCAGTGGTGTGTGCTGTCAGATGGCACTGAGATGTGCTTGCCCACCTCTGCCCGTCCTACACCCCGGCCTGCACTCTAATACCCCATACATTAATAATATTACTTGATAATTGAATCTTAACTGGAGGGAAGTGCTCTGAGCCATGGAGAGACAGATAGAGAGACGGGAGGAGGGTCAGATGTTCTGTAGGGTCATTGTGTGTGTGTGTGTGTGTGTGTGTCAGTGTGTCTGTGTGTGAAAGAGTGTGTGTGTGTGCGTGCGTGTGTGTGAGTGTGTGTGCGCGCGTGTGTGTGCGCGCGTGTGTGTGTGTGCGCGTGTATGTGTGTGCGTGAGTGAGTGTGTGTGTGTGTGTGTTAGTGTGCGTGCGTGTGTGTGAGTGTGCGTGTGTGTGTGTGTGTGCGTGCGTGAGTGTGCGTGCGTGTGTGTGAGTGTGCGTGCGTGTGTGTGAGTGTGCGTGAGTGAGTGTGTGCGTGAGTGAGTGTGCGTGTGTGTGTGAGTGCGTGCGTGTGTGTGAGTGTGCGTGCAGGTGTGTGTGTGTGTGAGTGAGTGAATGAGTGTGTGTGTGTGTGTGTGAGTGTGCATGTGTGTGTGCGTGAGTGAGTGTGTGCGTGCAGGTGTGTGTGTGTGTGAGTGAGTGAATGAGTGTGCGTGCGTGTGTGTGAGTGTGCGTGTGTGTGTGCGTGAGTGAGTGTGTGCGTGTGTGTGTGAGTGTGCGTGCGTGTGTGTGAGTGTGCGTGCAGGTGTGTGTGTGTGTGTGAGTGAGTGAATGAGTGTGTGTGTGTGTGTGTGTGCCTGCCTGCGTGTGTGTGTGTGAATTCAGTTTTTCCAGTAGCAATATTTATTTGAGGAGCAAATTGACATGAAATATTAAGATTTGTGAAGATTATGTAATTTTGCTTCACGTGTATGTTGTTTAAAGGATGTTTATATATTTTTACTGGAATACAAGAGAAAAATCTGGATTAAGAAAATGATTTCTGCAGTGTAGCTGTGATACTTCTAAATTTTTGCCAAATGATTTTCACGTGCTGCATGGAATTGTTGAGCTGATGAAATGAACACTAGAGGCGCTACAGTGACATTGACTTTTATTCATTTTCCATCCCTCTATGGACAGATAGAATCATCATCGGGTTGTAAATATTTGTTTTTACTCGCCAGACATTTGATGACATGTAAGCGTAATGCACAGCTGAAAAGATATTAAACAAACCGAGAAAGGGACCTCTTCATATATATATATATATATATATATATATGTGAATTCATGCAATATGGAATGCAATATTGTACATTTTGTTTTATATTTTGCATTATCATTAAAATCACATTATAGCTTTTTTAAAAATGTACAAATTTCACATTCAACCAATTAATATGATGTCATTAAATTGCACTTTTACTTATGAAACAAGCTGTTGTCACTGTTTGAAAATGTCAAGGTTGTAATCTTATAATGATAATTAGGGCTGTCACTATTATGGCATTTGTCTGATGATTAATTGTGTGTGTTATGTCTTTCATGAATATGACAATTAATTATCATTCAAACAGTCACTGTGTGTGCTTCATGCACACAACAAAGTCATTTATTGAAATTTGCTATGATTTCCTTTTCAGGCTTCAAAAACCTATAAATGACAATCAAATATAAAAGGATATATTTTAAATGAATTCAAATAATATTTATGAAGATCGGAAATATATCTGTGTTTTTGGTCAGATTTACAGTCTCGGCCTGTTTTGCGTGTTCACGCTGATTTTTGTTTTATTATTATATTTATATGACTTTGAGATTCTGTTTCTTGCAAATCTCCACAGAAATAGTGTAGAATAGAAAGTTTTGAATATTTTCGTGGGAGTTTAGCGTGAACCTCTGAAGACGGCGCGCACATCAGAACGCTTGAGAAGCTTCTTAATGGACTGCTTTTTATTGAGCTGATTCAGTGCTTCATCTCTACACAACTCAATCAGTCCATCAGTAATTGATTTTATACTCTTTGTCCTGGTCATACTTCACTCCATAATCTAAAGAAATATGATGATATGTTTTGCATAAAGAAAACGAATCCTTTTTACCACTTGCATTTTCACAGCATAAATGAAAGGTGTTTTCTCAGTGTCGGTGTTCGTGAAAGGCTTTGTGAGTTTCACCCTAGTACATAATGCTTTTATTTAGAGGATAAAAGCACACTTGATTAAATCACTATAACTGCCTGAAGCCTCATGTTCACCCACAGAATATATGTGTGTGCGCCAGAGCACGTTTACTATATCTGATGTTACTTTTAGTGACTGTGTGTGTGTGTGTGTGTGTTGTGTTTCCTGTAGCTCATTTGAGCCTGATTTCCCTTGTGAGGAGCTCAGTTTATTTACAGGCATTGGTAATTGAACATGAATCCTAATTGGTCATTATTTTGTCTTTGTTGGAGTGTAATTGTGAGTTATGTAATGGCGTAATGTTACTGTCAAACGTAATATGAGGTCATTTAATTGTCAGTGTTTCATGCCAGATTAAATTGTAAAGCCGCATTACAGTCTGTGTGGATGGAGAATCCCAACATATGGGCTGGGTGATGTAGTGAAAAAATATATCCTGATATTTGTCATCATTTCTGATGTGAAATGACTTTAAAGGGTGTTTTTATTTCAATCATTGAAACAGACATTGTAGAAAGTTTAATGCAAGAAGTAAAACTAGTTTTACTCACTGTTTTTTGTCTTAAATAACACAAGGAAGGATGATGATTATTCATTTTAATCATCCTTTATATGCATAACAAGACATGATTATTTATATTTACCTACATATATTTCACTCAAACATTTGCATATCAGAAAATTGCCACACCACGGCGGCTCAACACTTTTGAGTGAAGATGCAGATCATTGAATGACAGTTTTCAAACAGTCACTTTGTACTGATTCATAGAAATTAATCAAACTAATCAACTTTAATATCATTTTTTCTACTGATGCTGAAATAAGAATCTATGAAAACATTTCAGTCTTACCCCTCACATTCTCACGACAAGCAGCGATCGCGTATAATATATACGCCACTGCAGATTACAGAAGACATGCTGTAAAATGTCATTTGTTACATTTACAGTGAGACAAACGACACTTATTTTAAAAATACATTCTCTGAAAAAAGTCTTCTGCATCTCAAGTAAATGTATTTTTTGCTGCTGTTAGATATTTTGATAGGATCACAATTAAAACATTCTCAGTAAGATTAGGATATTTGCCCTTATATCAAACGTCTTACTAGAGAAAACAAATATTATATGATGTGAATTTTCTTGATAGAAGTCATTCTAAAAAATATTATCGCACCTAGCGGGTGCATGTAAAGGCTAGAAATAGCATTTTAGCTTAGCATAAAGCTAAATGTTCACATGACAATTTATGCACAGTTAACTATTTCTGCTGCTCCAAACTTACTTGAAACCCCCACAGACAGAATACAAGCACATCTTTATCTGATCCTACTGTATGTGGATTCTGTTCATATAAGGAGACAGAAATATTTGTAGCTTTCTATACAATGCTAAAGGCTACATTGGTTAGCATTTCTGACATAAACATTGTTAATTATTGTAAAAAATAAAAAACATCGACAAACCATATATTATTGTAATCATGTATTTATTGGGTTCATGTTTCATTTGTCAAAGTGTTTCTATCTGTTTTCTGTTTTTCCTCTTAAAGTTCCTGAATGATGTCACATCCACATTTCACTCATAACGTTGTGAGAGCGCCCTCTGTCTGCTCGTATGAATGTAACGCATCATCAGAAAGTGTTTCACCGCTGTTCAAATGCACTTTGGATCACATCCTTTATATGTTTTCCATCTGAAAGGACTAAATATTAAAGAAACAAATGACAATAAAATGGAAAGTAATCTCTTCAGTAATCAAAATACATGAACTGTTTAACAGTAACTTTATTCTGATTACCATTGATTTAAATTGTAACTGTAGTGAAATAGAGTTACTTCTATTTTGTATTTTAAAGATGTAACACCTTAACATCTCCAACACTGAGGAAACTAAATAAAAAATGACCTGTTATAACTGAACTTATTATTAACTAATGACTGAATTATAATAATAATAAAAAACGTTGGATAATTTAAATTAACCTGGAAAAAAAATACAATAAATAATGCATTAAAATGATCACAATGTTCATGATAATGCCTAATTTTATATAAGATTTGAATGATTGTGAATATAAAGTGAATGTTCAATATATCACCCAGCCATTCCCCAATCACTCACTGCTTTTTATATATTTGTAGAAATCTCTTGTGCTAGATTAAAAGTGTGCAAGCAGCAGCCAGATGTATGTTTTAAGGTCTGTTCTAGTTAAGCTCAAACACACACACACACACACACACCAATAAGCCGTTGTCCATTCCAAAGCAATTATTCAAGCTGGCATGAGGATGGAGGTGGAGCTAGAGTGGGCCAATCTCCCAGCCACCCCCCCCCCCCCCCCACACACACACACACACTTGCATAATCACAGTGGACGAGAGAGACGCGCACACTCTCACATGCACTATGGCTGGATTGTCCTCTGTTTGAAGACAGATAACCCAGAGAGAACGAGACAGACATGGGGCAGTTATGCTGTTTCCCTCTCTCGCGGCCGGAGGATAAGCTCAGTAAGTGTTTGCTGGCGTCACAGCAGGAGCCGATATTCCAGGAGCTGTGGATGTAGACAGATTTCCATGTGAAGAGGGCTGCTCTGTCAGCTGCATCCGCGTGAGGAGCGTTTGCTTTTTTTGTTGTTGTCTTATCTCGTGTGCTGCAGAACGGAGCTGTTTGTATGAGGCTGTAAATGACTGGCAGTGTTCAGAGAACAGAGCTGGAAGCTTCGTGAGAGTGTTGTGTGGTCCGACAGATCGTGTCTTTGGTACCGGAGGGCTGGAGAGGATCTTTATTGCAGATGTTTGCTGTCATTGTGTACTCTCCCTAAAATGTTGTTCCCAACCTGTATGCTGTTTTATTTTTCCAACAGAACTTTTTGAAGAATCTTCAAGAAGCTCCTTCCATACAATGATAGTTCATAGTTACAACATCTGTAGAGATACAAAAATTAATCCATATGTCTTGTGCACTCCATTCAAGTCTTCTGAAGCTGTATGATATCATTATGTAAGGAACAGACTGAAATTAAAAAAAAATGGCAAAAGGTTTAACACTAAGCGCAAAACAAGAATGGGGTGTGAATGTCAATGAATGATCTATTCACACCAAGAGCGAAACAGATTGTAGACAAAAGGTCTATCCATTCGCACCATCAATTTACACCGAATTGAAAAAGCGAAACAAATTATTGATGAAAGGTGTATTCACTCCGAAATGAAAAAGATAAACAAATTGTTGACAAAAAGGTCTTATTTGTTTCTGAAGCGAAACTTAAATGAATTGTCCATGACCGGTCTAATTACACCAAGAAGGAAGCTAAGCTAAATGAATTGTGTACGAAAGGTCTGTTCAGAAGTAACACAAAAGTGGTCTATATGCCTTGTGTGTTCTATTCACGGTCTTCTGAAGCTATACGATAGCTGTTTGTGAGCAACAGACCATAATTTAAGACTTCACCAATGATCTTCCCCTCCGCAGAAGCTCGCATCTAGCCCAAGATCGTCGGAATAGTTGGTGGCAAAACAACATTGGTTCTTACGTGTAGTAAGCGAATGTGATGACATTTTTTAATCTTGGCGCGAATGCTGGACTCGAACTTTGGCATCAGTCACTCAAAGCTATGACTTCAGAGGACTTGTACTATGCAGCACAAGTTTTATAGACTTACTCTATGCTGCTGTGGTTTTAGATGTGGTCAAATGAGCTGGTACTAGTTTGCAATGACATGTGGGTGAGTAAATAATGACAGCATTTTCATTGTTGGTTAACTATTCCTTTAAAAATGACCATCAAACAGGACAGAAGCATATACGGTTTCTTTAGATCCAGAACCTCGGGTTCGACTGAGAAGAGTGCAGAAACAGCTCTAACGCTCAGTGCAGTAAGACTGCATCGTAATTTGAATGCAAATAATGTTAAAGAAAGAGCAAAGGACAATGAAGGATGATAAATGCACGCGTGAGAGAGTGAGAGAGAATCGTGCCGTGACATCAGTGAAGAAGAAGGAATGGAAAAACAATGGCATGGAACAGAAATATAGTGTAGTGTGTTTGGGAGACTGCTGGTGGTTGAAATGCGTGCATATTTTATTCAGCATGTGTGTGCATGCACGATGCTCTCAAACCGAGAGGTCTGTGTTAAAGCAGTGGGATAGAAATAAATAATAGAAGTTAGACGCATACACACACAGCATGGCCTTCTGCACATTCACACAGCGCTTTGATATGTCCTGGAGGAGGCAGCGTAGGAGTGTTAACACAAACACACCGCAATGCCACTCAATTCATTCATTCATTTGATTTTTGTTAAAGATCTGAGCATGATGAAGGAGGCTGTTTTATGACACAAACCACTTTTCCTTAGGGTTGCATTCTTGCATTTGTGTGAGGTGGATTGAAGGACGTTGCAGAAACACCAGCTTTGAACTGAGAAGTTACTGTAGTCTTTGTCTCTGTCTCTCGAAGGTCAGATTTGATTACATTGTGCAATGAGAAAAACACACAGATAAGACTTACACTAGTGTTGATTATACAGAAGATTCATTGAGATTTGGGCTTCTTTAAATTTCCAGTAGGACTGTTGGATCAGGAAAAACTCAGGATTTGACACAAATTATGATGTTTCATGAACCACCATCATTGTTATTGCGTCTGCTTCATTAAGACCCAGTTGCCCCTCAGTTGCTGTTGATGCATTTTTTACGAATGAATCCCAAACTCACCAAATGTGACCTAACGATGATCTTATATCCCAATGTTAGACGTAATGACGAACGGGACCCCGTCGCCACCAGCGCAGCTCATAGGCTACTGAAAAAGATATCAACTTTTACCTCGAGGACAGCAGTTTTCAGAGTTTTTATACAAAGTCACATGACCTCAGTATTTTCAGGGACCAGCATTTCAGTCATTTTCATTTGTTCAGTGCTCGTCTCACCAACTTCTCAAATATGTCCATCGCCCAGGATTCCAAAACATTTTTAGGTGTAATCCAATAAAAAGCATCAATGTGTCAATGTTCCTACATTACGTGTTATTAAAACTTGTTTAGCCAGCGTTTGCAGAGACCGGTGCGTAAACACGGTAAATTATACTCTCTTTTTGAAATCAGACACTTGTAGAACAAATGCTAGCATTGCATACCATCAATTATTCTCCGCAATTTAGTTGCAGGAGACGTCTGGGTGACAATTGAATACCTGCTCTTAATCATAATCGCTGGCCAGGCGGAGGGTTGTTGAAGCATGCATTAGCGTCAGCGGGAGGTCGTTAGTTACTTGACTGTCGGGACTCCCTGTTGCCCCTTGTAAAAATCGTGAGTTCATGCCAAACTTCAAGCTGCAAATAAATTTTCAAATTTGGCACTGATCATTTTCACATACAAATGTGATTTGTGGCAAATTGTCCATTGTCGCCAAAGATTTGATGCAGGTTCACCACTACCACCACACCAACATTTGCGGCAAATCACAAGCTCATGTGAAAATAATGAGTGGCAAATTAATGCTCTAAATCGACAGCCCTAATATATACACAATCAGACACTTTCCCAAGGTAAAGTTACTCCATGAATCACATCCTAAATCACTCTTTTGCCATTGTTAATGCTCACCTGGTACTGCTGTTGTTATTTCGGCGAGTTCCACGTGAGGGAATCAGAGAGAATGTTGTGGGGAGTTGGTATGTCTGTCACCACTCCACCATTCTTAATTGGCAAGTGTGTCATACCTCCAATTGAAGAGAGAGAGATCTCAGTAAAACGGTCTGCATGTGTGACACCCTCGGCCAAATTCGAGTTGTTTTGAGTCTGCCGTAAATGTGGCATCAGCTTTTTACATCATTTTCCCAGCATCAAGCAATAGAATGCCTCAGTGGAGATACTGACTTTGCATGGAGCACAACATTAGCCCTACTGCAAGATGGCAAAATATAGGTTGTGTACTTCCTGAGTGTCATGCGGCAGCCAAGCAGCTGCCATTGAAATGAATTGAAATGCAACAATGAATGGATAGCTCTTCCTGAGTATTATAGACCTCCATGACCTCAACTTCTATCAGAAAGGGTATGAAACCCCTCCCAGATAAGCACTTCCCTCAGGAGACTTGTCTGTTCGGAACACAGCGCAGGATCTTCCTTAATGGAGATGAAGTTTCCTGAGGAAATGCCAACAGAAAAACACACACACACACGCTGATGTTTGTTCTCGTCTAAGTCTCTCAAAGTCTGTTTAACCATTTAGAATGACCGATAGGTTCACCGTCTGCTCGAGAATTCATTCAATAATGAAGGTTGTCTATAAATGCATAAACTGTGAGAGCAGCGTTTCAGAGCGTGCTCAAATACAATCAGGAGTGAGAGCGTTTGACACTGAATCTGCATCATTCTCTCAAGAACCATTTCAATCACTATCCAATAATGAAATCGGAATATAAGCGATAAATTGAATCATACCCAGGCCTTATTGAAATGGTACCGCACTAACCCAAGTAAACCCTCGCACAAGTATAGCTGAAGTTCTTTTGGCAGCGCAGAACAGAACTGCTTTCGATGGCCGCTTCGCTCAAATTGAGCTGGAAATGCCCAAAAAGGTGAAACACCCTGATTCCTACAGATTATTAGAGATTTGGGTTTCTTAACATTTTTATGAAGAATGTTGTATTAGGAAAATACATAATTTTTTTGTGTCTGCTGCAGCTGCTCTTGATTGATTATAATTTTTTATGAAGAAATCGCACACATTCTGATTTGTTTTTAATTTATAAATTGCAGTCATTATGACAGATATGGGGTCAAATATGATTTAACTTTGATCCACCATGTAAGACATAATGGGACGGATGGGGCCCCGTCCCAACAGCGCACAGAGGCTACTGTTTGTGAAAGGAGATGTATATAAAAATAATGGAATACTTCTAAAATATTTTCTGTATTTATTTTGAATGCAGTAATTTATGTAAGTAACCGTCTGTTATGAAGATATTCACGTCAAATATTATTTATTTACTATTTGTGGACCGATAATTCAAGCAGTAAAGACAAATCATTTCCCCCGGTTGTGTGTCTATAATCAGTTGTGGCTGGGCAAAAGAGGTCATTATTATCATGGCTCAAACTGCATCCCAGGGTAAAGGTCCTTCTGAAAGCTAAAGCTGCCATCGGGATTGTCTTTGTGTCTTGCTGAAGAGAATAGCGATATTTGAGATTATCACTGCAGTCTAGAGGTGTGAAGATCTTACTCAGCAGTTGTCGCTCTGACTGAAGTGTGAAGTGTCTTATTTAGTGATGTCATCTTTAGAGTAGAGAGTCATGTTAACCTGCTGTGCGTTTGGATGATAAATAATGTGGAATGAGCTCTTGCGATTATCATTGTGCTTCAAGGTTTATGAAAGGGTTAATGAAAATTCCAGCCTGGTCTCATGAACATTATGTGACCATGGCAACATTTTTGCAAAATGAAATGACATCCTTTTCCTAAACCAACATCTAAAGAAAATGAGAAAAGCACATTTTCTGAAGCACCCACGTCATCAGGTGTTGCATCTATGACGCTCTCGTCTCACGTGTCAGCTTGCGTGTTTCGCTAATCTCAATCCACGGGCTTCAGAGTATAAAGTCCAACAGTCTATCAGGTGAGCTACCGCAGAAGATAATTACACTGGAATAAGAGTGTAAATGTTGGTGAGTCTGTAATACAATCGTTTTTCAAATGATGCGTTAGAGTAATCATAGCATAAACTCATAACATAGTAGTGAGTAATGCAGTGAAAATAAAGTCATAATCAGCTGTTGTACTCGTGATTTGTGTGAAAGTGAATAAAACGCACAGCTGTTATAGCGCCTCTAGTGTTCATTTCAACAGGAAACTGCAACAAAGCGTACACTGAAAATCATGGAAATTACTATAGTGATTAAATTAGGGCTGCACGATATTGGAAAAAACTGACATTGCGATATTTTGTTATCCTGCGATATATATTGCGATATGAAAAAATACAGGATGACTTCGCCAGATGACTTGAATCTATTTGAGAAGAATTCATTATTCTAGAATGATTGGAGTGATTTTATAGGGAACTGCATCTTCATGGAACATTTTAATTAAAAAAAATACAGAAAATGAATTTTTGACTTATTTTGGGTAGTTTATTTTATTATACACTGTTTAATTCACCATGGTTAGCCATATGTGCAGCAATGAACGTATAATAAACTCTGTACACAGTACAAAGTTCTGTTCACTGTACTCGATACCATTTTCGGTACCAAAGCAAAACACAAAAACAGGTTACTGAACAACATGCTCTCATAATAATAAAGCTGCATATTGCCAATTTTCTTCACTATAAGAAATGCACAGTATATATTATGATTAAATAAGTCGCGAGTCATCGCGTTCTAATCTAGCTGCATTAAGCGTGCATACTCGAGGGATGAGCGTCCTCAAGGCAGAATCTCTCTCAGCCGGGTGCAGTTTCAATCTCTCCTCCTTAGATCGGGACATTCGAGCAACTCATAGAAGAGGCACCGACCACACAGAGAGATGCCAGTTTCTGAGTTTATAGTTATTAACATGATCTGCTTCTGTATTATTTGAACTTTAATAAAGCTATAAGGCATTAAATATAACTGCATTTAAGATGTACGAGGTGTTTCCTTTAAAGAGCTCTGTCTCCGCTTACTCCACAACGAGACTGCTTCTGAATTTACCTTTTTTTTCCCCTAATACTTTGGGATCTACATAAGATGAAGCTATGAAAGTTTAGAGTGCATCTGGACTGATCTGTGTAATTCTTCCTCCGTCAGACATGAACTGCTGCTCTCGTGCTTCATCACAGTTTGTTGCGTTAAATGAGATCAAAAGACATATAATGTCGATTTATCGTTTCAGCCCTAATGCAAATGATAATATGCTTTTAAACTCATCTGCTTTATTTGCTTCAATAAATCCGGGTGTCTGTCTTTCAGGTGTTTTATTAAGTTTGATGTGTTTCCTCCTTTTGTCAGAAAATTGTGAAAGCAGCATTTACAAATAGGTTTTTGCAGATCTATGATGTTTCCCTTTTCATCAGCCTCAAATCCAAAGAATTTCCAAAGCTGGCTTTTTCCACTTTTCTTTTTGTAAAGATTCAGTTGAGACTCTGCAGCAGCAGCTACTTTGCTTGTCGCCATATTTTGCTTGTTGTGACCATTCGAAAGTTCCCAACTCTGCATGGGTAGACCCAGTACTTGGTACCGGAGTACTGGTATTTTTGACAACACAGGTAGACTATATGTTTATCTTACTACATCACACGTTCTGCGATGTGACTATTGCGGATGCGCACATCGTGATGTCGATGCTGAAACGATATATCGTGCATTTTTCTAGTTACATTGTGTACTAAAATATTGAATCCAAATAACCCTCAGTTATTTGGTCAAAATGGTTTAAAAAATGATCTGCATGATTCATTAGTGAATCAGTCTGGATCAAAATGATTTTTAAAAATTGGTTTTCAGAAATTACAAATGACTGGAAAAGTTATGGAAATTCATTGTTTGAAAAGAGTGGAACCCTGTGTTGTTCATGAGAATCAAAGAGAGAAGTAGGGATGTCCAATTTGTGAATGAATTGACCCTTTGATAAGCTCCGCCCCCATTGTTACAGTTGCTCGCTCTGACAAGCTCTGATGTTAAATACTTTCTCCTACCCCAGACCCGACACGTTGACCAATGGCATAAGTTGGGGGGGGGGGGGGGGGGGGGGTATTCTGGAAACCTGTTTGAAAACGATCACATTTTCCATTAATTCTATTTGGTGACGCAGAAATAACACACTTCACCTTTAAAAATCTAGAAAACTTGATTGCAAGAAAGCCAATCAGCTGCACAAATCTGTTTCAGAGTAAAGCTTGATTAACAGATATGAAACAGAGTGATGAATTAGTGGGCAGAGATGTGATCTCATTATGGTTCATCAGAGGCCATCTGTTGATTATGATGCTTTATGATGCTCTGATTATGGGGAAATCACTCCAGACTGAAGATTGCAGTTAGTCATGGAATTGGTTGCTAAATGTGTTGTTTATCTTGCAGATCTTCTGCATATCAGGCAGCGTGCTGAACGGACAAGTACGTGTTTCTCTCTGAGAGTTCCCCCTCTTCATTGTTCCTGTACAGTGTTTCATCAAACCCCTTACTGCACTAATACTGAGGGACTAGATACAGTGTTTCTTCAAAATAATAAATACTGTGATATTAGCCCTTATTTTAGGGATGCTCAATATTCTGGTCACCGTATGGGCATCTGATGATATATTAGGGCTTATTTTACAATTTAATGGACAGATTTGTAATATTGGTTATTGCCTTAACATAAACCGAATTATCAGTTATCATTATCAGTTAAAATTGCTAATTTATTATTTTATTTATTTTATTCTGTTTTTTTTATGTTACTTATTCATTTATTATTATTATTATTATTATTATTATTATTATTATTATTATTATGGTTTTCCAATTCAAACAGTAAACTCTTTTTTTCCTCTACCAGGTTTCAAAAGTACTGAACTGTTATCCATCTTTTTAAATGTAAATGTTTTATGTCTAATATTAATTGCACACTGTGCAATTTTAAATTGGAACTTTAATTTAAATGCTGTTTTAAAAAAGCCAAATGGTATAGATTTATAATTTTGACATATCGGCCAACATTACGATTATTTTGTAAGTATCTATATCGGCTTTCCATCTATGTCATATTTCCAAAGTCAAAACTATAATCTGAATATTCTTCTGCACATTATAATGCTTTGAGACCTCGTTTCACAAAAGCATGTACAGTTTTACTTTGGAACATTTATAGTGAATGCTGTTGAAAAAAAACAGCAACAGTATAAATGTATAATATCCGCATCATATCAAAGACATTATTATGTGTATCTCTCAAAATTATAATCCGTCAAGAAGAAGAAGAAGTCTTTATTTTGTCACACATTATACATTTGCACATATACAGTGAAATTAATTTTTCCCATAAAGGAATGTGAAGAATTCCAGTGTAAACATCAAAACAATATTCAAAACAGCATTCATTTGCAATATCGACTCTCATATCAGTTATCGATCATAACATAAATCATTTACAATATCACTCTCACAATGCTTTTGGGTCATAACATAAATATTATTATTATCGTATCTGCTAAATTTAGCATCGGCCTAGATTGTAATTCCAGTGTTAACGTTTATAAAAACAATCCAAACAGTGTTATTTACAATATCGGACAACGTTTTGGTTATTGTCAGTATCTGTCAAAACTTGTGTAAACACTTAAAGAAAACAATCCAAACAGTGTTATTTACTATATCTGCTATATTATTGGCCAAAAAAATGATCATTATGGTTCTTCCTAACATTATTCCTGATGATATTCCTGTTCAAAGAATATACCGATGAACAAAAAGTCTGAAAGCTTAGAAAGATATTTTTAGATGGGAAATTATCATGGTACAGTATATTATGACCACCCCATTTTCCTTCTCCCACTGCCCTCACTGTTCGACCTGTAGCGTTACGTCACTGAGGTAGACTTGTGTTTGACCTGTTGATTTGTGGCGGTCAGTATACAGCTTCTGCTGACAGCTCTGTATGTATCTGTGTGTAGGTGTTAAGAAAGGCCCGCCGCCAGACGACGAAGAGCTAGTGAGTCTGAGTAAACGACTGGTTGAAGATGCTGTGTTTCGGGCTGTGCAGCAGTATATGGAGGAAACTCAACAGAATGACAAGGCACCAAAAGACGAAGCTCCTGATGGCAAACTGAACACCACTAAATGACCCCTGACCTGTACTCTGACCCGCCCGGGCGGCTAACTACAACACGTGCCCACATGCCAGTGGGCTTCAAACGATAGCAGAGAACAGTTTGAATTGAGAGCGCTAAAGTGAATTGTTTGTGACGTAGAGGGCGTTGTGTGAACAGAAGCAAAGTGAACTGTCCAGTGTGGGAGGTCATAGCAGATTTGTCCTCTTTGTTCTCTGATTGCACACGGGACTCAAAAAACCTACTGATTCTATATGGCCCGGCGGCTCTCAAAAGAGCTGTTCAGTTATGATGTCAATTTGTAAGCTGACCCAGAAGACTAAATCGCCATGCGATCCCTCACGAGTTTTCTGTGGGTTTTCAGAATAGTGGTTTTCGATAGGGTTAGGGTTAACCCAAAACATGAATTATAACTGTTGTGTGCTTGAAAAACTTGCAAACAAGTTCCTACATAAGGCCTACAGCGGTCGTCCCATTCATCAACACATGAACTCACAAACTTGTGGTAGTTGAAGTCCTTATGTAGCATCTTGTTAGCAATTTATATCGCTTTAGCTTCAAAATTGTGTAATTTATGTTTTCGAACTCTAATTTCAAATTCTAATATGCTATAATTGAGCGAACACATGGCTCATAAATGCCAATTCTCTTCCAGGTTTTAGGGCCACAACCCCAACAGCTCTTTGGCTCATGTCTGTTTTTCTTTTCATTTATGACGGAATTGTTAAGAGAAAGACAGAAACATGGCAAGAAATGAAATCCCTGGAGTATTTTACACACTAAAACACACACACACACACTCACACCTCTGATAACTGACACTATCAGGTGTTGTTGAGTCTGTCATTTGTTCTGTGCATCTTCACATCAGAGGCTTTGAGGACAGTCCTGATTCTCTACAGTACCACGACAGCTCTCGCTCGCTCCGTTTCACTGTGGAAATGAACTGCAGGCCTGACGCCCAATCCAAATCCAGAAGCATCAAACTGAACGTGTGCACTGTGCACAGGAGATGAAATCTGAGAAGGATATTTTATTTGTGTATGCATCACCCTGCCCTTGTGTTTCAGCGTCAGATGTTGATGATGATGTTTGTTGCTGTTGTTTGTTGTAGGCTGCGTGCATAAGAGCAGACCTGATTCAGAGAGAGATCACACGCGGACGAGAGTACAGGCGATAAAGACTCTGTTAACACAAGCACACATTCAAGCTAAGATCATGCGGGAGCTGAACATGACCGACAGAGGAAATCCACTCTGATGTGCACGGAAATACACGCTGGACAAATCAACAAACTTCACACACTCACGCTAACACACGCGCACGCACACTCGCACGCACACACTCGCGCACACACACACACACACACTCACACAAACACACACTCGCACACACACACACACACAATCACAATCACACACACACACACTAATACACACACACACTCACAGACACACACACACACACTCACACACTAACACACACATACACACACACACTCTCTCACACACACACTCACACACACACACACATACACACACACACACACACACTCTCACACACACACACTCTCTCACACACACTCACACACTCTCACACACACACACACACTAACACACACATACACACACACACACACACACACACACCCACTCACACACTCACACACTAACACACACATACACACACACACAGTCTCTCTCTCACACACACACACACACACACACACACACACACACACGTACGTACAAACCAGCAACACTCCAAGAATATTACATCAGTATTTTACTCCAGTAAAAATTTCTTAACACTCTAAAAACGAAATACTAGTGCCATGAGATTTAGAATTATGATTAAGATAATCTTGTTTTCAGTTCAAATCTAAAATTAAGATTTATGCTTAAAACAAGTAAAAACTAAAAAACTAAAACTATTTGCTAGTGATAATAAAAAAAATCTAAAAGAAATATTCTTTGAAAACAAGTCTTATAAAAAGTCTTTCTTAAGTAAATCTTGTTTTATGGATGTTTAGTTTTGTTCCAGTTAAAATAAAAGACAACAATTCTAATTTTGAAAATGATTTTTTACAGTGTCACAGCCCAAAAAATGTCAATAAAAATCACACCGAAACTGGGAAGGGGTTTGAAATGAGGTTATTCCGAAGTAATGATTTGATAAAAATGTAACTGTATTTTCAAGTTTTGATGTGTATAAAGCTTGAGATCTCTCACAGTGGCCTTACATGGAGAAATCACATTGTTTCATTTTCTCACCAGAACCTTTTTAAAGCTCCTTGTCCATGTGTGAGACGTGTCCTCTGTTTACCGCATTGATGAACTCATTTGGTGATGTTGATTTATTTGAACTTGAATGATGTCATCATTTGCCATGTGGTGTCCCATCACTTTTTTACTCTAAAAAATAAAGGACAAGATGAGTGATGCACAGTGAAAAGATTCATTTTCTCCAGTGGATGATACACCTTTGGGAATATCTGAATTATTATGATGGCTGTTTTTAGAAATGAGTCTTATAATCACTTTCTCAACAGAGCTCTTTTTAGCAGGGATATTCTGCACTCTGTCATTCCAGTATTTTCAATCTTTTTTTTCCACTCATCCTCTGAAATAAGCAATCCAGCCAACCACTATCTGCTGAGCGTCATGGAAGTTCTCTGTACATCTGACATTCAAGAGTTCTGGAGTTTTACTGGAGGTGAGTTTTAGTGTTGTTTGGGATGTGGAGAACAGCAGGCTTCAGAACATACTGGACATGCACAGAAAAATAAGACGTCTTTCTTAGCTGATGGTCTGGTGACAAGATTTTGACAAGTATAACATGATCTTGGATCAACATCCTCAGCATGAAAATAACATGACTGTGGCAAATCAATTTGACGTGGTTCATGACACGTATCGCAGCAGTTCTGAGGTGAAATGTCCACAGTGTGGTGCTAAAAGCGAGTTACATGTTTTCCCAAACAAAACCGACCTTAATCTACCCCAATCCTAACTGACAAGGGTGTAGATTTGGTTTGAAAGTTGGTAGGAAAATATTGCAAAGATAATATATAAAAAAATGTATAATTAAGAAAATGTGATAAAGTCAGTCCGTTTATTAAATTAACAACTCTCAATTATTAAAAAAAAAATTTTTCTCTGCCCCAAAATATTAAATATTAGCCAATTTTTTTGAGTTCTAAAGAATAAACAAATAAAAACTGACCACTAGAGCTGCACAGTTATTGTTCTTTTAATTCTTTCAAATAAATCATTCATGAGCTGCCAAAGAATTTAAAGGGACAGCGTTAAATTAGACAACATATATTTTAACATTAGACGTTACATTTTTATTTTAAATTCACTGTTGTTTTATAAAGAATTGTTCCTTTTAGAACAATAAAGAAGAGTAATCCTTTTACTTTTTTCAATGAAAAAGTACTTTAATTACAGTAATTAATTTAGTCATGCATTACACCCAACACTGCTTACAAACGACTGTGATTGGTGCATCGTGAACTGATAAAAGTAGCAGGTGCCACGTGACACCTTTTATGTGAGATGAAAAACACTAGCACGTCATTTTGTGCTGCTTCAGTTCAATCACACTCAAACAAGCTTGTAAATGTAGTTGATTATATAACACAAATGTTAAAATGAGTCATGTGCTATAGTAAATGTGTTTAGATGTCATAAGATAGCATTGTGTGAGGAACAGGACAGAAAGTAAGTGTTTATGAACTGATAATCTGATAATAAAGTCATTGTTGTTGTAGCGCCTCTAGTGTTCATATCACCAGGAAAAGTGATCTCTATAATGAATATGTTTTCCTCAGTGTTCAGCAGTAAAATATTTCATCAGCTAGAAATGGCTCTTTTGGAGTGCAATCTCTATAAAATGATGTTAAAAAGGATGTTAATTCATGCGTCAAAAAGAGTGGGAGCTCTTTTTTAGCTAATATATTGCAAAATACCACACTATTTACAGCTAATACGTATGTACAAAATAAACTGTAGAAACTGTGAATCCCCCATAACAGAGTGAACTATTCAGCATTATATTGCCAAAATAAGTGTAAACATCATTCAAAACTGAAAGAGACTGTTCAAGAAACTGGCATTTCTTTCAAATATGTGGTCAAGAAAAAAGAAAAGGTTTAAATTATGACGTCACTCCCAAAAATATAATGAAATGCGAACTGCGAAACATTATTTTTAAAGGTGGAAATGTCACAGAATAACAGGGTATAGATGAGAACAAGCAGAAATAAAGACAAATTCAGCATGTTCTGCATTTAATAATCACATAATGTGAGAAACAACACAGACATCAATCAGCAGTAAAATATGTCCACATAACAGGCCATTCAGGTTTACTTTCCAGCCAAAGGAACTTTGTATCAGTCATTTATAGAGCTTACAGTGATGTTGGTCATAAAGATGTTCTATTCAGGGTTTGACGCTCTCATTATCTTTAGTCATTTCCATAAACTCATTGAGTATAATGAATATTGTGATTGCTTATCTTCCATATGTTCACTAGCTGTCATTAGACTGTTTATCAGTGGAATGTAGGTTCAGTTACACCTGAGTGTGCACGTGTTCAAAATCAGGTTACGATCCTGTCAGTTCAACATTTTCATAGGGAGCAAGGGAGCATCCTATAGCTCTCCTATAACTGTTCTGAGATCAGTGCAGACAGACAGCACACTGGAGGTTAAGTAATGCACTAAATAGGGAGCAAGGGAGCATCCTATAGCTCTCCTATAACTGTTCTGAGATCAGTGCAGACAGACGGCACACTGGAGGTTAAGTCATGCACTAAATAGGGAGCAAGGGAGCATCCTATAGCTCTCCTATAACTGTTCTGAGACCAGTGCAGACAGACGGCACACTGGAGGTTAAGTAATGCACTAAATAGGGAGCAAGGGAGCATCCTATAGCTCTCCTATAACTGTTCTGATACCAGTGCAGACAGACGGCACACTGGAGGTTAAGTAATGCACTAAATAGGGAGCAAGGGAGCATCCTATAGCTCTCCTATAACTGTTCTGATACCAGTGCAGACAGACGGCACACTGGAGGTTAAGTCATGCACTAAATAGGGAGCAAGGGAGCATCCTATAGCTCTCCTATAACTGTTCTGATACCAGTGCAGACAGACAGCACACTGGAGGTTAAGTCATGCACTAAATAGGGAGCAAGGGAGCATCCTATAGCTCTCCTATAACTGTTCTGAGACCAGTGCAGACAGACGGCACACTGGAGGTTAAGTCATGCACTAAATAGGGAGCAAGGGAGCATCCTATAGCTCTCCTATAACTGTTCTGAGACCAGTGCAGACAGACAGCACACTGGAGGTTAAGTCATGTACTAAATAGGGAGCAAGGGAGCATCCTATAGCTCTCCTATAACTGTTCTGAGACCAGTGCAGACAGACAGCACACTGGAGGTTAAGTCATGCACTAAATAGGGAGCAATTAGTGCAATAGGGACTATTTCATGAAAAAATTTGATATTATTTAAAATGTCAGCTTAATCCTGCTGTTCACATATGTGGACATTTTTAGGAAAACTATTTGCTCTAGAAAAACATTATTATTATTATTATTATTTTAGTTACCAGTTAATCAAATCAAAAAGGGAAATGGAACATGCATACATCAGTCATGCTCAGATCACAGGAGGCTAAGGTTTAAGCTAGGGAGGTTGGTTTTGATGTCATGTAGCTAAAATGCAAATCACTTAAAAGACAACACACTCAAACATTTTAACCTTGTAACAAACATGATGTTTTGAGCAGAACACTAATAGATATTTTAGTCAAATGGAGTTTCATAACAAAGTTTTGGAGGAGCATGTTCATTAAATCTGACCAACCTCATTGCCAGAGTAAGCATAGATAAACAGCTGCTTACCAATGATTCTTCCACCATTCAGCCCCATCCTAACCTGATTCCTATCAGGAATATACATACGGGTATATGGGACTCAGGGATTCCAATCTCAGAAGAAACAAACACTGGTCCATCCACGTCTATCGAATTCCAAGGCATCCAGTTTGACTCTGCAAAATTTCAAGCTTCCCTCCCCAAAGAAAAGATCGATAGGATAATTTCATTAATCTCCAACATCCTATCTAATCCAAGTCATACCAAGCACGATCACCTCTCAGTCCTCGTTCATCTAAATTTGCTGATTTGCCATACGCATAATCCCACAAGGCCGCCCTTTCATTTCTCATCTCCTTTCATTATCCTCATCCGTCAATTAACTAAATGACCCCGTAACCCTAGACCAATCATGCTGTGCAGACTTGCATCTATGGATACATTTTCTCAACCACTGGAATGATCTCACCTTATTTTATGATGATTTCATTTCCTCCCTCGACGACATCCATCTGCACACAGTCGCAGCCCTGTCCATCGGATTTGGAGGATTCTAACAGGACCACAGGTTCGCATCCAACTGGACCCCCGATCTGATTAATTTACCTCCTCACTGAGCTTCCTCTGCCCTGTTCGAACATTACCTCATCATTGTAGCGGGCTTCCTATGGGGGCTGGAATGGACGCTAAAAGCATTTTAGTCCATTGCGACAACCAAAACACCATCAAGTGCATTAACAAAGGCAGATTCCGATATTAGATATGCATCTCCTTTCACAACCAATTCGTAATTAAGGCCGAACATGTTCCAGGTTCAAAAAATCTGATTGCGGACTCTTTCTTGATTTCTCTTCCAGAGATTCAGAACCTAGGCTCCAGAGGCAAACCCGACTCCAACCCCAGTTCCTCCCTGTTCAGAGCTGAATTTCTGTTAAACCACTCACTTAAACTCCTCCATCAAGCATCTCTGGACTCCATTCTCCAAGCCATCTCACTGCGAACCCTCCAAACATCTGTAACATTCCAATAGTTCATGTACCCTGAAATCGACCCCATACTGATAAATTCAACTTCAAGCATCATCCCCCATGATACATTTTAGCATCAATTAAAATGTGATCACCTTTCCCTGTAGTCTGACCCTTTCCCTCTAACGCCTCTAAATATTTCCATTTTCTTAAAGCTGAAGTGTGTAATTTCTGCATCACTGAATGAAATTGCAAAATTAAACATTGTTTTCAAACAGCTTTCTGTATATGCCCCTATCTTTCATTGATCAAACAAACAGATAGGCCTGCCCCCAATTCATATCATTGGTCGAGTCATAGTTATTGTGTTGGGCTGAGTGGAGCTGGACAGTGGAATTTTTATGTAGACACAGTGTTTACAGTTTTCCAGAAAATGAACCTACAAATGTCTTACTTATAGTTCTCTCTGCATATTACTAACACCTTGTCCTAACTAGACATGACGCCACGACACACGATAAAAGGTATCTTTTCCATGTTAATAAGAGTTTTTGACCTAACCAATCGGAACACATGAAGAGCAACGGGGCTTTCTATTTTTTAAATGGTTTCTATTTCTGCGATGTCATGTTGCTTTTGCCCGAGGGTGTCATTTACTGAACATACTAAGACCACATCCCAAATTTGTGTGACTTTGGTGGTTTTCTCAATACATTAAAAGGTGTTTCATTTTGCCAGAGCTCTTTGAGGTAACGTAACAATATTTGCTGCATGTTAATTAGAAGTAGACCGATATTTTGGTTTTACTGATTAATCATTGCTGATAGGAACTATCGGTTATCTGCAAAAATATATGCAGATAGTTGCCGATAATTGTTTATTTATTTCTCAGTGTTCTTCAAACTTTCATCATTGACAATATTCATCCATATTTTATCCTCACTTAAATGTATATTTTATTACTGCGAATGCAGGATCAAATGTTTTAAATTTAAGTGGGGGAATGCAAAGAATTAAGCATCCTGCCCAGGCTGGGGGGAGGTTAAATGTGGCGAATGCATCACATGGGTTTTCAGGCCACATGTGGAAGTGGCGTGGTGGTAGATCCTACCTGCTGAAAGGGAGGAGTTGCTACAACCACAGCGACTGGGGGGCAGTGGGGACTGCCCGAGGGAGACACAGGTCCACCGGTAGGGGGACCGTACCTCAGAAAATACACACAGGGGGATTAATCTATGAAGGCCAACCCTGTGGAGCACCTATTCCAGTACAGAGTAATTAGTACCCCTAGTGGGACTGGTCAGGGAATTCCTCCACTGAAATCGTGGACCAGAGGGCTAGGGAGGAAGTACATACAGGGAGTGCGAGTTTAGTGTACTCTCCTGGGAGATAGAGTGCAAGTGATCACCTCAGTGGAGGGGAAGGGCGCTATGTGCAAGCGGAACACCCGGTCAGCCGTTCCGCATTACCAAGTTGTAGAGAACCTGAGAAAATACGGGAGGAGACCGACTCAACCCTGAGATTGTAGAATCTCGTAAGGGTATTGGGTGTTGCCCAGCCCGATGCTCTGCAGATGTCTGCTAGGGAGGTTTGATTGGCCAGTGCCCACGAGAATGCCACACTGCTTGTAGAGTGTGCTCGAAACCACAAGGGGGCAGACACGGCCTGGGTCTGATCGCCCAGCCATGGCATTGACAACACAGTGGGCAGCCTCTGTTGGAGACAGCGCCCCTTTCCGCTGTCTGCCACAGCAAATAAAGAGCTGCTTAGAACATCTAAAGCTCTGTGTGCGGTCCACATAGTTACGCAAAGAACGCACTGGACACAGCAACGATAAGGCTGGGTCTGCCTCCTCCTGGGGCAGCTTTGCTTGCAGGTTCACTAACTCTGAGGGAGTTGTAGGAACCTTGGGCACATAGCCCGGTCAGGGTCTTAGGATGACGTGAGCATTTGCGGGACCGGACTCCAGGCAAGTGTCGCTGACAGAGAACCCCAACCCTCTTGTCAGGAGGGCCGTCTTTAAGGAGAGGGCTCTAAGCTCAACTGACTCTAGCGGTTTGAACGGGGGGTCTCTGAAGACCAGGGAGAGATCCCATCAGGGGAACAGGCATGGACTGGGAGGGTTCATCCTCCGGGCATCTCTAAGGAACCTGATGATCAGGTCATGCTTCCCTAAGGACTTGCCGTCCACTGCATTGTGGTAAGCCGACATGGCGGCTACGTAGACCTTCAAGGTGGGTGGGGGGGGGGGGGGGGGGCAGCCTCCCCTCCAGCCTCTCTTGTAGACATGAGAGCACTGACCCGACTGCGCATCTCTGCGGGTCTTCAGATCGGGAAGAACACCAATTTGTGAACAAGAAACACTTCGGGCATAAAGCTGCCTGGTAGAGGGAGCTCTGGCTTGGTTGATCGTGTTGAGCAGGTGGTAGGCCACTTGGATCTTCCACAGCATGTACAAGGGCCAGACATGGTGGTTTCAAAGGTCTGGCCACGGATGCCAGAGGATGCCCCTGAAAAAGAAGGTCCCTTCTCAGGGGAATCTGCCAGGGAGGTGCTGTCGCAAAGAGCGTAAGATCTGAGGACCAAGTCCGAGTGGGCCAATAGGGGGCCACTAGGGTGATTTGAGAAACGGTTAAGAAAGCGGGCTTTGTTGGGGTCCCGCATCTCGACCAGGTTCAACCACAGATGTCCACAAGTGTGGGCGTTGCCTATCCGAGTGCCAGCTATGTGATCTTCGTGGCCCAGGGGGTGCGGTCGGTCGTCAAGCATGAAGCATTCATAAAACGCTGCCTGCATGTGATTGCAGCCCAGACACGCGAGGCAGCTCTTATGACCGTCAGAAGCAGAGAGATATCTGCCGCATCCAGGAACTATACAAATGCGGAAAGACATCTTTAAAAAGACGCGTCTTTTGTGTATACTCTTTTAGAGGATATATACTGTTTTACAGGTCTATTTGGTCTTTAAGGAAGCGCTATCGAAGCGCTCAGGGGCGTGGACTGCACTGGCATGCAGAGAAGGGAGAAAGCCGCTGGTAATGCGCCGTAGGATCCAATAGCAATGTTCTTAGAGGCGAGTGGTGTAGTGGAAAACCAGCTTGCTGAACACACAACCACTCGGCTCCGAAGAAAAATCTGACTAAACAGATGCACGATTGCCTCCTTTTATACCCGTATGTACGGGGGAGGGACATGCAAATTCTGTCTGCCAATTTCTCATTGGCCTATTCTCAAGTTCAGAGGTAACTGAGGCCTTCAAGAAAGACCCCTATTGTCGCTTCATTCGACACAACGTAGATTGAGACGGGGAACTACCACAGCACTTTCCCTAAACACCTGTTTGTCACTATGAACTGGAAAATGGCCCTGTCTCATGAGATCTTTGTGTGTAATGTCTAAAGGTTGAATTTCAGGCAATTTGATCTTATTTTTTATATATTTTTTAAATGTTGTAAATTTATGCAGCTAATGAAAATCCCCGAAATGGACACATTTATCTCGAGACAAAATACTTATTTATCATTTTCTTTTATTTAATGTCATTAAATCAAAAAAATTTCAATAACTGTCCAATAAGTGAAAGGACAGTATTTGGGGTAAAACACCCCCCTGTTGAAGGTGCTAAAGGCCTCTATTAAACACATTGTTTTTCTTAAGTGTGTTGAATAGATCTGATATGAAAAATGTTCAAAGTGATTGACTGATCACATTGACTCATCCAATCACAATAGAGATGAATTTGTTTGTAGAATACTTGAGATGTAATAAAATGTCAAATGTGAAACAGGAAATGGTTCACTCTTTCTGAAGTAGTTATTTTGAGTCAGCATCATCTTTATTTGTTACTCAAAAAAGCATCTTGCTGTCTCAAAATTATTTGTATTATTTGTCAAATTTTAATCGAAACAACCTTCAGTTATTATTTCTTTTCACACAAATTATGTTACTCCATCAATATTCAATAAATCCATTTGTTTTTACCTTGATACATTCTGTAATCCACTATCAGTCGACCTCTAATATTGATGCAAATATTACTATAAATATTAGTTGAGCCACTGGCACAGCTTACCCCAAAGTATCTGACACACTTTTCTCCACTCCTACCATTTGGAAAAATGCTTTCTCCTTAAAGCAATGATATTACATGGTTTTGTACAGTGGCAATTCACCAACTTGCGAACTGTATAATTTTATATCTGGATAAATTTGCTCTGACATACTGTAAATCTCATTTTACCTGCCATGTAAAAAAAAAATACTAATGATTTCAAACTTTTCACATGTGCATCTCTTAATCACAGGCAGATGTACTCTATATGATGGGCGTTGTGCACAGTTTCAAAAATGAAAATGATAGTTTACATAATCTAAACATTCTGACATTATTTTCTCATTCTTATGTCGTTCCAAAACAGTAAGACAGATGTCACTCACCATTCACGTTCATTGCACCTTATTTATTTATTTATTTTTGAGTAGTAACAGTAAATTTTGGTCTGTTCTCATCCAAAACTGATTAGATTGCTTCTGAAGACATTGATTAAACTACAAACATAAAATGAGATAACTGGAAACTACTCACTGAATTAAACATGCAACATGACGAGGTAATATGACATCATAGTGTTGCAAACTACTGTTTATGTAAGGGATAAATGCACTTTGCAGTTCTTCACCTCCACGTCATGCATTTAAAATCACTTAATGCACATGGATTATTCCATTTATACAATGGTCACTATCCAGAATTGATTAGTTACAGCTGTCATACATACATGCAGCGCAAAGTTTGACTGAAAGCACAAAAAATAATGGTTAATTTTAACGTACAAAATGAGCTGAATTCACTTTTCTCATTCAACTTTTAACAGTTTGAACGGCACGCATTCCAGCCAATCAGAATTGAGTATTAGAACAGACCATGTTATAAGTTAGGAATAATTGATGATGGATCATTAAACTACTCAAAAATAATGCACACACGAGGTGGTAACGCATCACGACGTGCAGCATTGTGCAATAATACCTCCTGTTTTACTTAGTATTTTAAAAAATAGTATGTAGTGTACAGTGTATACCATGCAGTATTTAGTTGGTAGTAAGCTAGTATACCTTGTCAAACACAGCCAGAGTTCTCATGCTAAGGAACCCAGAAAAGACCTTGAACACTGTGTACTGTGTACTTAGCTTTGATTTGGGCGACTATAAAAGACCATCTGACTTAGAGAAAGCAGTCACATTGAAACAGTGATTTGGGCGCTCGAAATGAAGTGTCCAGAATTCAGATGAAAAGAATGCAAATACAGATGCCGTCCAATCGTCTGTTGGCCTACAGACAGATGCTGCTGACTCATCTCCATGGAGACCTAAACAGGCATTTATTAAGGTTGGCTCTTCTAAATGCATTCATTCAGTGTTCACTGTCAGGTCCTCATGCATTTATTTACACTGTAAAGACGTGATGGGGAGAGGAGTTTGACTCTTGAGAAAAGCAGCAGGGCTCCACTTGGGTTATATTCTGAACTTCAGGAAGTCAATGTTCCTCCGTCACAGTACAGTAGCTAATCATCTATTATCACACGTGGACATGATATGTTGTTATGTATAATGTTTATGCTGCACTGCAAAATATGACTGTAAAACATTTTTTTTAATACACCAGACATGTTTACGCTTTTAAAAAGCAGGGAAAAAATCTGCCAATGGAAAAGTACAAAATACACAACATTTTAAAGCTGCATGAATGTCTTGATTTGAGGTTAACTGGACATCACCTGTATGTTATCATGACTGGTGCCGGAGTCATAACATGCTATTTTCATGTTGATATAATGTTACCTGATTAAACATTTAAAACTGAAATATTACTTGCTTTGATGAAGATAAACAACTTATTTACATATTTCAATGAATGTTACACTTATAGCACTTTTCTGACTACTCAAAGCTCCTTTACATAAAAAAAACAGGTGACTCAATCACCTCACCAGTATATTGTAATATACATTTTCAAGTGTTTTATCAACTAATAATGTTTGTATTGTACTACACTTATCAATTTAAGAGGTTAAACTCGTGAAATGACTGATATGAGCTCAATAGAAGACTTTATTATTTTTATACTATATTGTCCATCCTCAGTTACTACAATAGCATTTCTATGCAATGTACAAAATAACTGAGTTAAATAAAAACATAAAACGTGGATTCAGTAATGATGGGGTTAAAATTTGCTTTATTAAACATGAAAATAATATGCTTAAAAATGCAATATAATAGTTACCGGTCAATTTCAGAAGTCATAAATATTAGTAAACATGTCTCAGTAACTCCACGCCCCCATCTCCTAACAAGGTCACATTTTAAGGTCTGGGTAGATTAGATGGTAGCGAACAATCAGTATTCGTAGTCAACATGTTGAATGCAGGAGAAATGGGCAGGAGTAAAGACCTGAGCGACTTTGACAATGGCCAAACTGTTATGGCCAGACGACTGGATCAGAGCATCTTTAAAACAGCAAGGCTTTTGTGGTGCTCCCGGTCAGCAGTGGTGAGTACCTACCAACAGTGGTCTGAGGAGGGACAAACCACAAATTGGCGGCACAAGGATCATCGATGCATGAGGGCAATGAATGCTATCCCATCTGGTCCAAACCGACAGAAGGTCTACTGTGGCACAAGTCATAGAAAATGTTAATCATGATTACATGATTACACAGTGCATCACACCCTGCTGCGTATGGGGCTGCATAACAACAGACCGGTGAGATTGCCCTTGATGACCCCTGTCCAATGTCGAAAGCGCCTATAATGGGCACGTGAGAGTCGGAACTGGACCTTGGAGCAGTGGAACAATGTCGCCTGGTCTGATGAGTCCTGTTTTCTTTTACATCACGTGGATGGCGTGTACGTGTGTACCTTGGGAAGTGATGGCAACAGGATGCACTGCGGGAAGAAGACCAGCCGGTGCAGGGAGTGTGATGCTCTGAATTTCACAAAAATTCAAAAGTTTAAAACAATAGAAATGAATAAAAGTATTCTGACTCTTTCTAGTTGTGAAATGCAAGTGGAACATGTTGACAGTTAAGGTGGTTCCTCTGCTAGGACACCTGTGTGAGCTTAAAGGGAACTGACTTCATCCACTAAATATCTCCTTGACATTGTTTGGTTAAAAGTCATTATAAAAATGGCTCAAAAGAGTGAAGTTATTTGTGAGAAAAGCACTTGCAGTATTTGTGTATAAAGTGCAACAGTTAAACTCACAGTCCACATGCGCACTTACAGATTACTCTCCAGCTGAGTGCCTTTATGAAGTACATACTGCTTCTCTCTGTGAGCCAGTGTTGTAGGTGTTTGTCAGTGTTTTAATTACAGCATTGTGAGTAAAACTGCTGTTTCATCAGGCCTCTGTGAATTCTGTCAGGCTGCCTTCAAGCATTTCACCATTGTGTTAACAAATGACCACTTAACAACTCACCCATAAACCAGCAGCAATAATAATAAACACTGAAGCACTTCTGCTTTACATTTCACCAGTCACAGGGGGATAATTATATTCCACAAATCTGTGAAAACCTTCAGGAATGTTCTGTCAACCCCGTTGAGCTGTGCAGTGTCCCCGACTGTAGCACCTGCCTTTGAAATACTTCACTGGCTGCTTGTTCATTTGCAAAGACGTCAGAAATGAATTGTTCGCTGTTATGAAGTGCTGCCAGAAACTCACTTACAGTTTTTCTGAATTGCTAAAACACTAAACCCCAAATCTCTGAACTTAATGCTCAGTGGTCTAAACCCATTTGTGGAATCAATCACTCTTTTTGCAAAACTGTAAAACGTCTCGGTTACGTATGTAACCTCCGTTCCCTGATGGAGGGAACGAGACGTCGTGTCGAAGAAGCGACACTAGGGGTCTCTCTTGAGCGCCGAAAGATACCTCTGATCTATGAAAAAAGGCCAATGAGAGTTGGCGAACAGTATTTGCATACTCCGCCTCCGGATACGGATATAAAGGCGAGAGAAATACGCTCGTTCATTCAGGATTTTTCTGAGGAGCCGGGAGTGTTCCGGGCATCTCAGCGGCTCGGCTCAGCGACGTGGCCGGGAAGACACGACGTCTCGTTCCCTCCATCAGGGAACGGAGGTTACATACGTAACCGAGACGTTCCCCGTCTGTCGCTCACTTCGACGTCGTGTCGAAGAAGTGACACTAGGGGTCCACTTCAAAACTCGCCATGCGCTGAGCCGTGTACGTGTACTGCTGACACAGAAGCGGGCAGGTATTTTGCACGTGCGCAAGCGACCAACTGTGTTCAGGCTGCACGTACTCTTCCCCAATGCCCCGAAAAAGCGTCAGCATCCTTTTGGTTACCCTAGGGGGGAACAAGGTGACGCTCCCAACTAGGGAACGGGCCAAGCCTGGCTGGGCCTCTTTTCTCTCTATGTTTTCTCGGCATAGAGCAAGAGCAGCCGGGGCCCTTACCGCATCGAGGGAAGGGGGTCTTATTCCGAATTCCTATTCTTAGGGGGAAAAGACCCTGCGGAGGCCACACCCGCCCAACAGGGGAGGTAAAGGTGGCAAAAATACATCACATGGCCACTTGGGGCATGTGGGAGGAAATGGCGCGGTGGTAGATCCAACCTCAAGGAGGGGGGAGTTGCTACAACACGGCGACCGGAGGGCAGCAAAGGGCTGCCTAAGGGAGACGCGGGTCAGCTCGTAAGGTGACCGTACCGCGGAAATACACACAGGAGGAGTCCCGTAGGAGGCCTGATCTGTGGAGCACTTATTCCAATAGGGGTAGCCGGAGGTACCCGTAGTGGACTGGACCAGCACGTTCCTCCGATGAACTGCTGCGGGTCCGAAGTGCTAGGGAGGAATCAACCAGGGACCTGGGTCCTCTGGGACAAAAGCGCACTGTTTTGCCTCGGCAGAGGGAAACGGCGCTGGTACAAGCGGATCACCCGGTCAGATCGTCGACGTGTACCGAGTTCTACGGGCTCGGACCTGAGAGAACACGGGACGAGACTGACTCAACCCTGAGATCATAAGGGTGTTAAGGTGCTGCCCAGCCCGCAGCTCTGCGAATGTCTGCTAGGGAGGTGCCCCTCGCCAGTGCCCATGAGGATGTCACGCTCCTAGTGGAGTGGGTTCGAACCCGTAAGTGGGGGGCATGGCCTGGGTGTGATAGGCCAACTGAATGGTATCCATCACCCAGTGAGACACCTCTGTTTGGAGACAGCGTTCCCTTTCTGCTGGTCCTCCAAAGCAGACAAAGAGCTGCTGAGAGCGCCTGAAGCTCTGGGGGCGGTCCAGGTAGGCACACAAGGCACGTACCGGACACGACAGTGAGAGGGGCTGGGTCTGCCTCCTCCCGGGGCAGCGCTTGTAGGTTCACTACCTGATCTCCAGAGGGCATGGTAGGAACCATGGGCACATAGCCCAGTCGAGGTCTTAGGATCACATGAGTATCTGCCGGACCGAGCTCCAGGCAAGTGTCGTTAGTAGGGGACGCTTGCAGGTCCCCGACCCTCTTGATGGAAGTGAGCGCAATCAGCAGGGCCGTCTTTTCAGGAGAGGGCCCTGAGCCAACTGATTCTAGCGACTCGGGGGGGATCTCTGAAGACCGGCAAGGACCACCGAGAGATCCCCAGGAGGGGAACAGGTTTGGCCAGGAGGGGTTTTTAACCTCCGGGCACCTCTTGGGAACCTGACGATTAAGTCGTGCTTACCCAGAGAGTTGCTGTCTACTGGGTTGTGGTAAGCTGCAATAGTGGCAACATACACCTACGAGGTGGATGGGGACAGCCTCCCCCCCAACCTCTCCTGTAGGGACAGGAGCACAGACCTAACTGCGCACCTCTGTGGGTCTTCTGCCCGGGAAGAACACCAATTCACGAACAGACGCCATTTCAGGGCGTAGAGTTGCCTGGTAGAAGGGGCTCTGGCTTGGTTGAACGTGGCTACGACCGTGGGTGGTAGACCAGCTAGATCTTCCGCATCAGGGACCAGACGTGGAGGTTCCAGAGGTCTGGGTGCGGATGCCAGAGCGTGCCCCGTCCCTGAGAAAGAAGGTCCTTCCTCAGGGGAATTCGCCAGGGAGGGGCTGTCGCAAGGAGTATGAGGTCCGAGAACCAGGCCCGGGTGGGCCAGTAAGGAGCCACGAGAGTGACTTGCTCCTCGTCCTCCCTGACCTTGCACAGCACCTGTGCAAGAAGGCTCACTGGGGGGAATGCGTACTTGCGCAGCCCCACCGGCCAGCTGTGTGCCAGTGCATCTGCCCCGAGGGGAGCCTCTTAACGGGCATACCAGAGCGGGCAGTGGGAGGTCTCTCGGGAGGCAGAGGGGTCTACCTGGGCCTTGCCGAACCGTTCCCAAATCAGCTGCACCGAGTGGGGGTGAAGCCTCCACTCTCCGCCAGACAAGCATTGTCATGACAGCGCGTCCGCTATCACATTGGGGTTGCCGGGGATGTGAGTGGCACGCAGCGACTTGAGTCGGTGCTGGCTCCAAAGGAGGAGACGACGGGCGAGTTGTGACATGTGACGGGAGCATACGCCGCCTTGGCGATTTATGTACGCGACCGCAGTGGTGCTGTCCGACCTGACTAGGATATGTTCGTCCCGAATTAACGGGAGAAACTTCCGCAGGGCAAAAAGGACGGTCAACAACTCGAGGCAGTTGATGTGCCAACGCAGCTGGGCCCCTTTCCAACGGCCTGAGGCTGCGTGCCCGTTGCATACGGCGCCGTGGCGCCATGCTCGTCTCGGGACTCGGGTCTGGAGCCAGTGTTGGAGCGGTCTCATATGCATCAACCCCAGCGGCGCGACCGCCGCGGAGGACGCCATATGCCCCAGGAGCATCTGGAAAAGTTTTAAGGGGACCGCTGTGCCTGGCCTGAAGGCGGCGAGGCAGTTCAACACTGACTGGGCACGCTCGTTGGTGAGACATGCCGACATTGAGACCGAGTCTAACTCCATCCTGAGAAAAGAGATGCTCTGAACTGGAGTGAGCTGGCTCTTTTCCCAGTTGACCTGAAGCCCCAGACGGCTGAGGTGCCTGAGCACCTGATCTCTGTGGATTTTGCATAGTAACTCTCGTGAGAGGACAGAGACAGGCCAAAGGGGAGGACTTGTACTGATACACCTGGCCCCCGAACGCAAACCGCAGGTAGGGGCGGTGTCGGGGCAGGGTGGAGACATGAAGTACGTGTCCTTCAGGTCTACCGCTGCGAACCAATCTAGATGCCGGACGCAGGTTAAGCGTGAGCATTTTGAACGGGAGTTTGTGCAACGCTCGGTTGAGAACTCGCAGGTCCAAGATTGGTCATAAGCCGCCGCTTTTCTTGGGTACGATGAAGTAAGGGCTGTAGAAACCCATCTTCATCTCGGTTGGAGGGACAGGCTCTATCGCGTCTTTGGCCAGAAGAGTCGCGATTTCCGCGCGCAGGGAGTGGGCGTGTTCGCCGTGTACTGCGGAAAAGCGGACGCCCATGAAGGGGGACGGGGGCCTGGCAAACTGAATTGCGAAACCGAGTCGGATGGTCCGGGCCAGCCAGCGAGACGGGTTGGGAAGTGAAAGCCACGCGTCCAACCTCTGCGCTAGGGGCACCAAAGGGACGATTAATTTGACGTACCCGGCGGGGCTTCGCAGCGGGGCGGAGCAGGTAGGGCAGCGTTGGGCGGCGACGGGGCGACCCGCAGCTGAGGTGCTGAGAAAAGACTCAAAGCACTTACCTTGCTCCGCACACCCGGCAGGGGGCGGGTCAGCGACTGAGGAGGAGGTCCTGGGTAGGCGTCCTCTAGACTCGTCGGAACCGGCCGGCCGGGGGACAGTCGTGGGGCTGAAGACGGGTGGTCCGTGTCCAGGAAGCCAGGACTGTTGATATCTGGGGGCAAAGTGCCGTGAGAACGGCATTTGCGGGCCAGGTGACCCAGAGACAAAAGGAAATAGCTCATTACAGAGAATATGAGAATGTGAAAATTAATTCAACAAGAAAAGATTCTCCTCCCGGCCCTCCACCGGGGACGGAGCGGTCTTACCAGCCTCCGGAGCTAACATCTTGTTCCCTGGGTTGAACGTCTACGGACAGCCTGGGAGCCTTCCGGGTCCTCGAGGGGGTCCGTGAGACGGGGGCGTCCGTTCCCTGCAGCGTGCTCGACGCTGGGGCTGAGAGCTGGGCCCGGGTTGAGGCGGAGCAGGGTGTTTCATAGCCGCAGGAGGACGCCCTCGGCGAGCAGACGGGGCATGGCCCATGGCGGCAAGCTTGCGGCGGGGCAGGATGTGCAGTGGCCTCCGTCTGCCTCACCGCTGAGGACTGCTGGGCAGAGTCGTCAACGGTGGCGCCGAATGGACGGAGCTGGGAGACGGGGGTGTGAGAGAAGGTGTGCCTTGTCTGCCTCCCGCATTTCGACCAGGTCCAGTCCACAGGTGTGTTTCTGGACCACAAGGGGTGGCCATCGCCTGTTCGAGTGCCAGCGCTTCTGACCTCCGTGGCCCGGGGGCGCGGTTGGTCATCCAGCGCAGTTCCTGCAGCACATCAAGAACAGGACTACCCAAGGTGCAGGTTTTGAAGTGCCTTGGCCTGGCATTGGTTGCAGGAAGGGCCGTGGCGTGCAGAGTGGAAGCGGTCTGGGACCGTTCCACCACGAGGGTAGTGAGAGCGGAGGAGCGAAAAAGCCTTGGCTTAGCTCAACTCGTCGTGCACGTCCGGGAAGAAGGGAACAGGGGGGGGGGCGTGGCTGTGAGCGGCGCACCTGCCCGCGGAACCGATCAAGTAGCCCGGGAAAGCATAGCGGATCTCCGTGCGTCAGGCTCAGGCTGGGCGGCAGACCCGAAGGTGGCGGCCCAGGCGAACGATCAGCATCCGATGCCGCTGTAACGCTCTCCGATGCAGCGGTGATGTCATCCAATTCTGAGGCAAGCAAGCGTGCCGGGGAGGCGGGCGGTTCGAGGGGGTTTACCCGGCAAACAGAGCCTGTCATATTCCCCAAATCGCCTTCATCGCCCGCAGCGCCTGCGCCGATCCCGTAGGAAGAAGGCGGAGCGCGGGGGGCGGTTGAAGTGGCTTTCTCTCATTACAAAAGAAAGCTGTGCGACCGCAATGCTATAACGGCCATGTTCTCACACTGAGAAGATGAACCATTGGAGAGAATACTCATCCCGAGCTCAGACGGAAGCAAGCAAGCAAGCGTGCCGGGGAGGCGGGCGGTTCGAGGGGATTTACCCGGCGAACAGAGCCCGTCATTGTCCCCAAATCGTGTTCATCGCCCGCGGCGCCTGCGTCAATCCCGTAGGAAGGAGGCGAGGCGCGGGGGGCGGCTGAAACGGCTTTCTCTCATTACAAAAGAAAGCCACACGACCGCAATGCTAGCAAACAAGCGTGCCGGGGAGGCGGGAAGTTCGAGGGGATTTACCCGGCGAACAGAGCCCGTCATTGTCCCCAAATCGTGTTCATCGCCCGCGGCGCCTGCGTCAATCCCGTAGGAAGGAGGCGAGGCGCGGGGGGCGGCTGAAACGGCTTTCTCTCACTACAAAAGAAAGCCACACGACCGCAATGTTGCCATGGCTATGTTCTCGCACTGAGAACATAAACCATTCATAAAACACTGCTTGCATGTGATCGCAGCCCAGGCATGCAAGATAGTGTTTTATGACCGAGAGAGGTGGGGAGAAAACACCGCATCCAGAAACTACACAGGGGCGGAAATTACATCTTTAAAAAGACGCGTCCTGAAAAGGACGTTCAACGCCGCTGTGTAATGCTCTTTCAGAGAAATAAACTCTTTTATGGAGAGAATCACTCTTTCAACTCTTTTAACTCTGCGCTGTCGAAGCGCCCAGGGGCAAACTGCACGCCGGCAGTGAAGAGAAAAGCCGCTGTAGTGCGCCGTAAATCCAACAGCAAAGCAGAGCGTCAGAGGATCAGAAGCAGGATCAGTTGTGTTACTCGCAGCTGACTGCATACACACGACCATCGGCTCCGAAGAAAATTACTGAATGAACGAGCGTATTTCTCTCGCCTTTATATCCGTATCCGGAGGCGGAGTATGCAAATACTGTTCGCCAACTCTCATTGGCCTTTTTTCATAGATCAGAGGTATCTTTCGGCGCTCAAGAGAGACCCCTAGTGTCGCTTCTTCGACACGACGTCCAAGTGAGCGACAGACGGGGAACACATTATCACTCACTAAACACATTTCGCACTGTGATGCACTCGAAAACATGGGCAGAAAAAGATAAACACAGTTGTCATCATTTACACACAACAACTCAAAATTGTTCACACTTGTTTCTAAGGATGTGATCACTGATGTGATGCTGATGCAGAATGAATCTCTCACTGACTTTCATTTTGCAGTTGTACAATATTTTTGAGTGAGTGTACTCTAATGTGTTTTTCATTTAGTGTTCTTTAGGGGTTTTGCTGTTGGTTCACTGTATGTTTGCTGTAGTGTAAGTGCTGAATATACAGACATTCAATACTGTATTACTTGCAGTATTTACAGTATACAATATATTCAATATATTCAAATGTTGTGATTACTATACATTTTTTATGTTATTGCAAAATGGGCTTACTATACACAATAAAACACATTTCATAACTAAATGCCCTGGATGCTGTATTCTCCATTTTCTGATGTGGAGTCTAATGGATGATCTGTAGTGTTTATATATTGACTGGCTGTTAGAACGATCTGAAAACATTGTTTGATTTTGCCTGAAGAATCAGGGGTTTTGTGAATGTAGTTTGAAGATTTGGTTTAGTGTTTTGTGTCTTATGACATTTTAAAGGAGCGTATAAAAACTATCAGAGAGCAGTAAAGGAAGCGAAAGCTAAATTTTCCTCTATAGTAATCTCCGATAACGCAAATCGACCAAAATTAATCTGTTTTAAACCCAACTAGAAATGCTTTTCTGGGTGCCACACAAAAGACCTGTGAAACATTTTTAAAGTTCTTTACTCACAAAATTGAGCAGATTAAAGGTGCACAATTTGATCAACCACTAATACCTTCCCCGTCCAGCTCCTGACTCACTTTGAGCCAGTTTCGTCAGCACAGTTAGCAGATGTAATCCCAAGCTGGATATTCTTTCTCCACGTCTTCTTAAAGAAGTTTTCATGACTATCAGTTCCAGTGTGTCAGCTATAATTAACAGCTCATTAGCAAGCGGAGTTGTTCCAAGTAGTTTTAAACATGCAATTTTACATCCTTTGTTAAAAAAAAAAAGAAATACAATTTTCTTTTGGATCCGACAACACTCAACAATTACTGGCCAATCTCCAAACTGCCTTTTATTTCCAAGATTTTGGAAAGAGTTGTTTATTTGCAGCTCAACTCCTATCTAAATACATTTAACATTATAGATACATTTCAGTCTGGTTTCAGACACTTGCACGGCACTGAATCTGCATTGTTGAAGGTCACTAATGATATTTTACTCTCCATGGATTCAGGTTCACCTGTCAATTTTATTAGATCTCAGTGCTGCGTTCAACACAATCGAACGTAAGATTCTCCTCAGTCGTCTAGAATGCATGGTTGGCATCCAGGGGATGACGTCTCCAGTAGTTTTCCTTCTATCTAAAAGAAAGGAAGTTCTCTGTAAATTTAGGTAATTTTTCTTCTACAACAGCTCAGATACAGTGTGGTGTCCCTCAAAGGTAGATTTTAGGACCCTTGTTATTTTCACTGTATATGCTTCGTCTGATCTCTATTTTTAATAAGTACAGCATATCTTATCACTTATGCTGACAATTCCCAATTTTATTTCCCTGTGAGTGTAGACAAGAATTGGCCTAAATTGCTTTAAAGATATTAAACAATGGCTGGCAAACAATTTCTTACAATTAAATGAAAGCAAATTCTGATTTTAGGTTCTTCCATGTCCTCCTTACCTGGCCTGGTTGCCCAGTTATGTCCTCTGTTGTCAAATGTACAAGATCATGTGAGGAGTCTTGGAGAGATTTTAGAAACCTCATTACTTCCAATAAACAGATCAATGCGGTTGTCAAGGTTAACTTTTTCCACCTGAGATCAATCACGCAGGTGTCTAGAGATGCATTGTCTGCAAGTTTTTTTTAACTTGACAGTGACAATGTGTCTTAAAAATTTGCCAAAAAGAAACAATCCTGTGCAAGATGCTGTGCAATGCTCAAAGACGTCCATCCAGTGCTAGTTCAGTGCAGACGTGCAACGGTGTTCACTGGAGAGAAAGAAATCTCCCCAAGGACACTCACAATGCCAGGGAGTTTTCACTTTGGGACGTGGTGCAGCGAGTGTATTGATGTTTTCAGTTCAAGTGCAAGAGCAATAATATCATCTTAAATATGCAAGATCAAGTCATTTTTATTTGTATAGCGCTTTTCACAACACACATCGTTTCAAAGAAGCTTTACAGAAAATTAAACCATAATATATATAAAGCAAGGCTCTTCAAAAGTGGGTCCACGACACCCAGAGGGTCCGCTGTGGTACCGCAGGGGGTCCGCAAATTAAGGTTTGATCCACCATTGGTGGCATTTGTAATAATCACTTGCTCGCCTACGAGGGACAGCAATGTGAACTATCGACATGTTGAAGTCCTTCGCAGCTGCATGCCAAATCTTAGTGTGAAGAAACAGCACTAGTCAGCAGAAGCGTGCAGCCGGACAAACCCATCACACGACCACTGCTCATCATGAGCCGCTCAAAATGCAACACACATCAGGTTAGGCGGCGCTGCAGTGGAGAGTCGTGTGAGTAAACATGTCTGCTTTGCGTTGGTCGCACTGTGCGGTTGAACAGATGACAGCCTGCTTTTAGAAAAATAGCGTAATTGCCTGGTTTTAATAAATAGTTACCGCTGAGAATATCAAGCTGGCATACACGATCCTTAACGTTCCACACACACAAGACGGTGACTCTCAAATCAACATAATTCAAGGTGCACTCAGTCATTGTTTTCCTCATTACAAATGTTTACTCATTTAAAATAAACAGTCATTTTAAAGAATATGTATAAAATCAATCACACACATGACATGAAGTCTCCATTATAGTAAACTTATAAAAGTTGTTTTATTCTGCATGGACAGGGTCTGTCTGTCTGTTTTGTTCTTTCTTTTGGAGGAGGTTTGGCACAGGGATTTACATGGGAATTTAAAAATGTCACTTCATGTCAAAAATGTTCCAGACCCCTGCTGTACATTCCTGCAGAAAAGACCAGCTTAAACTGGTTTTAGCTGGCCGTCCAGCCAGGTCAGTTAGCTGGTTTCAGAGGGGTTTTAAACACTTTAGCTAAGCTAAGACCACCCTGACCAGCTAAAAATGGTTCAAAACCCCTTTAAAACAAGCTGATCAGCTATGATCAGGCTGTGCGACCAGCTTATGCTGGTTTTAGCTGGTCTTTTCAGCAGGGCAGCATTTAATGATTATTTCAATGGCTTTGCAATGGAAACATAATGAATAACGAGTTCTACCTGTGCGCCACACTGGTCTTGCATTCCAGTGAGAAGCGGCGGGCGTATTTAAGGAGAGGAGACATAGAGGGAGAGGGAGCGAACGCAGCATTGTGTGTGTGTGTCTTATTGTGTGTGTCACTGAAAAGTCCCAGCTACCTCCTTTCCACCCAACAACGAACAATAATTAGTACTTCTGAAATTGAGTAGAAGAAACCTTCTGGCCATCCAATCTTTGATTTCATAGATACTTCTTCTAATTTCAAGAATTGCTCAATTTCTTCTGGTTTTGAAAAAATATAAAGTTGAATATTTTTGGCATAATAGTGGAAACTTATTCCACGATTCCTGATAATATCTTCCAGGGGAAGCATATATAAGGAGAAAAGCAGAGGCCAAAAACTGATCCTTATGCACTCCATACTTAACTTTTGTTTGGTTTGACAATTCCTCATTTACATAGACAAAGTGGTAGCGGTCTGATAAATATGACGTAAACCATGCTAATGCAACTCCACAAATGCCAACATAATTCTCCACCCTATACAAGAGAATGTCATGATCTATCGTGTCGAATGCAGCAGTAAGATCTAAAAGCACTAGAAGAGAAATGCAGCCGCAATCAGATGATAAGAGCAAGTCATTTGTAACTCTGATAAGAGCAGTTTCTATACTGTGATGAGCCTAAATCCTGACTGAAATTGTTCATATATACTATTTCTCTGTAGAAATGAACATAGTTGGGAGGACACTACCTTTTCTGGCATATTTGACATACATGGGAGATTTGAAATATAATCAGCCACTTACGTCTTTGGACGTGTCCTAAGGATATCGTGCAGTTAATAATATTAAGAAGAGGTTCTGAGATTACAGGTAACACCACTTTTAAGAGCTTAGTTGCTATTGTGTCTAGCATACATTGCATTCATATAGTTTTCCGACCTCTTTATTTTTTCACATTTTGTTATGTTGTAGCCTTATGCTAAAATGCTTTTTGTTTATTTTTAAATCACATCAATCACTCCATACCACATAATGTCAAAGCAAAAACCTGATTATTTATAACTAAAAATATAATTAAAAATAAAAAACTGAAATATCACATTGACGTAAGTATTCAGACCCTTAACTGTGTACTTAGTTGAAGCACCTTTGACAGTGATTACAGCCTCAAGTCTTTTGGGATATGATGCAACAAGCTTTGCACACATGGATTTGGGGATTTTCTGCCATTCTTCACTGCAGATCCTCTCAAGCTCTGTCAGGTTGGATGGGGACCATCGGTGGACAGCCATTTTCAGGTCTCTCCTGAGATGTTCGATTGGGTTCAAGTCCGGGCTCTGGCTGTGCCACAAAAGGATATTCACAGAGTTGTCCCGAAGCCACTCTTGGATTGTCTTGGCTTTGTGCTTAGGGTCACAATTTTGTGTTGTCTTGTCTGTGTGCTTAGGGTAGACCTTTGGCCCAGTCTGAGGTCCTGAGCACTCTGGAGCAGGTTTTCATTAAGGATATCATTGTATTTTGCTGCATTCGGGACCACAGTCCCTACCATTAAAAACATTCCCACAGCATGCTTTACCTTTGGGATGGTATTTGGCAGGAGATGAGCAGTACCTGGTATACTCCAGACATAATATTTGGAATTGAAGCCAAACAGTTCAGTCTTCATTTCATCAGACCTGAGAATCTTGTTTCTCACAGTCGGAGAGTCCTTAAGGTTCTTTTTTATGTGTCTTATACTGAGGAGAAGCTTCCATCTGGCCACTCTGCCATAAATCCCAGATCGGAGGAGTTTTGCAGTGATGGTCGTCCTTCTGCAAGTTTCTCCCATCTCCACACATGATCTCTGGAGCTCAACCATCGTGACCATCAGGTTCTTGGTCACCTCTCTAACCAAGGCCCTTCTCCCCCGATTGCTCAGTTTGTCGGGCAGCCCGCTCTAGGAAGAGTCCTTGTTGTTACAAACTTCTTCCATTTAAGAATTATGGAGGTCACTGTGCTCTTGGGAACCTTCAATGCAGCCAAAATGTTTTGTAGCCATCCCCAGATCTGTGGCAGTTCCTTTGACCTCATGGTTTGGTTTTTGCTCTGATATGCATTTTCAGCTGTAAGACCTTATATAGACAGGTGTGTGCCTTTCCAAATCATGTCCAATCAATTGAATTTACCACAGGTGGACTCCAATCAAATTGTAGAAACATTTCAAAGATGATCCAGAGAAATGGGATGCACCAGGAACTAAATTTCAAGTGTCATAGGGATCTGAATTCTTATGTCAATGTGATATTTCAGTTTTTTATTTTCATAAATGTGCAAATTTATCTAAAACCTGGTTTTTGCTTTGTCATTTTGGGGTATGGAGTGTAGATTGATGTGAAAAAATAATAATTTAAATAATTTTCACAGAAGGCTGCAACATATCAAAATGTGAAAAAATGAAGGGGTCTATGAATGAACTGTACACATTGTTGCTTTTGATGTTTCGATAAGATTTGTTAGCTCTTCATGAACTATGACAGCGGAGTTGCTCGTGTGGAAAATGATGAGACACTGTTTCTGAGGTGCTATGACAGATGATTTCACAATTCCAAATTTATTTCTGATTATTTCAATTTTATCTGTAAAGAAATTCATGAAGTCATTACTCTTGTGCTGTGATGTAATATCTGGTTCTGTTGAGGCTTTATTCCTAAGCAATTTAGCCACAGTACTAAATAAAAACCTAGGATTGTTGTGGTATTTTCTTTTGTTGTGGGAGTGTGCTAAAATATGCTGACCTGGCAACTTTTAGTGCCTGTCTGTATCTACAGACACTATCCTTCCATGCACCATAAAATACTTCTAACCCTCTATGAGGCTTGATTAGCCTGATTAGGGGCCGGGTGTATGGAATCACGACCCCGCCCTCCGCCCTGTCACACTTAACCAGGCACAGTATTGCAACAATGAATGCGTGCAATTATCATTTGAAATCTGTTTGAAGGCTGTATTTTTTGCTTCTCATCTGAATAACTTGAGCATTTCTCAATTATGTTATGCTCTTGGCCACTCTCAAAACTAGCTCCGCACCACTGTCAATCCCCCTTGTGAGTGTGGCGCTTAGCTCCAATTGAAATGAATTGAAAAGCCCACTCATTACTGCTCACCACATGCCAGTGACACAGTGACATCCGTTTGCATGTGTCTGTGAGTTAGTTACACACCTGAACCCGAAGTCATACTAATTTGAGTCGAGTTACACACCTCTAGTTTAGGGTTAGGGTTTTGTTTAGAGTTAACAAAGTTTTACATCCTTTACAGCTAAAAATACAACTTGCTTTTGGCTTGCTGTGGATATTTCACCTAGAAGCTGGAGCTCACCCATACCAATACGTTTACCAACACTTCCAGCTTCAACCACTCGGGCCAGTGCTTGAAATTTTAAAAAGAACCTTGAACCATTCAAAAACAACCATAGATACATAACCAAATATAAAATTTAGTTGACATATTAATATTATAAGTTTCGCCACAGGGGTCATTACAGATCAGATGTTTTTTTCTTGATAGCAAGCCAGCTGCTAACATATAGCTAGGCACTAGCTACAAATTTAATAACCGCAAGTTCACTCATGGAAATGTACTTTTGCATCATGGTCTAACTTCAAAATTAATATTGAAATCATCATTGGGTCACATCGTCAATTAATAACAGGACTTAGTATTATCTGATTCCTGGTCTCCAGTATGTCCATGTTAAACCCTGCTCTCTGACCCACTGGACTGTGTGTGTAAAAACCTACTTGTTTTCATTCCAGTTTGACTCTGAACACACTTGAACCCAATCACCAGCTGTTCCCTGGGGTCCTGACAAACTAAAATATTCATGCAAAACTAGAACAAAAGCCAAAATTAAGTGCATTAGGAACAGAGTGCATGTGAAGCAGGAGATTTAGAAGTCAAACTGGCATTGGTACTAGACGTTCCTGCTGAGAGTCACAGAAGGAACATTTATTTGCTAATGTCAGACAGCTAACAGAAACGTGAACTGAAGAGATTAATTCGACTCATACTGAAGAGAAAAGGCAGGTTTACGCATGGACGCACACACGCACACACACACACACACACACACACACACACACACCTTCATGTTCTGTGTTGCCATGGATACAAGGACGGCCTGGAAAATGGAACATTAATGGAGTATGGGGTATGAATTCTTCAGTTCAGCAATCAAGACCAAAAGTGCTCAGAATATCTCAGTTATAAAGCTCATTTTGGTGGTAAAGTCAGGATTCTGCTGGGCATATTCCTGTCAGGTTATATGGAAGTCACCCAGCCAGGCAAAGAGTTGAACGCAATGGAAAAAAAGAGCGATGGAGAGTTTGAGAATTTAGTGGCACGACAGTTTACCTTTGAGAGACGTTCTGTGTAAGCTGTGTGGAATAGCCTCTTAAATCAAGGAGATGGAAGGTGAGCTCTTGAGTGCTAAAGGTTGAATTTACTTTAACTTTGAAAGAAGACATAAATCAGAGTATGCAGAAGTGGCTAATAGAGACCAGACCTCTGGAATTAAAGACCAAACATGGAAAGACACTTGAAATACTCAGTATCTCTGTAATTTAGGCTGTATTTTTTATTTATAAAGATTTTATTCCATATCTGATATCTGTGAGCAGGGCGCAGCCAACAAATGTCTTGATGCAACATCAGCAATGTTTTATTACAGTAGTCTGGTGTAGCCAGACCTTTCATTAACTCATTAAACTCTGGTGCATTTTTGGGCTGCCACCAGCAATTTTCACACTCAGATTTAAAAGCTCACCAGTCACACATACTGTGGACTAAATGCAAAAAATTGGTCTCATTTTTTCAGAAAACATCCCTAATAAAAAAAGATTCATAAATAATATTGTATGTGTTAATAATCTTATGATAAACTGATTTTTTTTCTCTTTTAATCTAATTGTCTAATTTCTGTGTATATTTTGTGCTGTAACACAATGGACTATTCACCTTTAGATCCAAGATGGTGGTGCGGTAGCTCACAGTGGCCACTCAGGATCCAAAATGGTGCTATTTTGTCACTTAGTCCGACTTTTACGGCACATGGACATCGGAGAAACCGGTGTTCATGTCTACCATCACCAGACACTGCTAAAATATAAGATTCATGCAACAACCAAGCTGCATGATGATCTGCAGGAGAAACTATGCAAACTCGGCTTGCTGCGGAGACCAGGCCTCCAGTCCTCAGCGTGGCCTGATGCCGGTGGCCGGGGGAGGGGATGTCATAAGCGGTGTGAGAGGAAGCGAAAGCACGGCAAGAGGGCGGGGGTCCATGCTAGGCTAAAAACAAACCCTAGCCGGCTGGTTCTCCCATCTATTCTGCTCTCAAATGTTTGCTCCATGGACAATAAACTGGACTACACTCCAGCACACTATGCAGCATGAGCTTAGAGACTGCTACATCTTTGTTATCACAGAGACGTGGCTCAGCGACAGAGTTCCGGACGCCGCCATTCAGCTAGACGGGCTCGCCTCGTTTCGTGCCGACAGAAATGCAGCTCTGTGCGGTAAGAATCGCGGTGGTGGCTTGTGTGTTTACATCAACACGGAATAGTGCATTAACTCTATGCTAGTCTCTAGTTACTGCTCATTGCTGGTGGATCTTGTGACTGTTAGATGCAGACCTTTTTATTTACCACAGGAATTCACCACTGTTTGCATAACCGGAGTTTACATTCCCCCCAGCGCTAACGTTAAGGAAGCGCTCAGTGAACTGTATGGGGCTATTAGTGAACTGCAGATTGCTCACCCTGACGGACTGTTTATTGTCACTGGAGATTTCAACCATGCGAATCTCAAAACAGTGCTCCCTAAATTCCATCAGTATGTGGACTTTGCAACGAGAGGGGCGAACACACTTGATCTTGTTTACACAAACATCCCAGGCGCGTACCAGGCGGAGCCCCACCCCCACCTCGGCTACTCAGACCACATCTCTGTTATGCTAATTCCAGCATACAGACCGCTCGTCAGATGCACAAAACCGCTCCAGAACAGGTGAAAACTTGCTCTTCAGAACTGTTTTGAGTGTACTGACTGGCACATGTTCAGGGAGGTTGCAACATATGGCGACTCTACCAACTTGGAGGAATACACAGCATCAGTGACCAGCTACATCGGCAAGTGCATTGATGATGTCACCTTCTGCAAGACCATCACCACACACTCCAACCAGAAGCCATGGATGACTACGGAGGTGCGCGCGCTGCTGAAGACCCGAGACTCTGCCTTCAGAGCAGGCGACAAGGCTGCACTAAGAACAGCGAGGGTCAAACTGTCCCGGGCCATCAGAGAAGCAAAGTGAGCACATGCCCAGAGAATCCACAGTCACTTCCAGGACAGCAGCGACATGCAGCGCATGTGGCAGGGCATCCAGTTCATCACCATCTACAGGACAACATCAGTTGCCTGTGACAAAGATGCCTCCCTTCCAGATGCACTGAATGACTTCTACACTAGGTTTGAAGCACAGAACGATGTGGTGGTGAGGAAGACCACCCTACATCCCAACAAACAGGTGCTCTGTCTTACCATGGCTGATGTGAGGAAAACTCTATGTAGAGTCAACCCACGGAAGGCTGCTGGACCATTCCTGGCAGAGTGCTCAGAGGATGTGCTGACCAGCTGGCAGATGTTATTACCAACATCTTCAACATTTCTCTGAGCAGCGCCGTCGTTCCAACGTGTATCAAGGCCACCACCATCGTCTCATGCCAAAGAAGTCTTCAGTGTCCTGCCTCAACGACTACTGTCCCGTCACACTCGCACCCATCATCATGAAGTGCTTCAAGAGGCTTGTCATGAGGCACATTATGACACGGCTGACCTCCTCACTAGACCCACTGCAGTTCCCGAATTATCCCAATCATTCAACAGACGACGCCATCGCCACCACCCTCCATCTGGCCCTCACCCACCTAGGTAAAAAATATGTTCGAATGCTGTTCATAGACTTCAGCTCAGCATTCAACACAATAATTCCTCAGCACCTGATTGGAAAGCTGAACCTACTGGGCCTGGACACCTCCCTCTGCAACTGGATCCTGGACTTCCTGACTGGGAGACCTCAGTCAATCTGGATCGGGAACAGCATCTCCCCCACCACCACACTGAGCACTGGAGCCCCCCAGGGCTGTGTGCTCAGTCCACTGCTGTTCACTCTGCTGACTCACAACTGTGCAGCAATGCACAGCTCGAACCACATCATCAAGTTCGCCGATGACACGACCGTGGTGGGTCTCATCAGCAAGAACGACGAGTCAGCGTACAGAGAGGAGGTGCAGCGGCTAACAGACTGGTGTAGAGCCAACAACCTGTTTCTGAATGTGGACAAAACAAAAGAGATGGTTGTTGACTTTAGGAGAGCACAGAGTGACCACTCTCCGCTGTACATCGCCAGCTCCTCTGTGGAGATCGTCAAGAGCACCAAATTCCTTGGTCTTCACCTGGCGGAGATCCTCACCTGGTCCCTCAACACCAGCTCTATTACCAAGAAAGCCCATCAGCGTCTGTACTTTCTTCGAAGGCTGAGGAAAGCACATCTCCCACCCCCCATCCTCACAACGTTCTATAGAGGGACTATTGAGAGCATCCTGAGCAGCTGCATCACTGCCTGGTTTGGGACTTGCACTGTTTCGGTCCGCAAGAGCAGAGGATAGTGAGGACAGCTGAGAAGATCAATGGGGTCTCTCTTCCTTCCATCAAATACATTTACAAAAAACACTGTATCCGCAAATCAACCAGCATTGTGGATGACCGCACACACCCCTCACACAAACTCTTCACCCTCCTGCCGTCTGGCAAGAGGTACCGAAGCATTCGGGCCCTCATGGACAGAATGTGTAACAGCTTCTTCCCCCAAGCCATCAGACTCCTCAATACTCAGAGACTGGACTGACACACACACACACACACACACACAGTTGCACTTTAATTATTGTCAATTTATACCTGGCTGCTACCTCAATAACTGCTATGTCCATAGAACACATGTTATATATACATTTAGCATTTTTAGAAACTGTCATCTTTTTGCACTACTGTGTACTGGTCGGCGCTGCACTGTCTCTCACTGTGCCTATTGTCCTGCTCATTGTTAGTAATTTATTGTACTGTCCCATAATTTTTGCTCATGTTTGCACGTGCACTTTATATAGGTATGTTATTTAGTCTGTGTAGTCTCATGTGGTTCTGGGTTTGTCCTGTGTTATTTTATGTAGCACATGGTCCTGGAGGAATTGTTCACTGTGTAATGTACTAACTGTATATGGTTGAATGACAATAAAAACCACTTGACTTGGTATGCTATTTAATAATGTCACAATCAAGTGAAATGTCAAAGATGTTCAAATGAAGTAAAAACGTTTGATCATTATATCACAGTAGTCTGGAATCAGCTAGCAAAATGAAAAACTGCAATTTACCACATATCTTTTTGTTCACAAAATTATTTTAAAATAACTAAAATTGCTAGGTTATGTCATGTATTTTCCTCAGATTTTGTGTAGCACAGAAGCATTTTGCTGCCTACAGTGCATCTGGAAAGTATTCAAAGTGCTTCACTTTTTCCACATTTGTTTTGTTACAGCCTTATTCCAAAAAAAAAAAAAAAAAAATCACATGTACATAAGTATTCACACCCTTTGCCATGACACTCAAAATTGAGCTCAGGTGCATCCTGTTTCCACTGATCATCCTTAAGATGTTTCTACAACTTGATTGGACTCCACCTGTGGTAAATCCAGTTTATTGGACATGATTTGGGAAGGCACACACCTGTCTATATAAGGTCCACAGTTAACAAGTGCATGTCAGAGCACAAAACAAGGAATTGTCTGTAGACCTCCGAGACAGGATTGTATCGAGGCACAGATCTGGGGAAGGGTACAGAAACATTTCTGCAGCATTGAAGGTCGCAATAAGCACACTGGCCTCCATCATCCATAAATGGAAGAAGTTTGGAACCACCAGGACACTTCCTAGAGCTGGCCACCCGGCCAAACTGAGTGATTGGGGGAGAAGGGCCTTAGACAAGGAGGCGACCAAGAACGTGGTGGTCACTCTGACAGAGCTCCAGTATTTCTCTATGGAGAGAGGAGAAACTTCCAGAAGAACCATCTCTGCAGCACTCCACCAATCAGGCCTGTATGGTAGAGTTGCCAGACGGAAGCCACTCCTCAGTAAAAGGCACATGACAGCCCGCCTGGAGTTTGCCAAAAGGCACCTGAAGGACTCTCAGACCATGAGAAACAAAATTCTCTGGTCTGATGAAACAAATATTGAACTCTTTGGCTTGAATGGCAAGCATCATGTCTGGAGGAAACCAGGCACCACTCATCACCTGGCCAATACCCATCCCTACAGTGAAGCATGGTGGCGGCAGCCTCATGCTGTGGGGATGTTTTTCAGCGGCAGGAACTGGGAGACTAGTCGGGATCGAGGGAAAGATGAATGCAGCAATGTACAGAGACATCCTTGATGAAAACCTGCTCCAGAGTGCTCTGGACCTCAGACTGGGGTGAAGGTTCATCTTCCAACAGGACAACGACCCTAAACACACAGCCAAGATAACAAAGATGTGGCTACGGGACAACTCTGTGAAAGTCCTTGAGTGGCCCAGCCAGAGACCAGACTTGAACCCGATTGAACATCTCTGGAGAGATCTGAAAATGTCTCCCCATCCAACCTGATGGAGCTTGAGAGGTTCTGCAAAGAAGAATGGGAGAAACTGCCCAAAAATAGGTGTGCCAAGCTTGTAGCATCATACTCAAAAAAGACTTGAGGCTGTAATTGGTGCCAAAGGTGCTTCAACAAAGTATTGAGCAAAGGGTGTGAATACTTATGTACATGTGAATTTTTTTTTTTTTTTTTTTTAATTTGATTTATAAATTTGCAAAGATTTCAAACAAACTTCTTTCATGTTGTCATTATGGGGTATTGTTTGTAGAATTTTGAGGAAAATAATGAATTTAATCCATTTTGGAATAAAGCTGTAACAACAAAATGTGGAAAAAGTGAAGCGCTGTGAATACTTTCTGAATGAACTGTACTTGAACACATATGTGTGCAATGATTCTCTATAGCTTGCAATATTAGCCAGGTGTCCTTTTCCTTTTGAAGATGTCATCGTAAAGCTGTTTTAATGCTATTCTGAAGTGAGAAGCTTTTTACTGAGGGCATGTGAAACAGGAATAATGCAGGCTGCTTTTGCCATTGTGCAGGATTTTTATTTTATTTATCCTTTATTTAACCAGGAAAAAAACCCATTGAGATTAAAAATCTCTTTTGCAAGGGAGACCTGGCCAAGATAGGCAGCAAAACCCGCTCAACACCAGTTTCATGTACAACACGCAGGATACAACACGCTGTATTCACAGATTAATACTTCGCAAACAGTTGGGAAGTTTAAACGTCATCATTTGTGGAGACATTTCTGAGCATATGGAGGCCCTAAGTGAAATCCTGCTTTGGAGGCCCCCATGCCCAAATTTACCAGCTAACAGAAACCCTTGTGTAAATTCTTAGATTTTGATTCAAATTATTCAAATTAAAATATTAAAATGGCCAAAATAGAACACTTTGTTTGCCATTTATATGTACGGTAACATAATGATGTAATTACTGTAATTATGGCTTACTGACTTGTAAAAAGCAGTCATGTTTTCATAAAACTCAGAAAAAGCGAAAAAAATATATATTTTTAAGAAATCGATATCATGTAAAGAATAACAACATTTTATTTTAAAAATTCTATGTAAACTGCATTCTTTAATTTGCTAAATAATGAAGTCATACTCTTTATTGAAAAAAAATATCTGAATGAACATGGTACTATATAGTTCTGTGATTTTCTGTATACTTTCTGAGTTAAATAAAATGGGTAAAACATTTCAATTACAATGGTGGCCAAAGGTTTGAAATAATGTTCAGATTTTGTGGTTTCAGAAGGAAATTGATACTGTAATTCACCAAAGTAGCATTCAACTGATCACAATGTACAGTCAGGACATTACTGATGTAAAAAACAACACCATCACTATTTGATAAAGTCATTTTTGATCAAATCTAGACAGCAGCATCACTCAAACACTTTATCCTTGAGTCAGGGCTGGACTGGTAATCTGGCATACCGGGCATATTCATTAAACTTTGGGGCCGATCAGGGGGGACTGGCCATTGGGAGAACCGATCCGGCTGGTAGGTTGACCACGAAACGTGCCGAATGGGCCGCGATAAGCTCAAATGAGCTGTGTTTAGAACAGACCACAGAATGGCGCCAATATGCAGAAAAGCTCAATCCCCCCTCAACAACTGCTGGATCAACAAGTTTTGGGCCAGTTGCCATGTAAAATCCCGGGCCGATTTCTCTTCCAAGTCAAGCCTTGCCTTGAGTAATCATGCTAAATTGATCATTTGGTGCTAGAAAATCACTTGCCATTATATCAAACACAGTTGAAAGATATTTGGTTCATTAAATGAAGATTAACATTGTCTTTGTGTTTGTTTTTGAGTTGTCACAGTATGCAATAGACTGACATGTCTTCAGGTCAATATTAGGTCAAAAATGGCAAAAAAGAAACTTCTTTCTCTAGAAACTCAGTCAATCATTGTTTTGAGGAATGAAGGATATACAATGCTTGAAATTGACAAAAAACTGCAGATTACATACAATGGTGTACACTACAGTCTTCAAAGACAAAGCACAACTGACTCTAACAAGGACAGAAAGAGATGTGGAAGACCAGATGTACAACTAAACAAGAGGATAAGTACATCAGAGTCTCTAGTTTGAGAAATAGACGTCTCATATGTCCTCAGCTGGCAGCTTCATTGAATTCTACCCGCTCAACACCAGTTTCATGTACAACAGTAAAGAGAAGACTTGGTGGTGCAGGACTTATGGGAAGAACTGCAATGAAAAAGCCACTTTTGTAACAGAAACACAAAAAGAAAAGGTTCAAGTGGGCAAAGATGCACAGACATTGGACAACTGATAATTGGAAAAGAGTTACGGATCTTAACCCCATTGAGCTTTTGTGGGATCAGTTAGACTGTAAGGTGTGTGAGAAGTGCCTGATAAGACAGACACATCTATGGCAAGTGCTACAGGAAGTGTGGGGTCAAAGGTCACCTGAGTATCTGGACAAACTGACAGCTAGAATGTCAAGGATCTGTAAAGCTGTCATTGCTGCATGTGGAAGATTTTATGATGAGAACTCTTTGAAGTAGTTTAAGAAGTTTTTTTTTCAAATTGTAATTGTAATTTTTCACATTATTAATGTCCTGACTATACATTGTGATCATTTGAATGCCACTTTGGTGAATAAAAGTACCATTTTCTTTCCATTAGAGCAAAATCTCTACATTATTCCAAATTTTTGGCCACCAGTGAACATACTTATTAAATATCCCAAAGTTAAATAAATAAAAATGCGATACTACTGAATATGTACCAGCTCACCCCCCAAAAACATGAAAAGTGACTGTCAAGCTCTGAAAGCACATAAAATCACTTTAAAAGTCATCCATTTCACACGCTATATTTCAAGTCATCTGAAGCCATATGACAGCGTTGTTTGTGTAACAGACCAAAAATGAATTCAATGAAAACCTTCCTCTTCCCCCATTCAAATCTGGCGGCACACAAGAACATCTTTGTTTACATCTCTGTGCAGTGAGCGCACCTGACACCATATAAGGAGAAAAAGGCGGAGAAACAAATGCACAGAAACTTCATTGGTTCTTGCATGTTTTGTTGCTACTGTGAATTTAAATGACTGAAAGTGAAAGAGATTTTTGAAAATGATCTTCAATTAAATAATGAAAACGAAACAATTTTTCAATTTCAATCTGAATTAAATCAAAAATATATTTATTTACATTTTTTGTGAAAATAATATATTTATAAAAAAATTGCCCTAGGTGTGGATGTGAGTATGAGTGTGTGTCTGTATATGTGTGGCCCTGCGATGGACTGGCGACCTGTCCAGGGTGTACCCCGCCTTTCGCCCAATGTTAGCTGGGATAGGCTCCAGCCCCCCGTGACCCTGTACAGGATAAGCGGTTGAAGATGAATGAATGAATAATATATTTATATTTGATTCCTTATTTTTTTAAGTGGCACTTCTAGTGCTCCATAAATCAGAGGAACACAATCTTAATTATATGGGTTTAGTGCACCCTCATGTTGCCAGGTAACACTTTCTGTCATTTAACACCACTCAGAGAGAGAGAGAGAGAAAGAGAGAGAGAGAGAGAGAGAGAGAGAGAGAGTGATATCTATGATCTCAGAACTCAGGCCTGTCCCGTGCTCGAGCCCCTCTATTATGGACAGCACCTCAAATCTGTTTACCTTAAAGACATAGTTCACCCAGAAATGTAAAGTCTCATTATTCACTTTCCCTCATGCCATCCCAGATGTGTATGACTGTCTATCTTCAGCAGAACACAAATAAAGATTTTAGAAAAATGTCCTTATAATGCAAGTAAATGGGGGCATCAGGCTACTGGCTATTTGACTGTCCAAAAGCCATTATTAGGCAGCATAAAATTAATCCACATGACTTCAGTCGATCATTTGATGTCTTCTGTAGCAAACCGAGGTTGGTGTAAGAAACAAATTGATAATTAAAACTTTTTAAAAAAACGACTTCATGCCTGCAGTCGACGTATCAGTGATGTAAGCTCTATGGCGTGTTCACTTTTATGCTTGAGTATATATAGGCCTACAGTATATTACATATTTCCTTGTGAACTAATACAAACCTGTGCTCATAAAAGATGTGTTGCTGGTAGCCAATCAGATTGATGCTTGCCGTTTGGAAAGCTCTTGCCATTATAACAGTGCACATTAGATGGTCTTAATGTGGTTCATCTGCAGTCCAATGCTGTGACATTTGAGACAGTGTACTCCAAACAGTCTAAATGATGCCTACACGGAGCTCTTCAGAGAGAGGGGGAACACTCATGGCAGCCATGTTTTAGAAGTGCAATAGAATTGCTACAAAGGGCCCTTCGAACACTTCCCACTGATGTACACTTTGCTCCTAATATTAAACTTGTGTGACCCTGCATCCACATGTGTGGTCATTCTATTTTGGCTTCACTATATGCAATGCATCATTTAAATGAATTAAAACTGACAGAGTTCTGTTTGCAAGACTCTAGACTGTCATTTAAGAGTTACACATCAGCCGCACTGTCAAAACAGCATGATGACAATTTACGTGAAACGCTCCTACAGGCAAAGTGCCTGTGGTAAAAAAAAAAAGCACTATGTTTTTTCACTGAAACCTCTTTGGTTGTAAAGAGTAGAATCTCTAATTTCATTTGATATGCTGATTTTAAAAATCTGTTTATTATTCACACTTCAGTGCGGTGATAAACATGATGTCCACAAACTTGGAAATTAGGACTGTGTTCCCTCAAAAGTTGAAAATCACTTGAGTTATTTTGAATAATTTTGAAACATTAAATCATCTGTGGGTCATTTCAATTCATTTTAATAATATATTTTGTTATATTTTGTTAGAGCACTCCTAAAATCTAATCAAAAGTTCAGTTTCAGGCTGCAGATGATGTTTGGATCATGGGACAATGATCATCAGTACATAGATTCACCATTTATAATGGATCATTTTATTTGAACATGGTTGACAGTGATTGGATGATGCTGAACATTACTTTCAATCTGAATGAATTATGATCATTACTGATTAACATCTCAAAAACATGAATAATCAACACTCCTGGGCACATAATAAACTATTTGCTGATCTGACTTTCTATAGCTTGTTATATTTTAAATTGTCACAACTTAATCCTGCTGTTCACATATGTGTCTGATGTCTGCTTTGCAATTGTGAAAACTTGAGTGGGTTAATTTGGATGCATTGTCAGGGTCATGCTGATGTTCCTTCATCTCTGCCCTCTGGTTTAATCTTTTAGTTACTGTCGTGGAATATTCAAGATGATTCTCTCTAAGTTGTAAGAAAACTCTCGGAGTCCCAAGTTCCAGATGCCAAAGTTATAGTTTATTGAACACCAACAAACTACATGAGACCGGTCAGCTGCCCGTTCTGCCTTCATTATCCTAAGTTCTCAGTTATATACCTTTTTGTTGTCATTCTGCTCCTTATCTCTAGCCAATGGGATTATTTCCCTCAATTCTTTCTCCTGACACCAATATGTTTTATGTTCCTTGCTAATTAAATATTGGTGGAAAATCCCTCACTCATCTATTTTTAAAAACGTATATCTTTCACATTCATCTGGTAACTCCTCAATTTTTGACAAAGTCACTGTTCAAGGAAAGAATGCTTTTAACTTAGAAATATGTGTGTGAGAGAAAAACAGCCGTGTCCTCAGCACACATCTCTAGCCCTTGATTTAAACATCTATGTACCCTCTTACTGAGGGGGCTTCTTTTGCTCACACGCACAATGTTATTAGATCAAATGAAAAGGAGTACAAGCTCTAAAGATATTCATTATACTTTCAGTTTGCTAGAGCAGACACCATGACTGGTCGAGAGATATACAACTAGCCTAATTAAAAGAAACACAGAAATACACCATATATCTGTTTTTAGAGAAGTACACAGAGAAACACAAAGAAATACACCATATACTCCCCCCTTTGAGACTTACAAAAAGTCTCACACCCTATTTCCCTCGACCAGAGTGCAGTCACACAAGCCAGCCTGTCTTATTCCATCATGTGGCCAAAATAGGCCACGCAATTTCTTTATCCAATACTGTCTCTATGGGGCTGCACTCTGCAGGACTTGGGTCCAAACATCTCCTTCCACATTTGGCTAGAAAGGAGTAAAAGAACCCAATCCTCTAGCTATCACTGTTCTTTGGGAGGGTGACAACAAATTAACTTTGTGTTATAAGCATGTGCATGAAATAGTAAAGCCTTGCGTGATGTAGAATACAATTGATTACATACTGTCTAGATACATTAACAATCACTAGAATAACTGATATAGTAATATGCATCCATCGGTGCCAGAGGAACTCACAGACATTTCTGGTAGCCTGGAGTGCTATCTGGTGGCGTGTTGGAGCAGACAGCGGGTTTTTAAACCACCAGTTGAGTCTATTTGCTCTTGCAGCTAAGCACTGAGGTGCTCGTCGCTCGATCATTCATGTCTTCTTGTTGTAGCCATTCTTGTTCTCTCTGAGCAAATACTCACAATAACAGTTGTCATACATATTGAAACATAAGTAGTAATCCCACTATCTCTACTTGATTAAATCTATCAAGGTGTTTTACAGACCCCTTCCTCTATATTATTAAATCAAAGGATAACTTTAATAAAAGAACAAAAAGATGTCAAAAACAGAAAACATATTCATAATGCAAAAGAAAATACAATTACCTAGAAATGTCCCTCTTTAACAATCTGAGAAAAAATGTTAAGTACTCAGGCTCTTTTTGTAAGCTTAAATATCGCTTTTGTTTCCCCCTTTATTTATTTATTTATTTTTTTTTAATGGTCTTCAGGATGTTTTCAATGGCTTTTAAAACTCGTCAAGTTCATCCAATCCCTGCCCTAAGCTATATTGTCTGGTTTCCATACTTGTTCCCAATGGTGTCATTGAAACAATCACCATTTGCTTAGCTACTGTTTGAGTCATTATAGATCTTAGAATGGGAATAACACAACAGAACATTAAGCCAAATAAAGTCACTCCTACAAGTATCATTATCCCTATCTTCATGAGCCCCATCTTCCATGATCCAAAAAGATCATCAAACCATCTCCCAAACGACTGATCTCGTCCTGCATTAACTTTAACTTCTGTGCGCAAGTTATGCAGTTTCTTCATTGCCTGTGTAAAGGTTCCTTCTGGAGATGTATTATTTGGTATGTAGGTGCAGCAATCTAATCCAAACATAACACATACTCCCCCTTTATCTGCTAATAACCAATTTAGTGCTTGACGATTTTGCCATGCCATTTTACTAGTGGCTGCTAATTGATCTCCTAACGCCTTTAATGCCTCATCAGTATAATTGATAAATCTCTGCTGATTATAGAAAATATAATTGATCCATTCTACATTTTTGTTAATTGTAACCCATGGGAGTATCGACTCAAAGCCTGATTTTATCTCATCTCTGGCTTTAAACTCATGAGGTATTCCTCTTGGTTGGCCAATTGAATCTAGGTAGACCTCAGGATCTGGGGTGTATGCTCTTTTCATCCTTACTGTGTTATGAACTATGGTCTTTGGTGCAGCTTGGAAGTCATAGGGGTCCCATTTTACCATAGTTACTTCTTGTAGTAGCCTTACTCTAGCACACAATCCTTTCCAACCTTTAGGTAGTGCGGTTTTCAATTGAACTCCCCCACATAACCAAAAATAGTCTGCTATAGTCTCCGTTTGTTCTATATGTAGCAGTATCGCAGGCGATACTATAGTGTGATTTTCACATCCTGTAATGCATTTGCCAATAGCTACACCCAAACATTCCGGAATTATATGCGCAGTAAAATTTTGTCCTAATGTCGCTGTTGCATATTGGAGTCCACTAAACCTGATCACATCGTTAGTAAAGTACATTTCTGTATCTAAATGCCATATTACTGCGCAATTTCCCTTAAATTGTCCTACATTTGTTGTCCCTTTTGTTTTGTTAAAGCATTCGTAACTCAGTTGTCTATTTATTTTATATAACGATGGGCTTTTTTTTTTTATTATTATTTACACGCACATCGAATCTCTTACATTCATCTCCCCATCTTATCTTTGTATAAAATTTTTCATAGCCTAGATTACTCAACAATGCCAAACATTCTGCTGGACAAAACACAATTCTGTCTGAGTCACCACAATTTTTGGCATAATGTGCAGCACAATGCTTATAGTCATATTGATTTGGAACTACTATCAATTCCTTTAGCGGAGAGGGCGAGCACATTATACAATTTGTCATGCCTGCTTGCTTAGCGGTATATCTAGCCCATTTGTAACAGTCATTTTGTTGTGCATGTTCTAACAAGTCCTCTGTTCCTACTGACTCTGTGGGTTCCATATTATTATCTAAGTCGATCTGTGCCGGCATGTTTTGGTTAATTATCTTGTCAGGTATCTTTGTAGGCTTATTATATTGTTTGGTTTCATAATGTGGACTTTTGGGCCAGGATCCAGGTGCACGTTTCTGTCTACTTTCTTGTTTTATGCTATCTAGTCCCTGCTCAGTCTGGGAAATAGAATGCAAGGTCTGAGGTGTTGATTGTAGGATATTCATTATACCATGGTCGCATGGATGGTCCTGCATCTGAGAAGTCTGGTCTTTCCTTGCTTGTTTCTCCGGTAGGCCCTGTGTGGGAGGCAATATCTGTTCCAAATACGTTAGTAACAGCATCATCCACATTAATACCTTCTTGAGTGTCCAGTCTTTCTTCTGCCTCCCACAACACCTCATCCAATGGCTGCGTTTGTTGGCCTGTTTCATTTTCTTCAAGTGATTCTGTGTCTGGTTCAGTAAAATGAACACTTTCTGCCTCTCCTTCCGCACTTTCTGGGTTCTGTTCCTTTGCGACATGTACTTCCGTCTCACTTTCTGTGCTTTCCTGCTCCGCTGCGGCACGTACCTCAATCTCTCTTTCTGCCTCAGCGTGCTCTTCCCCTACGTGCGATTGTCCTTCTTCTACTTCCGCTTCTCCTTCTTCCACTTCCACTTCACTTTCTTCAGATGCTCTAGCCGGTACCTGTGGATCTGCTGCGTTGCCAGGTTCTTGGGCTTGTTCTTGCTGTTCTTCTTCGGCTGCCTCAGGTTCTTGAGCGTGTGGCAGATTTCTTCGGCGTACACTGGTACAGTGATTTAAATGATACCGCGTGTTACTGCCTCTTACCTTTTCTGCTGTTGGGGTTGCCTGCACTACTTCATAAGGTCCTTCCCTCCTGGGCTCATTCCACTTTCACCGAAACACTCTCAGTTACACAAGGTCTCCAGGAACTATTGAAAAAGGTGCATTCTCGTTTTGTCTCGGATTTCTCCTTTGTTCCTTGATAGGTGAATGCAAAGAGTTGTCTGCTTTCTTCTGCTAGAGGAATACTGACGCCTGTTTTAGCGCTCCTTTGAATCTTGCTGCCCATTGCGCTTAGATCTGGAAGAACATGCTTTCTTAATCTTGTTCCATTTTTTACACTTTTCATGCTTTCAGACAGTCTTTGTGTCCTGCTTCTGAGTTCTTGTAGCTCCCTTTGTGTTCTTTGTTGTTTTTCATTGCTCAGTTCCAACACTGCCGCACCGTTGTCTTCTGCCAGTTGTGTCAGTTCATCATCATCATTGAAGTGTATCAACTCTTCAGTCTCACCAGTCTTATGATCAAGATCTTCTTTGATGCCACTGGCCCTTGCTTGTTCTTTTCACTCCATTTCCTGCCTTTTTATATTCTGACAGCCCTTCCTGCAATACCTGATGACAGGCGTGTTTTACTTGTTCACTAATTTCTTTTTTTTCAGCATTCCTTCCTTTATGTCACTGCATTGTCCACCCAGTTCATCTTGTAGTTTAGTTTCACTTGGTGTGCTGTCATCTGATTTTTCTCCATCACTGTCTTTGTTTAGTCCCAACAGCCCTGGATATACACGTGTCTGGAGTGACTTCATTAGGTCCTCTTGTGATTCTGACTGTGGTATTTCATTTATTTCTATTTCTCCTTCCACCTGGAGTTCTCCTTTAAATCCTACCAGGGGCATATGCATCTTTTCTTCATTCTCCATTAGTGGCGCATAGGGAGGAGGCCTTTCCACTTTTTCTTCATCCATCTTTTTCCCTTCCCTTTCCAGTTTTAATATTTTTATCCCTTTGGTTTTGAACATTTGTAATATCATTAGTTCCCTATCTCGTTTCATTATCCTCACCTGGCTCTTTTCTTTTGGTTTATTGTGCTCCCTTCTCCCTGCATACCCCCACATCAAATGTACCCTCTGCTGGCCATTTTGTGTTCAGCCCTTTTGTTCTCCTCTCCCATTTTTTAGACATTTCTTTTATCACGTCTCTATACATTGGAAACTCCATGCATATTTGATCTATTGGTGCTGGTGACATTTTGTTATCCCTATATGTTTATTATTCTTATTAATTCAGTACCTCTTTAACCCCAGCGTGTTCTTAACTTATTATGCTAATCTTCACCAGGCTGGTCAGACGAGGACCACTAAAAGTATCCGACCCCTGACTTCCCCTGGGCTTTCTCTGGGTTGAGGACTTTTTCTGATGAATGTTTCTTAACTTTTCTTAAATACTTCAGTACTGCCTTCACTTGCTTTCTGCTTAGTGGCCATTTATTGGGGGCAACACTTATCCCTAGTTTGTTAGTAATAACATCATCCAAATTAATGTGTCTTTCTAATTCATTGGTATTGTAGGCCACAATTGTTTTCCACCTTCTCTCCTTCAACGGGTCATCCTGTCACAACTTGCTTCAATGATGGCAACAGCATTACTATTTCATTTTATATGCATAAAGCAGACTGTAATCAACTCATATGCTTAAATGTTTTATATTAACTAACAATCATTACTTTCTGCATTCGTTTGATTAGAATATTAAATGATTTCCCTTATTACAGTCATTGGCTACACACATTCTTCTAAAATAGTAAATGTGTGCACAACCACATACATTTGTTTCATCCCGCTTTTAACAATAAATAACACACGGGTCCTCTGCCTCCTCCAGTCAGGTGCCAGGCAGAGCCTGACTTTGCTCCAATTAAGAACATTACATCATCCCTTTAGTATCTCTACACAAAATTTACAGGGTCGTTTACCAGAAGGCTATAATTCTCCTCAGAGGAGGAAAGCTACCACGGGTTTCCTTATCTTAAGACTCCCTATTCATTCCCTTATCACACACATTCCATTCCCTCCTGTTTCCAAAGTTATCTCACTCTCTGTATCACATTAATACATTTTCCCTTAACTCTGAACGTCCTTACAAACTGCAAGCTACGCTGTTTTCCATAGTTTCAGACTGCATCAGAGTAATTCAGAGTATCAAATCAATAAAAGACAATAAAAAAAATCAAATATATGACATATCATTCATCTCCTCATACATATCTTCATTGGATGAATCAATTTCCTCCCAGTTTGGTCTTTCTGTTGCATTGGACCATTCACATTGATCAATGTCATGTACTTAGTTATTGCTTTGATAAAGATTAATTTTATCCATGTTAACACACAATACAATATTATTCCCCTCACAAGAATTGCTGTTTCAATCATTATAGCAATTTTAGTCAACCCTGCACCCTATTTCTTAAACAATTCCATTTATATTGTTATATCCAAACAAAACAAGCAATCTTAACTTTAGTCACCAACATGTTTGTTTTTCCATACTTTATTACTTTTAAAATGTACATGAGTTCAATTAAAGCATATGTAATAAATCATCTTCCAGTCTAAATTAATTATCATACAAACATTCCCATGTTTGTTTAATACTTTTGTCAGGCATTCCTTTGTCTGCAACGGTTCTCAAAACTTTACTCCCAAAACCAATCTATAAATAATCCTCTACACAGGGTATGATCCCCTGATAACACAGTGACAGAATGCTTTGTTATTAAAATGCAGTCGGGTTCAGTGGAACTTTCCATTTTCGAGCAGGTCTCTTCTAGACCTTCCTTTTGATGCTTCTGATCTAAGAGCATTCATCCACTTCCTTAAACCCCTTTCAAACCTTCTTGGTTAGGTTTCCAGGGCGGTGACGCCCTGCCTTAGGTCGCTCAACATGTTTGCCATTGTCAAGTCTTACCCGTCATCGGACCGTCACGTCTTGCCACTGGTCTTGATACTGCTCTGTCCTCAATCCTTATTAATTCGGAATCAGTAAACAGATATTTTCTTTTTCAGGGAGTATCACCAGAGAACCGACACAGCCAATGGGACCATCTACAAATGCTTAAATATGGGGACAATTCAAAACATAGTTAAATTCAAAAAGCATTATTAAAAAATCATCAATAATTGTCCAAATTAAAAATAAAATATGCTAAAACTGAACTCATTATATCAACATGGTTGGGAATAACATCAGAACAAAGCCCTGTCAAGCTTCTAGGAAGCTTAATTTAAAAACATCACCTTAATTCAATAATAGTCTCTAGACAGTTTTTTTTTAACCTACATTTATTCTTTCAAATGAATTTTCAACTAAATCTCCTATCTTTAGTCCAATCTTCATATCACTCTATCTAACATTATTGTCAAAGCACATTATTTTACATATAAAAATCAAATCAAAATAAAATAAAACAACTTAAGAGATATTTCTTCAAAATCTGCTCTTGTGTTTCTATTCCAAGCAGACACTTATCAATTTTAGACCAAGAGTGAGGAGTGATGGGGGGCATTCCACTCCCTCACACTGTTTCTAATCTCATTACAGCTTTCGTTTTAGAATCTCACAATAATATATTTGATTTATTCTTCAACAGTAAAAATTGTGATATTTATAATAATTGATTATATTCAATAATCTGCTTTCAGACTTTCTCAGCTCACACCATTTAAAAACCAAAAACTACTCTCAACTCACTTCTTTACGTTCAAACAACATACATAACCTTCAAATCTTTAATAAAACAGAACACAATGTCTTTTTTGACATTCTCTATATAATCAATTCAACTTACTTAGCCTTCTGTTCAAGCAGAGCTTTACATTTACAACACATATCTTATTATTGATTTATTATAATCCCCTTTTTACTATTAAGTAATAACTCACTATTACTGCTTTCTCCATTTCTTACACTTTCTCAGGTTAAGGAACTTCCATTCTGTCTAATAAAATAATATAAATCAAGTCTTTAAACAAACAGAAAAGTAAAAGTCTAAACATAATAAAGTCATAAAGAGGCACAATGGAAATTCAAACATCTCTTTTCTTGTGTTTTGAAATAATTGCTCAGTAAAATACATTCTAAAATACACTGCGCTCTTTTAATTTCTCATTACTCTTTATCCAAATGTTTCAGCATCATTTAACAGTTATCATTATTATACCTCTAAAAATATACTTTTATGTATTAACTATGGCAAATAGACCCTCAAGCAACTCTTTTTAGAACCCACTAACCCTTTTTTTTTTTTTTTTTTAATTATGAGGGTACTCTCTGGAAAATTTAGGGGAGTTACCAATTCGATAGGTAACTCTATAACTTTGCCATACATTTGTAATATTTATTTCTTCAAATCAATAAACCATTGGTTAGCTGCTGGATTTAAATTTGGACCCTCAGAACAATTTAGACACGGGTATCTAACCCCATTGATGGCATTCTAGAAAACCATAAAGTGATCGTATAAGACTGAAATCAATTTTTTCCAGAGAAATGTTAATCCACATCATAAATGGCAGATCAGTAATGATTACCAGCAGTAATGAGCGCAGGAGGATCAATCAGATAATAGTCCACATCATTTTCAGTCTTTGTCTCTGGATTTCCTCCTGCAGAATTAGTAACTTCTATAAAATCATCTTGCCCAGCCATCTGCAATGGTGAGAAACTCGTTCCAGAATGAGTTAGTGAAACAACATACACATTATGATGACAAAAGAAACACAGAATAGACACATGAATATGAAGTTATTAACATTCATATTTGAGGACGTTATGATGTTCAATTTAATTTTAACCTTTCTCCATGGGCTTCACCTGCCCCATAAACCAATTTTTAAATGATCCAAATCATTCTTACATTTATTTTTCTTTAATTTTAGTCTCAAATGCAGCTTCTCAGTGTACTCATGATCAACCAAGACCTATTCTGTATATACCAAACAAAACAAAAACAAAAAACAAATAAGAGAAAAATAAAATAAAAATAAAATATCTATCTATCTGCTATCTATCTTTTTCTAAAGTCGGGGCCCCTTTCTGTCTGTCTGAAGACACCAAGAGAGGCCTGTTTCCCCTCAAATCATCCTCAATGCCTTCATCAGACAGTTCCTAACAAAAATAAAAAATCTCTGTCTATCTTTTGTTGGTTGATCAAGTCTACACCGACAGCGCTGCACTCACATTTATATTGTTCTCCAGACACTTTTAAAATCATAGAAAAATCTAAAACAACTTTCTAGTGTATAATTTAATAATGTTAAAATAATTTTTTCTCATAAACTGGACAGGACAGAACATAAAACAGACACATGAATTCATAAGATGCAAAATATAATTTTCTTATTAGTTATTTTATCATCATATCATTGGCCCTCTTTTGCCATTTGCTTGAATATAACAACACTTATCTTATATACAATCTCCGTTTAAAATCCAATTACTTATTTGACTTTAGTTTAATGCAATACACTTGACTCAAAGCTTTATTGTTTCTCCAGATAACGTGATTTCCCAAATAGAATTCAATCACTTTAAAGTGATTTTATTTTTTATATAATCCAAATATTCTTACTCGTCACCTAGATATAAAAGGAGTTATGATCTGGCACATGTCCATTCAACATCTCAGTTTAGTTAATCTCACATCAGGCTTCCTTCATGGCATGAAAAGAACAGCCCAACACTAAACAATGTCCAGTCAGCTAAGAGTTAACTTTTTGATTTCATGCACATTTTTGTTTTACATGTATTTGTTTGTTTATACCGTATTATATTTATCCTTATACATACATACACATATACACACATACATCATCATACATACACATACACAAACACACAATTTTTATCATTGGTTTTAATTCTACAACCAGAATATTCATTAATTGCCCTTTTTGCTTTTAATCATCAGATCTCTTCTGCCTCTCGTATTGATGGAAGTTTGAAAATAGCCTAAACAGATTTTCTTTGCTGTAAATTGCACACATACTCCTCATTAATTACACAGCAGAGGATCAATCTCTCTATCTGGATCCCAAATTCAAGAATTTTGATTATACTAAAACAAACCTATTACTTCTGCCCCCCCTTTTGCTCTCCTCTTTTTATCCCTCTCCTTTATTTCCATAAAAACCACTCGTTATTTACAGTGGTTGATTACTATATCTGTTACTACTTCGGTTTTATATTAAAACCCATGTACTTCTACCCACAGCTGTCTCATCCATTTTGGGTCTCTGTTCAAGACAATTTCTTCATTGGTGCTAATTCTCCTTTACTCTCTCTATTAAAAATCACCTTAAACTTTTTTTTTTTTTTTCTCCTTTCTTTTTTGTAGTTAATTTGTTCATAACTCCAGAAATGATCACTAATTCCTTGTTATTATTAATCTTTTTAATTCTACTTATTTTCTCCTCTCAGCCTGCCACCAAATTAGGATTTCTGTTTCATGAGGAAAACTGAGACAAGAAAAAAAAGTCTTCTCCGTTTCTGTGCATGCTCACAGCCCTCCCTTTACTGCTCAGTCTCTGCTCAGCCCCTCCCCTACAGCTCTTCACAGCACTCAGTCTCTAGTACTGTATATGAGAGAGATGTTACCTGCTGCAATTTCTTTCCAGACAACAAACGGATAAAACTCTCCTGTCTCTGCATTTTTCTCTAGTCTTGTTCACTGCAATGGAAAACATTTTGCCTTTTCTTTATCTTTTTCCATTTATTCAACTTTTTCTTTTCTGAGTTTCCTCTCTCTTTCTCTCCCTCACATGGGGCTGTCCGGTCAGCCTCCAGTGAGTAAGAGCAAGACAAGGAAATAACAGAGAATCAGATACCATTCGTCTCTAATTTTACAACAGTCTTTTTACTCAGTCAATTTGTTGCAGTTCATTTGTCCCATTTCACTCTTGGGCATTTCTTTATTGTATCTGATTCTCTGCTCCACTCCGCCTCTGCACACAATACCTCATCAACACTAGAATCATGCATTTAAACAAACACACAAAACCAGTGCAATTAGTATTTGTAAGTACACAGGCACTAGCAACACAGTTAGTCATGCACATTATTCATTATCTCAAACACACACAGAGTTCAACAATTCCCCGTTTTCTGCTCAGTCCGGGTTCCGTCAAAACACTGCAAAAAATAATCTAATCTACCACCTGGAGGAATTACAACGCGAATTTTCTACTATAAATGTACCCGCGTTAGGATTTCCACACCTGTAGCTACAGGAATTTCAAACTTCTTGACTATATACCTAAACACGGGATTTAACACGCGCCGTCGCTCTTCCGACTGTCGCACTCCCGACACACCTCTACAGGCTTTTTCTTTCTTCTCTAAATAATTACCCCCCTTCCCCAATTTTTGAAATCTGGAACTCACCTCTATCTTAGCCAATTAGTCCAAATTATTCTATGTTCGGACCGGCAAAAGTCTTAGGGAAGCTACTTACTGGGACTTGCTATCACAGATCACACAAAAACACCTTAAGCAAAACGCTTACCTCGATTTATGGCGCCAGTGCTTTTTTGTGTGACCCGTTCAGCGTCCTGTCAGTAACCTCTGGCCCCTTGACCTCAATGCCAGCCCCACGTTGGGCGCCAAAGAATATGTCGTGGAATATTCAAGATGATTCTCTCTAAGTTGTAAGAAAACTCTCGGAGTCCCAAGTTCCAGATGCCAAAGTTATAGTTTATTGAACACCAACAAACTACATGAGACCGGTCAGCTGCCCGTTCTGCCTTCATTATCCTAAGTTCTCAGTTATATACCTTTTTGTTGTCATTCTGCTCCTTATCTCTAGCCAATGGGATTATTTCCCTCAATTCTTTCTCCTGACACCAATATGTTTTATGTTCCTTGCTAATTAAATATTGGTGGAAAATCCCTCACTCATCTATTTTTAAAAACGTATATCTTTCACATTCATCTGGTAACTCCTCAATTTTTGACAAAGTCACTGTTCAAGGAAAGAATGCTTTTAACTTAGAAATATGTGTGTGAGAGAAAAACAGCCGTGTCCTCAGCACACATCTCTAGCCCTTGATTTAAACATCTATGTACCCTCTTACTGAGGGGGCTTCTTTTGCTCACACGCACAATGTTATTAGATCAAATGAAAAGGAGTACAAGCTCTAAAGATATTCATTATACTTTCAGTTTGCTAGAGCAGACACCATGACTGGTCGAGAGATATACAACTAGCCTAATTAAAAGAAACACAGAAATACACCATATATCTGTTTTTAGAGAAGTACACAGAGAAACACAAAGAAATACACCATATTACCAGACTCCTCTTACAAGGAATTTGACTTGGCAGTTACAGACAGAGGACTTACAAGAAATGCAGTTTTATTCCATCTTGCTGTTAACATTTCTTTAGTCACCTCTGCATTCCTAAAGCTTGAGCCCCTGTAATTGAAAAACCCTCCTTACACGGGTCTCTAGAATACTGGATTCTGATAGGTCAATGGCACCATCTAGTGGTGTGATATTTCTCAGGAACAACCGCACATCCACATATCAGACCACTCATCTGTGTATCGAGTCATCTTTACTATATCTCGTATCACTGTGTGATCTCTACAAGTAAGATAATAAAATGATTTCAAATCAATGTTTCATGTATTTATTTATTTGGCAAGTATTCTTGTAATAAGCGGGATAATGAGGAGTCAGACGTTCATTAATTACAAAATAAACACAAACAGAATTCCTACACAAACTGGAGGTTGATTTAGGATGTTCAGAGATTTATTTATCACATAATTACATCATTTCAATGCAAATCAATGATTCGTGTCCATTTATTTATTTATGGGGAATCAAGAGTATTCCAATTCCTGGTCATCCTGTCGGGGTTTATTTTGTGATAACAACCGGCTGACTGTACAATGTCCCTTATGTAAAACTGACATTTTTCAAATTAATTTGAATAATGCCGCAATGGTCTCCATAAGCAGCTGTACAGAAAACATTGAATAAAATAGCAAACACTGTGTAAAGGCTTTGTGATCTGAATTTCTGTTTGTTCAAAAGTAACAAGCAATTATTTCACAGACAGAAACTACAAAGTGCTTCAAAACTCTATTTTCTGGTGTACTGATTGTCACATGACCTGACTCCAGGAAGATGTACTGCATCCAGACAATCAGATCAAAGCTTGCAGTTTTAGAAAGCTCCGCCCACTTTGAGAGGAAGACACCATCTGAATCACAAGTAGGCTACATTTAATGTCTTCTGAAATCATACAGTATCTCTGTAGTGAAACTGAAAGTTTTAAATTATTGAAAATCTTCTCCATGAAGTCAGTCACATATCATTTCAAAATATACATCCAAATATTAGCATGTCGCAATCGGTCATGACATGTGAGCACCAAATGACACATGACATCACTGACAGCTGTCGCAACGCTTCTTGAGGCGGGAACTTTGAATGTTTAAATGAGAGCTGGATTTGAGTGATATAGTCACAATTAATAGCAATAAAATTACACAGTTAAGACACGAGTAATTGCAGAATTCTTAATTCATTTCATTTCAAAATGTAGACTTTGGCAAAGTATTGAAATCCTGTTAAAAATGTTTGTAAAACAGTTCACACTCACGGGTAAGGAAGAGGCGAGAAACCGGCTTAACATATAAATCATAGGTTTAATGGAAAACTCAAAATACAAACACATAAGATAACAGACATGTCCGTGAACGATCTCTCTCTCCCACACCGCCATTCGCGAGTGGCCTTTATCCCTCTTGACGGCTTGATCAGCCGAATACGGGACCGGGCGTGCGTAATCACGCACCGGTCCCACCCTCCACCGTGCCACAATGTTGTATATGGCATCACAGTGGCATTTAAAATACGGACCATGGGTGACATACTGTTGGTGCAGACATGTCGTCACTATTAGGATGCAATGCCATTATACTTCTGGGAGTTGTGTGAAACCAGTCAATTAGGTGTCAGCAAGTCTAGCGAGTTTTATGTACAGTACAATATGCATCAGACGGTCAGAGAACAACCATGAGCAGACTAGCTCGACCTCTAAAAGAACAATGACACATACATATAGTGATTGAAAACAATTCAATTGTCAGATTAAATTGTGTCTGATTAAATGTGTGGAGCAAACCCGTTTGAGAATAAATTTCATTCGAAGGAGGCATGATGTTTGAGACAACTGGAATTAACAAATCTCACATCTGAACATCAAAGCCTGTACAGGCTCTCTCCTTCTGTGCTATAATCCAGCCTGCTACACTACATTAGCATTCAATCCCTCCTAATGTGAGCAGAGCATGATTTGGTGAGGATGTGTTGATTTATTTAACCCTACAATTCCAGAGAAACCCAGAGTTCATCCTCTCACTTATACATATAGCTGCTTCATCTCAGGTCAGTGGAGTGACCATGGCAACTGTGGGCATCCACGGTCCTCAGATGTGTAACTGACTGGGGGAATAGAGCACAATAGTCTGGCTCCATAAATTAAAATATATATATATATATATATATTTTTTTTTCCATAGGCAAATTCATTTTTAACTATAACTTGTAAACCTTTAAAGACAGACCTATCGTGAGCTCCGATGGTATTTGCTTCTGTTAAAGACATCAGTCTATTTCAACTTAATTGTTTAAAAATGATGTTTAATAGCAGAATTCCTGGAGAAGAGCTACACTACCCATGATGATCTTGAAGAGAAAGATCCACCAACTGAGAATTGCGGTGAACAAAGCACGACAAAAGAACTCTGCAGCTCATCCGTTCCATTGATGCACTCGAGTCAGTCTGAAATCTGAGTCAGGGGGTGTTCAAACTATGGCCTGTGTGCCAGCTGTGGCCTGCCAACTGCTCTGGTGCGGCCTGCGAGACATTTTAGAAATACAATAGAATTTGGCCCAATTGTTGAAATTATACAATTGTATGTAGTTCATATTCTAAACACTGGATGTCATGTGCATCCACATCCTTTATTAAAGCATACCACAGAAGACAAAGTAAGATTAAAAAAAAAAAAAAAAAAAAAAAAAAGCAGTTAAACGTGATGTAATGGTGTCAATCAAACAGCATTTAGGCCTTTTTTTTTTTTTTTTACAGTTATTACAGCGATGTCAGACTGATCTCACAGTGAAATCAAAAACAGTAGGTTGAGATTTTCTTAGCTAAAATTGGTCTGTGCTTACAAATACAAAACAGCAAGTGTTGTTGGGTGTTCATGCACTGTGAGCTGCATTTTCCCATTGGGGTTTCTCTGTGTCCTGCAAAAATACTACAAGACACACCCACTACAATACTCGCCTACTACTGCAAGTTACACCCCCTCCAAATAACCAGTGAAATCCTGAAGTCTCTTAGAACAGTTCGATGCCACATTCACACAAAGTGTTTGTTGTGTTTATTTGGAGTCCCACAGATACTCTAAACCTAACCATAGCCACAAAGATTTAAAAAGTGAAAAGTTTGTATTACATATGCCGTAAATTTAAAGTTTGTTTGAATTCAATCATACTGCCGTGTCACTAGGTGGCAACAGTGAGGAGAAATAACGATAGTGGAGAGGAGAGGCTGCTAGCGGTATGCTAATCTAATAGGCTAACCGATCAGCTGGTAAGCTAACTGGAGAAAACAGAACAGATAAATGTTTATTTTACCATTTATATCTTTTTTATTATTGTACAAGCAGAAATTGTACAAACACCTTCAGGAATAGAGAGAACTTTAACAAAAATGACACAAGTTCAGTCTGCCATTTATAACTTCCATTTAATAATATGATATGTGACATATCATTTTAAAAGTTATCTTTGTCATATTTAAAGAGTTATGAGAAAATGAATCATACAGCGATTGCATAGGATTTATAAAGTTCTTGTAGCCAATAGAATCACTTGTTGATCCAAGGGGGGCGTTACGTGTTGTAGGCAAGAAGTTCCTTATAGTCTTGCAGGACAGATACAGTTGCATTATCCAGGTGAAATGTCCACAGAGAGGTGCCAAAAGCGAATTGTAAAGAGAGTTGTTTTCAGCTCTACAGGCTGTAATAAGAGGAATGCATGCTTTACCAAATGAAAACCCCAACCTAAACCTGTAAACATGTAATATTAGAGCAAAAAATGCAACTGATTATGCCCACAAGATTACTTCCTGGTTTTAATGCAGGATGTAAACACGGGTCTTCCATGCTGTTGACGCATTGCGCTTCCGGTTGCACCACAAGGGAAGGTAAACACATGGGAGGCAATGGTGTGATAGGAGATGACGCTTCTCAGTGAGATGGCATAATGTGACCAATCCTACAGTACTGGAACTCTTGGAAACATCATGCTGGTGATGCAGCTCGTGACTCCTAATTTTGTTCTGCATCTGCGCTCCAATAGAAAAAGTTTGGACACCCCTGCCCTACACTCTTAAACTACTTTGTGTTTGTATACATCTGAATGTTTTGCAATAAAATTTAAATATACTGCTTGTTAACTTATAATCAAGCACTATAAATCAATAGCCCTATATTTTTATTTAATGGGATTGTAGTTCATGAACTCATGAAAGACGTTAAAGGAACAGAGCTGCTGCAAAGGGTGCTATAGTGGATATATCCTTCTGTGTCAGGGATGTGATTCATCTGTTTTTTTCAGACCTAAAAGTGTGTATGCTTCTGATCTATGAAAAAAGGCCAATGAGAGTTGGTGAACAGTATTTGCATACCCTGCCCCCGGACACAGATATAAAGGCAAGGGAAATACTCTCGTTCATTCAGTAATTTTCTTTGGAGCCAATGGTGGTGTATGCAGCCAACTGCGAGTGACACACCAGTTTCCTGCTTTTATCCTCTGACGCTCTGCTTTGCTGTTGGATCTACGGCGTACTTCAGCGGCTTTCTCCTTCTCTGCACGGTGTGCAGTTTGCCCCTGGGCACTTCGACAGGGCGACTTTTTAAAGATGCCATTCCGCCCCTGTGTAGTTCCTGGATGCGGTAGAGTGCTTTCTGCTTCAGACGGCCACTGGCGTTGTCTCATGTGTCTGGGCACCGATCACACCGAGGCAGCGTTTGTGGATGGTTCATGCTCTCACTGCGAGAGCATGACCATGGCAATGTTGCGGTCGCGGCTTGCTTTCAACAGAAAGATGGAGGCGATTTGGGAGGGCAGCGGGTGCAGCTCCGCCAGGTACGCCCCCTCGGACCACCCGCCCCCCGGCACGCTTGTTGACTCCCCTCCGTGCTCGAGGCAACAGCGGCTTGCCTCATGGCCAGTCTTCCTATCCTCTGGAGCTCGAGATGGATGAGCTCACCGCTGCATCAGAGAGCGTGGCTCTGACGCTGATACCTCCCCTGGGCTGCCGCCTTCGGGCCAGCACGCCCAGATTGAGGCTGACGCACAGATGTCCGACATGCTTGCCCGGGCCACCGTCAGTGTGGGGCTGGATCGGAACCCTCCGTCCTCCCCACACCCGTCACGGTTGGACGACTGGTTCCTGGGGTATGGGCGCCGCTCACAGCCTCACCCCCCCGGTCCCGTTTTTCACGGAAGTACATGAAGAGCTGACATCTTCGTGGAGAGCCCCCCTCTCCACTCATCACAAGCACTGCTCGTCCACTCTCGCTACCCTCGACGGCGGAACGGCCCACGGGTATACGACGATTCCCCAGGTGGATAGGGCTGTTGCGCTCCATCTATGCCCCGGTAACCCTACCACCTGGCGGGGTCGTCCTATACTCCCTTCCAAGGCCTGTATGATGACATCCTCATTCACCTCCAAAGCCTACGGCGCCGTGGGACAGGCCGCTTCCGCCTAGCACGCCATGGCCATCCTGCAAGTCCACCAGGCCAAGGCGCTTAGGGATCTGCACGAGGGTAGCCCTGACCCTGATGTGCTGCAGGGACTGTGCTCAGCGACCGACCTCGCCCTCAGGAACACGAAGGTCACGGCGCAGGCACTCGGGCAGGCGATGGCCACGCTTGTGGTCCAGGAGCGTCATCTGTGGCTGAACTTGGTCGAGATGCGTGAGGCCGACAAAGTTCGCTTCCTCAATACCCCCCTCTCCCAGTTTGGCCTCTTCAGCGACACCATCGAGGACTTCGCCCAGCAGTTCTCCATGGTGAAAAAGCAGACAGAGGCCATCTCTCACATCCTGCCCTGCCGCAAACCTGCCAGCAAGGGCCCGTCTCCCGGACCCCCTCGAGGACCCGTAAGGCTCCCAGGTGCTCCTGAGACGGTCGACCCAGGGACCGAGACGTTAGCTCCGGAGGTAGTAAGACCACTCCGTCCCCTGGTGGAGGGCCGGGAGGAGACACCCCCCCCAGACAGGGCTGCGGTATGCACATTCTCAATAAAAGAGCTATTTCTTTTGTCTCTGGGTCACCTGGCCCGCAAATGCCGTTCTCACAGCACTCTGCCGCCAGATTTCAACAGTCCCGGCTTCCTGGACACGGACCGCCCGTCTCCAGCCCCATGACTGTTCCCCGGCCGGCCGGTTCCGACGAGTCTACAGGACGCCTACCCTGGACCTCCTCCTCAGTCGCCAACCCGCCCCCTGCCATGTGTGGTGCAAGGTAAGTGCTTTGAGACTTTTCTCAGCACCAAAGCCTCGGGACGCATCACCGCTTCCCAACGCTGCCCTACCTGCTCCGCCCACTGCAAAGCCCCATCAGGTACATCAAAAATAATCATCCCTTTGGTGCCCCTAGTGCAGAGGTTGGACGCGTGACTCTCACTTCCCAACCCGTCTCGCTGGCTGGCCCAGACCATTCGACTCGGTTACACAATTCAGTTTGCCAGGCCCCCGCCCCCCTTCATGGGTGTCCGCTTATCCGCAGTACACAGCGAACATGCCCAGTCCCTGCGCGCGGAAATCGCTACTCTTTTACTCAAAGACGCGATAGAGCCTGTCCCTCCAACCGAGATGATGAAGGGTTTCTACAGCCATTACTTCATCGTACCCAAGAAAGGCGGTGGCTTACGACCAATCTAGAACATCAGAGTTCTCAACCAAGCGTTGCACAAACTCCCGTTCAAAATGCTCACGCAGAAACACATCTTAACGTTTGACATCTAGATTGGTTCGCAGCGGTAGACCTGAAGGACGCGTACTCCACCCCTTTCTGCGGTTCGCGTTCGATGGCCAGGCATATCAGTACAAAGTCCTCCCCTTCAGCATGTCTCTGTCCCCTCGCATCTTTACGAAGGTCGCAGAGGCAGCTCTTGCCCCGCTCCGAAAAGCCGGCATCCGCATACTCAATTACCTCGATGACTGGCTCATCCTGGCCCACTCCCGCGAGTTACTATGCACACACAGAGACCAGGTGCTCAGGCACCTCAGCCGTCTGGGGCTTCAGGTCAACTGGGAAAAGAGCAAGCTTACTCCAGTCCAGAGCATCTCTTTTCTCGGTATGGAGTTAGACTCGGTCTCAATGTCAGCATGTCTCACCAACAAGCATGCGCAGTCAGTGTTGAGGTGCCTCGCCGCTTTCAGGCCAGGCACGATGGTCCCCTTAAAACTGGGGCTCCTGGGTCCCCTTAAAAACGGTCCCCTGGGGCATATGGCATCCGCCGCGGCGGTCGCGCCATTGGGGCTGATGCATATGAGACCACTTCAGCACTGGCTTCAGACTCGAGTCTCGATATGAGCATGGTGCCACAGCACGCACCATGTGACTATCATCCCCCGCCTGCCGCCAAACACTCAAACCCTGGACAGACCTCTGTTTTCTACGGGCAGGAGTACCCTTACAGCAGGTGTCCCGACGCGTCTTGGTCATGACCGATGCCTCCAGATCAAGTCTCAACTCAAGTCACTGCGTGCCACTCACATCCCTGGCAACCTCAATGTGATAGCAGATGTGCTGTCACGACAACGCTTGCCTGGCGGAGTGTGGAGGCTTTACCCCCACTCGGTTCAGCTGATCTGGGAATGGTTCAGCAAGGCCCAGGTAGACCTGTTTGCCTCCCAAGAAACCTCCCACTGCCCGCTCTGGTACGCCCGAATAGAGGCTCCACTCGGGGCTCCCTTTGGGGGACAGCGGAAAGGGAACGGTGTCTCCAAACAGAGGCTTTCCCACTGGGTGGTGGATGCCATCCTGCTAGCCTATCACACCCAGGCCGTGCCACTCCCCCTACGGGTTCGAGCACACTCTACAAGGAGTACGGTGTCCTCGTGGGCACTGGCTAGGGGTGCCTCCCTATCAGACATTTGTAGGGCAGTGGGTTGGGCAACACCTAAAAAAAATTGTAAAAAATAAATCAAAATCAGTTTATTGTCACTCAAACCCTGGACAGACCTCTCACCTAACACCTTTGCGAGATTTTACAATCTCAGGGTTGAGTCAGTCTCATCCTGTGTTTTCTAAGGTCCGAGCCGGTAGAACTCGGTGCACGCCGACGGTCTGACCAGGTGAATCGCTTGCGTCCAGCGCCCTTTCCCTCGGCCGAGGTAAAACAGTGCACCTTCCTTCCCAGGAGATCCCACCCACCCGGGTCCCTGGTCAATTCCTCCCTAGCCCTCTTGGGTCCGCAGTTCAGTGGAGGAACTTGCTGACCCAGTCCACTACGGGTACCCCAGGCTACCCTGTACTGGAATAGGTTCTCCACAGGTCAAGCCTCCTATACGGACTCCTCCTATGTGTATTTTCCGCGGTACGGTCACCTCACGAGCTGACCCACGTCTCCCTTAGGCAGTTCTTTGCTGCCCTCCGGTCGCCATGTTGTAGCAACTCCCCCCTCCTCAAGGCTGGATCTACCACCGCAGCATTTTTTCCACATGTGACCGAAGAGGTCAATTGATGTATTTCGCCACCTTTATCTCCCCTTTTCGGGCAGGTGTGGCCTCCGCAGGGTCTTTTCCCCCTGAAAGAATAGGAAACCGGTAAGACCCCCTTCCCACGATGCGGTAAGGGCCCCGGCTACTCTTGCTCTATGCCGAGAAACATAGAGAGAAAAGAGGCCCAGCCAGGCTTGGCATGTTCCCAGGTTGGCAAGCGTCACCTTGTTCCCCTCTAGGGTAACCAAAAGGATCCCGATTACTTTTTTGGGGCATCGGGGAAGGGTACCTGCAGTCTGAAACACATTTGGTCGCTTGTGCACGTGAAATACCTGCCTGCTCCTGTGTCAGCAGTACATTTACACGGCTCAGCGCATGGCGTGATTTAAAGTGGACCCCTAGTGTCGCTTCTTCGACACAACGTCGAAGTGAGCAACAGATGGGGAACATCTCGGTTACGTATGTAACCTCCGTTCCCTGATGGAGGGAACGAGACCTAGTGTCCTCCCAGCCACGTCGCTGAGCCGAGCCGCTGAGGTGGCTGGGACACTCCTGGCTCCTCAGAAAAATCCTGAATGAACGTGTGTATTTCCCTCGCCTTTATGTATGCAAATACTGTTCGCCAACTCTCATTGGCCTTTTTTCATAGATCAGAGGCATATTCGGCGCTCAAGAGAGACCCCTAGTGTCGCTTCTTCGACATGACGTCTCGTTACCTCCATCAGGGAACGGAGGTTACATATGTAACCGAGACGAAAAAAATAAAAAATAAAAAGGAGGAGGGGGAAGGGTTGTAATATTGCATTTTCAGTTCCTGTTATTGACATTGTCCTGGCGGTGCATTATCCATAAGAAATTTCACCCAAAAATGTGTCATTCAACTTTTGACCAAATTTTTCAGCACATTTTGACCCTTTCTGCATAAATCATGGAGCCATAAAGAGGCACATTTCAACATTGGTTCTTTTTAATACCTTACACCGAAGGTCGAGCTTTCCATTATCTGTTATGTAAATGTGGGCTAACTGCTTGCAGCATTAACAGAGAGCATCAGAAATACACCTGTCACGCTCTGATTCGTCCAGTCTTCAACAGACTGAATCGACAGACAGATCGTGACAGTAATGTGATTCAATGCAAAGCCAAGGACAGACAAGCTTTCACGCCACTATAAAACCAATATTTGGCTTTGAAATGTTAAAGTGAGTGCGCATGCAGAGACCAAAAATAAACTTTGTACCACATCTGTCAGCACATATTAGAATGATCAGCCATTAATATTATCTTTCTTTTGCTTTTTAAAAAAATAAAAAATATTGAAACAGGAATTTTGTGCGGGGGATATTGAGGGGATCATCACTTTTCTGTTTAAATAGCTAATAGGCTTGAGTTACGTCACTGCCATGAACATGATTTGTAATTTACTAATCGGAGGTGTATGAGAGGGATGGATTTTCTCATTCGAACTTTTTATTGGATAAAAATCCAAATTAAATACAAGATGAGTCTGCTTTATTTTTGCTTTCTTTGCCCGTATGAGAAAGATTGTACATTTTAAATGTGTAGATCTGCTAAAAGTGCAGTACACTAACATATATGTTTGCTTCTTCAACTTTAGACAATTTCAAAATCCTATTAAAAAAAATTCACAAACTCACTAGTTTATTTCATTTGTCTACTAAAAATTTCAAACAATGTGTACATGCATCATAGCAGATTCATATCATTTGACTTTTAATTTAGTTTTTTCAAATAAAACAGAGACTCCTTTGTCTTGCTAAGAAAAACATCATAGCTAACATTTTATGTATCTATAAATGCACACAATTAAATCATATTTTCACACTTCTTTGCATACTTTGGAAAAATGACAGCATGATGGGAATGTGATATTACCCTTCATTTTTGTCTCATATTTCATCTTAAGTATGGTCTTCACTGACACTTTTGTCCACTTGGATAACAAGTGCACTTACTTTTGAGTGCATTTTACATTTCCCTTTTCAGTTTAACTGCATATAGAGAGCTATAGGATGCTCTCTTGCTCCCTATTTAGTGAATGACTTAACCTCCAGTGTGCTGTCTGTCTGCACTGGTCTCAGAACAGTTATAGGAGAGCTATAGGATGCTCTCTTGCTCCCTATTTAGTGAATGACTTAACCTCCAGTGTGCTGTCTGTCTGCACTGGTCTCAGAACAGTTATAGGAGAGCTATAGGATGCTCCCTTGCTCCCTATTTAGTGCATGACTTAACCTCCAGTGTGCTGTCTGTCTGCACTGGTCTCAGAAGAGTTATAGGAGAGCTATAGGATGCTCCCTTGCTCCCTATTTAGTGCATGACTTAACCTCCAGTGTGCTGTCTGTCTGCACTGGTCTCAGAACAGTTATCTTATTTTCATCCTAACTCCATATAAAGCCTCTGAAAGACACATTTTCCAGTTTTTGCATGAATACATTAATTCTCAATGTGTTAATGTACAGTAAATATAAGAATACATTTATTAATGTTAATAGAACTGTATTGAACAGTGATAACAAAATATAACAAAATGTATATTAAAATGAAGACAAATGACCCACAGATGATTTATAGTTGAAAGTGATACAAAATTTCTCATATGTTTTTCAACTTTTGAGGGAATAATAGCTCAAAGTGCACATATGTGGACGTCACGTTTATCAGGTGCACTGCACTGAAAGTGGCATATCAAATGAAAATAGAGACGCTACTCTTTACAACCAAACAGGTTTCAATCAAAACACAAGACATTTCTTACCAGAGGCACTTCTGTTGGCTCTTCACATGAAGGAGCACTTCACGGAAATAGACATCATGCTGTTGCATCCCTTAAATGACAGTGTAGAGTCTTGTAAACAGAATTCAATCACACGTGAGGATGTGGGGTCACAGAAAGTTAAAATTAATGCTTAAGTGTATTTGAAGTCCATCGCAATTTATTTTTATAACAGTATATTAGTGACAACGCAGGTCATTTACTCACAACATCATATTCTAGATCATTTTGTCTCTCTTTGTGTGTGTGACTTAAAATGCAGAATATTTAAAATGTATCTCTACATTAAAATTTGGAGAAAACAAATCTAACTTTTTTAAATTTATAGGAATACGATGTCCATTGTATTCAGATATTTGTGGAATATTGTTTACTCAAAGAGGACATAGTGTATTGCGGTTGATAAACTGAATGTAGGATATGTAGGACGATGTTTCCTGTGGTGACGCTGTTTCCTGTTCCTGTTGCTGCTAAGCATTGCTTATATTTCTATTTTCAGTGTTTAATCTTGAATCTCTCCCATTGTTTCACACACACATTGTTTTTTCCACTTTTATACTTTTTAACATGATACAATTACATGCATTTTACCGCACACACCCGCCTTTCAACTTTAATTGCGATTAAACTGCGTGCTTTACTGCACATTTTTTTTACATGGATCATTACATCAGTCTCAAACCACTGGTGATCAGGAACCACCACAACAGCAACAACAATTACGTGAGGGATTGACATCGATCTCAAATGCTGATCAAAAATCACCACCACAAAAGCAACAAACAATTGCAGTAAGTCATGGCATCCACTCATATTATCACTTTGAGCATCGCATGCCACATGTATACTATAGCTTCTTCCGTAAGCAGTGAGGGGTTTACATGTGATAAATGAAAGGAATTAGTAAGGCTGACGGAGAAGGTTAATGAGTTAGAGACATGCATTCTAATGCTAGTGGAGGTCAGCGAGAATGAGAAGCCGGCAGATACTGGTAGCAACACACACTTTGATTCCGGCTGTAGAGCCCCCACAGCACGGCATTTGGGTGACGTCTCTGCAACATACTTGTAGGGCAAAAGGACACCATTTCTGTCACCGTTTCTGTTAGGGTTTCCAATCGATTCTCCCCACTCAGTGATGCACCCACTATTGAAAGAGCCCTTGTTATTGGTGACTCTACTGTAATGAATGTGGAAACAGAGACTCCAGACACTATTGTTAAATGTATTTCAGGTACTAGAGCGTCTGGCATCAGATCAAATATACTGGCTAATGCAAAATGTAGATTTTCTAAGATTGTTATTCATGTTGGCACAAACGATGTCACCACTAAAGATAATGTTAAAGAGATGTGTGAACTTGCAAAAACAATGCCAGACACTGTAATATGCTCTGGTCCCCTCCCCTGGTTTATAGTAGATTCGTATCACTGAATGGCTGGATGTCAATTGACAATTGTAAGCGTTTTTGGGGTAGACCTGACCTGCTAAAGAGAGACAGACTCCATCCCTCCATGGAAGGTGCCACTCTCCTCTCTAGTAATTTGGCTTATAGTCTTAATAGTGATAGTATTTTACTAACTGGGGCCCAGGTCAGGATGCAGAGAAACTGGCTAAACCGAACATCTTCTAGCTGCCTTGAGATGTCACACAGGCCACATAAACACATAGAGACTGTATCACCTAGATATCTCATGTGTGTCTGTTCCCCGAACTACCAAACACAAACCCCTCAAACTTGAAAACAAATGAAGATGAAAGGTAGGGCTACTAAATATTAGATCTCTATTATCCAAATCACAAATTGTAAATTAAATTATTACAGATCATAGTTTGGATTTGTCTATCTGACTGAAACCTGGATTAAAACAGATGAATATATTAGTTTAAATTAGTCTACTCCCTCAGGTTATTGTTATAAACATGAACATCATCTGAAAGGTTGAGGAGGAGGTGTTGCTATAATTTACAGTGATATTTTCAGTATTACTCAAAGGTCTGGATATAAGTTTAATTCTTTTTGAACTTATAATGCTTAAATGTGACATCATCAGATGTAAATAAAAAAATCTCTTTCATCTTTTGTTCTTGCAACATTATATAGACCACCAGGGCCGTATTCTGATTTCCTTCCAGAATTTGATGATTTTCTGTCAGATCTAGTAGTTGCTGTGGATAGAGTTTTAATCCTCGGTGACTTCAACATCTGCATAGATAACGATAATGATGCATTGGGATTAGCATTTATCGATATTCTCAACTCTGTTGGCGTTAGACAAAATGTGCCAGGTCCAACCTATTGCCAAAATCATACTCTAGATCTAATATTGTCATATGTAATTAATGTTGATGATATAGAAACTCTGCAGATGATGATATCTCGTCTCTTGCATGCTGCACTTAGCAAAGGTAACTTAATCTATGCAACGTTATGGTTACAGGTAGAACTATTCTTTAAACTACTAAAGAAAGCTTCACTACTAACCTTCCAGACTGGTCTCAAATACTCAGTATACCAACATGTTCATAAGAACTTCATGTTGTCACAGAAAATATGGATACACTCTTCTCTAACACACTTGATAGTGTCACCCCCTTCGATTAAAAAAGTTAATGAGAAAAATCCCACACCATGGTACAATGATCACACTCATGCTCTCAAGAGAGCAGCTCAGAATATGGAGCGTAAGTGGAAGAATACAAAATTAGAGGTATTTTGGAGTGCATGGAAGGATAGTCTCTGTAACTACAGACAGGCAATAAAAACTGCTATGTCAGCATATTTGAGTAAACTCATAGAAAATAAACACAACAATCCTAAGTGTTTATTCAGTACTGTGGCTAAATTGGTTAGGAATAAATCTTCGATTGAACAAGATATTCCTACACAACATACTAGTAATGAATTTCTTTACTAATAAAATTGAAATCATCAGAAATAAAATAGGAATTACGCATCCATCTGCCACATCACCCCAGAAGACTATAATTATTCCCTATGAGCAAATTCTATCCTTCACTGAGAGTGGAGAAAAATGAACAAAACATCATAATCAACAACATGTAGGTAAATACCGAATAAACTCTTAAAAGAGGTGTTTCCTGTAATCTCAGAACCTCTTGTTAATATTATTAACTCCTCATTATCCTTAGGACATGTCCAAAGAAACGTTAAACTGGCAGTTATCAAACCGCTTATCAAAAACCTATAGCTTGATCTAGGAAAATTGGCTAATTATTGACCGATTTCAAATCTGCCATATGTGTCGATAACACTAGAAAAGTTAGTGTCCTCCCAACTATGTTAATTTTTACAGTGATATGGTGTCTGTGAACAATTTAAGTCAGGACATAGTCCTCATTATAGTACAGAGACTGATCGCAGCTGCATTTCTCATCTAGTTCTTTTAGATCTTAGTGCTGCCTTCGGCACCATAGATCATGGAATTCTCTTGGATAAGCTTGAATTATGAATTATGTTGGCATTTGTTTTTTTTATTTTTTTTATTTAACCTTTATTTATCCAGGTAAACTGTTTGAGAACCACTTCTCATTTACAAACATGACCTGGCCAAGAGGCTACAGAGATAAATAGAAACATACTGTACAATTGTACATAGTCATACACATGACACATAGAACAAGCAATTAAAATAAAAAAGGTAGACAGCAAAGGAAAAGAGAAAAAAAAACGAATAAAGTGCTTAAATATGTGTATATAAATTTGGTCTAGAATTGTCAGCAGGAACAAGAGTCAACTATGTTGTTTGGAGATTCTGCTTGAAGGTGGAGGTTGGGATCAGATAAGTAAGTTTCAGGGTATTTTGTAGTGTATTCCAGTCATGTACTGCTGCGAAGCGGAAGGCATTATGTCCAAAGGTAGTAGAAATAGGGGGGGTACTAAACTTAATAAAATTACTTGATCTTGTGTGATAGGTGTTATGAGCGGCATGAAGAAGAGATGACAGATAGAGAGGTGTCTTGCCCAGGATTGTCTTGTATATGAAGAGAAACCAATGACGCCGGGTGTGAAGGGAGGGCTAGCCCACCAGTTTATACAGATCACAGTGATGAGTGTGATAGGGTGCGTTAGTGGCAAAACGGAAAGCTGAATGATAGAGTGTGTCAAGTTTTATTAGGGTGTTTGGTGCCATTCTGTAGATAATGTCGCCATAGTCCAAAATTGGCAGTACTGTCATCTTAACGAGGGTGCATTTGGTAGCATAAGTAAAGGAAGCTTTATTGCGAAAAAGAAAGGCTAGTCTAGTTTTGACTTTTGTTTGAAGGTTATTGATGTGTGTAATGAATGACAGGGATGAATCCAACCAGATGCCTAGGTATTTATATGTTTTGACATACTCCAGTGCCATACCGTTCTTGGAGGTGATTGTAAGTGGAGTCTTTGTAACAGGTTTTCAGCTAAAAAAAAAATACATTTTGTCTTACTGGTGTTAATACGGAGATGGAGATTGTCAAAGAACTGCTCTATAGAGTAGAAGCTGCATTTAAGACTGGAAGCCGCAGAATTGGCAGAGGAACCAACTGAGTACAAAACGGTGTCATCTGCATAAAGGTGAATCCGGGAGGTGCTTTGGCTATGTCCAAAATTCCAAATTAACTGTGTATAAATTATATCAAAGTATAGATGGCTAAAAATTTCCTTCTACTCAATTCCAATAAAAAAGAAGTACTAATTATTGGAACAAAAACCTACAAAAAAAAGACGCTAAAATATAATCTGACTCTCGATGGATGTAGTGTAACGTCAACTTCTACAACAAAAAATGTAGGTGTTATACAGTATTTGAAAGCAATCTATCCTTTATATAATATAATATTTGTAGAACTGCATTCTATCACCTCAGAAATATTGCTAAGTTACGACACGTTTTCTGTTTCTGATGCCGAAAGAATTATTCATGCATTCATGACCTCAAGACTAGATTATTGTAATGCGTTGCTTGGTGGATATCCTGCAGGTTTAATAAATAAACTTTAGTTGGTTCAAAATGTGGCAGCGAGAGTGCTAACTAGAACCAAGAAATGTGATCATATCATTTTATCATCATTACATTGGCTACCTGTTAAGTTTTTAATTAATTTTAAATTCTGTTAATTACTTACAAAGGTTTGAATGGTCTAGCTCCAAAGTACTTAAGTGACCATCTATCATGCTATAATCTGTCACGCTCACTACGATTGCAAAACTCTGGCATGTTAACAAAACCGAGAATATCAAAATCCAAAAAAGGATGTAGATTGTTTTCATATTTGGTGCATAAACTATGGAAAAGTCTTCTTAGCAGTGTTCAGAACTCAGACACACTCTTTCAGTTTAAGTCTAGACTAAAGACTTGTCTATTTAGCCAGACATACACCTAATTTATCCATCAATTCATAGTTATGCTGCTTTAGTTCAGTCTACCGGAACCAAAAACGCTTCTCTTATTCTTTAAGCCTGCTTTAAAGTGAATGGCAACTACTCTAATTTTATTCTATTTCTTTCCCTGTCTAAACCTCGGGATTATATCCAACATCAGATCCATCTGCGGTCCTGCCTGATGTCAGATTTGTGAGTGATGATGACCAACTGCAGCATGTGCTTCAGCATGACTTCACTTCAGTCTTCTAAGACTTCACAGAGGATGAATTGATGCAAACTCAAACCCAAACTGGGATTCTTTATGATGCACTGTCTGAAGCATGTGCTCAGGATGGAGTTCACCAAAATTACCTGCCATAAGTTTCCAGCCAGACAGCCATCACTGAATGATACTTATATCAACTTGGTCAAAGGAGGGACTCCTACTCTCTTAAACTACATAGAAAATGAATTAACCACTAACAAAAGCCTTCATTGGCCAAAATCAAAGGACAATGCATCTATGTGTATTTCCTCAGTTAATTCAGGATAACTTCAAGGACTTTAACACTAAAACGTATAGTTCATACTAAATCATTTTGTTTAGTCTTTGACCCACTACAATTTCTTAAGTTTACTTATTTTAACCACTAATAGTTCTAAACATAAATAACTAATATTGGCATTATATTCATTCATTTTCTGTTATAGCATAATTTCATGTACAGCTGCTTTGAAACAACTCCTGTTGTGAAAAGTGCTTTACAAATATATTTGACTTGAACTTTTGATGATTCTGTACATGAGCATCACCCAAATGTCCACATCCTGATGGAGAATGGCCTTCATGGGCAGGCTGACAGCAAGGACTGATTTTACAACTGCAGTTCAGGTACTAGTACCACAATTGTGTGGAAAAATTGTAATATAATTTCTATACATTAATTTTCTCTATAAGCATTCCAGTTTAAAAGTTTAGAAGCACAGGTGGAGAGTGAATAAATTACAAGGCAATGTCCAAAACACACTGTGTTATGTTAGAAAATGCGCCTGAAGTGAAAATAATTTTAAATAGTCATCATCGAGAAACCCACTCCTCAGTATAGGGGAGGACACGTCCTATTAAATGTCTAAAGTGGTTTCAGAACTGATTGATGAGGAATAAGGGAAGGCAAACCTCTCTCTCTCTCTCTCACTCTCTCTGCAGTAGATAAGGACGTGTGACCCCTGTCTCAAGCAATCTCATCTCCACAATAAGTGTGTTTGTGTCTGGCTCTATCTGCACTCATTCAAACACTGGACACACAAATCAACACACAAAATGACACAAAATCATAGGCGAAATTTCAAAACATACAACAACATGACCTGTCTTTATTTCACAAATAAAACTGACCATAGGAAAACAAAACTCACTTTCATTTGATACAAAAAGCATGACGTTGCTACATCCAAGTTCAGGAAAAAGCAAAAATCTTATAGTCCATAAATGCAACTATCTGGCATTCTAGTCCATGTTTTTGGGATCAGAGGCAACACACATGTTTTCCAGTGGATTTCCAACATCAGAATAGGGCAGGTGATGGAACATCTGACTAAAGAGGTTTCTACTTCATTCCACTGGAATTAAAAGCATTGTTAAGTGTCAAATGTTCCCCCTCCAGTAATAAAATGTCACCGGAGTGTCAAAGCGTCTTTGTGTTCTGAGCACTGGATGATCTGCCTCAATGAAGGCCTGCTTAAAAGCCTCAAACACACACCTAAATATGTCAAATATTCATACTTAAAGGGATAGTTCACGCAAAAATGAAACATACGGATCCTTACAAAGGCTTAAATTTATGACGAGGAGGAGGGCTTGGCCGGGATGTGAGGATGCATGGAATTTGAATTGTGAATTGTGCTAATCAGCCTGGATGGGGATAAAGACGAGCCAGAGGCGCCAGTTCGAGAGAGATAGAGAGAGAGACACGCAGCCATTTATGTTTCTTTAAGTTGATTTATATAATTAAAGTTATTTTGACTGTTCTGCCGGTTCCTGCCACCTCCTCGCTCGTTCTGTGAACCCTGTTAAACTGGTGCCATAACCCAGGAAGAAGGAGGGAGGCACTGTTGAGGAGTCCTTAGTGCTGCCGTCCACCAGGGGACGGAGTCGCCGCTGCCAGGATTCGGAGGAACCACTGCTATCTGCCAAGAAGCGGAGGAGCCATTATCATCTGCCAGGGGTCAGAGGACTCGCTGCCATCCACCAGGGGAGGAGTGGCTGTTGTCAGTAAGTGGGTGGAGGAGTGCCTGAGGGACCAGTGAGTGAGCTTTTTTCTCTCTCTCTCCTCTCTCTCTGTCTCTCCCACTCGCTCTTTCCCTCTCCCCTCTCACTCCCCTCATCTCTACCAGGGCTCCAGAGAGGCGGGGAAGACCTGCCGGCAGAAGGCCGGCCGGAAGGGCAAAATCTTCCCTCCAGGAAGAGAGGGGAGTGGAGTACATCATGCCGGAGGTTTCCCCGGCCTGAATCGGGACCGTGAGGGTGCACGCCGGGCGCTGAATTGTCCCAATCAGCTGGGAGGGGGATAAAGACGAGCCGGAGGTGCCAGTTCGAGATCGAGAGAGAGAGAGAGAGAAAGAGAGAGAGACACACTGTCTGAATGTAGCCTCTTGGCAGAAGGGAAGATTATCAGTGAATAATGACTTCAGAAATAATACATTTTTATTTTTGGGTGGACTATTCCTTTAACAGACTATTCCTTCTTTCTGTCTGAAGAAAAACACTTCAACTGGCAAGAGCTTGAGATCGAATGCTCGAGTTGTAACAGATTTTAACTCTGTGTTAAGTGCGACAGCATGACTCATATGAAAAGTCACCTGAACAAATCGACTTTAGAGCATAGTTTTGCGGCCGTATCTGTTCTGAGAGAGACGTTACCATGTCCAATGCTAGAGCGTGTGACTGCATGTCACTGGGTGACAGACAGAGGGATACTAGTGGGTCCAGCTCTGCTCTGGGGAGCAGGGGACAAGACCACCGTCGACTGAGGGGTGGTGGTCAATGTGGAGACAGCCGCTGCTGGGTCCATTTTACTGATGTGAGTGATGAAGTGCAGACGGAGACGTATCGCCGGTGTAAGCGAACAGATGATCCTCTCCACCTAACACAGAGAGAGACAGACTGAGTGAAAGACGTCTCGGCCTCAGATGACCTTTTGAAAATTGCCAAGACAGCAAATATTGATCTGATTACACAAATCCGCCAGGAAACAAAGTCATGTTTACAAGATGCAGGGCTGATGCAGCACTGGACTTGCCAATGTTTCATGACATCCCATATTATGAAATCATCCTGTAAACACATTTCCAATCATGTAAGATCCAGTATACTTCACTAAACAACCTCCTTGAAATCTTTTAGTCCAAAAGTGTGGAGATATATGAAGTTTTCTTCATATTTCTTTAGCAAGAAATGTAATTCATGTCCATTTCTAAACAGATTATGCAATCTGAAGCACTACAGCACTTGAATACTCTTTTATCGAACCAGGAGAACAGAGAGGGCAGCGGACAAGATATGATCCATATATATGGAGTGTAGAAGAAGAGCGTTACAATAGAGATCACATGACATATGCTCATCCCTTACCATAGTAGGATTAACACAGTGTTCATAATAATAATTACATGTAGACTTGATGAGTATGAAAATGTGGTGAGTCTATATTTTCCAAGAGATCTCTGGCATTTTTATAGGTTTGCTTTTTGTACATTTGAAGATTCCTGTCACTGAACATGCTGTTTGCTGCAGGCTGCATAATCTATAAATATTTGGATTTCTGCTTTATTATATGAATGGAATCCACATTCAATCTGTAAAAGAAACTGCTATAACCACTCAATGGTAAATGAAACTGAGATATATACAGTATGTGTTAAATTTGTATTGATTACATGCTGCTGTCATGGAGCTAAGCTAATGCTAGCATGCTAACCTTCACTATAGTAGGCACAAATATGGTTTAATAAAACTCTTTAAAACTAAAAAAGTTTTAAAGGTACCATAAGCGGATTGGGAATATAATATTATGCGACTTGTGTTTTGAGCTCCATTGTGTATCTAGTGGCTTATAAGGCCAGTGCCAATTATATTTTCATAAAAATATCATTATCATTTTTTATCTAATTCCTATAAATTTGAGTTTTTATAACCGTTTGTTGCCCCAACATCTGAGCAACAAATCTGTCAAAACAGAGCACAATTATGACTGTAATACAAGAGGTGATGAACTACAGACATTAATATGGAGTATGTTCAATTCAGGCCTGAGCTCAGAAAATGGGGGAATGTGAACAGGTTCAAATGTATATAAATGTAAAGGGTATGTAGTGAATGTACAATAGATGCCATAACTTGTTCACCATTTCATTTTTTTCATCCTTTTTAATTACCTTTTTGCCTTCACTACATCATTTAAAATGAATGATTGCAAAGGAGACTGCTGATGTCAAGATTTTTAATGAAAAATGTGTTATATTTTGATCAGTTCTCACCCACACCTGTCATATCAGAAGACATGGGTTACTTTTATGCTGTCTTTACGTGATTTTGGAGCTTCACAGTTTCATTCACCATTCAGTTGCATTGTATGGACCTACAGAGCTGAAATATTCTTCTAAAAATCTTCATTTGTGTTCTGCAGAAGAAAGAAAGTCACACACATCTGGAATGACATGAGGGTGAGGAAATGATGAGAGAATTTACATTTGTGGCTGAATTATTCCTTTCAATGACACCTATTTTGTTTTAAGTGAGTATTTTTTAACTAAATAGTTTCCAGTTTAAAGAGTTAAATGGCAAAAGGTTAAAGGTATCAGTTATGGGTATCCGTCCAGAAATTCCATATCGGTGCATCACTAACACATACAGAATATCTATCATGAATATCAGTGCTTGGGTCTCTGAGGGTTAAAGTACTTTTAGTGCAATTATAGCATGTCACACTGCAGGACAATATTTATTACATTTATTACTTTTGAACAGACATAAATTCTGATCTCAAAGTTTACCCAGATTTCTGCATTTGTTCCTGCTCTAATACAGATGATCTAGAGTTTCTATCTAAGAGTCATTACTAAATACAATTGAGCGCTTTGGATAAACAACTGAATTAAAAGATTTATCAATGTGTGAGTTAGAGTTAGTGAAAAGCACTGAACTTCAGTTTAAACAACAACAGAACGTTTGTGAGGATGCAGATGTTTGTTTGTCAATGATATTTATTTGCTGTGACTGCCGATATGCGAGATGATATTTGACTTTTCTGCTTTCCAACCACTGAACTAAACACTCGACCTCCTGTCACAAACACTTCAGAGGAATAAAGAGCTCATATGAATAACAAATACCTAAAAAAGAGAATGTATGTGTGTGTGTTCGTGTTACCTGGTCTTTGATGCTGTCCCCAGTGAACATGGAAGTCACAGATGGGGTTCATATACGCCAAGTGTTTACTGTGCTGGTCCACCGCCTGAAGCATCTCGTAAAATGCCACTCCAATCTGAGGAAAGAAAACGACATGACTCTTAAACCGCTCTCATGCCTTTGCTCCAGATAGGGCTGAGGGTCTCCAGACAGGAGAAAAAAACACTTCTAGAATAATAAACAGGAGAAATGTTAACACTCAGTATGGTGTCTGTAGGAGCAGAAGTCCCGCCTTTCAGGTAAAATAATTCATAGAAGCATCGCCAGTGTGTTTACTTGAGAATGCACATGAACATTAGCTGGACCAGCCTGAAAAACTGTTTTTCTTTTTCACCCAATGTGTAACGCCCAATTCCCAATGCGCTCTAAGTCCTCGTTGTGTCGTAGTGACTCGCCTCAATCCGGGAGGCGGAAGACGAATCTCAGTTGCCTCCGCATCTGAGACCGTCAATCCATGCATTTTATCACGTGACTTGTTGAGCACGTTACCATGGAGACACTATTCTCTGTAGCATCCACGCACAACTCACCACACGCCCCACCGAGAGCGAGAACCACATTATAGCGACCACAAGGAGCTTACCCCATGTGACTCTACCCTCCCTAGCAACTGGACCAATTTGGTTGCTTAGGAGTCCTGGCTGGAGTCACTCAGCACGCCCTGAATTCAAACTCACGACTCCAGGTGTGATAGTCAGTGGCAATACTCGCTGAGATACCCAGACCGCAAAAAAATGTTTTTTTAAAGTGATCTAAACAAAGCAGCACTATTTTTGACACCATTGTGATCTGATGTAATTGCCGGTTTGAAATATGTTATTGAAACAGACTGTTAACTATATAAATAGCTATGTATTAGATATTAAACAAGACTTTGCAAACACCAGATTAGGTTGATTTTTTCCCCTTTTAATAGAAGAACCCAACAACTCGCCGAATAATATATGAGCTTTTGGGTCACGTATCTATTCCATGAAAAGTTGAAAAATCATGTTAGTTCAGTTTCAGACTGCAGATGATGTTTGCATCATGGGACAATGATCATCAGTACATAGATTCACCATTTATAATGGATCATTTTATTTGAACATGGTTGACAGTGATTGGATGATGCTGGACATTACTTTCAATCTGAATGAATTATGATCATTACTGATTAACATCTCAAAAACATGAATAATCAACACTCCTGGGAACAAACTACTTTCTATAGATTGGTGTTATTTAAAATTTCACAACCCACAGTCCCGCTGTTCATATATGCGGACATCAATTTTTATGGACACCTATTTGCTCTATATTTTGTTTGTTTTTTTGCGTGATTATTATATGCTATTAGTTACAAATTAAAAAGGGAAATGTAAAATGCTCACGCTCGAGTCTCAAGAGCTTTAAGTTTACACCAAGGTTGGTACACAATACAAAAACATCAGAATACTAAGACAATCCTGAAATGATGAAAGCTATTCGTATTGAGCCCGTTTCCATGCTGATTACTCTCTAAAATCAGTTATTTAAAAAAATCAGACAAAGCAAGAAAACCGTATTTACATGATATTTGAAATAATCCCGTTATTCTCTGCTTTTGATGTCAAACCGTGAAGCGGCATGCACTCAACACTTGTGTACATTGGATGAACCAGTAAGAATGCTGGTTAAGGTGTTTACATACCCATGTTGATCGGTTTATTCATCCGCTGTGTTGAAGCCATTTCTATGGAAGTAACAATATTTTGAGTTTATTTTGTAAACCTGAGAAACCTGTGTTGCAAATGGAACGTAGAAATTTTAATGTAAACAATGTTCCAGTGATCTAGTATAAGGTAATTTGATTGGTTGTTAGATTTAGTATAAAAGAAATAGAATCCCGCGAAACAGGCAGAAGCCACTGGACTTTGGAGCAACACAGTCTTTTGACCTACACGGAATTACAGTTAATTTATGAGAAAAGTAAATATCCTAAGTTTTTATATTTTATGTTTTTTTTGAAATTCATAATTAAACAGTCAAACGAAGAACTTTGGATTCAAGACTTTTATTTACTGAGGCTTCGTGTTGAGTACAAAAGAAGTTTGAAGTCCTAAGCTAGTGAGTTAGCTTGCTGCGCTCACACGCTGTTTATGACCTTTACACTGATAAACAAATGCTGTTTATTGCATTTACATGACCACACGCGATGTCAGTTTACAGCATAACCTGTGTAAGAACGTGCATGTAAATGTGCTCAACTGGTGCCTGACTGAAGCTACAATCGTGAAATAACGTGACACTGTTCTCATGAAAACATGTCTGCAAACAACATGAAAGTATTGCCTTATGGCTGTTTTTTGTAAATAAAAGAAAAGATCCAAAATACTAATGAGACAGTGGGTCGGGAGGAGTATGTTCTCTTATTTTATTGTCTGATACTGTAATAAATCAAAAACAAACATAAATTGCATTGTTATTTATGTATTTTTATTTTATTTTTAGTATTGACATGATACCAGGATGTTGTTACCACACGCCCAACTGAGAGAGAGAACCACATTATAGCAACCACGAGGAGGTTACCCCATGTGACTCTACCCTCCCTAGCAACCGGGCCAATTTGGTTACCCCATGTGACTCTACCCTCCCTAGCAACCGGGCCAATTTGGTTACCCCATGTGACTCTACCCTCCCTAGCAACCGGGCCAATTTGGTTACCCCATGTGACTCTACCCTCCCTAGCAACCGGGCCAATTTGGTTACCCCATGTGACTCTACCCTCCCTAGCTACCGGGCCAATTTGGTTACCCCATGTGACTCTACCCTCCCTAGCTACCGGGCCAATTTGGTTACCCCATGTGACTCTACCCTCCCTAGCTACCGGGCCAATTTGGTTACCCCATGTGACTCTACCCTCCCTAGCAACCGGGCCAATTTGGTTACCCCATGTGACTCTACCCTCCCTAGCTACCGGGCCAATTTGGTTACCCCATGTGACTCTACCCTCCCTAGCAACCGGGCCAATTTGGTTACCCCATGTGACTCTACCCTCCCTAGCAACCGGGCCAATTTGGTTGCTTAGGAGACCTGACTGGAGTCACTCGGCACACCCTGGATTCAAACTCACGACTCCAGGTGTGATTAAGGTATTCTGCTGCCAAACTGGTGAAATTGAAAACAGGCCTGATCCGGATGTTGCTGTGAACTGTGTGCTCCTCCAGACAGTGTGCTGAATGATGGATGTGCCTGGAGTGCACTTTCATTAGATTGAGTGCATCAAACCACCCCAGATGTCTCTCAGGACACATGCTTCAGGGAATGCACAAACACACACATATACACAAATTGTTTAAACGCTCTCTAAGGACAACCTTAGATGCGGGTTTGATATTAATGTAGTAAGATACTCAACTAGTTTCTTTTGTTGTGGAAGAATGAATTGCTATCCATGGTATATTCAGCAGTGACGACGTGTGACTTCTCAATTGATTTTTTTTTTAATCAGTATGTTCATGTCCCATCTGATGTTTACAGGTTTTATAAGCAATATGAAACACATTTGCCCCATCAACAAGCAACTAATACATTTTTATGTGTTTAAATTCACATCTCATCATGTTTACACTGTTGTACACATTATTTATCAAATAGCTTAAGAACAACAACATAATAATTTTATATATCTTTTATTTGTAATCACTGACTACATTTACATTTACTACTAAATTTTAACGGGACTGCAGATGTCTTACATCACAGCTAGCATTTCATCTTTATCATTAGCATTTGCACAGTGCAGGTTGATGACAGGCAGAGTTCATTCACATAATGCACTGTTGCACTGGAAAATGAGACATGTCAAATATTCTCTTAAAATGAGTTAAATGTGATTAGAATTTAAAGTACCCAATTATTGCAGTTATCTCAAATCATCACAGTTTGATCAAACGATCGCAATACAGTGTTCTAATAATTGCAATTATTAATATCTCTGTGTTTTTAGTTTACAGTTTTTTTGTAAGTCTACTATTTTAACCTTAACAAACTCGCATTGTCCGAGGCGGAACATTGAACTCGTGTTAGCCATATCATGGGTTTCTCCTCTTCAGTGTAAAGTATTCTTGTGTGTATTTATTCTTTTTCTTTGCTAACTGCACATTCAGTTCTTAAGCGCTAAAATATTCACAGGTAATTGTACTTATACTGTCATTGACACAAATTTCTGTCAACAGTATGTTTGAATTAAACATTGCACATGCATTTATCATCATGAAGCGTCTTTTCATCTCGTCTTCTGTTGAGATGAACACTGCTGTGAAATAATCAGAAATCTTTTTGTGGAAACTGCTGCACTATTATTAATAATTAATAAATAATTTGATCTCATATTTCATAATACTTATGTTTTGTAACGTGAACTATTTTCTAATCAGGCACCATCTCCCTTGCATCTTCAGAAAAAACTGCCCATGCTTAGGTTGCGTTCAAAACAGCCGCGTTCTGATCAACTCTAGTCAACTCCTCAAACAGTCCATGTGAGCGCAGCGTAGTTCTAGCGGGAAGACTAGCAGCTGTACATCATCACACCATTAGCTGGGTAATTCATAGCCAATCACATGTAAGCCGTTGCTTTATAAATCTGCTCACAATCTGTCACATTGCTGTTTCAATGTGATAGATTGTGAGCAGATTTATAGTGTACTAACGCGGCAACCTCCACCACCCCACCACCACCAGTTGAGTTCCATCCCGCATGGGGGTAGGCTCCTCGCCCCTGCCTCTTATCTCCGACAGGATATGATGGTTCCGAGTACAACTCCCTCGGACCGCCAGACGGGGCCTACGCCAAAGAGAGACATTACTTTTCTGTTCTACATTCATCAAATAAATGGCATCTTAAACCTCACTCAAGCCTGCGTGTCTTCCCGATAGAACTGTATTTCCCTTTGCCACTCTCTTCTCTCTCCCATGAGGCTTTGCTTTGAAGAGAGCGAGGGTGAATGTGAGTCACTCTTTTTAAAGCGTAAATGTGTAGGTGTGTGTGTGTGTGTGTGTGTGTAAGTGGGGCAGTGGTGTGGACGTGCTTTACCTCCAGCATGCATCTGGTTCTCTCCTGCTGGAAGCACTGTAGGAACAGCCCCACGAGATGATACACGTACAGCAGCTGGAACTCTGTCTTCACGATGGGCTTCAGAACCTCCAACAGGATCCTGATGAACACAATCACATTAAACACTGGGAGCTGTACAATAAAACTCCACAGACGTTCCTGGAGGCTGTGTGTTACATGATTTTACCATGGTAAAGTGGTGTTATTATACACAACACAGTGGAACACCTTAAACCCTCTTTAGTTGTTGTCAAAACACTATAACACAAGGACTCCAGCGGCATATGGAGAAAATGCTAAGAGTGTACTAATATTCCCCTGTTGCTGCAGACAGAGTGTGTACAAGTGTGACAGTGAAGATACGCTGTTGCCTGTGTCAGCTCACGTCCCCTTCAGGAGCAGCCTGTCATTCAATTACCTGCTCATATGCATGGCCAGGATTCCAGACGTCAAAGTGCTGTCTGCAGAGGGCCAACAGGCAGATTTTAACAGAAGTGCTTAGACAGTTCTCGCAGACAGATCAAAACAAACTACCACAGCAAGCTTGATGTGTCGTATCGTGAACACATGTATAACAGTGCACATGCATTTCTCTGTCCAGCTTTTTTTGAGCTCAGGAACGTGTCCTGTGTGAACGGCCACTTGCTTTTACTTTGCTGCCCACTCTCAGCCCAGGAAAATCATTTTTTACAGAGTTTCATGTTTTACTTATGAGGGACATGTTGGACAGCTGTCCGATGCTGGAGTGATGCCAAACGGCGTGTGCCAGCACCCGGACATAACTGCAGTGCATCTCCGAGTAGACGGGTGTCAGGCGGTGAAGTTCAGCAGCTGGAAGGGGTGACCGACACATTCGGCCTCAGAACTCAGAACCGGACTGCTAACCACACTCACGATGCGGTCATGAAGGACGATCCAGTATGGCTCCCGAGAGAGAGAGAAGGAAAGCAAGAAACAAAAAATAAATTCATTTGAGGACATATAAAGGGTTGGTTTCAGGGTATTTGCAGGGTCAAAGGAATGCAATTGAAGACTTTTTAAGACTATTTCAGGCCAAATAAATGAAAACATTTAAGAGCACTTTTGCAAAGAAACAAATGGTTTAAAAACACATTAAATGAATAATGATGTCTGTTCCTGGCAGTTCATTCAAAAATGAAATTTCTGTCATCATAACTCAAACCTGAAGCAGGAATGAATTTCTCTTTTCTGTAAAACAAAAAATGAGATGGTAAGCAGAATGTTAGTCTCAGTCACCATTCATTGTCACTCTTTTTCCATTCAATGAAAGTGAATGGTGACTGAAATGAACATTCTGCCAAACATCTCCTTATGAGTTCCACTTAAAAAATAATGTCATACAGGTTTACAACAGCATGAAGGTGAGTATGTGATGACAAATAAAAAATTTTGGGTGAACTAGTTCAAGTCAATACTCACCAGTTACATTAAAAATGGCCGTTTGATGTTGACAAAATGTACTGAAAATGTTAAGAGATCAGAATCCACCTCAGCGCATCCCGTACCACTCTAACAGCTTGTTAGTTTCTCCTAATTTTCATAATATCTTTTATAATTTGACAACTATTGAAATCATTTTATTTTCTGTAGAGATGCAGAGATCTGTATCGCAACACCATCACTGTCAGTGTGAAAACACAACGTGAGTCTGCTGTTATAGTTACACTAATGCCTCACTTACACGCCACAGTACAAATGAAAACAAGAACAAAAACTAAAGAGAAAGTGAAAAAGATTGCGTAAAAGAAAAGTGAAAAAGGAGCAGAAAAAGTACATGAACAAATGAAAGAAAATGCAAAAAAGTGTGAAAGAATGAAAGATTGAAAGAAGGTGCTAAAGATTGAAATAGTGAAATAAAGTCATGAGAAAAGTGTAAGAAAGAGAAAATGACCAAAACAGTGAGCAAGAAAAAGCAACAGAAACAATGAGAGAAAGAGAACAAGAGTTTTTTTGAGAAAGAAAAAAGAGAGTGAGAAAGAAAGAGTGAAAGAAAGTGAAAGAAAGAAACGAGTGAAAGAAAGAGTGAGATAAAGAAAGTGAAAGAAAGAAAGTGAAAGAAATTGAAAGAAAGAAAGGAGTGAAAGAAAGAAAGAAAGTGAAAGAAAGAAAGAAACGAGTGAAAGAAAGAGTGAGATAAAGAAAGTGAAAGAAAGAGTGAGATAAAGAAAGTGAAAGAAAGAAAGTGAAAGAAATTGAAAGAAAGAAACGAGTGAAAGAAAGAAAGTGAAAGAAAGAAAGAAACGAGTGAAAGAAAGAAAGTGAAAGAAAGAAAGAAAGTGAAAGAAAGAAAGAAACGAGTGAAAGAAAGAAAGTGAAAGAAAGAAAGAAAATGAAAGAAAGGAACGAGTGAAAGAAAGTGAAAGAAATTGAAAGAAAGAAACGAGTGAAAGAAAGTGAAAGAAAGAAAGAAAAAACGAGTGAAAGAAAGAAAGAAAGAAAGGAAGAAAGAAAGTGAAAGAAAGAAAGAAAAAACGAGTGAAAGAAAGAAAGAAAGAAAGAAAGGAAGAAAGAAAGTGAAAGAAAGAAAGAAAAAACGAGTGAAAGAAAGAAAGAAAGAAAGAAAGGAAGAAAGAAAGTGAAAGAAAGAAACGAGTGAAAGAAAGAAAGGAAGAAAGAAAGAAAGAAAGGATCCATACAGGTAGAGCAGTGATGACGAGTCCAGTAGCATTCATTCAGGTCGTGATGTGTTCTCGATGAACCAGCGGCTGACTGTAAAACACAACAGCATAAAAACACATTTAAACCACGACCGCAGCAACAATTCGGGCAAATTGAATTCAATGAAAGCGTATCACTATTCACGGTATGGAAAAATAGTAGCATTCTTTCTGTAGCTTTAGATTGATAACAGGAATCAATAAATCAAATTGTTTCAGTATATTCAGTTGCATCCCTTCACCAAACCCTTAAACCTCATGATATTGTCTTAATTACACTGTTATTGTGATGAACTCTATTAGTTACATTTATATAGCGCTTTATCTGAGACCTCAAAGTGCTTTACAAGGAAGGGGGGAATCTCCTCAACCACCACCAATGTGCAGCATCCACCTGGATGATGTGACAGCAGCCATATTGCGCCAGAACACACACCACACACCAGCTTACTGGTGAAGAGGAGACAGAGTGATGAAGCCAATCAATATACAGGCATGATTAGGAGGCCATGGGGCAGATTTGTCCAGGACACCAGGGTTACACCCCCTACTCTTTTTCGAAAGATATCCTGGGATTTTTAATGACCACAGAGAGTCAGGGCCTCGGTTTAACGTCTCATCCGAAGGACGGTGCTCTTTTGACAGTATAGTGTCCCTGTCACTATACTGGGGCATTACGACTCACACAGACCACAGGGAGAGCACCCCCTGCTGGTCTCACAACACCTCTTCCAGCAGCAACCTGATTTTCTCATGAGGTCTCCCATCCAGGTACTAACCAGGCTCAGCCCTGCTTAGCTTCAGTGATATGGCTGCTGACAACTCTGACCTCTTGAACACTACATTGAGCAAGGCATTCCCCACATCTTTCCCCAGCACAGCCAGAGCCATGAGCTCCACTCCAAGAGAAAGACCGTAAATTTGACATGCATATCTGAAGATACAGTTACATTATGACACAATGCTGTTGATTGAGCTTAACCAGCCAGGTGTGCGGTTGTCCTTAAGGGAGCTCATGATGGTGTGCACCAGCTTCCTCTTCAGGTTGGCGCAATCTCGCAGGTGCCTCTCATAGTAGTGAAGAGTGTTGTACAGGTACGTCACTGGCTGGTCTACATGTAAAGGGTAATGATTTCCTTTTACACAAAATATTGTCACACAGCCTTGGGCCTTTTACACCGACCATGGTGTGACTTAACTACATTTTTCAGTGGTGTGACAGTAGTTCAGATATTTCCACAATAATGTATTTTTTCCAGTAACAAACAACATTTTCCAGCAAGTAACACTGTAGCACCACAATACGCTTCATTTGTTACATTGTGAACACACCAATGGAGTCAAGGGAGTAATCAAAAACACTCACCTGAAGCGTCCTCTCTCATGTAGCGCTGGGAAAACTGAATCATTTTAGTGAATCAATGTTCATGTAAATGGACTGGTTAAAATAAACATTCTATTCTATTTAGTGTATTTGAATGAGTCTGTACGTTTGTTCGGTTCATGTAAATGAACTAGTACACATAAATGATTCACTGATTCACTTGAGCCTCGTGCAGCCTTAAAGGGATTTAAGGTCACCCCGTTCCGTTTTAAGTGAAAAATGTTGGTAATTGTGCTGTTTATTACTACTGTATATTATTGTTATATAAAATAGTGTGTTTACTAATGTTATAAGTTTATATTAAGTGTACATTTATATGCTAATTGTTTAAGGTCACCCTTATAGAGTATACATTTACATTTATTCATTTGGCAGATGCTTTTATCCAAAGCGACTTACAAAAGAGGAGAAACATGAGCGAATCATCTTAAGAAGACAGTGGTACGAAAAGTGCCATACTACAAAGTTTCACTATCATCACAATAGTATACAAAACAGATTTAAGGGCAACAAGAATTGTTACATTTTTTTTAGTCAGCTTCACGGATTGAGTTGGGGAGGTCATTCCACCAACGTGGTATGATAAAACTGAAAGTCCGGGAAAGTGTTTTGGTGCCTCTTTGTTTTGGTATGACAAGGCGACGTTCCTTAGCCGACCGCAGGCTTCTGGTAGGAACGTAGCTCTGCATAAATGTTTTTAGGTATGCTGGAGCAGACCCAGTGATTGTTCTGTATGCCAGCATCAGGGCCTTGAATTTAATACGTGCATGAACCGGCAGCCAGTGGAGAGAGACAAAGAGTGGTGTAACATGCGCTCTCTTTGGTTCATTAAAGACCAGACGTGCTGCTGCATTCTGGATCATTTGCAGAGGTCTAATAGCATATGCAGGGAGGCCTGCAAAGAGAGCGTTACAGTAGTCCAGTCTAGTATACATTTAAAATCATCATCCAATTGTTATACATCTCAAATATTTTCTTCTTAAAATAGCTTCAGTGTACAGTGGTGAGCTACTTATAGTTAGTAGCTTGTAGTGTAGTTAAATACTTTTTTAAAGCGCAGCTTGACTGTAGTTGAATCGCATTAAGTCATGAGAGTTGGGGAAGCGTACATTAGAAGTTTTAGTAGTTTGAGACACAACATTGTGCAGCTTACACACTGAGTGGATCTGTTCCAAAACCTAATGAACGTCCTCCTTACATTTTAAGACATCGTGGGTGCTCTCCCGACGCAAAGTCTGTTCCAAAAGGTAGGCATCTTAAATATGCTGCCTCTTAAGATATCTTGTTTTGCCCATATTCTAAGGTATCATCGTATGTATCCTTTCCCAGGTAGGCGATCCCAGGCTGCACCGTGATGAGCTCAGCAGAAAAATAAATCAAAGATGGAGGACGAGAGAAATTTGGATGATAAATATACTTATATTCTAATAAATATAATAATCTATTCAATACTGAAAAGTATCAATAAATAACAGTTTAACATGAAAAAACCAAACGAATATTTTATCCAAAAAGTGTGTGTGCTGTGAGTAGTTATGTTCATTAGAGGATTGCGTCGCCCCCTGTACTGAAATCAGTTGCAAGTCGAGTCCCGTGCACTGTGCGTGAGGATTTGGATGATGCACGGAGCTGCCAACTACGTAGAGCGATGCAAATCAGCCTCTTATGAGGCTTCATTTCAGATAAGATGCTGTCATAGAAGACAGCTGCTAGCTGTTGGCAGGAGACAGTGAGGTAGCTCACTAAGTTTTGGAACAGACCCAGTGTGAATGCTGTAAGATGCTAATATATGTGCTGAAGTCAATACATACAACAACTTTCCCAGCTGAGTGCTTCACAGCTACATGTGGCACATCTCACCATGAAACTTGTAGAGCCCCCCCAGATGATCCAAAAGAGTCTCCAGAGATTTCGACACAGGCAGCAGCTCAAGGAAGCGATGGATGTCAATGTCAATCACAGGTAGGAATCGCAGACACACGTTACAGAAGTAGATGGGCAGGTAATGTGACTGCAGCTGGATGGGGGGGCGGGGGTTGGGGGGGGTTCACCTGCTCTACAGACTGCTTCGTCACCTGTTATTGAAATATTATCTTGACAATCAGTTTTGAAGAAGTCTGTCTTAACCCAATCAAGAAGATTGGAGCTGTACTTCCATGAAGGCAAACAAGGCGCTACCTAGATGACGGCCAAGTGGGTTGACTTGCTTCAAAAAGGACTTTGCGGCAACATTCTGGTAAATGTCTGATTATCCAAAATATCCAGACTCATATGTTGGATTTTCTCTTAGTTTGAACAACATGGCCAGGGTCAGCTGAGGTCAAACTGCACAGTGAATGATGTTGTGTTGGCCAATCAGCAAAGAGCTACACAAAAGACTAAAATGTCACAGCAATTGGAGGTCAATCTGTACTTAAAAAGCCATAGAGAAATAAAGATGAGAAGGAGTGCTAATAACTGTGTGTATATGACATTTCACACAAACATCAAGCCTGATATAGTAGTGAATATCTTGAAACTAATATATATATATATATATATATATATATTATATTTTTCTAAAGGTCAAAAATAGTCAGTACTAAAAACAAATCCATATCTATCCTGGAAGAGGAATGGAGGGGTGTGCAAATACAAACCGTTTGAGAAATGCTAACTGTCTCTGGAGTAGCCAGCATTTAGTGGGTGACTGCTGAACTATTTTTTTTTTGACAGGTCCCTAAAGTACAAATGAATATTTACAGGGACAGAGATGACGAAAATCAATAGATAAAGACACAAAATCCACAGCATCACAATAAAGCCATAACAAAAGATATGAGAAGCACATTATTGGAAGGAGTCAAAGAAATTTTAAGAAAATAGCAGAAAAATGTGAATAGACTTTTTGATCAGTGTGACTGCAAAAGTAATACAAATTATTTCACAGATATAAAGCGGAATATATGGTACTGCTTGTGGACATCTAGTTTACTTGCTACTAAATGTCTCAAACATAAATCTGAGGGGCAAATTCACTCAGTTGAGTTCGTCAATCGGTCTTGTTCTTGCGTTCCATTCCTTCTAAGCTATTTTTAATTGTCGTCTATGTACACGTGAAAATGGTGTCTGAGGATCTCTGCATTCTGTCCAGCTGTCATGAACGTGTCCTGTGTGAACGGAGGTTTGTTGAGGTGCGCCGACTGCCCCCTGCTGACACACCTTCAATACACCAACTTACATGTACTTCAAGCTTGAATTGCACCAATGGTAGAAACATACTGTACGTGCTTTTATAATGGAATTTATGTAAGAGTCAGGGGCATGATTAAGTTTGAATTTTTTTATAATACATTGCACTAAATTAGCAACATGCGCAAATATGGTACAACTGTTTAGTGAATTTGCACCTCTGAGTTTTGTTTAAAACATTTAGAAGCAAGTAAGTTCAAGCGTAGAACTATATAATTTGCTTTATGTCTGTGAAGCAATCTGTATTTCAGTGCAAAAATCTCATCATATTCACTAACAACTCGCAACTTAGTGCCTAATAATTAAAAATAATGACATTGGCTTCTTATTCCATCACTCTGAAAACTGTGCACAGTCTGTGTATGTGCGCTCTTGTTCTGCTGCCTGTTTTCAAAGATGGACTCAAACTCTCTCTAGAGATCCAATGAGAATGACACATCTATGACGTGAAAGATCAAGTTTTAGTGAATCAATACCAGAGAAACCATCACTATCGAGATGTCATTATCCTTACCCAGCATTCACACTCTTTAAGGAATATTTCAGGATCTACACATTTTATGTTGAGTGAGGACTTGTTTGGTTCAGGATCGCCTGCTTTAAGTTGTGATATGCCATTTTATATATACTGTTTATTTTTCATAAATTAATAAACCAAAATGTGATGATACTTCTGTTTATCTATTTATTATAAATGTGGACATCACACTCATTCTCACTGTATTTTAGTCTCTGAGTGAAACATGTTTACTCGTTGTATTTTACTTACCAAGAGCTTTCCAAAGAAATATGACACATGGGTGTGTGATCTTTTTGATTTTTACTGGTTCTAAATATGAATATTGCGATCACAAATGTACGAATCCTGAAAATGGAACACTTCTAATTTATCAGCAAATTTAGTAGTATTTTACAATTGGTCAGATCAGCTATATTCATTGTAAAAATAAGAGTCTAAGCTTTAAAATGACATCTACTTTTAGTGTAGCTCAAGCAAGTGGTTGTTGAATAATAGCATACTATCACTATCCCATTGAGGGCCTGCTACCTGGCCGCTCTGGATTTTAGTGGTTAAATTTAGTAATTGTCATCAAGTAATTTTCTCCTTTCTATGTAAATGAAGTTAATTATGGATGGATTTTTATTAACAAAACTCTATGCTTTAATTTACAGAGATATTTGCATTGCTATTTCCGCCCGAGGCGGTAAACTGATTTTTTTTTTTAAAGAGATGTTTATGTACATTCTTTATTGATCATATTAGCAGAAATTCATCAAATAATGATCAGATGATGGAGAAGAGTGTTATAACCTGGCATATATCCAGATGCATGTGTAGTCAAGTGCACTTTCAGCATGTTAAAGATATAATACAGGCATCTGAGCACAACCGTTTATTCAGATTGGTTTGCAGTTAGAACATTAAATAATCCATACTTATTATTATGATTGGATGGAAAAGTCACAATTGACAATAATTTCTTCAGTGTTCATATAATCGATTTCAGATTTACCACCTCTAAACTAAACTGTCACAAGTCTGACTAGTGTGAAGCATTTACATTTAGTCTGATTTAGTTTATATTAGTTTGATGTATGCTGTTAGCGTGTAACATGTTGTGTTACCTTATGGTATGTTAGGTCAAGTGTTTGGTGTGCCAGTCACTCTGTAGCCAGTGTTCTGGAGCGTTCACAAAATTCCTCACACGGTTGCAGAAGTCATTTGGTTTGAGAAGCAGGAGTTGAATGATGAAGTAACACACCTGAGCCGTGTTGCCCTCGTGACTCCTCATCGCCTGCATGACAAAACACACACACAAATAAACACAATGCTCAATGCAGTCCAGAGGTTTGTCAGCTTTGCTTTGTAATTAAAACCACGTTTGACAGAAATCAGGTAATCAGATCATTTTCAAAATGTTTGATAGCATCAAAACAACAATCTCCAACTGCACAGCCACCATTCTATCACACAGGGTTGCCAACTGTCCAATATTTGCCAGGACGTTCAGTATTTTGGCCGAAATGACGATGTCCCATACAGGATGCCCAGTGTCCCGTATTGTACAGTCAAGAGGATTGAAGGATTGAGGTATTGAAGTCAAGATCGATGAAAGTCAGAGTTCATTTGGACTGCTCACATATTATACATCAGAAACAAGGCGTTCATGTCAGAAATTCAATTAAAATGAAAAAAAAAGTTATTAGAATTTAAAGTGCTCAATAATTACAGATATATTATATAATCACAGTAAGATCAAATGATCACTATCAGGCGATGTAATAAATGCAACAGGTTCAAATATTAATATCTCTGTGTTTTTACAGTTTTATTGTAGGTCTACTATTTTAACCTTAACAAAGTTCACGTGCACATTTTTAAAACAAAAATAATTAAGGGTCTCCCATTGAACTCGTGTTAGCCATATCATGGGTTTCTCCTCTCAAATGTATAGTATACTTGTGTGAATTTATAATTTTTCCCTTGCAACAGCATATTCAGTTATATTGTAATAAAATATCGCCAGGTAATTGCACTTACACTGTCACTGACTGAAATGACACACGTATAGTATGATTTCTGACTTTCACTGCAAAACAAAACAAAAAATAAAGCAAGAGCAATTTCAATCATTTTGGGCTGCAATTATCAAGAAAAAGTGTGTAAGTAAAAAGAGAGTAAATGGTGGATATCTAAACTAAGAGCCACAATAGAAACTCTTTTATTATTTAAATTTTTTTTATTGGAATGTCCAATTCCCAATTGAGCACGTTACCATAGAGATATAGTGTGTGTGGAGGCTTCACGTTACTCTCCACGGCATCCACGCACAACTCACCACACGCCCCACCGAGAATTAACCACATTCTAGTGACCACGAGGAGGTTACCCCATGTGACTCTTCCCTCCCTAGCAACCGGGACAATTTGGTTGCTTAGGAGACCTGACTGGAGTCACTCGGCACACCCTGGATTCAAACTCATGACTCCAGGTGTGATAGTCAGCGTCAATATTCGCTGAGATACCCAGACCCCCCCCCACAATAACTCTTGATATATTTAAAAGATTTGATGTCACTAACCTGGCAAGCTCTGGCGAAACCAGAAATTATTGTTTTAAACTGAAACTGTCAGTTTAATCCCTGCAGGATTTTGCTGCACTTTTTCTTAATGATTGCAGCCCAAAATAACAGAATTCACAGTGGCTTTATTCAGAAATGTTTATGCCGGGTTAATTACCTCAAACATCCTGTACAGTCTATTACACATGAAGCACTATATCCAAAACATAAATGTAATATCTAAATTCAAATTTAACATAAATGAATCTTACATATTAAACATATTCATTTGTAATATGTCTGATACATGTTTAAATAAACAGTTCATAAATGTATCAATATATTTTAATATTTTGGTTTAAATATAAAAGTTTGGTTACAGTTTTGTACATGTTTTTGTCGTTTTGCACATTATCGTCAACTAAAATGTTATTTTTGTCAACTAAAGTTATATGCCATTTTAGTTTACTAAAATGAATGAATATGACATGATAAAATACTGACTACATTTAAAAGACTTTTTATAAAATGACTCAATATAACAAATAAAAATACTGCATAAGACTAATACAAGTATTAAAACAAGAGCAGCTCAAAGTCCAAAATGCAGACAGGGTTGAAAAGAACAAAAGCGCAGTGGGTCACTGTGTACTGCAGGCCGGGGTCTGTGTCAGTTGTCACTGACCGATCTGACTGATAAATGGAGCATGCACAGGACAACACAGGAAGCTCATTATCCCTCTGGGCTGTTTATAGTACAAATATATCAGAGCAGAGCTTCTGTTAACCTCTCACACTTGGATGGTGTTTCACATGTAAGTATTTGCCCTCATCCTGATTTCTTCTGTTTTTGTGTAAATCTCATACTAAATTGTTTAAAAAATGCAAACAAATTTTAACATAAAAAAGGCAATCTGAGTAAACACAAAATACAGTTTTTAAATGATAATGTTATTTATTGAAGCAAAAAAAGTTAACCAATACCAACTGGGCATGTGTGAAAAAGTATCTGCCTACTTAGTTACTAAATCCCCAAATCTATGAATCTGCATTCATAATGAGGTTCAGCTGGACTAGACACACCCAGACCTGATAACTGCCAGCCCTCTTCAATCAAAACACTTAATACAACTTTTAAAGCTGCAGGAAGTTGGCTAAAAGTTCTCACCCAATAGCACACTATGCCAATGTTGAAAGAAATTCCAGAAATGATGAGGAAAAAGACGACTGATATACATCAGTCTGGGAAGGGTTACAAAGCTATTTCAAAGACTCTGAGACTCCAAAGAACCACAATGAGAGGCGATATCTCCAAATGGAGAATAATAATAATAATCATATTGAGTTTCAATAATGTTCTTTGGTCATTTCACATGGGTTCAGTCAAGGCCTCAAGTGCATCATTGCGCTCCTCATGACAAGCATTGAAGAAAGCGTCGCAGACGACGAATTTAGAAGCTTGCCATGCACGAATGCGGGAGGTGTGCACAATAAACTGAATTGAAAACGTATTTGGAAGAGAAAAAAAATGGCAATTGCTTTGATTGCAGAAAATAAAGAGGACTCGTTTATATTAGGTCTTAGCATTTTCTTTTTTTTTGGTAAATGTAATTACTGTAGTTCAAAAACTGAGGTCTCTGGATACTTGGAAACAAAAAGGTGATAATTGATTCAAAGAAATGATTAGACATTGCATATCTCTTCATAAATTTGAGCAGTTTTAAAAATAATTTGTAGCTTTGTACACTTTGTGTGAGGCAAAAACTTGTGTGAAAAACTCATGTGAAGTTGGGGCCGAGGTTGAGCTGAAGTGACTTCATAGACATTAGGCTCGTTTGAGATGCCAAATACCTCAGCTTGAAAGTACACGAGAGTAGACAGCTGCAGTCAGGGGAGGAGTCAAATAAGAGCTGTCAAGTCGGACAATTCTCACTTCTCGTAGTAGATCAGCCACTACGAGATCAAAGGCAGATATCACGTGATTCACATTCATGCACTTAAAATGAAAATAAATATGATGAAAAAGACACTTAATGTACCTGTTATTTAATTTAGCCAACAAGATGTGTCTTTCCATCCATTTTTAGTTTAAAAAGACACATATTTTAGATTCTTCAGAAATATATTAAACATACCCCATTCAAAGGTCGCACTGTCACAGTGTTGGAAATATTCACATATCATTTCACATAAAACATGATATTAGAGATAAACGAACATTTTAGAAGATAACGAATCATCACGGTTGTTTAAGCCAATGATCATTAAGCTGTGTCGTCAGCAAGTCGTTTCCCATCATGCCTTTACTCAGCCTGGCACAACCACCTCGATGTCACGAGAGTTTTTTGTCATATGTTAGAGATCACAGCAAGTCGGACATATTTCTTACCGGCATGCACGTCGTGGTGATCACTGGTGATCTGTGCTGAGCAGATTTTGCTCATTTCGAACGAGCCTTTTAATGTATTCGGCAGCACTGACAGGAGTCACGTGAAAGCCCCTCAACATGCTTAAACATCAGTCACTTTTATGCATTAATAGCTCTTCCACCCTTTTCTCTCCGTGATGAACAAGATAGACTCACATGCTCAAGTAAATGCCCCTCTCATTCAGTCGGTCGGTAAATGTACCAGGTCATTCAGTTTGTTTATGAATGAGAAGTTTCACGAATATGCCTCTCACTGTGCACACGCCCGGCTGTAGCTGTAACCAATCAAGCAATCGGCATCAGCTACAACGACTAACTGCTGCTGTAATCAAACTGTTGACGTTGTTTCACAATGTGAACAAACAAAAAAGTGACAAAACTATAGAAATGTTTTCATACATGTAACAAAAACCTTGCTAGCAACACAGTCAAACTGTTTTATTATACGAAAATATTTTCCAGATTAGGGGCCGGGTGTATGAAATCATGACCCGGTGCTGCCCTCCGCCCTGTCACAGGGAGCAAGGGTGCATCCTATAGCTCTCTATTTATAGGCCTCCAAAATACTCTCCTGGCTTTGTTGATGATTTCACAGAACTGTTATCATCAGCTTCTTCTGAATGTCCTTTTGTAACACAATCTGTAACACAACACTGCAAAAAACGTATAACTGTTTTAAACACTTTTGATCAGACTCAACATGTAGATGGACCAACACACAATCATGGACACACTCTTGATCTGCTTATTAGTAAGGGTCTGAACATTTCATCCACTCTCATTAAGGATGTAGAGCTATCTGACCATTTCTGTATTTTCTTTGAAATATTGATTTCTCCTGCCACTGAAGTTAGATCTGTCTCTGTCAAAAAGAGGTACATAAATGAGAACATTAGTGTGCAATTTATGAAGGCTTTATCTATGACATCATTATATTGGCAGACTGTGTTGATGTTCTCCTCGATAACTTTAACTCAAAAGTTACAAATATTATTGATGGCATTGCTTCTGTAAAGGTCAGGACGATCACTGGCAGGCATAAAGAGCCTTGAAAAAACACAACAGCAGTGCAAAGCATGAAAAGGAAATGCAGGAAAGCAGAGTGAATATGGTGGAAAACACAACTTGAAGTCCATAATAATATCTACAAAGACAGCCTTCATGCTTTTAATTTGGAATTAGGCACAGCTAGACAGACCTTCTTCTCAAACATTATTAAAAGCAATATAAACAGCACCCGGACTCTTTGTGCTACTGTAGAGACTAACTCGACTAACACAACATTTTTCATAAATGTGTTTAACAGTCTAGTAAAAGTTCTGTTAGAAATAGTAAATGCGTCACTCCTTTCAAGCACTTTTCCGAACTCCCTGAAAACTGCAGTTATCAATCAAGATAACTTGATATTGAACAACTACAGACCAATTTCAAATATTCCTTTCAAAGGCAAGATCATGGAAAATGTTGATTTCAATCAGCTGAATACATTCTTCAACTCAAATGGATTCTTGGACAATTTCCAGTCTGGTTTTCGTCAGCATCACAGCACAGAGATGGCACTCATAAAAACAATAAACGATATCTGGCTAAATACTGATTCAGGCAAAATATCAGTGCTGGTATTACTGGAACTCAGTGAAGCATTTGACACTGTTGACCACAAAATTCTCCTAGACAGATTGCAAAACTGGGTAGGGCTCTCTGGGACGGTCCTCAGCTGGTTCAGGTCACATCTAGAAGGGAGGGGTTACTATGTGAACAACTATGAATCTGAGTGGACATCCATGATGGGTGGAGTCTCAAAAGGCTCAATTGTTGCACCACTCTGTTTTACCTGTATGTGTTCCCACAAAGCCAATTATGAAAAAGAACCAAATTGTGTACCATAGCTATGCAGATGATACCCAGATATATCTAGCCCTATTGCAAAATGACTACAGCCCCTTAGACACTTAGACAGTTGAATGTGCCAAAACTTCCTTCAGTTAAACAAAAACAAGACAGAGGTCATTGTATCTGGCAACAATGACGAAATTCCCAAGGTGAACACATACCTTGGCTCCAAGGGTATAAAGACAAAGAATCTTGGTGTCATTTTGGGTCAGACCTTAGTTTCAGTAGTCACATCAAAGCAATGATGAAATCTGTAGTTAGAATTAGATGTTTTGTATCCAATCAAGACTTACAGAAACTTGTTCATGCATTTATCATCAGTAGGGTGGACTACCGCAATGGACTTCTCACCGGGTTTCCCAAAAAGACCATTAGACACCTGCAGATCATTCAAAATGCTGCTGCCAGGATTCTCACCAGAACAAAAAAAGACTGAGCACATTACTCCAGTCCTCAGGTTTTTACTCTAGCTTCCAGTTACATTTAGAATTGATTTTAAGGTACTATTACTAGTTTATAAATCAGCCTTGGACCTAAACACACTGCAGATGTGCTTGTGGATTATAAACCTCAGACCTCTCAGATCTTTAGGATCAAGTCAGTTAGAAATACAGAGGGTTCACTCAAAACAAGGGGAGACAGCAATTAGCTCTTATGGTACACGCAGCTGGAACCAGCTTCCAGAAGAGGTCAGATGTGCCTCAACAGTAGCCACATTTAAATACAGTCTGAAAACACGTCGGTTTAACTGTCCAATTTAATCATTTGTAATTTTTGTATTTACTTTTATTCTTGTTTCTTGTTCTTAAATGGTTTTAAAATTAATTTCGAAACTTTCAATTACCATCGTGTATGAAATGTGCTATATATATAAATACATTTGCCTTGCCTAGATTTTTGATTTATTTATTTTTTGCTTGTTTATTACATGCTACTAGTTAAAAATACCAAAAAGGGAAATGGAAAATTCACACAGAAGTCACACTTTGGTCAAAGGAGGTTAATTTTGAACTTTTATTTTTTAAAAGGAAAGTGTTTGTTGTGCTATCGAGAATCATGTTATGTGACTGGTTTTGGTATTGACTGCTGATGTTGTGGTGTCATGACAAAACCTTGAGTACATACAGCGGTCACTGTGCTATAAAAATAAACCTTCAGCCAGAAAAAAATAGTTTTTTTGTGAGCCAATATTCACACGGTCAAGTAAAAATACTGCAGAGCAATGAAGTGAGATGTGTGCTGTGCCAAGCCGTCAGTCACAGTCAAACTGGACAGGAAGAGGACAGTGCGTGTGCTTTATGATGACACCTACAACTGCAGGACACACTGAAAGACATGAGGACAGAGCTCACCAGACACAGGATGAGTCTGTCCAGGGTCACAATGTTGAACTTCCACGCCATGTCATTCAGAATCTCGATACATTTATTCAGCTGCTGCCCGCCTGCTGACGTAGAGAACTCGTACACCAGGAAGTCGGCAAACATCAGCACATGGGCCACCAAAGCACGAGCTCGGATGCGCTCCAGAACCCTGCCAGACAAGACAGAGGGGAAGAAAAAAAGAGAACAATTAATAATTTTAGCATGGAGCTGGAAACGTTTCTAAGGATGTTGTCACATTAGAGCGGTTTGTGTGGAGTCCATTAGCCATCAGAGTTTGGTTTGTTCGGATGGTATGAAACTTTGTCAAGTCAATTCAGCTTGCCATACTTTCATACTTTTATTTTTATTTTGTAACTGTATTTTTACAATGTGAAATGGTGAGAAACTATGTGAGTGGCACTCAGTGGTGTTGAAGCCTGGACTCCGAATGGCGGCACCAGGTTTGAATACATTCGTAAAAAACAAGAATGTTTTTATTGAGGACTGTTCTGCTCATTCTGCTGAAGGATGCTTATCTGGTCTCATCTCACTTCAGTTTATGCTTTGCTGTGAGCGCCAGTGTTGAAACTGATTATCACATGATACCTGATATCAAATTAAAATCTAAATGGGGATTAAATCCACATTTAAGTTCAGGACAGGTACAATGTGAATGCAAAGGGAACTGGCCTCTTTTTCACTTTTAGGTCAACTGAAAGAGGTTTGAGTTTGGTTCTTTTAAAGTGAACTCATGCATGAATACCCCTGAACTTAAAGTGATGGTTCACCCAAAAATGAAAATTCTGTCATAATTTAATCACCCTCATGTTCGTCCAAACCTGTATGACATCCTTACTATTACAATTTTTTTCAAATTGTAATAGGATTTTTTCACGTTATTAACGTCCTGATTATACACTGTGATCAGTCGAATGCACCTTTGGTGAATTTCTGCAAGGAAGAAGCCACTGCTCCAAAACCAACATAAAAAATCCAGAATCCAGTTTGCAAGTGTACATGGGGACAAAGATCTTACTTTCTAGAGAAATGTCCTCTGGTCTCATGAAACAAAAATGTAACTGTTTGGCCTTAATGACCATCGTTATGTTTGGAGGAAAAACGGTGAGGCTTGCAAGCCGAAGAACACCATCCCAACCGTGAAGCATGGGGGTGCAGCATCATGTTGTGGGGGTGTTTTGCTGTGTGGCATCACAAAGCCCTGACCTCAATCCGATAGAAAGTTTGTGGGCAGAACTGATAAGTGTGTCTGAGCAAGGAGTCCTACAAACCTGACTCAGTTACGCCAGTTCTGTCTGCAGGAATGGGACGAAATTCCAGCAACTTATTGTGAGAAGCTTGTGGTAGCATACCCAAAAGTTTTGACTCAAGTTAAACAATTTAAAAGCAATGCTACTAAATACTAACAAAGTGTATGTAAACTTCTGACCCACTGGGAATGTGATGAAATTAAAGCTGAAATAAATAATTATACATTTTAAATTTATAAATTGATGCAAATATTTTCATTACAAATTGGGTAAAAGGTAGTTGTGTAGAAGGTGTTTGTTTCCCCCATAAAGAAAAATGTGCATTTACTTTGTGTCTGATTTATGAATTACACAGATCACAGTCCAGATGCACTGTAAAAATTCCAAACAGTTTCAGGTGATGTAGATCACAAAGTATGAGGGAATTATAATGCAAAAATACAAAGTAATAAATACAGAATCAATTTCACTGTGGAATAAGACGAGCCGGAGCTCTTTAAAGGAAACACCTCGGCGTTACATCTTTAATGCAGTTATATTTAATGCATTATAGCTTTACTAAAGTTCAGATAATATGGAAGCAGATCATGTAAATAACTACAAACTCTGAAACTGGTATTTCTCTGTGCGATCAGCACATCTTCTATGAGTCGTGTGAATGTCCCGATCTATGGGAGGGAGATTGAAACTGCACCAGCTGGTGCACACTCTGTCACGGGGACGCTCGTCCCACGAGCACACACGCTTAATGCGGCTAGATTATAACATGATGACTCGCGACTTATTGAATCATAATATATGTCACTGTGCATTTCTTATCATGAAGACAATTGGCAATACACAGATTTATTAATAAGAGAGAGTTTGTTTTTTTGTGAGTTAAAGATGGATTGAACAGAAAGGTGAGAGTCTTCAGCCCGTTATACACCGCAACAAAATATGATTTTGATTTGGCTTTTTTCAATATAAATATCTAAAACTCATTTGAAACAACGTACATTTACTTTAGCAGCTATATATATAATATTAAATATACAGATATTTTAAAATATCTATAAATCCTTTAAAAAGATGCATTCACCTGAGAAGCAGCATATAAGTTATTTAGACTTACTTTTAGAGAATAGATCTTGAATATACGTATATTTTGTCTTTACTGCACTCGCAGAAGTATAACCAATAGAAAAAATACACTTATATATAAAATACATTTATATATAAAATACACTCGTATACAAAATACACTTGTATATAAAATACACTCGTACACAAAATACACTTATACACACAAAATACACTTATATAAACAAAATACACTTATATATAAAATACACTTGTATATAAAATACACTTATATACACAAAATACACTTATATACACAATATACACTTATATACACAAAATACACTCGTATATAAAATACACTTGTATATAAAATACACTTGCATATATAAAATACACTTATGTTTTAAGGATGTTTAGACAATTTTCAAATGGAAAACAAATAATATCCCATAATGACGTGATTTTTTTTTCGTTTTTTATTTTTTATAAATTTGCAAAAATTTCAAACAAACTTCTTTCACATTGTCATTATGGGGTATGGTTTGTAGAATTTTTAGGAAAATAATAATTTTCGAATAAAGCTGTAACATAACAAAATGTGGAAAAAGTGAAGCGCTGTGAATACTTTCCGGATGCACTGTATATACAGTATATTTATATATATATACAGCTCCTGAAAAAAATAAGAGACCACTGCAAACCACTCCTGGCGCAAAAATTCAAGCAGCTCAGCTGTGTTTGCTGGCTTGTGGCCATCCATCTTCCTCTTGATCACATTCCAGAGGTTTTCAATGAGGTTCAGGTCTGGAGATTGGTCTAGCCATGACAGGATCTTGATCTGGTGGTCCTCCATCCACACCTTAATTGACCTGACTGTGTGGCATGGAGCATTGTCCTGCTGGAGAACCAATCCTCAGAGTCAGGGAATATTGTCTGAGCAGAAGGAAGCAAGTTTTCTTCCAAGATAACCTTGTAAGTGGCTTGATTTATGTGTCCTTCACAAAGACGAATCCAGTTCCAGCCTTGATGAAGCACCCCCAGATCCTCACCGATCCTCCACCTGGTCATCTAGTGGTTAGACCTGGAGAGGCCTTCAAGCCACAGTGTCTCCCACCCACTGTGAAATTTGGTGGAGGATTGGTAATGATCTGGGGGTGTTTCAGTCAGACTGGAATTGGATATACGTGAAGTGAGTCAGTGTTACTCTGTGTTTATATTCAACAGAGCTCCATGATCGCTCGCATTACTACTACACTACTAAAGCTAGAAAATCATTTGAAATGGCTTTAAACAAACAACTTCAGCATTAAGCCTTCAGCATAGCCACAATAGACTGATTGATTGCAGAACTCAAGGTGCTTAACTCTTACCGAACTTTCCACATTGGAGAAGACAAAATGATGGAGGACATTGCGGTTTCAATAGTGAAAGGCTCTTGCACACCGGCTACGGTGAAATAGGGAGGAATACCCCACTTAGACGGTTATTTTTCCACTGAGAAAATAGGATGCATTTCACCAAAATGACATTATCTTCAGAAAGCTGAATAACAGACTACAGCATCATCAACAGGTGATCACGCACATTCCATCTCTCTCACACACACTCACGTGCACACATCCTTGTTTCTCCAATAACATGTTATAAACAGCCCAAGCTGTGATACTAGTAGGCCTGAAGTGATGTTTTTGAGAGGGTTGGATGCATCATTTGGTTTGAACCAGCAACAGCAAATTCTGATCCGTAAGAATGTAGTTCCATGCACAAATGCCATTTATGTGACCGTACTCAGTTTTTCCCCATTTTTTTATTTATTTGTTCATTGAACTGTTGTAAATAATATCATTTATGCATGTGTCCATAAAAGCAAAATAAGTTAATTGTTGTCCTTTTCTTCCCCAATTACGATATACAGTTGAAGTCAGAGGTTTACATACACTTTAGCCAAATACATTTAAACTCAGTTTTTCACCATTCCTGACATTTAATTGTAGAAAACATTCCCTGCCTCAGAATCACTACTTTATTTTAAGAAAGAGAAATGTCAGAATAATAGTAGAGAGAATTATTTATTTCAGCTTTAATTTCATCACATTCCCAGTGGGTCAGAAGTTTACATACAGTTTGTTAGTATTTAGTAGCATTGCCTTTAAATTGTTTAACTTGGGTCAAATATTTTGGGTATCCTACCACAAGCTTCTCACAATAAGTTGCTGGAATTTTGCCCCATTCCTGCAGACAGAACTGGCGTAACTGAGTCAGGTTTGGAGGCCTCCTTGCTCACACACGCTTTTCAGTTCTGCCCACAAACTTTCTATCGGATTGAGGTCAGGGCTTTGTGATGCCACTCAAATACCTTGACTTTGATGTCTTTCAGACATTTTACCACAAATTTAGAGGCTTGGGGTCATTGTTCATTTGAAGACCCATTTGTGACCGAGCTTTAACTTCCCTGGCTGATGTCTTGAGATGTTGCTTCAATATATCCACATAATTTTCATTCCTCGTGATGTCATCTATTTTGTGAAGTGCACCAGTCCCTCCTGCAGCAAAACACCCCCACAACATGATGCTGCACCCCCATGCATCACGGTTGGGATGGTGTTCTTCGGCTTGCAAGCCTCACCATTTTTCCTCCAAACATAACGATGGTCATTATGGCCAAACAGTTAAATTTTTGTTTCATGAGACCAGAGGAAATTTCTCCAAAAAGTAAGATCTTTGTCCCCATGTACACTTGCAAACTGTAGTCTGGCTTTTTTTATGGCAGTTTTGGAGCAGTGGCTTCTTCCTTGCTGAGCAGCCTTTCAGGTTATGTCGATATAGGACTCGTTTTGCTGTGGATATAGATACTTTTCTACATGTTTCCTCCAGCATCTTCACAAGGTCCTTTGCTGTTGTTCTGGGATTGATTTGCACTTTTTGCACCAAAGTACATTCATCTCTCTTCCTGAACGGTATGATGGGTGTGTGGTCCCATGGTGTTTATACTTGTGTACTATTGTTTGTACAGATGAACGTGGTACCTTCAGTCATTTGGAAATTACTCCCAAGGATGAAACCGACTTGTGGAGGTCCACAATAGTTTTTTTTCTGAGGTCTTGGCTGATTTCTTTGATTTTCCCATGATGCCACGCAAAGAGGCACAGAGTTTGAAGGCAAGCCTTATAACACATCCAATTGACTCCAATTAGCCTATCAGAAGCTAAATTAGGCTTGACATCTTTTTCTGGAATTTTCCAAGCTGCTTAAAGGCACAGTTAACTTAGTATATGTAAACGTCTGACCCACTGGAATTGTGATATAGTCAATTAAAAGTGAAACAATCGGTCTGTAAACAATTGTTGGAAAAATTACTTGTGTCATGCACAAAGTAGATGTCCTTGTCATGAAACGGAAGGACACACAGGATGATGGTTAGTGATATTTATTTTTTGCACTCAGGAACAGTCACGGCAGGGAGATAGTATCGGGATGTTTAGTGATGAAGAGATGTAAGCAGAAGAGATGTAGTTGAGAGACTTCTTATCTGATATTGAAGGGCTGGTTGATGATACAGATGAAGGCTGAGTGATGGGAACAGACAGACTGGAGATCGGTGGACCGGGATGGCAGAACTAAGTTTCTGGAGTAGGTAGAGTACACGTATCAGGTTGATTGCGGGTTCTCAGATGAGGGAGTCAGGAAGTCTTGGGAATCTGTCGAGACCAGGGTGCGGTGGTTGAGTGCAGAGTGCCGGCAGGTGGTGAAGACAGGTGCAGATGGTTAAAACTCCAGTGATGGTGAGCGAGTGGTTGAAGTGAAGAGGTCTGGCGCTGCTGTGGGTGTATCCGTGACAGTACCCCCCCTCCACGGCCAGCTCCTGAGGGCAGAAAGGACCGACGACGGGGACGACCCCGACCTCTTGGCGCCGGACGACTGGGATGAGCAGAGTGGAATTCCTCTAAGAGTGTGGGGTCTAGAATGTCGTCCCGGTGGACCCAACACCTCTCTTCAGGTCCAAAACCTTCCCAGTCGATGAGGTATTCCAGATGGCCGCCTCGTCGTCGGGAGTCGAGGATTTCTTGGACTCGGTAGATGTTTTCATCCGCGTGATCCACAGGAGGGGGAGGACGTACGTCGTCAGCACCAGACCCTGGGGAAGAAGGACTGAGAGGATTAGTGTAGGGCTTGAGTAGTGAGACATGGAAGGAAGGTGAGATGCGGTAATGTGCAGGGAGTGATAACCGGTAGGTGACTTCGTTGATCTGCCTCTGAATAGCGAACGGACCGATGTACCTGGGACTCAGCTTGCGGCAGGGTTGTCGGAGGCGGATGTCCTGGTGGAGAGCCAGACCATTTGCCCTGGTCGGTATAATGGGGTTGTAGATCTTCTGGCGTCGGCCTGGTTCTTATGTCTCCGAACAGCCCTCTGCAGATGGATGTGTGCTGAGTCCCAGACCCTCTCGCTCTCCTGGAACAAGTGATGGACCGTTGGAACGTCCGATGGCTCTCCTGACCAGGGGAATAGTGGTGGCTGGAAGCCGAGTATGCACTGGAGGGGCGTGAGCCCCGTGGTAGACTGTTGCAGGGAGTTCTGTGCATACTCGGCCCAGGGAAGGTAACGGCTCCAGTCGTCCTGATGATCGTGGCAATATATCTCCCGATCTCCTGTATCTTTCGCTCAGTCTGGCCATTGGACTGTGGGTGGTAACCTGAGGTTAAACTGACAGACACTCCCAGGAGGTTAAAGAAGGACTTCCAAACTCGGGAGATAAATTGTGGGCCGCGGTCTGAGACGATGTCTTCTGGTATGCCAAAATGTCGGAAGATGTGAGTAAATAAGGTTTCAGCAGTCTCGAAAGCAGTGGGTAAACCAGGTAGTGGGATGAGTTTACATGCTTTTGAAAACCAATCAACTACAACTAGGATGCAGGTATGGGAGTCAGAGGATGGTAGGTCGGTTATGAAATCTACACTGAGATGGGACCAAGGTCTAGTGGGTATTGGAAGTGGCACGAGTTTTCCCTCCGGGAGACGTTGAGGAACTTTGGCCATGGCACAGACTGAGCAGCTCTTCACGTACTGGGAGACATCCTGGGTCATATTGGGCCACCAGTAGCGTTGCTGTATGAGCGAGAGGGTTTGTTGGCTGCCTGCGTGTCCAGAGCCCGGAGTCCATGAGGGACAGACGCAAGCGGGTTGGAACATAAGTCCGTCCCTCAGGACCTCCTGGCGGAGCAGGTTCTGTCCGTGTGGCATCGGCAATGTGATCATCTAGGCTCCACTGAATGGACTGACTATCAAGGCTGGAGGGAGAACAGATTCTGGGTTGGATGTGATGATGTCGGGTTGGTATAGACGGGAAAGGGAATCGGCCTTGATATTCTTGTCTCCTGGGCGGTAAGTGACTTTGAAGTTGAACCGGGTGAAGAAGAGTTTGACGTGTATTGAGTCTTTTGGCGTCTCGGAGGTATTCTAGGTTTCTGTGGTCGGTGATGACGACAAACGGATGTTTAGCTCCCTCCAGCCAGTGTCTCCATTCCTCCAGGGCGAGTTTGATCGCCAGTAGTTCCCGGTTGCCTATGTCATAGTTCTGCTCAGCCGGGGACAGCTTTTTGGAATAGTAGGCGCATGGATGGAGCTGGAGAGGTGTCCCCTGCCGCTGTGAAAGAACCGCTCCTACCCCGTTGGTTGAGGCGTCTACCTCGACGAGAAATGGAAGATCTGGGTTGGGATGGACGAGGGTAGGAGCGGAACTGTAGGAGGTCTTAAGCTTCTCGAAGGCATCGGTGGCTTCGGTGGTCCAGGACAGAGACTTGGACCCTTTTTTCAGGAGTGAGGTGATGGGCGCACTGATTTGGCTGAAGCCTTTGATGAATCGGCGGTAAAAGTTTGCAAAGCCCAGGAAGTGTTGAAGCTCTTTGATATTGGAGGGTTGAGGCCAGTTGAACACAGCTTCCACCTTCCTTTGGTCCATGGTGATTCCATGTGGTGTGATTACGTACACCAGGAAGTGAATAGTTTCCTTATGGAACTCGCACTTTTCCAATTTCAGGTAGAGCTGGTGGTCGCGCAGCCGTTGAAGGACAGATTTAACGTGGAGGTGGTGCTCGGTCAGGTTGGCAGAGTAAATGAGGATATTGTCAATGTAGATGATGACAAACTGATGTAGGTAGTCTCTGAAAATCTCGTTCATAAATCCTTGGAATATAGCGGGTGCGTTGGACAGACCGAAGGGCATGACCCTGTACTCATAGTGGCCAGCAGGTGTGATGAAGGCTGTCTTCCATTCGTCACCTTTCCTTATGCGCACCAAATTGTAGGCACCGTGCAGGTCCAGTTTAGAGAAGACACAAGCACCACGGAGTTGTTCTAAGGCGGCTGGGACCAGAGGAAGGAGATAGCGGAACTTGACGGTGGAGTTGTTGAGGGTCCGGTAGTCGATACAGGGGCGCAAGCCACCGTCCTTCTTACTCACAAAGAAGAAGCTGGAAGCGGCAGGGGACGTAGAGGGATGAATGTAGTCTTGCCGGAGAGCCTCCTCAATGTACTCCTCCATGGCCTTCTGCTCCGGGATGGACAGCGGGTAGATCTTCCCACGCGGCAACACCGCCTCAGGCAGCAGGTCGATCGCACAGCCCCATGGCCGATGTGGTGGAAGCTTGGTAGCCAGTTGTTTGTTAAAAACATCCTGGAATGCCCAGTAGGGAGCTGGTATCTCTTGGATTTTGATGGTGGGAGGACTTTCGACGGAAGTGGAACCTATGGTAACCTCATGTACCGGAGTGGGAGAGGTGTGAGGAATCTTTTTAACAGCGTGCAGGCAGTGAGAGAAACAGACATCTCCCCATTGCAGAATCTCACCGGAGGACCAGGCGATGTTAGGGGAATGAAGTTCCAGCCACGGGTGTCCCAGGATGAGGTCAGCGGTGGAACCCTTCAGCACCAGAAACGTGAGCTCCTCTTCGTGTAGACAGCCGATCCTCATGGTGATGACGGGGCTGCTGTGACCGATCTGCCCTTGACCGAGCGGTTTCCCCAGAATGGATTGTACATGAAGGGTGTGAGCAATGGGTCTTTGACGGGTCTGAAGTTTTTGCAAAGTGGAGAGTGATATAAAGTTGCCAGCGGATCCAGAGTCGATAACGCTTGCGATGATGCGACGTTGACGTTCGGAGGCAGGTAACTGCGTGGAGTTGATGTCCATGGGTTCTGGTGCTGAACGGTTAATTGAAGCTGGGGGACGAGGAGGCGGCAGTGCAGGGCTATCGAGCTGGCAGGCAGTGTGGCGTTGATCCACACGGATGGAACCCTGTATGAGGTTCTCAAGCCCAATGACGTCATTGTAAATGGCCAGTTGTAGATGAATTTCGTGATTCAAACCTTGACGGTAAGCTGTTAATAGAGCCGGCTCATTCCAGCCGCTGGAGGCCGCCAGGGTGCGAAACTGTAAAGAGTAAGATGATACTGATGAACTACCTTGCCGTAGGCAAAATAGTTGATCCTGCACAGAGAGGGCGTTAGTGGCTTGAGAAAACACTTCACGGAAATGCTTAATAAAGGCAGTGAATGATTGAGTGACTGGGCCTTGACCATTCCACAGCACCTGTGCCCAGAGAAGGGCTCGACCGGTGAGGAGAGAAATAACAAATGCCACCTTCACGCTTTCTGATGGGAACTGTGAGGTGTTCATCTCCATATACAGCTCGCACTGCAGAAGAAAGCCACTGCACTCCCCCTCCTCGCCAGAGAAGGGCGCTGGTCGGGCCATGGGACTGACAGAGGCAGATGGTAAAGAAGTGATGGTAGGAAGTAGCACATCAGTGATTGTGACCGGGGGTGAAGTTTCCTCTTCACCGTGAGCTGTTGGTTCGTGCATTGTGGTCTGGTCTTCTGTCATGAAACGGAAGGACACACAGGATGATGGTTAGTGATATTTATTTTTTGCACTCAGGAACAGTCATGGCAGGGAGATAGTATCGGGATGTTTAGTGATGAAGAGATGTAAGCAGAAGAGATGTAGTTGAGAGACTTCTTATCTGATATTGAAGGGCTGGTTGATGATACAGATGAAGGCTGAATGATGGGAACAGACAGACTGGAGATCGGTGGACCGGGATGGCAGAACGAAGTTTCTGGAGTAGGTAGAGTATACGTATCAGGTTGATTGCGGGTTCTCAGATGAGGGAGTCAGGAAGTCGTGGGAATCCGACAAGACCAGACAACTGAGTGAGGGAACTGGTGTGGTATTTAAGGGGTGCGGTGATTGAGTGCAGAGTGCTGGCAGGTGGTGAAGACAGGTGCAGATGATTAAAACTCCGGTGATGCTGAGCGAGTGGTTGAAGTGAAGAGGTCTGGCGCTGCTGTGGGTGTATCCGTGACAGTCCTAAACGACTTGCCAAATCTATAGTTTGCTAATATGAAATCTGTGGAGTGGTTAAAAAAGGTTTAATGGTTTCAACTCAAGTGTATGTAAACTTCTGACTTCAACTGCATTATGCATATTGTGGAATATTTGGAGAATATGCATGAAAAGGTAGGCTATACTGTCTTGCGTTTTTACTATGCTGTTTATTGGTTCGGTAAACTGTCTGTTGGCATCTGTTTGAATCTTCTTACAGTTGTGTATTCTTCTTTTCAACTGATTTATTTCTTATTCACAATTAAGATTTTAAATCAATGAATGTAACTAAACCATGTGTATTTTTGTAAATTTTAAAGAAATTAATGCAATGGATGTTAATGGTCATTTTATTATATTTCACTTAATTGTGATTTAGTTCTTGCACACCCAAAGTTTTGTTTCAGGCTATACCACTGGTCAAAAATATAATGTTATGGACAGTAAAAAAAAATATCAGCAAAGTCTCATTAAAAGCTTAAATTCTTGGAAAACACACAAGTTTTAAACTAGATTTATTTATAAAGATTTCTAATTTTAATCAACCCTGGATAATTATATATATATATTTTTTAATCAATGGCCATTAGTCATGGTCCATATCACTTTATAGTCTGAACATTCAGCATCATCTTTGTCCATTGATTACTTTAATATATTCTGCAGTAATGAAAATGTATCCGTAAGTTTAAGAATGAGGCAAAAATGTCTTAAACAGATCTGTGTCCCCACGGTCTGCCCTCACTGCTGGTGTAATGAGGGTGAGCTCGTGACTGGTGTCTAAAGTGGAACACACAGGCAGTGGAACCAGCCGCTCCATTCAGCCCACACAAGCGGTCTTTCTATGACCAGCTGTGGCCCTCAGATTAAATTAGACGACACAAACACACGCTTCAAATTATGCATACGATGCTAAAAGTGATTCAAAGGGTTATAGATGAATGTTCCAGAAATCAGATGGCAGGAGAACAAAAACTGAATTCATCCAATAGCTTTGTGTGAGGAACAGACTTAAATTTTAGTCATTATTTACTGATAGTCTATCCCATCCAAACCCTCTATGGACACATTGGAGAAAGAATCACCATTGGCTAGTGAGTTTTTGTTTTTTCACCACATGTCAGCAAAATGCAACTAATACTACAGTAGATATTAAGAAAACCGAGAAGGGGGCATCATCAAATATACAAACATATAAGTTGCATTACGCTTACATGTGCTCAAAAAAAACAACAATTGGGTGAACTGTTCTTTAAGAAAAGGTTGTCTATACCTTCACTGTCCTTTTGACTTATTTAGGGCACATGGTTTATTTGTTTGGTCTGATCTGGAGTGTGATTCTGCCTCCCCATGTCTCTTTTCACATTGTACTACTTGATTGTATTTCATTATTTGATTGTTTTTTTGTAAATGTATCAACATGAAATTAAATCTGAAGCTAGGTAATGACAACAAAAATGGAAAGTGTTGCTCGCTTTACTTTTAAAAATGTATAAATATATATATTTTCATACATATGCAGTGGTGGCCAAATATATTTGCACCCTTGGTAAATATGAGTAAAGAAGGCAGTGAAAAATGTCTTTATTGTTTATTCTTTTGATCTTTCATTCAAAATATTCACAAAAATATATCATCTAATGGATAAACAATTGCGAACACAAGTTTTATAAAAAAAATACTAATATTTTTGTCAAATATATGTGTGGCACAATTATTTGCACCCCTAGAAATTCTTATGAGTAAAATATATCTGAAGTATATTTCCATTCATATTTCAATTTTTTTTAGTTCACCTGGGTAACTAGGAACATGAAATTGTTCAGACATGACTAGGGTATAAATATGAGTTAACATACAAGTCAAATTCCCTTAGTCATCAATCATATTGGGTTAGACTGAAGAATATACTGTAGTTCTGATGTGCGGCAAAAGGTTGTTGAGCTGGAAATGGAAAATGGCTATAAGAAAATAGCCAAAGCATTGAAAATACCCATTTTCACTATCAGGAAAATAATTAACAAGATCCAATCAACTGGAGAAGATTCTTCACGGATCAAAGCTGGAAAATTGCAGAAATTATTTGGGTCTTGGGGTCAGAAAGACTTCAAAACTACAATCAGACATCACCTATATCACCATAAGTTTTTTGGGAGGGTTTCAAGAAAAAAGCAGATACTACTCAAACTTCAAATGCGACTGGGTTCTATAGTCAGATAAAACAAAAATGTAGCTTTTTGTCTTTGTTTGGCACACATAGAGAGGTAGCCATATGGAAAAGTACCCCAAGACCACAGTTAAATATCATTGTGAATCTTTAATATTGTGGGGCTGTTTTTATGCCAGAGGTCCTGGACATCTTGTTCGGATACATGGCATAATGGACTCTATCAAATACCAACAGATAAAAAAATCAAAACCTGACTGCCTCAGCCAGAAAACTTAAAATGAGCTGTGGTTGGATCTTTCAGCAGGGCAGTGATCTAAAACAAACATCAAAATCAACACAAAAATGGTTCACTGACCACTAAATCAAGGTTCTGCCATGGTCATCCAAGTACCCTTACCCCATAGAAACCTGTAGGGTGATCTCGGGCAGACGTTGGCCTCCCTCGTGTTCCAGGAACATCAACTCTGGCTGAACCTGGTTGAGATGCGGGACATGGACAAAGTACGCTTCCTCAACGCCCCAGTCTCCCAGTTTGGTCTATTTGGCGACACCATGGAGGACTTCACCCAGCAGTTTTCAGAGGTGAAGAAAAAGACGGAGGCCATTTACCACGTCATGCCCCGCCGTTGCACCAGCGCGGGCTGTGCTCCGTCTCCTCGCCAAGGGCATCCTCCTGCGGCTTCCAGACGACAGGCAGCTCCACCCCAACCTGGGTCCAGCTCTCAGCCCTAGTGCCCACCTTCTCCCAAACATCCTTGAGGACCCAGAAGGCTCCCAAGCGTTCCTGAGACGGACGTCCCAGGGAACGAGATGTTAGCGGTCTGCGAAGCCACACCAGGTACGTCAAAAGGTACGCGCCGCTGGGGTTGATGCATATGAGACCGCTTCAGCACTGGCTCCAGACTTGAGTCCCGAGATGGCCATGGCGATGCAGCAAGCACCATGTGTTCATCACTTTCAACCCCTGGACAGACCTCTATTTTCTGCGGACAGGAATCCCCCTACAGCAGGTGTCCCGACACATTCTTGTCAACACAGATGCCTCCAAACAGGGTTGGGGCGCTGTGTGGAATGGGTACGCAGCCGCCGGCTCATGGACGGGGCCCCCGGCAGGGTTGTTACATCAACTGCCTAGAGTTGCTAGCAGCAAAATTTGCAATGCGGAGGTTTCTCCTGCTAATACGGGGCAAGCACATCTTGATTCGATCAGATAGCACCACGACGGTAGCATACATAAATCACCAAGGCGGCGTGCGCTCTCGTCTTATGTCAACTCGACCGCCATCTCCTTTAGAGCCAGCAGCGACTCAGGTCGTTGCCAGCCACTCACATCCCACGCAACCTTAACACGGCAGCGGACGTGCCGTCACGACAAGGCAGGCTCAGCAGAGAGTGGAGTCTCCACCCCAAGACGTTCCAGCTGATTTGGGAGCGGTTCGGCAAAAGCACAGATAGACCTGTTTGCTTCCCAAGAGACCTCCCATTGCCCGCTGTGGTACTCCCTAACGAAGGCTCCCCTCGGGACAGACGCACTGGCACACAGCTGGCCCCGGGGGCTGCGCAAGTACGCATTTCCCCAGTAGGATCTACCACCGCGCCATTCCCACATGTGGCCACTCATTACCTCCCCAAAGCCTGGGCAGGTGGTGGTCTCTGTGGGGTCTTTTCCCCCTGAAAAAATAGGAGTTGGAAATGTACGCCTTCCACGATGCGTGTGATAGAGTTAAGATGGCCCCAGACACTTTAACTCTATGCGAGAAACAAAGAGAGGGAGAAGGCGTGGCTGTCGCGGCCTGCTCCCATGCTTGGCACATCGCTTTGTTCCCCCGTTCAGGGTGCCGGGAACCTTAGAAGTTTATGACAATTTTATGGGGCGTTGGGGAAGGGTATGTGCAGTCTGACGCAGCCTGTCGCTTGGCACGCAACTGCCTGCCCGCATCATTAATATACACCGCACCTGCATACATTATGGATTTGTTATACTGAAAATCAGTTTTATGTTGTGTTGATTTAAAGTATTTTGGTTGTAAATCCGGTTCCCGCTTACTTTTTACGATGAGCAAGAGACTTGTCTGCCACACTAATACAATACATATTTTACTCGCAGAGCGCAAATTTTGGTTGCATATGCGAGTGATTGTTCCTGCTATGACCGGAACACTAAGTCATAGAGTCGAACCAGATCAGTCCATGCATATATCATTAAGTCCAGTTATGTGTAGCCGATTAACTGATTCATTCAAAACAATCTGACTCAAAAGAATGATTTGTTCACCAATCGGACATCGCTACTTATCTCATGAATGCAACAACAAGAGCTAGGACGGATGTTAATGTTTTCATCAAATATCGATGTCAATTTCAAAACCTTCCTCACACAAAGTATCAAATGGCATAAGAAGACTTGGAATAAATTTCACTGGTCATTAGAACCAGAGGATTGATATCTTGAAAAAGTAGGAATGTGTCACAGCTAAAGCCGATCTGGTTGATGTGGTGTCTCCAGCAGCATCTTCCACAGCAGACACAGGAAGAGCGGCGGAGAGCCCTGCATGGAGAAGTGTGTGATGTCATTCTAATTGGTCATGGACTTTCACTTCCTGTAATCCTCTTCTATATTCTTCTTCAGGTTAAAACGGCTCTCCTGGGGAACGTTATTCTGCTTGAAGAATGCCTGCAAAGAGATTTTCACTTCCTGGATTATTGTGGAAATAAGAGCTAAAGTGAGCTTCCAGCACAGCTATATTTATCATTAAACAACTATGTGCAAACTATAAAATGGTAAAATAATATCCATCCTGATAACTTTGTCCTCTTTATTTATGAAATGACTAAAACAGGCCTGAAAAATTGACTTGTTATAGTAAAATTCACTTAATATGGTGTTTTGTTATCATTTTGAATTTGACATAATATAGTTTCATTCTATCTATCAATCTATTTCAGATATATAATATATTTAAATAATTAATCACACAAAATAATTGCCAGCCCCACTTAAAATCATTTAAAATAAGTGAGAATAAAACCTAATGTAACCCTTGTATTGTGTTCATTTAGGGTTTATATGCTGTGTGTTAGGGGGCCATTTTGACCCCTACACACTAAGAGTGTAATTTGTACTAAATCATGAAATTGTTTTAAACAAATGTTATAATCACTAACTTCAATGATTTAAAAACTTTAAAATTGTGAAGTTTTTGTTGGGTTTGTGTTATAACTTTTACCTTATTTACATCTAAATGACTAAACAACATCGTTCATTTTTATATAAAGTAAAAAAAAAAAATTATTCACTTTTACACAAACTACATGTCACAATTTTATTCAGGGACATACTGTAATGCATTGGGGGCAGATTACTGCCATCTGTTGGAGGAAACGTTAGACATGAAATTACAATATATAACCAGCAGATGTCTGCAGAGGTCAACTCATTTGCCTGATTGTGGCAAGCTGATTTTAGTATTCCAATCTTATGACTAGTTATGCATTTAGATATATGTTTAGACATTTTCAAAGACATTAAAAAAAAAAAAAAAATTTCAAGGTTTAGATTTAAAAAAAAAAAAAATGTTGGTGTTATGAAGTGTCAGTTTTTGCAATGATGCCACATTATGTTACTGACTATGGTGTAGACTTGGAGTAAAATTTTAGTCCCCATCCCTAAGCGTAAACTTTTTCACAATGGAAAGGTTAAGCTGTCTCATACTCAGCATTTGATCTGTCTGTGTGTTCTTCATTGTGGATGTGTTATGGTCCCAAACCTTCATTTATACATATGTGTTTTGCATTTGTGGCTGATTTTATTTGACAAATTCTATAAACAATGCTATCTGTTATAGTCTCACCTGTGTGTGCTTGTGTAAGAGAGAAAGAGAGCATGTGAGTTCTGCATTGTGGATGTGTTATAGTATCGCCTCTTCAGTTCTGCATTGTGACTGATTTTATTTGATAAATGTAAAAAAATGCACTGTTTTATCGTCTCACACATTCATTTCCAATAGGGGGTCAAATTTGACCCTGAGATAAAGGAAACCATGTTTTTGGTCATAAGAGACCCCAACAGAAGAGTAGGGTTAAGATGCTAAAAACAGCAAAAAATTCAAAATCTACAGTATATTTCTGACTCTAGTGAAAATGCACCACTGAGCTCTCAGTCGGTTATCAGAGTCAGCCTTAAAGTTCCTAATTGGTGCACATCTAATAGTGAAATACTAAATATTAACTGAACCGAAACCATAACTGAAGAACTGTGATATAAACTGTGAAAAATTAGAACTGGTCTACTCCATATTAAGTGTGTATTAAGTTACCGCTTCAACTGATTCAGTAATTGAGTTGAAGACCGTTCCATTAAAAAGACTGGACGGCACTCCCAACCAGCTCTGAGATGAATCACACCATTACAAACTTTGATTTGAAGCAAAAAAAAAAAAAAAAAAAAAAGTGTAGAAGACTGTGTACTTGTATAGGGGTCTGTTGACATGAATCACCATACTCCTGCATATGGGAATGATGTGTACCTTCAGCGGAGCAGGAAAGCAGCTGAGAGTGTGAGAGGCCCAGTTATGAGGTGTGAAGTTCACGATAGTCTGCAGGATGTCCTTACACCACAGAACCTGTGAAGAAATCTGCAACACAGTGAACATTAGATCAGCATCAGTGTGGTTACTCGCAGAGATCAGGGATCTTTATAACCGTCCATAACCGCAAAGAACTGCAAAGTGTGGTGTGAACTGCCAGACACATCATCGGAGGTGAGCTTCCCTCCCTCCAGGATATATATAACAGACGGTGTGTGAATAAAGCTCGGAGGATTATCAAAGACTCCAGCCACCCGAATCATGCACTGCTCTCACTGCTTCCATCAGGCAGGCGGTATCGCAGCATCAGGACCCGCACCACCCGACTACATGACAGCTTCTTCCCACAAGCAATAAGACTTTTGAACACATGATCTCTCACGATCAACAATCACTGCACTTTATTAATCATCACTCTGTCAATATATTCTCCCAATTCAGTTAGTGTATATATATTTATACCCTTATCTAGTGTATGTGTATTCTACATTGTGTGTATTGTGTACATTTGATATGTAAATTGTTGTGTAGGTATGTGTACATTTGTTATGTAAATTGTTTTGTGTAAATATGTTGTTTATTGTAAAGTGGTTTATGTCTCGTCACTGTCATTACTGCAATGTTGCTCGGAACTGCACACAAGAATTTCACCTGCTGTTGCACTCGTGTACACAGTAGTGTGACAATAAAGTGATTTGATCTTTTAAACACATAATTGTTATTTTTGAGAACATTTTCACTTCCTTCCACATATTTAGAAAACAAAAACAAAAAACAATGATGGTTTGCCAGACACAAAAGAGATACTGCATAATGTCAGACTGGATTAAACAGATACAAATAAGACAAATTGAGGAAGTTCCATTGTTACTTTAAACATGATATGCTAATGTATGACCCAGCAAGTCAAAAGTTTGGACAATCTTGAGTGAATGTTTTTTATGATCTTAAAAACATTGCGAACTAAAGACATGATTAAATGCTATGCTATGAAATAAGTTCTGTACACAAACTGTGCCTGTATATGAACTTCTTTACAAAACGAACATTTCAGTTTCATTTGTGTTTTTTTAATGGAAGAGTTGGAGTGGATAGTGAAGGAAGTAGTCAAAAGTGTCTGGCATAGGGCTGTCACAACAGGCCTATGCTGTTTCAATCTCACAACAAAAATTGGTAATATGCCATTGAGCACTCCTTTTAAAAAGTAAAAATGTTCATGTAAATTATAAATGAAAACAATGACATGTTTCCTTTATGTGTTTCATAATTATGTAAAGATTGTTTGAAGTTTAAACCATTATAATAATACAGAACTGAGAACAGTAATAACACTGAGTGTCTTTTCAATATAGCAGTGTGTGTTTTTTCTGTTCAGTATTGTTGTTTGATTAATATGTAAGGGTTAATGTACAGTCAGCCGGTTGTTATCACAAAATAAACCATGACAGGTTGATCAGGAAGTGGAGGACACTTGTATCACCCTGAAGGGGTTTATTTTGTGATAACAACCGGCTGACTGCATATTATCCCGCTTATTACATGACTACAAACCTAATACATAAATGAATGGACATAAAACATGGATTTGCATTATAATGATGTAATTATGTGATAAATAAATCACTGAACAGCTGAATTCCACATTTGGTTTGTGTAGGAGTTCTGTTCTGTTTGTGTTTATTTTGTAATTAATGAACGTCTGACTCCTCATTATCCCGCTTATTACAAGAATACTTGCCAAATAAATAAATACATGAAACATTGATTTGAAATCATTTTATTATCTTACTTGTAGAGATCACACAGTGATACGAGATATAGTAAAGATGACTCGATACACAGATGAGTGGTCTGATATGTGGATGTGCGGTTGTTCCTGAGAAATATCACACCGCTAGATCAGGGGTGGGCAACTATTTTGGTAAAGGGGCCACATCGGGCTTTAAGTAGTGCATAGGGGCCACATTGTATTCCTTTTGAGATACAATGTTCTGCATTGATTTGATTTTTTTTAACATTTAAGCCCAGAAATAGTTGTGTTCTCAATTTTCTGAAGTGTATCTGTGACTATATATTCTGCAATTGCCTGAAGTATTGAATTGCTCTGCAAAGGTATAGATACTTTTCTATCAGGCATTAAAAAACTCAATAAAGGCTGAGCTTTTACATTTATTTTACTATGTCTACTTCCCTGTTAATTTATTTTTTAATTTAACAATCTCTACATCAGGGGTCTGTTATAATATTATTATAATTTTTTTATAGAACTTTAATGTTTGGGCAAAGCGGGCGAGTTCTTTTTTCTAAAACTTTTACATTGAAAAACAGTTTACATTGTTTACATGCTAAAAGGGCCATGCTGCGGGTCTCCTCGATGGTTTGACTTTCAGCACACAACTGAATAACACCGGCTGCATGACTATGATAAATAATTACTGCAAGAGTTGGATTAACATACAGGCGCGAAGGGACTTCAACATTTCTAAATTGCACAAATAATAAATACATATACATATTCATCTCTGGCTTTGCTTGCGTGTCAATGATGCCGAGATCTACTTTTATATTTAATTTAATCACATAGAAGGTTTACCTGCAAATTAGCACCAAACATCACAAGCAGCCTCAAGAATGGACACAGAGCGGCCGTATAAAACTTTTCCTTGAGCAGAATATTGCACTACAGATCGCCTTTGAAGTTTGTTCAAAGGGGAAATCGAGACATGCATTGTTGCCAGATTCCAGAAAATAAGTATAACATTAGGCGGAATATTTCCAATTTGCTTAAGTATAAATCTCAAACTTATCTGGCAACCCTGAGCATGTTAAATGCTTGTGGAGATGCATTAGTGACACCGGTAGCAAGCCTTTGGCAACAATGAGTTTTCCGCAAAGCTCATTTGCATGTGAAAATTTATGAGTGGCGAATTTGCAGCAACTCTAGATTATTTGTACGGGTATACTTGTGAAACAGTGAGTATTTCAACGTTTACGGATTGTCCCCATTCCCTTCCATTGTAAGTGTCTCACTGGAACACTGATTTAAGCTTTTTTTTTTTTAAAGAAAAGGAGAGACACGTCAAAATTATCATTATGCCACACATGCAGTCATTTGACCTTAACTTGTATTGAACCCGGAATATTCCTTTAACAACAGCCGGTGATGTTTCTGGTCTATTTATTAAATAATCTTTTGTTTCTAACCAAATTTATTAGCATGTAGATAAAGTAAATAAAGTAACATTTTATACCAGTAGATTTCCATTAAAATAAAGTAGGACACAGGTTATTTACTTAATTAACTGTAGTGAAATGTACTTGAGCTCACAGCTGATTGGTCCGTGTTTGCTGCACGTCATTTATAATGTACACAGTCTCAAGCTGATCCATAGACATTCAGTCTATTTTGTGATCCTACACACTTTCACAAATGTTTCATCGGTTGAAACGGAGGCTCAAATAAAAGTAGTTAGTAAATAAAGTTACAGTACACGTCGAAGATGATGTGAGCTTTATGAAAATAAATAATGGGTGTGGATATGTGTGGTCCTATTAAACCCTCATAATATTTTGATAGTCAACAAATGCACCTTAAAATACTGAGTGAAAGCATCTCTCATTATAGTTACTGCACAAACTTTTGTAGAAATAAAATCCACAGATCTCAGCAAGATATCACCCAGAGTCAGTTTAGTGCATAAAGATCTCATGTAGAAGGAACTAAAGCACTCTCTGCATTGCAGTAGAGTAACAAAGCTCCCCAGAATCCTTCAGCCATCAAATTGATCCTTTCACAGGAGGAAGCCCACAGGGAACACAGTTCCTGTATAGTGGAAGGCACCGTGGTGCCCCCAACAGAGCACTGATGTCTGCATAACATTTTTCACTGGCCTATGAGGAACGAGCATCAGGGATTCTAAAGCCTTCACAATGCACTCTGTCCAGCATGAGCTGAATCTGAATCTTTTTGGCCATGTCAAAATATAATAATTTATCATTTTTTTATTTTATTTTCAATTTGTCATTCCACTAAATAATGTTTTCATTAATTTTCAAATTATGAATGTTTGTTTGTTTATTTATTTGTTTTCATGTTATCCAGTTAAACTTCTGGAATCACGTGAGACAACAGCATGACGTCAATTTCCGTGAATCGTTCCTATGGGCACAGAGCCAACAAAAGGGCCTCTGTTAAGAAACCTCCACTAGTGTTTCCACTGAAACCTGTTTGGTTGTGAAGAGTCTTGTCTTTAGTTTAATTTGATTTGCTGCTTTAAAAAATCCATTCATATTTCACACATCAGCGCTGATAAACATGAAGTCAACATACATGCATTTGGAGTCATTATTCCCTGATAAGTTGTTTGAGTTATTTGGATAACTTTCAACATTAACACATCTGTGGGTCATTTCGCTTCATTTAAATGTACTTTTGTTGTTGTTGTTGTTATCACTGTGCAATACAGCTCTATTTATTAAAGCGATAGTTCACCCAAAAATACATTTTCTCTCATTTATCTTTTTTGCACCAAAAGCGATTGAATTGTTTTAGAAGACATTAATTTAACAGCTGGACTCATATGGATGACATTTATGCTGACTGTTGGTTATTTTTGGAATGTGTCTTTCAGAGGCTTTATATGGTATTAAGATGAAAATAAGATGCATTTCTAACTGTTCTGAGACCAGTGCAGACAGACAGCACACTGGAGGTTAAGTCATTCACTAAACAGGGAGCAAGGGAGCATCCTATAGCTCTCCTATAACTGTTCTGAGACCAGTGCAGACAGACAGCACACTGGAGGTTAAGTAATGCACTAAATAGGGAGCAAGGGAGCATCCTATATCTCTCTATGCAGTTAAGTGCGTTCACTCCTAAAATCTGATAAAAAGTTCAGTTTCAGACTGCAGATGATGTTTGGATCATGGGACAATGATCATCAGTACATAGATTCACCATTTATAATGGATCATTTTATTTGAACATGGTTGACAGTGATTGGATGATGCTGGACATTACTTTCAATCTGAATGAATTATTCAACTTTACAGAAAATCAGCTGTAATGTCTGTAACATCTCAAAACCATGAATAATCAACACTCCTGGACATATAATAAACTATTTGATGATCTTACTTTATATAGATTGGTGTTATTTAAAATGTCACGCTTAATCCTGCTGTACACATATGTGGACATACATTTTTAAGAAAATTATTTGCTCTATATTTTTTTTTCTTGTTTATTTGGTACTACTAGTTACAAACCAAAAAGGGAAATGGAAAATACACACATATGTTACGCTCTGGTCTATAGGAGGTTAAAGGTGCACTCAGTAATTTAAAACGTTTGATTATTTTGGAAAAACAGACACAAAAGAACGCACATTAAGCATGTTCAACCAAACCGCATGTTGGCAATGCGGTGGCCAAACGATCGCATCTGCATTCACATACTAGTGTAGAGTTTGCAATTTGCGGTAAGTCATGGCATCCGCTCATGTTATTTCTTCCTGCATTGCATGTTACATGTTTACAATAGCCTCCTCCATCAGCAGTGAGGGATTCACTTGTGATAAATGTAAGGAATTAGTCAGGCTACGGAGAAGGTTATTGAGTTAGAGATCCGAACGCTAGTGGAGGTCAGTGAGAAAGAGAAGCCGGTAGATGCTGTTTTGGATGCGAGTAGTACAGAAGAGCAACATACACACATTGGTTCTGGCTGTAGAGCCCCTGCAGCAGGGCATTTGGGTGACGTCTCGGCGGCATACTCGCTCAACAAAGCGACACCACTCTCCCGTTCCTGTTAGGGTTTCCAATCGATTCTTCCCACTCAGTGATACACCCACTGAGAATCATGTTGAAAGAGCCCTTGTTATTGTCGATTCTATTGTAAGGAACGTGGAAATAGAGACTCCAGCCACTATTGTTAATTGCATTTCGGGGGCCAGAGAGTCTGACATCAAATCAAATTTACAAGTCCTGGCTAATGCTAAATGTGGATTTTCTAAAATTGTTATCCATGTCGGCACTAACGATGTCCGGCTTCGCCAGTCGGAAATCACTAAAGATAATGTTAAAGAGGTGTGCAAATTTGCAAAAACGATATCAGACACTGTAATATGCTTTGGTCTCCTCCCTGCTTGTCGTGGTGACGAGGTTTATAGTAGATTAGTGTCACTGAATGGCTGGATGTCTGAGTGGAGTCTGAAGAATAAAATTGGATTTATAGACAATTGGAAGAGTTTTTGGGGTAGACCTGACCTGCTAAAGAGAGACGGACTCCATCCCTACAGGGAAGGTGCCGCTCTCCTCTCTAGTAATCTGGCTCATAGTCTTAATGACAGTATTTGACTAACTGGGGCCCAGGTCAGGAAGCAGACAAACTGGTTAATCCGAACGTCTGCTAGCTGCCTTGAGACGTCACACAGGTCACATAAACATAAACACATAGAGACTGTATCACCTAGATATCTCATAGAGACTGTGTCTATTCCCCGAACTACCAAACACAATACCCTCAATAAATCATTTAGAAAAAATTTGATTGTCAAACTTGAACAAAACAAACAAATTAAAAATACACATCATATGAAAATAGGGCTACTAAACATTAGATCACTTTCTACCAAAGCACTAATTGTTAATGAAATGATTACAGATCATAGATTGAATGTACTGTTTGACTGAAACATGGATTAAACTGGATGAATATATTAGTTTAAATGAATCTACTCCCCCAGGTTATTGTAATTAACATGAGCCTCATCTGAAGGTTCGAGGAGGAGGTGTTGCTACAATTTACAGTGAAGTTTTCAGTGTTACTCAGATGACAGGATACAAATGTAAGTCTTTTGAACTAATAATGCTTAATGTGACACCGTCAGATATAAATAAAAAATATCTGTTGTCTTTTGTCCTTGCTACAATGTATAGATCACCTGGGCCTTATTCTGATTTCCTTAGTGAATTTGGTAATTTTTTATCAGATCTTGTAGTTACTGTAGATAGAGCTTTATTTGTTGGTGACTTTAACATTCACATAGATAATGAAAATGACACATTGGCATTAGCATTTATTGATATTCTCAACTCTCTTGGAGTCAGACAAAATGTAACAGGACCAACTCATCGCCATAATCATACGCTAGATTTAATTCTGTCATATGGAGTTGATGTTGATAATATATAAATTCTGCCGCAGAGCAATGACATCTCGGATCATTACCTCGTCTCTTGTATGCTGCAATCAGCTAATTTTACTCAATCTACACCACGCTGTCATTCAGGTAGAACTATTCTTTCGACCACTAAAGATAGCTTCACTAATAATCTTCCAGATCTATCTCATACACTCAATAAACCCCAAAGCCCAGAAGAACTTGATGTAATAACAAAAAATATAAATGCAGTCTTCTCTAGCACCCTTGATATTTTCTTTAAGAAAATTAAAGAAATAAGCCCTGCATCATGGTACAATGATCACACTCATGCTCTCAAGAGAGCAGCTCAGAAAATGGAGCGCATGTGGAAAAATACAAAATTAGAAGTATTTCGTGGTGCATGGAAGGATAGTGTCTGTAGCTACAGACAGGCACTAAAAGCTGCCAGGTCAGCATATTTGAGTAAACTCATAGAAAATAAGCACAACAATCCTAGATGTTTATTCAGTACTGTGGCTAAATTGGTTAGGAATAAGGCCTCAACAGAACCAGATATTACGTCACAGCTCAAGAGTAATGACTTCATGAATTTCTTTACAGATAAAATTGAAATAATCCTAAATAAAATTGGAATTATGCAATCATCTGTCATAGCACCTCAGAAAACAGTGACTAATAATTTTCCACATGTGCAACTTCAATCCTTCTCTGTCATAGGTCATGAAGAGCTAACAAATCTTATAGAAACATCAAAAGCCACAACATGTTTGTTAGAGCCTATACCATCTAAGATCTTATAAGAGGTATCTCCTGTAATTTCAGAACCTCTTCTTAATAATCTTAATGTTATTAACTCCATGCTATGCTTAGGACATGTCCCAAGAAACTTTAAAATGGCAGTTATCAAACAGTTATTAAGAAGCCACAACTTGATCCTGGAGAACTGGCTAATTATAGACCGATTTCAAATCTCCCGTTTATGTCAAAAATACTAGAAAAGGTAGTATCCACCTAAATATGTTCATTTCTACAGAGAAATAGTATGAAGAATTTCATTCAGGATTTAGGCCTCATCACAGTATAGAAACTGAGTTATCAGAGTTACAAATGACTTTCTCTTATCATCTGATCACGGCTGCATTTCTCTTCTAGCGCTTTTAGATCTTAGTGCTGCATTCGACACGATAGACCAAAACATTCTCTTGAATAGGCTAGAGAATTATGTTGGCATTTGTGGAGTTGCATTAGCATGGTTTAGGTCATATTTATCAGACCGCTACCACTTTGTCTATGTAAATGAGGAATTGTCAAACCAAACAAAAGTAAAATATGGAGTGCCACAGGGATCAGTTTTAGGGCCTCTGCTATTCTCCATGTATATGCTTCCCCTGGAAGATATTATCAGGAATCGTGGAATAAGGTTCCACTGCAATGTCGACGATACACAACTTTATATTTCTTCAAAACCTGATGAGACTTCACAATTCTCTTGTGGCAGGGCGGAGGGTGGGGCTGGGTCATGATCCTACACACCCGGTCCCGTATTAGGCTAATCAAGCCTCCGAGAGGGATAAAGGCCGATCGCAGGGGATGTTGCGGGAGAGAGAGATCGTTTACAGACATGTCCGTCAGGATCGGAAGAACCGCTGCCAGGGTCGGGGGAGACCCCTTCGGCTCCCCGAGAACGCGGCGGGGCATTCCGTCCGCCAGGGGCTGGAGGACTGCCTCCAATCCGCCCGGAGAGGTGTGGCTGTCATCCGTTAGAAGGTGGAGGAGTGGCCGAGGAACAAGCTACGGCGTATTGGAGAACCGTCGAGTAAGTGTCTGTATTTTTTTTTCATCTCTCTCTCCTCTCTCTCTCTCACTGCCGCTCTGCGTTGGCCTTTTCCCTCTCTTTTAAATTGTAGTGTTTTTTTGGGGGTACTACACTGTTACAGGAAGTACCCCCCCACATTTTAATAATTTTTGTTTCCCTCCCCTTGTCCCCTCCCTTGTCCAGGTAGACGGGGATGACCTGCCGACAGATGGCGCGGAGGGCGTGCCCCTCCCCAGGGAAGGGGGGGGGGGGTGTACGTCAGGCCGGGGGCTCCCCAGCCTGAAAGAACGAGGGGGGGAATGTGGCAGGGCGGAGGGCGGGGCCAGGTCGTGATCCTACACACCCGGTCCCGTATTAGGCTAATCAAGCCTCCGAGAGGGATAAAGGCCGATCGCAGGGGATGGTGCAGGAGAGAGAGAGATCGTTTACGGACATGTCCGTCATGTATGTGTTTGTGTATTTTGTTTTAAGTTTATTATTAAACTATTATTTATTGTCAAGCCGGTTCTCGCCTCCTCCTTGCCCGTCTAAATTCCTTGTTACATCTCTAAATTAGCAGAGTGTATCAATGAAATAAAAGATTGGATGGCCAGAAATTTCCTTCTACTCAATTCTGACAAAACAGAGGTACTAATTATTGGACAAAAAACTCAAAAAATAAGCCACTACAATATAATTTGACTCTCGATGGATGTACTGTTACATCATCTTCAACAGCGAAGAACTTAGGTGTTATATTTTATACCAATCTGTCCTTTGAAAATCAGATTACCAGTGTTTGTAGAACAGCATTCTTCCACCTAAGAAATATTGCTAAATTAAGGCACATGCTCTCTGTTGCTGATGCCAAAAAACTAATTCATGCATTCATGACCTCAAGACTAGATTATTGTAATGCATTACTGGGAGGATGTCCAGCAAGATCAATAAATAAACTTCAATTGGTTCAAAATGCAGCAGCCAGAGTGCTAACAAGAACCAAGAAATATGATCATATTAGTCCCATTTTATTATCGTTACATTGTTACCTGTTAAATTCCATATTAACTTTAAAATTCTGTTAACTACGTACAAAGCTTTGAACGGTCTCTGCAGTACTAAAGTGATCTTCTAGAATCAGAATCACGCTATATTCCAACACGTTCATTAAGATCACAAAATTCTGACCTGTTAATAGTTCCTAGAATATCAAAATCCACAAAAGGAGGAAGATCCTTTTCATATTTGGCTCGTAAACTATGGAATAGTCTCCCTAACACTGTTCGAGATGCAGACACACTCCCTCAGTTTAAGTCTAGACTAAATATTCATCCATTTATCCAGACATACACCTAATTTATCCTCCAACCCACAATTATGCTTGCTTTAGTTGGGTCTGCCGGAACCAGAAACCAGAAACATTGATCATGCAACCCGATATCACGCCGAGGCGTGAAATAGACACGCCGGTCCACTCGCGGATGCGTGTCGGTGTCACGCTTTGCCTCCTCCAGGCGTGTACATGACACGCGCGCGTCTACGTAGAATACCGTCAGGGGGCGATCGTTTCCTCGACGCCAACAACTCTCCGCGCACCAGAGAGGAAGCGATACCGTTGTCGTCGCGTTGCACGTTCGTGCGGGCGGGATGCCGGCCAATTTCGCCGGTTACTTTCACTTGTGACCATATGTGACAAATAAAGGTTCATTACATAGTGCTGCTTTCATGAAGAAATCCTAACGTTGCTGTAGCCTAACGTTGTTATACGTGTGTGTGTGTGTGTGTGTGTGTGTGTGTGTGTGTGTGTGTGTGTGTGGGCTGTCGAGTATCTTGTGCTGATGTAAATAAACAAATAAATATATATATATATATAAATATATATATATAAATATATATATATATATATATATATATATTTATTTAAAAAGTGTATTTATATACAAAAATAAACCCGGAAGTGGAGAACGCGATGTATCGCTTCCTCTTTGGTGCGCGGACAGTTGTTGGCGTCGAGGAAACGATCGCCCCCTGCCGGTATTCTACGTAGACGCGCGCGTGTCATGTACACGCCTGGAGGAGGCAAAGCGTGAAATAGACACGCATCCGCGAGTGGACCGGCGTGTCTATTTCACGCCTCGGCGTGATACCGGGTTGGATCATGATCTATAACTCTGCAATAAATTGAAGGCATCTATGCTTATATTATTATATTTATTTTCCTTTCTCAACCTCGGGACTCCTATCCTGAGGTCACTAGAACCGCTGGATCCAGCACCATTCCTGCTTCATGTTGGACTCCACTGCTACATGTCATTGAATGATGATGACTAAATGCAGCCGGTGCCAGCCAAACATCACTTCACTCTATTACAATGGACTTCAGAATCCCAACAGAACAAATACAACAATACAAATATAACAATTGAAGTGTGTGTGTGTGTGTGTGTGTGTGTGTGTGTGTGTGTGAGTGTGTGTGTGTGTGTGTGTAGGGGAGAGAGTTGGCAGTATGAGTGTTTGTGAGAGGTGCACGCTGGTTCACGGAGAGTAAGCAATGTACCTAAACGATGACTGTGGGCAATACTGCAGGACGCAGAGTGAGAGTACAACAAATGGGAATAAAGGTAGGTCAGAAGCTTCCTCTTTAGACCTTAAATTTTCACCGTCACACCTTGACTGTGGAGCTCTTCGGCGGTTGAAGATGAACTCATGCCACTCCACGTTCCCTCAAGCAGTGCAAGCAACGGTGATGAAAAAAAGCAAACAAGCCTCACTCTCTGGTGATGAGCACTTGTGAAATTAGTCCCTTTGTTGTTCTGGCCTCTCTTCTCCGATCGCGTTCCTTATCCACATCGCTGTACACAAAAACAAACTTTCTTTCTCCACTCAGCTTGCACACCTTAACTTCAAATCACTCCAGACTCAAATCTCTCTTTTTCCTGGACATCCTCCCCAATAACCATCTTCCTGGTTACCGTTAAAGCTTACATTATTGTTGACACCTGTTGATCTGACAAGCAGCCATATTAGTAGTTGGTGGTGGTGGTGGATCCTTAAAGGGGCAGTGCATAGTTCTGCTATGCCACAAACCGCTCATGCACAAATCAGACCACTCATCTGTGTATCGAGTCATCTTTACTATATCTCGTATCACTGTGTGATCTCTACAAGTAAGATAATAAAATGATTTCAAATCAATGTTTCATGTATTTATTTATTTGGCAAGTATTCTTGTAATAAGCGGGATAATGAGGAGTCAGACGTTCATTAATTACAAAATAAACACAAACAGAACAGAACTCCTACACAAACCAAATGTGGAATTCAGCTGTTCAGTGATTTATTTATCACATAATTACATCATTATAATGCAAATCAATGTTTTATGTCCATATATTTATTTATTTGGTTAGTGGTCATGTAATAAGCGGGATAATGTACAGTCAGCCGGTTGTTATCTGCTTTGTGTCGGGGTCTTGATGAACTGTTGGGGTTTACTTTGGGATTACAACCGGCTGACTGTACATTATCCTGTACTAAATATCTCAGGATTATCTGCTATCTCGAAGCATTTTCTTGTTTAATTAAGGCGGGTTTTCTAAATGTCAAATTTTATAATATGCTGTGTTCCAAAACTAATGAAAACTAAAAATAATAATAATAAATTCATTCAAGGTCACTTTTTACACATTTTTGTCAGTTTAGGAGTTACAAAAATGTAATTAAGTTGATTTTTTTCCAACTACGAATGCTTTATATTTCAAAGAGCACTTGTATGTTATTTAGATCAAGTGTACTTCCTCAGAAGTGAGTGAGGCACTTCCTATTTTGGAACGAGGAAATGAGGGCTGCAGCAGTTCTCAAAAGTGCAACTAAATGAATTGCATTGTTGCTGAAGAGCAGGAGCTGGGGCCACATTCACACAAAATCCAAAGGGCCATGTATCGAACTCCATGCTGTATACAAATAAACAGCTTTTAGTCTTTGAGTGAAACAATATGCTTGTTATATTATATTAATTCATGAATGACTGTAGACGGAGGACATCTCTGAAAAAGCCATTTAAATGTGCATCTCTGCATTTGACAGCAGTCTAGACTTTGTTAGCACAATAATGTTGCATACTGGTTGCATAAAATATTTCGTAAAGGTAAAATACTTTGAATAGGCTACTTTACAATGCTACTACTGCTTTGAGGTTTTCATCTGTTTGTAAGCAAGTTTATATCTTGTTTGATTGCGTGACATCAATTATGTTATACACGTCGCAGTGCCTTTTGAATGACAAACAAGAAGAAAAAAAGACATATTCCAGAAAATATGCACTTTAATGTTAATTTAATGCAAATATTTCCATGTTTATTTCTCAGCTGTTTTATTTTTGACCTTATTCTAAAAGTTTTTGTTCCCATACTGTGCATACGGAAAGTATTCACAGCACTTTTTCCACATTTTGTTGTTACAGCCTTATTCCAAAATGGATTAAATTCATTATTTTCCTAAAAATTCTACAAACAATACCCCATAATGACAACGTGAAAGAAGTTTGTTTGAAATCTTTACAAATATATATATAAAAAAATGTTTTTTTAAATCACATGTACATAAGTATTCACAGAATTCGCTCAATATTTTGTTGAAGCACCTTTGGCACCAATTACAGGCTCAAGTCTTTTTGTGTATAATGCTACAAGCTCGGCACACCTATTTTCATCTTTCCCTCGATCCCGACTAGTCTCCCAGTTCCTGCCGCTGAAAAACATCCCCACAACATGATGCTGCCACCACCATGCTTCACTGTAGGGATGGGTATTGGCCAGGTGATGAGCGGTGCCTAGTTTCCTCCAGACATGACGCTTGCCATTCAGGCCAAAGAGTTCAATATTTGTTTCATCAGACCAGAGAATTTAGATTCTCATGGTCTGAGAGTCCTTCAGGTGCCTTTTGGCAAACTCCAGGCGGGCTGTCATGTGCCTTTTACTGAGGAGTGGCTTCCGTCTGGCAACTCTACCATACAGGCCTGATTGGTGGAGTGCTGCAGAGATGGTTGTTCTTCTGGACGGTTCTCCTCTCTCTCCACAGAGAAATGCTGAAGCTCTGTCAGAGTGACCATCGGGTTCTTGGTCACCTCCTTGTCTAAGGCCCTTCTCCCCGATCACTCAGTTTGGTCGGGCGGCCAGCTCTAGGAAGAGTCCTGGTGGTTCCAAATTTTTTTCCATTTATGGATGATGGAGGCCACTGTGCTCAATGAGACCTTCAATGCAGCAGAAATGTTTCTGTACCCTTCCCCAGATCTGTGCCTCGATACAATCCTGTCTCGGAGGTCTACAGACAATTCCTTGGACTCATGGCTTGTTTTGTGCTCTGACATGCACTGTTAACTGTGGGACCTTATATAGATAGGTGTGTGCCTTTCCAAATCATGTCCAATCAACTGAATTTACCACAGGTGGACTCCAATCAAGTTGTAGAAACATCTCAAGGATGATCAGTGGAAACAGGATGCACCTGAGCTCAATTTTGAGTGTCATGGCAAAGGGTGTGAATACTTATGTAAATGTGATTTTTTTTTTTGTTGATTTTTTTTGATTTTTAATAAATTTGCAAAGATTTCAAACAAACTTCTTTCACATTGTCATTATGGGGTATTGTTTAAGGAATTTTGAGGAAAATAATGAATTTCATCCATTTTGGAATAAGGCTGTAACAACAAAATGTGGAAAAAGTAAAGAGCTGGGAATACTTTCTGGATACACTGTACTTCAGCTTCTTAATTTTTTCCATTTTATCACATTGTTAATGTTTATGGCACAATGATTATTTTCCATAATCATGAATCTGTCAATAAAGAGTTATGTAATATGTTGCATGTATGTTGAGTACATATCATTTTCATAAGGCGAGATGTCTTAAATTCAAACCCAATCCTAAATTATTTGCAATGGACTTCAATCTGTGAGAAAGAAATCTGTGAGAACGCTCTATGTAATTAAATTGGTTTTAGATCATTTGTATTTTTTAATTGTATGTATCTTGCCTGTAAGTTTGTGTTTTGTTAAGTTTTATTGTTAAATGAAGAAATAACAGGTGTTCACATGTGAGAGTGCATGTGCTTATTTAAATCAAAAGACAGTATGTGTGGTCTCATGAGAACTACTTCTGGACTGGAAATTTGAAAATTAGCTCTTTAAACTTCAGAAAGTGTACTGATAAGACAAATCGGCTCTTCACAAGAACAAAAGCAATCCCACATGATCTCTAAGTCAGATCCAACCATGCATAAACAAGCACACACATATACAGGCAGATTCAGGGTTCATCAGTAGCATTCATTTGTAGCATCCTTACATCGTACCCTAACTAGTGCAAACGGCAAGTGAAACTGCTGCACAATGTGACACAATCACAGCCAATCAGAATATATTTGATGCTAATTCATCTCTAGAGGCTGCTGTTGTACTATAGAATCTTCCAACACCGGCCAAAGAGGAACAAAGAGGAATAATAATTTAAAAAAACTATCAGGAACTATCAGCGTTGATCTTTTCAGATAACCGATTACATGGTAAAACCAATATTTACCTCTCATTATGAGAGGCAGTATTTTGGGTCAATTAGATTTCTCTTTGGTTGAGCCTATTAAGCAATTAAGTGATCGGCTAAATGTCCCGACACTTGTCATGGCTGGTTAGCTTTTAGCGCTTGCTTGTGATAAAGTTATTTGTAGTGTATTTGAGAGTAAATATCTCAAATCTCATTTTGGCGTGAACAGTAAGGGAGTAAAGTAGGTTCATAGGTAGGAGCGTGATGGATCCAGACGCCATGCAGTTGGTGGCAGGCAGAGTGATCCGCATGGTGCCGTTACCATAGATGGTCTCCACCTGCACACCCATGGGCAGTGTGAAACACTCAGTAGTTTGTGGAATATGTGTTACACAGCAGAGTGATCTTGTAATCTGTCATTGGCAGACTCTTATTACGCAGACTCTGCTGAAGAAACCTGAACACACACAGAGAGAAAGAAAGAGTAAGTGAGATCTGATGGGACTCATGGGGGATATTTACACTGGGGTCACTTCAAGCATTTGACTGATCATGAAATGACCAAGTGTAAATGCTCTCCAAGGCGCATTCGAGAAAGAAAGCAATCCAAACACTTGGGGAGGCAATCTGAGACCCATAAAAGACACGACTCAACCAAGTGTAAATGCACCTGTTTGTGTGGCAAGTAAAAGCTAATGCCTTTCTTGTTGCAATGATTTGCCATCTCATGTCCGTAAACAAGAAACATGGATGTCACCAGTAGTCATTTGTGCTTGACCAATGAGCAGTTAGTTCAGTGTGTGTGTGTGTGTGTGTGTGTGTGTGTGTGTGTGTGTGTGTGTAAGTGTCTTACTCATGATGCAGCTTGAGCGAGTGTGGGATGGGGATCTGCAGTTTGGAGTTGTTGTTCTGAGCTTTGCGTTTCAGGTGGATCCAGATGCAGGTCATTGCGAAGGCATGAGTGGACTGGGGCTTGTTGATGTCTGGGACAGGAATACACTAAAAACACAACAAACAAACCCACACTTTAAGAGAGCATCCTTTCACTATAATGCACTATTAAATAAGCATCTTACATAGCATCTCAAATGTTGCTCTGGTTATTCTTTAAAATTATCTATACGAGGCATTTAAAGCATCTGTTACGCAAGAATGAACAACAGAGTTTGAAAGGACTCTATGTCATCAGGATCATCAATACATTCAGACACTAATGTGAAGGAAAGCAGAGAGTGGGCTTGTCTGATGCTGAAATCTATAATGTCCTCCTCAGGGCGAGTGTCTAATTGCCTTGAGCTCGATAATTAGTTAAACTAGAAGTTTGATTAGCGGTCTCAATACATCTGTCATTCACAGATGCGCCGGGCTTATGGCTCAATCAGACATTGGCTCTAATCACACATCATCCCAGCAGACAGAGCCAGTAGTTTGGTCTTCCTCTGAGCTTTCCTGCAGTGGTATGCACATGGGCATTCATAAAGATAACAACATGCATGCAAACATCAGTAATGACGGCAACTGCACAAATGACAGTTTCGTTTGCATATGCTTCAAGGTAACATTAGTAATGCAAATAACAGACTTTCTCTCAGGAGAAAGCTACTTGCAGCTTGAGATTTTCACAATTGATTTCCAGCTGTGTGTGCAGTCTGCACCTGTAGAGGTATGAACTGTCTCGGATGAGAGTGCACGCTCTCTCTCTCACACACGTACAGAGAGTGAAGATGTATAGATGGTTAAAATGAAAACTGATGCACTACTACAATTTCCTGCCCGTAAATTAATTTCTTTCTTGCTTTTGTCTGCAAGAAATGTCAAAATGAGAATCAGACAAAATAAGAAATATTGATAATTCTGTTAAACACACAAGTAACACCTTAAATAAAATCTTTGTCAATTGCATTTATGTCTAATTTCGATGATTTTTCTTGTCATTTGAATTATTGGGTATGCAGTTTTTCAGAGATTTTACTCACAGAGAGAAATTTCTAGAGCAGAGCATCACACAAAAAAAGTAATTTTATTACTATAGAAATGTCCATTACTTTTTAAGCAGAGCCGTCATGCCATTTCAGACTGAGGGGGCAAGTGCGACCAAGTATTTCAAGAATATTGTAATATAAATGTTTGCTTTTATTGGCCCCCCCAATAACTATAATTTAATATATATTATTACCTGCCGTAGGCCATCATGTATTGCTTAAATGAAAACACCATTTCAGTGACAAGTTCATTCACCTCTTTCTCAGGGTAGAGCACGTCAAAGAGCATCATTACGGGCAGGAAGTCAGCCAGAGCATTCTTCTGAATACTGCCGGAGATAAACTGCAGGAGCACCCACGTCAAGTGATCCCTCCCTTTAATCAACCCTCGACTGGCCAGCTGCTCAGAGGAAGTAGAACAAGCACATATTTAGTGAAATACAGGCTAAAAGTTCTTTCCTAGGAGACAAGAAATGAGAGCGAGCAACATAATTAATATGTTAATTATAATTCAAGTATGAATCACTTGATGTGTACATCATATTTAGCAGCATGTAGCTACAATACATGTCACTACATCTTTAACCTTTCCATGCAGTTAACAGTCATGTAACACTGTAGCACTTGGGTCAAATAGTCCAGGTTTATATTCCCATTTCCCCCATTTGTTTTCTTTGACTTGCATAATTTTTTTTTTTTTTATTGAGCTAATAATTATGTGAAAATGTATATATGTACAGTGGCAAGAAAATGTATGTGAACCCTTGTGTTTAATTACCGGTTGATACTCCTTTAGCACCAATAACCTCAATCAAGCATTTCCAGTAGCTGCGGATTAGACCTGCACAACGTTCAGAAGGAATTTTATACCATTACTAACAGAACTGCTTCAGCTCAGCCATAATCTTAGGATGTCTGGTTATTCCACAGCATCTACACTACCGTTCAAAAGTTTGGGGTCACATTGAAATGTCCTTATTTTTGAAGGAAAAGCACTGTACTTTTCAATGAAGACAACTTTAAACTAGTCTTAACTTTGAAGAAATACACTCTATACATTGCTAATGTGGTAAATGACTATTCTAGCTGCAAATGTCTGGTTTTTGGTGCAATATGTACATAGGTGTATAGAGGCCCATTTCCAGCAACTATCACTCCAGTGTTCTAATGGTACAATGTGTTTGCTCATTGGCTCAGAAGGCTAATTGATGATTAGAAAACCCTTGTGCAATCATGTTCACACATCTGAAAACAGTTTAGGTCGTTACAGAAGCTACAAAACTGACCTTCCTTTGAGCAGATTGAGTTTCTGGAGCATCACATTTGTGGGGTCAATTAAACGCTCAAAATGGCCAGAAAAAGAGAACTTTCATCTGAAACTCGACAGTCTATTCTTGTCCTTAGAAATGAAGGCTATTCCATGCGAGACATTGCTAAGAAATTGAAGATTTCCTACAACGGTGTGTACTACTCCCTTCAGAGGACAGCACAAACAGGCTCTAACCAGAGTAGAAAAAGAAGTGGGAGGCCGCGTTGCACAACTGAGCAAGAAGATAAGTACATTAGAGTCTCTAGTTTGAGAAACAGACGCCTCACAGGTCCCCAACTGGCATCTTCATTAAATAGTACCCGCAAAACACCAGTGTCAACATGTACAGTGAAGAGGCGGCTGCGGGATTCTGGGCTTCAGGGCAGAGTGGCAAAGAAAAAGCCATATCTGAGACTGGCCAATAAAAGAAAAAGATTAAGATGGGCAAAAGAACACAGACATTGGACAGAGGAAGACTGGAAAAAAGTGTTGTGGACAGATGAATCCAAGTTTGAGGTGTTTGGATCACAAAGAAGAACGTTTGTGAGACGCAGAACAAATGAAAAGATGCTGGAAGAATGCCTGATGCCATCTGTTAAGCATGGTGGAGGTAATATAATGGTCTGGGGTTGCTTTGGTGCTGGTAAGGTGGGAGATTTGTACAGGGTAAAAGGGATTCTGAATAAGGAAGGCTATCACTCCATTTTGCAACGCCATGCCATACCCAGTGGACAGCGCTTGATTGGAGCCAATTTCATCCTACAACAGGACAATGACCCTAAACACACCTCCAAATTGTGCAAGAACTATTTAGAGCAGAAGCAGGCAGCTGGTATTCTATCGGTAATGGAGTGGCCAGCGCAGTCACCAGATCTGAACCCCATTGAGCTGTTGTGGGAGCAGCTTGACCGTATGGTACGCAAGAAGTGCCCATCCAACCAATCCAACTTGTGGGAGCTGCTTCTGGAAGCGTGGGGTGCAATTTCTCCAGATTACCTCAACAACAGCTAGAATGCCAAAGGTCTGCAATGCTGTAATTGCTGCAAATGGAGGATTCTTTGACGAAAGCAAAGTTTGATGTAAAAAAAATCTTATTTCAAATACAAATCATTATTTCTAACCTTGTCAATGTCTTGACTCTATTTTCTATTCATTTCACAACGTATGGTGGTGAATAAGTGTGACTTTTCAGGAAAACACAAAATTGTTTGGGTGACCCCAAACTTTTGAACGGTAGTGTATATAGGGTTAAGGTCTGGGCTCTGACTGGAACACCCCAAAAGGTGGATGTTCTTTTTTAGGATATCTTGATAAACTTGGGAATTAATTTCTTCCCCTCAATGATGACAATCGTTTCAGTTCCCGATGCAGCAAAGCAGCTCCAAATCATGATGCTCCCTCCACTGTACGTAACCACTGGGATGGTGTTTTCACGTGGGTATGTGGTGCCTTTTTACTCCATAAATAGTGCAGCATGTTCTCCCCAAACAACTCAATCTTAGTTTCATTAGTCCGCAAAACATTTTCCCAGTAGCATTGTGGAGTGTCAATGTGGTCTTTGGCAAACTTCAGGAGTGCAGTAATGTTTTTATTGGAAAGCAGCAGCTTCCTTTGTGGAGTCCTGCCATGAACACATGTCTGTTTAATGTTTTCTGTACAGTAGACTCATGAACAGAGATGATAACCAGTTCCAGTGATTCCTTCAAGTCTTTATCTGTCACACTAGGGTTCTGTTTTACCTCATTGAGCATTCTGCGGTGTTCCCTTTGAGTCATCTTGGCCGGACGGCCACTTCTACTATAGTACTAAATCATCTCCATTTATAGACAGTTTGTCTAACTGTGGACAGATGAATATCTAACAGCCACTTCTAGTGAGAGTACCAATAGTACTAAATCATCTCCATTTATAGACAGTTTGTCTAACTGTGGACAGATGAATATCTAACAGCCACTTCTAGTGAGAGTACCTATAGTACTAAATCACCTCCATTTATATACAGTTTGTCTAACTGTGGACAGATGAATATCTAACAGCCACTTCTAGTGAGAGTACCTATAGTACTAAATCACCTCCATTTATATACAGTTTGTCTAACTGTGGACAGATGAATATCTAACAGCCACTTCTAGTGAGAGTACCTATAGTACTAAATCATCTCCATTTATAGACAGTTTGTCTAACTGTGCACAGGTGAATATCTAACGGCCACTTCTAGTGAGAGTACCTATAGTACTAAATCATCTCCATTTATAGACAGTTTGTCTAACTGTGGACAGATGAATATCTAACGGCCACTTCTAGAGAGAGTACCTATAGTACTAAATCATCTCCATTTATAGACAGTTTGTCTAACTGTGGACAGATGAATATCTAACAGCCACTTCTAGTGAGAGTACCTATAGTACTAAATCACCTCCATTTATATACAGTTTGTCTAACTGTGGACAGATGAATATCTAACAGCCACTTCTAGTGAGAGTACCTATAGTACTAAATCATCTCCATTTATAGACAGTTTGTCTAACTGTGGACAGATGAATATCTAAACTCTTCCAGATAACTTTTCAACCCTTTCCAGGTTCATGCACAGCAACAATTCTTGATTGTAGATCTTCTGAGATCTCTCTTTTGTAAGGCATGGTCCACGTCAGCAGATCCTTCTTGTGAATAGCAAACTCACAATGTTAGAGTCAAAGTAGCTCTAACCCACACCTTCAATCTTGTTTCATTAACTGGTTGCCAGGTTTGCCAACTCCTGACTCCAATTAGCTTTTGTTGATGTTATTAGCCAAGGGGTTTACACACATTTTTCCAACCTACACTGTGAATGTTTGAATGATGTATTCAACATATACAAGAACAAGACAATCATTTGTGTGCTAGTTAAACAGATTGTGTTTGTTCATTATTGTAACTTGTAAATTTTAAGACAAATTTATACATAAATACAGGTAATTCCAAAGGGTTCACATAATTTTTCTTGCCACTGTATGGGTGTTTGTTTGTATGTGTTGGTAAATTTTATGGGTGTGTGTGGGTCAGGTCCAGATCACCTCCGTGGAAAATGTCATGAAGTTTCAGATCAAAAAATATAAATCGGTGTTAAAAGTTTAAATGGGTCTAATTGACCTGGAACTGCAGCATTACACTCAAAGATAAAATGAACCCTCATGTTTTCCAAGCCTGTGTGCCATTATGATTTCTTTGGAACACAAAGTGAGAAATTCGGAAAAATGTTCATTCTCATTCTTTCTATAAAACAACAATTGAAAAAAGTGACTACGTCTGTCAAGCTCCAAAAAAGACATAAAATTTGGCCATATAACTTGTCCATCACACCAGGTTTGGCATTATATAGCAGCATAATTAATGTTGTGTTTGAAGGATTCTGTTTCAAGTTGAAAGTGTTGAAAGTTTGAAAATGGCATCTAGAGATCTCCTGCATTCTGTTGCGTTTCATCCAGCTGTCAAGAACGCAACCTGTGTGAACGTATCTCATTCTGTGTCTGTGCTACTTGTGAGGTTTGTTGAGGTGCGCTGACTGCCCCCTGCTGAAGGGCCTTGTAAAAACAAAAACATACTGTTCGGAGGCTTGATTACCTGTTAATTTTTGTAAACTTTTATTTTTTATATAATTAATTGAACATAATTAACACATTAAATCGGCAGCTGATGTTCTCACATGTAACGCAGCCAAAAGCAACACGCCAATTCACATTTGCAAAAGGGAGAATGAGTTTTCAGAGCTACAGCAGAGGTACTACATACTACTTTTTGAAAAATGCTTTTCTGATGGTTTCTGTCATTTTTGAGCTTTTACAGAAGCGCTCACTATGCACTGCCACTGTTTGGAAAAGGGCTACATGAAGTTCTACAGAAAATATAACTGCACACAAGTTTAGAAAGAAATTAAGGCAAGTATGTGATGACAGAATTTTCATTTATGGTTGAACTATTACTTTAAGTGAATGCTCTTGTAACTTATACAGCCTCATGGACATTTTCCATGTTTCAAATCAAATCAAATCAAATCAAATCACTTTATTGTCACACTACTGTGTACACGAGTGCAACAGCAGGTGAAATTCTTGTGTGCAGTTCCGAGCAACATTGCAGTAATGACAGTGACGAGACATAAACCACTTTACAATAACAACATACAGGTATTTACACAACACAATTTACATAACAAATGTACACATACTTACACAACAATTTACATATCAAATGTACACAATACACACAATGTAGAATACACATACACTAGATACGGGTATAAATATATATATACACTAACTGAATTGGGAGAATATATTGACAGAGTGATGATTAATAAAGTGCAGTGCTGATTGTAGATCTTGAGAGATCATGTGTTCAAAAGTCTTATTCCCATGTTCCCTCCCCTAAGCTTCACCTTCTGATGGAGCGACAGCACCATGTGAGGGAAGCTAGCGAACTGGAACAGAACAAAGAAGATGAGCTGACTGGAGAGATGCTGCCAAAGGAGCTGACTGGTGCCGCCGTCATCAAACTGCTCCTCTGTCTCGGACCGCTCCATAGCATACACCACTAGATCCACCAGCTGGTCCTCCAGAACTGGGCATCTCTGCTTATGCTGCAACAGGGAAGAACAGTCCAAAACCAGAACTCTTACATGGACCAGAACCACTACAAACACTTGAGTAACTGGGCCCTGTGGAAATACTGTGAATATTTTAAATCCTTTATATAGGGCCTGAACAAGACGTTAGAACCCTATATAGAGCACTACAGAGGCTATATAATTGTTTTTCATGACAATTTTTACCCTCTTTAGCCCCACCCCTAACATTTGGCATATTTACTCCATGTCTTAAGTCGCTTTTTCAATGCACCCAACTAGTGGTCGACCGATATGGGATTTTTAATGGCCGATGCCGATATTGAGAAAGCAATCTGGCCGATATGAGGCCGATACAATACATGTGAATACAGTAAATGAGTATGGTAAAGTATTCCCACAGGGGATTTCTTTTCTGTCCAGCCATCTAGCAGAATGAAAACACACACAAAAAAAAAACATTTTAGATTAAACTGTTATGGGTAATTTGATTTTTCAGTCACATAAACAATTACTGCTGCTTACTGCAGGTTACAAATAACATTTATCATTAATTAACCAATCTAAACAATATTCATAAATTAATGACAAAATAGTATGTGCAATTCCATACATTTTATGTACAATACATAGTTAAAAATACATCTCACATAGTTTATTTACACTATTTAGTTTAAACAGGTTGTTTTACTTTAAGTATATTTAAATAATAATGATTTATGTCCGTTTAGTTTTGCTTGTTTGTTTCTTTGAAACTTTGTAAGCCGTCACATGTATTTGCATGCTCGATTAGCATCAAATCCGACCGGAACATATGAAAAGGTATACAACACACAATATTACGCCAATCATGGATAATTAAATACAGCAGATAGAGATAGTGAATAACTTAATTCAGATTAAGGAATTTTTTTTTTTTTTTCAAACGTATTATTACTTACCATACAGTGTTCTCTTCTCATCCCAACACATTCTCACACCCAACTCGTCACATATGTATGCTTGGCCAGGACCCCCTTGGCGTCACTTTTTAACGCACTGGGTATACCTTTGGCGTCATTTTTCAACGTGCAGGGCGGAGGGTCAAGCGGCGGCGGCGAATCAAGCGTTGTTAAACTCACCGATGAATGAGGTTGCCTATGAACGCGCTAAACCTTTGCGCAGAGGGCAGTTTGATATCAGATTGCGAGGGTTTTTAAACATAAAAAAAAAACAGTTGGAGGGCCAGATAAAGATGATTTGGGGGCCACCATTATACTAGCCCTGGCATAGATCATTTATTGTAGCCAATTCCTTTTTATTTTTATTTATTGTAGTCTCGAGCCATTCACAGCAGACAACGGGTTGCGTCAAATTTCAATGCTACAGGCTCCAGTTCAGAGTTCTATATAAGTCTACCCTGCACGTTGAAAAATGACGCCAAAGTCATACCCAGTGCGTTAAAAAGTGATGCCAAGGGGTCCTGGCCAAGCGTCCATATGTGACGAGTTGGGTGTGAGAATGTGTCTCATGAGATCACTGATCTGTAGTGCACGCGATCCAGCTTTTCAGTCCGTGGGAAAACAGCGTCTAGTTTAAACGTAACCGAGAACAGCGCTGATGCACTGTCACAAACTGTTTTGAAATATATCGGCCAAACAGAAATATTTATTGGCCGATGCCGATATCTAAAAAATTCCAAATATCGGCCGATATATCGGCCTCGGCGATATATCGGCCTCGGCGATATATCGGTCGACCCCTACACCCAACAAACAACAGAAGATAGACCGAAAGTCAGCAATTTCCAATGGAGTGTCGTTTGGTGTACAAAATTCCTACCATCTGTGGATGTTGAATTTCCAGATCCAATTTGAACTTTTGATGTACTGAAATATTTAATTATATTTTTGAGAGTGTGCAAAGCGACCGAGCATTAAGTCTCAAATTAGTCTCATCTAATTCGCAATTTTCAGGCCAGTGCAAAGGGCAAGTAGGCATGGGTGGGAGTGTTTGCGCTATCAGTGGGTATATGTGCGCAAACTGTGGGTGTATTATATGTTAATGAAGTGGCGCAAAGAGCAATTTGCTATTTTCCTGTGGGCCAAGACGTTTCAGATGCATGGCCGGATTCCAACGCAAAGTCTAAACTCAGTTCCTGCCTTTGCGGTATGGAGATTCCAGCAGCAGATGTAATAAAAGTTCATGTCCAAACTCTGAAATATTGTGGAACATCCCTGACAATCACTGTTGTAGCTGTTTTATGAAACAAAAATGTACGAGATTTGTGTTAAACTATCTATAGGTCATGGTTTATTTTTCTAATTATTATTATAGATATCATATTTTTATTATATTATTATCATTATTATTATTATTTACAATTTAATTTATGAAATGAAAAATTATGAAAAATGATGTCTAATTTATATTGGTATTTTTCCATCTGTTGTCGTAAGTCACTGCAAAAGGTGCCGGTGGAAAAAGTTGGAGAGTAAAATGTTTGGATTTGATATGATTTTTTGTACAATTTGGGATTAGCATTTATCAATATTCTCAACTCTCTTGGAGTCAGACAAAATGTAACAGGACCAACTCATCGCCATAATCATACGCTAGATTTAATTCTGTCATATGGAGTTGATGTTGATAATATAGAAATTCTGCAGCAGAGTGATGACATCTCGGATCATTACCTCGTCTCTTGTATGCTGCAATCGACTAATGTTACTCAATCTACACCACGCTATCGTTTAGGTAGAACTATTCTTTCGTCCACTAAAGATAGCTTCACTAATAATCTTCCAGAGCTATCTCATACACTCAATAAACCCCAAAGCCCAGAAGAACTTGATGTAATAACAAAAAATATAAATGGAGTCTTCTCTAGCACCCTTGATATCGTCGCCCCACTTCGATTAAAGAAAATTAAAGAAATAAGCCCTGCATCATGGTACAATGATCACACTCATGCTCTCAAGAGAGCAGCTCGGAAAATGGAGCACATATGGAAGAATAGTGTCTGTAGCTACAGACAGCAACTAAAAGTTGCCATTCTAGTTGTTTATTCAATACTGTAGCTAAATTGGTTAGGAACAAAGCCTCAACAGAACCAGATATTACGTCACAGCACAAGAGTAATGACTTCATGAATTTCTTTACAGATAAAATTGAAGTAATCAGAAATAACAATGGAAATACGCAATCATATGTCACAGCACCTCAGAAAACAGTGCCTAATAATTTTTTTCACATGCAACTTCAATCCTTCTCTGTCATAGGTCATTAAGAGCTAACAAAACTTAGCAAAACATCAAAAGCCACAACATGTTTGCTAGATCCTATACCAACTAAGCTCTTAAAAGAGGTATCTCCTGTAATCTCAGAACCTCTTCTTAATATCATTAACTCCTCGCTATGCTTAGGACATGTCCCAAGAAACTTTAAAATGGCAGTTATCAAACAGCTTATTAAGAAGCCACAACTTGATCCTGGAGAACTGGCTAATTATAGACCGATTTCAAAACACCCGTTTATGTCAAAAATACTAGAAAAGGTAGCCTCCTCCCAAATATGTTCATTTCTACAGAGATCTAGTATAAATGAGCAATTTAAGTCAGGACATAGTCCTCATTATAGTACAGAGACTGCACTTATCAGAGTTACAAATCGCAGCTGCATTTCTCATCTAGTTCTTTTAGATCTTAGTGCTGCCTTCGGCACCATAGATCATGGAATTCTCTTGGATAAGCTTGAATTATGAATTATGTTGGCATTTGTGAACAGGCATTAGCTTCATTTAGGTCCTATCTCTCTGAATGCTGCCACTTTGTCTGTATAAATGAGGAACTGTCAGATCAAATTAAAGTTAAGTATGGAGTGCCACGTGGATCAGTTTTAGGGCCTCTGCTTTTCTCCCTATATATGCTTCCCCTGGGAGACATTATCAGGAACCATGAAATTAGTTTTCACTGTTATGCCGACGATACCCAACTATATATTTTTTTTGAAACCCAATAAAGTTTCACAATTTTCCAAATTAACTGTGTATAAATTATATCAAAGAATAGATGGCTAAAAATTTCCTTCTACTCAATTCCGATAAAACAGAAGTACAAATTATTGGAACAAAAACCTACAAAAATAAGATGCTAAAATATTCTCGGTCTCCTAGCAGTGTTCAGAACTCAGACACACTCTCTCAGTTTAAGTCTAGACTAAAGACTTATCTATTTAGCAAGGATACAATTAATGTATCCCTCAATTCATAGTTATACTGCTTTAGTTAAGTCTGCCGGAACCAAAAACGTATTCTTTAAGCCTGCTTTAAAGTGAATGGCATCTACTCTAATTATATTCTATTTCTTTCCCTGTCTAAACCTCGGGATTATATCCAACATCAGATCCATCTGCGGTCCTGCCTGATGTCAGATTTGTGAGTGATGATGACCAACTGCAGCATGTGCTTCAGCATGACTTCACTTCAGTCTTCTAAGACTTCACAGAGGATGAATTGATGCAAACTCAAACCCAAACTGGGATTCTTTATGATGCACTGTCTGAAGCATGTGCTCAGGATGGAGTTCAAGTCAAGTAGTTTTTATTGTCATTTCAACCATATACAGTTAGTACAGTACACAGCGAAACAAGACAACATTCCTCCAGGACCATGGTGCTACATAAAACAACATAGGACAAACCCAGAACTACATGAGACTACACAGACTAAATAAAATACCTATATAAAGCAAAAAGTACAGGACAGTACAATAAATTACTAACAATGAACAGGACAACAGACAGTAGACTTTAGTGCTGTCACAGTTTCTCTGACACTCCCAGCACTTTCACTCCACGATCACTCTCCCCCGAATTCTTTTTTTTTTTTGTGATCAAACTTTTTATTATTTTATTTACCACATCAGGAGCATATCTGAGTTCACATGAACTATATACAGACAGATGCCATGAAACTGTCCACATTTAAAAAAAAAAAATTAAAATAAAAAATAAAAATAAAAAAAAAAAAAATTATAAAAAATAAAAAATTATAAAAAATAAATAAAAATAAAAACAAAAACCCTTAAAAGGGATATGTAGAATACGGAGGGGAAAGGAAAAGGGGAGAGAGGAAAATGTAGTATGTCAAAATCTCAGTTTGTCTGACAAATTATCCGCGATTTTTGCCCAGCTTTGAATAGTCTTGTCCTTTGCGCCGTTGATCTTGGCAGTGGTACCTTCCAGCAATACAATGTCTCTAAAATAAGATAGGAAAATGAAAGTTGTAGGTATGGATGGTTCTATCCATAGCTTTAAAATAGTCTTTTTGGCAGCAGTGCTTGCTGCCAATAAGGTCCTTTTTTGTTGAGCATTCAACTGGAGAGCGGAGTCATCTAAAAGAAGAAATAGCAAAGGGTCTTGTGGTATATCCAAATGTAGAATATCCGAAAGAACATTACTTACATAAGTCCAAAAAGGAACCACCGTAGGGCATTCCCAAAACATGTGCAAATAAGAACCTACTGTAGATGTGTTGCATAGATGACAGTATGGATCAGATCTAACCTTCATTTTATACAATATACTAATAATAGTATATTATTAGTAAGAATAAGAGTAATATAAGCCCTATTAATACACTTATAATGAATCATCTGGTGAGCCAGGTTCTTAGATGCAGTGAAACATCTAGCCCATACCACATCCCAGTCAGGCTTAACTAAACCATCCCTTTCCCAAGAGTGCACAGCTGGAATATAAGTGTATTGGAATAAAATAATTGAATTATAGATCTTAGAAACTAAGCCACTAGAGGGAGTATTAGGGTCCAGCCACTTCCACAGTGGATGTGGTAGTATGCTAGTGTTCCAAGGAACGCCATAGGCTTTCAGAGCTGACCTCAGTCTTAAATATAGAAAAAAAGAAAATCCAGGTAAAGAAAACTCTGATCTTAATTCCTGAAATGACGATGCCTTTTTCACAGAAAATGTCATTCAAGGTATGAATACCGGAATCAGACCAGGCTTTAAAGACAAAAGGTTTGTTACCAGTACGCAGACAAGTATTGTGCCACAATGGTGTTATTTTGGTATATAAGAAGGGGCCTCCCATACTTTTCTCAACCTTTTTCCATATCTCAAGGGAGTACTCAACGATTGGTCCATAATTTTTCTTAGAACATTTAGAAAAACCTAAAAAGGGTAGATCTTGTAGGCGAACTGGATGGGTAATATTCGCTTCTAAATCTCGCCATGGAACCCGAGAATCAGGATTAACCCAGGTTTGGATTGTTCTTGTTTGGAAGGCTAAATTATATATCTTAAAATCAGGGAATGAAAGTCCTCCATCAAGTTTCTTACGCTGCATCGTCTTAAGTCAGATTCTGGGTTTCTTCTTGGTCCAGATAAATCTAGATATAGCAGTGTTGAGTTCTTTGAAAAAATATTCAGGTGGTGCTAATGGTAACATAGAGAACAGAAAATTTACCCTGGGTAGAACATTCATTTTAATAGTAGATATTCTTCCATGAAGAGCTAAACATAAGGGGGACCACCTATCTAAATCTTCCTTGATCTTATTCAGGAGAGTTTGATAATTAGATTTTGGGATAAGATGAATTGGAGAGGATATAGTGACGCCTAAATATGTAAACTGTTTAACTATGGGGATCAGGGGAGGTAAGCTACTGGATTCCTGTCTCGCTGCGTCATTAAGGGGCATTAATGCTGATTTAGTCCAATTAATTTTGTAACCCGAGAGAGTACCAAATATATTAAAAAGCTTTAAACATTCAGGAACAGACTCCGAAATATTGGAAACATAGAGCAAGATATCGTCCGCATAAAGAGAGATTTTGTGTGAGGTATTTACACAGATAATGGGTTGTATAGTTGATGACTGACGCACTGCTTGAGCTAAAGGCTCCACCGATAAGGTAAAGAGCAAGGGGGATAATGGACAGCCCTGGCGAGTACCCCGACCAAGAGCAAAGGATAGAGACATTAAGGATCCAGTAAGAACACGAGCTGAGCAGCTATTGTAGAGTGTTTTAACCATTTTAATAAACCCTTGTCCAATTCCTACATGTTCAAGGACCGCCCAAAGAAAGCTCCATTCAATTCTATCAAAGGCCTTCTCCGCGTCCAGCGTAATGACTGCGGAGGAGGCCGGATAAGAATTGGATCTATGAATGATGTGTAATAGTCGCCTGATATTATCAGACGCCAACCGGCCTTTGAGAAAACCGGACTGATCAAAGTGAACGATCCTGTCTATGCATTTATTCAGTCTAAGAGCTAGAGTTTTGGCGAAAAGTTTAGCATCAGCGGTGATTAGACTAATAGGTCGGTAGCTAGCACATTCTAAAGGATCTTTGAATTTTTTAAGTAAAAGGGTTATCAGAGCTGTGTTTTGGTCCCTATGTCGGGCTCCATTTTCAATTGCAAAATTAAACGAGTTTAAAATAAGTGGTGATACTATATCCCAAATGGCAGAGATTAATTCAGGGTGAATTCCGTCAATACCTGGAGATTTTTTCTTTGGCATGGAGTCCAGGGCCAGCTTCAATTCTGCAAGTGACATGGGACAGTTTAACATCTCCTGATGATGTTCATCAATTTTAGAAAGATGAAACTGTTGAAGAAAAGATGTATGTTGCTGGTAACCTGAAGAATTTGAACTATATAGTTGTTCATAATAGGTTTTAAATGTCTGATTTATATCTTCAGGTTGGGTGCATAGAGTGTCTTCATTCTTTATAGCGTGTATGTTTGCTCTAGATTCCATCTGCTTGATTCATAGTGCTAATAATTTGCTTGGTCTCTCACTGTTGAAATAATAAGATTGCCTTGTTCGATGCATAATGAATTCAGCTCTGTGCAAAAGTAATCCTTTTAGCTTGTATTTAATTGCACATAGTTCTTCCTCCTTCCGTTGACAGTAGGTGTTTTTAAGGTCCTGTTCCAACGCCTGAATTTGTCTCTCCAACTCATTTATGCGGCTATTTCTAGATTTCTGACGAAAAGAAGAGAAAGAAATGCATTTCCCTCTGATAAAGCATTTTGTTACCTCCCATAAGGATTGTGGGTTATTTGAGGAACCACTGTTCAAGTCAATAAACTCTACTAAGGAGGTACGCAGTTGTGATAGAAATGTTTGGTCGTGGAGTAAGGATGTGTTAAATCTCCAACGTTTATGCCCAGAGGGAGCGGAAAATGGGAGGAGACAAAAAGTTACTGGGGAATGGTCTGAAAGAAGAAGGGGTAATATATCTGCGTTGTCAATAAATGGAATGTAAGCAGGTGATACGAGCAGATAATCAATGCGCGAATAGGATTTGTGGCGAGCTGAATAAAATGTATAGTCTTTAGCGCTATCATTCCTTAATCGCCATATGTCGCACACATTGACCTGTTTTATAAAATCATTGAACAACTTTGAAGAGGTTAAATCAGAGTGGGATATTTGAGACCTGTCAAGTAAGGGATTATGCACAGCATTGAAGTCACTGCCTATCACAAGGTAATAGTCACTAAAACTTAGTATCATACGAACAAGCTGTTGATAGAACGCACTATCATGTTCATTAGGGGCATAAACTGAAACAAAAGCACATTTAATATTGGACCATGTACCAAGTATACAAGTAATGCGACCGTCTGCATCACTCTTAGAACAATGTATGGAAAAGGGAAGACGTCGAGCTACCAATATCAGAACCCCCTTCGTTTTCTTAGCAGATGAAGAAAAAGAAACTAATTTATAGTGCCTATTCTGAAAACGATGTACGTCACAGGCTTTCAAATGAGACTCCTGTATTAATACAACAGATGCTCGCTTAGTTCTTAAATAATCCAAGCATTTAGTTCTCTTAATGGCACCATTTAAACCATTGACATTCCAAGATACTACATTAAGAGCCATAAGTCTGTCATAATAAAGTACCTCCCATTGAATATAAAACAATCAGTTGTGGACTTACATGGATAATTCATGGCATCTGAAATTTTAAAGGAACAACAACAGGAACCAAATGAGAGGGCAGTAAGCGGAGAGTTGGAACGAACTCTCCTGCCTGCCAAAACATCAACCTCTTCTGAATACGTGGCCAACATAACAGTCGATCACTCGAGTCCAAAGGCCGACTCGGCAACACAGTTCACCAATGTAGTGCTCGGCACAATCGCAGCGTTGGTCTTTAAATCCGTTCCTAGAGATTACGGGCTGGTGTCCGTTAACATTCCCGCTGGTGTGTCATCAGATACGGGCAGAGGCATAGCGAGTGCCTGTTGCTGGGCAGCATAAGATTCCACTTCGGCCGGCGTTTCGAGAAGAGAGGTAGAACCGCGATGGATCACTTTGATCGTCTTTTCATGGCGGTTTGGTTACTGTAATCAGGGAAGAAGAGAAGCGAACTGTTCTTGTAGAGAATTTGATCCGCAGATCGGGCTCCTTTGAGGATCGCGTTTCTGTCCTGAAAGCGTAGCAGTTTGAAGATCAATGTTCGCGGCCCCTTTCTGTTGCTGTCCCCGGCATAAATGCGATGTGCCCTCTCTATCTCTATCGGTCTATTATTAAGAGAGGGGATCCACAGGGATAATTGAGTTTGCAGAGCGTCGCTGCCCTCTTCCCCTTCTTTAAGACCAACGAGGCGAATATTGCATTGACGACTCTTGTCTTCCAGTCTCGCCATCTTGTCTTGAAGCATATCTACGGCCAGCTTAACTGCAGCCGAATCTTGTTTAACTTTCCGAACTGCCGTCTGCATATTATCAAAGTTGTTGCTAATCATTCTCATCTCTTCCTCCAGGGAGCCAATTCTTTCTGCAATCGGTTGAAATTCCTCCTTAAATATTTCTCGGACGACGCCAAACTGTAATTTCAACTCGTTAGCAACCATGACACGCAGCGTGTCGTTATCAGGATCTTTCAGCCGTTTTTTCTCCGGAGAGGTTGGTAAAAGTTGACGTTTAGCCATCACTCACTGTTAACAAATCCAGAAGAGCAAATATGCTGCGATAGTGCCGAAGCTTAAACTTAAACGGATGATTAATCGACGCCGAGTAGGGGAGCTCAAGACTCAAGCAGCCATCTCTGTCAGAGGGTCACATGATTCCCACTCTCCCCCGAATTCTAATCACCTGCACCTGAAACCCGTTTCCTCTTCAATCAACCTCACCGCATATAAACCCCACTCTCCTGTCACTCACTGTCTGATCTACAACGTCGATCACAGACTCCCTTACCTGCTTTCTCCTTGCAACGTCATATCGTTATACTGCCAAGCTCCACGTTCCTACGTTCCTTCGATGATCTTCCTGTGTGTTCGGCTCCACTCTCCATTGCTCCATCGCCTGGCTCCAATCATCTCCTCGCCATTCCTCCACAATCCTCATCTGGTTCACCCCATCAAACTTGCTCTTTAAATAAACTACACCTCCGGGTTCTAAATCTATCATCGAGTCTGTGATTCTGTTACAGAAGATCAGACCAAACAACATCATCATGAACCCGGCAGGACCCGATCCCATTCAAACCCTGGTTAACGTTCTTCGACAAGCGCTTACTCTCAGCTCAGATCCCTCTGCACCTCCGCTATCCACCACAACTTCCGCAATTCCTTCGTCTGGTCTTTCCGCGAGTCCTGTTGCCAACCCAGCGCCCTACTCTGGAGCGGCGGAGTACTGCAGCGGATTTCTCACCCAGTGTTCTCTGGCAATTGAAATGCAATCATATCGCTTCCCCACTGAACATTCTAAGGTGGCCTATGTTATTTCCCTACTGTCGGGACAAGCGCTGCAATGGGCCCAACCTCTTTGGGACTCGAATAGCCCCGCTACCCAATCCTTTGACAACTTCACTCGACATTTCCGGGAGGTTTTTGGATTTCTCGCAGGGGATTCCTCACTAGGTGAGCAATTGATTAACCTCTGTCAAGGTAGGAGTTCCATCAACGAGTATGCCCTGAAATTCCGCACCCTAGCAGCCTCTAGCGGATGGAATGAGTCTGCACTCCTCTCAGCCTACCGCCAGGGTTTGGAACCACGGCTATGACTGCACCTCTCCTCCTTTGATGACACTATGGGCCTCGAGCGTTTCATACAACTTTCTGTCCATGTGGCTAATCGCATGAGGTCCTGTTTCGCCGATCTACCCGTCACACTACCTTCACATACCTCTGAGCCCGACAGTGAGGTCATGCAATTGGACTCCTACCGTCTGTCCCCAGCAGAATGCCAGCGCTGGCTGACCCAGAGGTTGTGTCTGTACTGTGGTAAAGGGGGGCACATAATCTTTGCGTGCCCCATTCGACCTCCACGCCCTTCGGTGAGTCACTTACACACTCCGAGTATCAGTACCTCTCCACTCTTAACCAATGTATCACTTACTGCCTCTGATGTTTCTCTCTCTGTGCCTGCACTCCTTGACTCTGGGTCAGCTGGCAACTTCATCTCCGACGCCCTCTGTCGCCAGCTCCATCTCCAGAAGAAGCCCTGCGAACCCTACCTCCATATCCAAACCATAAATGGCAAACCCTTGGGTAGGGGGTATATCCGTCACTGGGTCAGTCCCATTACTCTTCAAGTCGGATGTCTGCACTCTGAAGACATCACCCTTCTGGTACTTGACAACTCCACTGCCGATATTGTCCTTGGACGTCCCTGGCTTATCTCTCATTCCCCTGTCATCTGCTGGGCAACTGGTGAGGTCCTGAAGTGGGGAACCCAATGCTTCCCCACTTGTTTCCCTAACCTTCCCTTTCCTAACCATCTCCCAACTGCTATGGAAACCCTTGTTAATTTGAACACCACTACGATTGAAAGCCCGACCAGCTCACAGTCCGTTGAAATCCCCTCCTGCTACTCCAACTTCCAGGATGTTTTCTGCCCCCTTCAGGCCTCACAATTACCACCGCACCGACCCTGGGACTATGCTATCGACCTCCTTCCTGATCAACCTGTGCCCAGAGGCAAGATTTACCCTCTCTCCATCCCAGAACAGACTTCCATGGAAGAATACATTAAGGAAGCTCTCTCCCAAGGCTACATCTGCCCTTCCACTTCTCCTGCAGCCTCAAGCTTCTTCTTCGTGGCTAAGAAAGATGGAGGACTCCACCCATGCATTGACTATCGAGCTCTCAACAAGATAACTATCAAATTCCGGTATCCTCTTCCCCTGGTTCCCGCTGCTCTGGAATTGCTGAGGGGAGCTACCATTTTCACTAAGCTTGATCTACGCAGCGCCTACAACCTAATTCGCATCCGGAAGGGAGACGAGTGGAAGACGGCTTTCATAACCCCTACTGGCCATTATGAATACCGGGTGATGCCGTACGGCCTGGTCAATACCCGTCAGTTTTTCAAGGCTTCATGAATAAGGTTTTCTGAGAATACCTCAACCGATTCGTCCTCATTTACATCAACGATATCCTTGTATACTCCACTAATGAGACTGACCATCGTCAACACGTCGAGCTTGTGCTGGGTAAGATGAGGGATTACCACCTCTACCTCAAAGTCGAAAAGTGCTCCTTTCACCTTCAGACTCTCCAATTCCTCGGATACAACATCAGTCCTGAGGGTATCCAAATGGATGAGAAGAAGGTGGAAGCGGTTCTATCCTGGCCCACTCCCATGACAATTAAGGAGCTCCAACGTTTCCTGGGTTTCTCCAATTTCTACCGCCGGTTCATCAAGAACTTCAGTTCCCTCTCGTCTCCACTGACCTCTCTCCTTAAGGCCAAGCCCAAGTCTCTCGTCTGGTCCCCCGCGGCCTCCAGTGCCTTCCAACAACTTAAGGTCGCTTTCACTACGGCACCTTTGCTCCACCATCCTGATCCCAACCGTCCATTCCTGGTAGAAGTAGACACCTCCACCTCCGGCGTGGGAGCTGTTCTTTCCCAGCATCGGGGAAAGCCGCCCAGACTCCACCCTTGTGCCTACTTCTCCAGGAAACTCAATCCGGCAGAGCTAAACTATGATATTGGTAACCGTGAGCTCCTGGCCATCAAGTTGGCTCTAGAGGAGTGGCGGCATTGGTTAGAAGGGGCCAAACATCCATTTCTAGTCTTAACTGACCACAAGAACCTGGAATTCCTCAGAGAAGCTCGCCGTCTCAACCCCCGCCAAGCACGATGGGCACTCTTCTACTCCCGCTTCGACTTCACCATCTCTTATCATCCTGGTAACAAGAACATCAAAGCGGACACTCTGTCTCGTATCCATGCCCCGGAAGAAACCCAGGAGACCCCTGACATCATCCTCTCTCCCAACGTGGTGGTTAGCCCTATTCAATGGTCCTTAGACGACGACATCGCTGAAGCTACCACCACAGACCCAGCTCCTCCTAACTGCCCTGCGGACAAGACCTATGTTCCCTCTTCCCTACGTTTGACCCTCATAGATTCATTACACTCCTCCTTAGGCACAGGTCACCCTGGGACCAATAGAACCCTCTCCCTTCTCAAAGAGCGCTTCTGGTGGCCACGCATGGAACGTGATGTACAAAGGTTCCTCCAAGGATGCATGGAATGTGCCATCTCCCGTACTCAACGTTGACTTTATCACCGATCTGCCCTCGTCTGAGGGTTACACTTGCATCCTGGTCACAGTAGACCGCTTCTCCAAAGCCTGCAAACTACTCCCCCTCAAGGGGCTTCCCACCGCCCTAGAAACTGCTGAGGCTCTCTTCAATCATGTTTTCCGCAACTACGGAATCCCTGAAGACATCGTTTCCGACCGCAGACCTCAGTTTATCTCCCGTGTCTGGAGGTCCTTCTTCTCTCTCCTGGGTGTCTCCGTCAGTCTTACCTCTGGATACCACCCGCAGAACAATGGACAGACTGAGAGGAAGATCCAGGAGATCGGCCGCTTCCTGAACCTTCTGTATGCACCGCCAAAACCGCTGGAGTCGCTTCCTACCCTGGGCTGAATATGCCCAAAACTCCCTATGTCAGTCCTCAACCAAACTAACCCCCTTCCAGTGTGTTCTAGGTTACCAGCCTCCCCTATTTCCTTGGTCCGGTGAACCTTCCGAGCTGCCAGCGGTCGATCACTGGTTCAAGGAGAGTGAGAAGGTTTGGGACCTAGCTCACCACCACCTGTTGCGAGCAATTCACCGCCAGAAGAGTTCCGCTGACGCCCATAGAACCCCCACTCCTACCTACCATCCTGGACAAAAAGTGTGGCTTTCTACTAGGGACATCAGACTCCGCCTCCCTTGCAAAAAGCTAAGTCCCCATTTCATTGGTCCCTTCACGATTTCCAAACAGATTAACCCTGTCACCTACCAACTCCAGCTCCAAACTGAATTCTGCATTCACCCTACCTTTCATGTCTCTCTTCTCAAGCCTCACCACCCACCCCTCTCTCCCCACTCCTCGGAACTGGACCCTTCTGACGCTCCTCCCCAACCCTTAATGCTTGAAGATGGTCCGGCCTATGCAGTCCGGGACATCTTGGACTCACGTCGCCGCAGAGGTCGCTTGGAATACCTCATTGACTGTGAAGGTTATGGTCCTGAGGAACGATCATGGGTCCCTCAGGATGACATCCTGGATCCCACCCTTCTTGCCCATTTCCAAGATTCCCACCCAGATCGTCCAGCTCCTCGTGGTCGTGGGCGCCCTCATCGCCAAATTGTACGCCCCTCTGGAGTGGGGGGGTAATGTCACAGTTCCTCCTGACACTCCCAGCACTTTCACTCCACGATCACTTTCCCCCGAATTCTAATCACCTGCACCTGAAACCCATTTCCTCTTCAATCAACCTCACCACATATAAACCCCACTCTCCTGTCACTCCCTGTCTGATCTACAACTTCGATCACAGACTCCCTTACCTGCTTTCTCCTTGCGACGTCATATCGTTATACTGCCAAGCTCCACGTTCCTACGTTCCTTCGACGATCTTCCTGTGTGTTTGGCTCCACTCTCCATTGCTCCATCGCCTGGCTCCAATCATCTCCTCGCCATTCCTCCGCAATCCTCATCTGGTTCACCCCATCAAACTTGCTCTTTAAATAAACTACACCTCCGGGTTCTAACTCTATCATCGAGTCTGTGATTCTGTTACAAGTGCAAAAAGATGACAGTTTCTAAAAATGCCAAATGTAAACATAACATACTATGAGATAGTGTTCTATGCACATAGTATTTATTGAGGTAGCAGACAGTTATAAAGTGATAATAATTAAAGTGCAACTCAGGACAGGTGTGTGTGTGTGTGTGTGTGTGTGTGTGTGTGTGTCAAACCAGTCTCTGAGTATTGAGGACTCTGATGGCTTGGTGGAAGAAGCTGTTACACAGTCTGGCCGTGAGGGCCCGATACCTCTTGCCAGACGGCAGGAGGGTGAAGAGTTTGTGTGAGGGGTGTGTGGGGTTGTCCATAATGCTGGTGGCTTTGCGGATGCAGTGTTTTTTGTAAATGTCTTTGATGGAGGGAAGAGAGACCCCTAAGATCTTCTCAGCTGTCCTCACTATACTCTCAATAGTCCCTCTATAGAATGTAGTGAGGATGGGGGGGGGTGGGAGATGTGCTTTCCTCAGCCTTCGAAGAAAGTAGAGATGCTGCTGGGCTTTCTTGGTAATAGAGCTGGTGTTGAGGGACCAGTTGAGGTTCTCTGCCAGGTGAACACCAAGGAATTTGATGCTCTTGACGATCTCCACATAGGAGCCGTCGATGTTCAGCGGAGAGCGGTGACTCTGTTCTCTCCTAAAGTCAACAACCATCTCTTTTGTTTTGTCCACATTCAGAAACAGGTTGTTGGCTCTACACCAGTCCATTAACCACTGCACCTCCTCTCTGTATGCTCACTCGTCATTCTTGCTGATGAAACCCACCACGGTCGTGTCATCGGCAAACTTGATGATGTGATTCGAGCTGTGCATTGCTGCACAGTCGTGAGTCAGCAGAGTGAACAGCAGTGGACTGAGCACACAGCCCTGGGGGCCCCCAGTGCTCAGAGTGGTGGTGGTGGAGATGCTGTTCCTGATCTGGACTGACTGAGGTCTCCCAGTCAGGAAGTCCAGGATCCAGTTGCAGAGGGAGGCAGATGGTTGGGGGTAATGTAACTCTGGTTATGATAACCGTTCCCCTGGTAAATAAAAAGGTCTGCATCTAACAGTCACAAGCTCCAAAAGCGATGAGCAGTAACTAGAGACTAGCATAGAGTTATTGCACCATTCCGTGTTGATGTAAACACACAAGCCACCACCGCAAGTCTTACCGCATAGAGCTGCATTTCTGTCAGCATGAAACGAGGCAAGCCCATCTAGCTGAATGGCGGCGTCCGGAACTCTGTCGCTGAGCCACGTCTCCATGAAAACAAAGACGCAGCAGTCTCTAAACTCACGTTGCGTAGTCTGTTGGAGTCGGATGTAGTCCAGTTTATTGTCCAGGGAGCAAACATTTGAGAGCAGGATAGATGGGAGAGCCTGCCGGCTAGGGTTTGTTTTTAGCCTAGCATGGACCCCCGACCTCTTGCCACACTTCCGCTTCCTCGCACACCGCTTATGCCATCCTCTCCCCCGGCCACCGGCATCAGGCGATGCAGAGGACTGGAGGCCTGGTCTCCGCAGCAAGCCGAGTTCACGTAGTGCCTTCTGCAGGTCATCATGCAGCTTGGTTGTTGCATGAATATACTTGAGCAGTGTCTGGCGATGGTAGACACGAACACCGGTTGCTCCGATGTCCATGTGCCACAAAAGTTGGGTTATTTAACAATAATAGCACCATTTTGGATCCGGAGTGGCCGCTGCGTGCTACCGCGTCACCATCTTAGACACTGTCACCTTTTCACCAAAATTACCTGCCATCACTGAATGATACTTATATCAACTTGGTCAAAGGAGGGACTCCTACTCTCTTAAACTACATAGAAAATGAATTAACCACTAACAAAAGCCTTCATCGGCCAAAATCAAAGGACAATGCATCTATGTGTATTTCCTCAGTTAATTCAGGATAACTTCAAGGACTTTAACACTAAAACTTATAGTTCATACTAAATCATTTTGTTTAAAATTTGACCCACAACACTTATGTAGTTTATTCATTTTAACCACTAATAGTTCTAAAAATTAACTAATATTGGCATTATATTCATTCATTTTCTGTTATAGCATAATTTCATGTACAGCTGCATTAAAACAACATTTGTTTTGAAAAGCTCCATACAAACACATTTGACTTGACTTAATCAGAGATCAGATAGCAAGCTTTTAAATGACACCTATTTTGTTTTAAGTGAGTAGATTTGAATTAATTAACTAGCAGCTCCAGTTTAAACAGTTAAAGGCTAAATGTAAAGTTAGCGGTTATTGGTATTGGCCACAATAAACTGTGAATAATTGGTTATCGATATTGGCACAGAAATTCTACACTGGTGCATCAATCTCAGAAAAAGTAACGATTTCTATTGCAGGTGGACTGTAGGAAAATGGTATGGCACAACTTTGCAGCTATTGCTCCAAACTGTTTGCTCATTTGTAGATTTCGCACAAAATGCTGAACACAACAGCTGCTGTTTCAGTGACTGTTTAATCTTTTATGCTAGTGCTTTCCTGTACTTTTAGCCAAATATATCATAACTAAACAGTTTGTAAATCATTTCAGAGTGAAGTATTTTATGAATCTGCAACAATGTAATGCAGCTCTGAAAAGAGGCTTTAATAAAAGGTTAACATATAAAAACATCTTCCAAGGCACAGAACCTAATGGAAAGAGAGGGTAGAATACTTCTTGGCATATTTTTGCATACTTTTTGGCATAAATTTACTAACATTATCAGCCCTTCACATTGCGAGTTAATCACTCACATTTGCAACAAAATTTTGTGCTATGAGATCAAAAAATATCTGTTACTGGTCACTGGCTAGTAAATATTCAGATATAACTCGCCAGAGATTGAGTTGTGTAGTGGTGAAGAAAAACGTAATAACTTACTTACTGAATAAGAAGCTGTAAACACTTACACGCGGAGCTGCCGTTCTCTTAAAGAGACATTACCAATTTAGTGCTTGTTATACATATCAACGTAAACTCTATTTAAATCGTAAAAGTGCATATAAACAAACATGTTACAAAATGTAGTAATGTAGTAAGTGTAATGAATGTGTAAATTCATAAATATTTAAAGACGCAATCATATTTTATGAAATATTTAAACCTCAGAAAACACTGTAAATATTAAAGAATTCAACAAATAGGCTTGTGCTGCATCTATGCAAGGGTTTGGTCAAACCTTTTTTGCACATTATTTTTCATATAGTAGCACTTAAATCATTTTTTTTTATAATATAATTATAATATAATTGCTATACTGTATTTGTATTTTCATTCTTAGGTTCCAACCTTGTGAATATTTTGTTAAAAATGTAATGTTAAAAAAGAAATTTTAAACAATGACAACAACTTCATTATTAAAAATGCAATGTCATGACATCATACCATTTGATAGAATGTGAAATTTATACTTATTTTAAAATGTTTAAAATGACCAAAAGTGAAATGTAAAGTAAAATGTTCAATATTGCACACTATATTGTTTGATGTCATATAAATGAAAACAACACATATGTGAAGATGCCCCCTTCTCTGTTTATGTAATATCTTTTTCAGTTTTTCAGTTACATTACGCTTACATGTCGTAAAAAGTCTGGCAAGTAAAAGTTCTGTCTCCAATGTGTCCGTAGAGTGTTGATTATAAGTGAACCTTGATATGAGTAAAAAATTGTGAAAAAAAAGGTTTAACTACAAAGCAACACAGGGACAGTCACTTACAAACAGATTGTGCATGATAAACGGGAGTTGTTTTACCCACTGAATACACACAGCATATTCAACACGGTTTCACAACTAACCTTCAGTAGATCAGTGTTTATTAACACAGTCCTCACATATTTTGACCAATGCATTTCCAAAAATGTTCCACGACCTCTTCTATCGCTTGTGATTACTGCATATGGATTTAAAAAAAAATAATTCAAATTCAGACTGATTCTTTCATAAATTATTCAGAATGATTTGTGAACTGGTTTGCACATTTCACTAAAAAGTCAAGAGAACAATCACTATTCAGTGATACTCATGAAACAATGTCCTACATTTAACTCCAAATCAGTACAAAACAAAATCTATTTTACATAAAAAAATTAAGCCAACTTTCCGGACCTATAAGATTTATTGCATGGTGATGTTATTTTTAAAACAATTAAGCCAATTTTTCATTTCCATAACATGTCCAGATGTTTTACTATAACTATTCCCATTGTTTTCAACAATGATTGTCAATACTGTAACACACAGTCATGAATCACAGTTAAAAGATATTGAACAATATTTTTTTAATTAAAATTAGCAGAATTGAAAGGCAGTATCACGGGAGAACCTTGATGCATTAGGGGCCGTGCATCGAAGGTGTTAAGGCTCCTATTGTTTCCGTTAGTACTGTTAGGGGCCACGCCACGAAGTGGCTGTAGTCCGTATTGGATCAGTTAGTATTATTATTCCTCCCCAGTGGGAGTCTATGGCAGCCCATAGAACTGTATATCGGAACATTTTCGAATTTGGCACTTGATAGTTGTTGTTATGAACAGACCCCAGACAAAATTTGGGGTCTCTAGGACATACTCTATAAAATGACTGTCACCATGTCAAAAATTCACTTTTCTTTTGTGCTTGTTTTTTTTTAACTTTTTGTCCTAGAAACAAAATTATTTTTGCACTACTCTCATCCTGATAATTCTAATGGACCCCAACATTAAAACTGCCCATTACAGAGGCAGCCATTTTGAATTATATTGTTTGTCATTCCTTGAAATATCATCTGATTTACCCAAACAATGGCTCAAAATCTCCAGAGCGAGCCGCAGAGAATGAATAATAAAGAATTTAGATTTTCGCCCCTGCTGGAAAATTACATGAACAAATTTATTGAGGTCGATGTAACAATGGATGTAAGGCTATGTCTTGGCAAAGGTTTATCATATTGAAACGAAACTTGGTATGCTTCATCAGAAGTACATGCACAGTTTGGAGACAGCACCACCTATGGGTCAAGAAATGTGAAAAATGTATATTTGTGCCTGTAACTTTTGAACGGTATGTCCTAAAATCATGAGGATGGTGTTTAAAGATTCTGCGGGTCATGAGGAATTCAATGACAATTTTCCCCATATCAACTATACTGTCTTTCCACCATATTTAATTTTATTAAAAAGTCATATATCTTTTAAAAGCATTGTCAGATTTATAAGAAAATTGAAATGCATCATCTACATTTATGCATTTGGCAGATGCTTTTATCCAAAGCGACTTACAGAGCCCTTATTACAGGGACAATCCCCCCCGGAGTTAAGTGCCTTGCTCAAGGGCACAATGGTGGTGGCCATGGGGTTCGAACCAGCGACCTTCTGATTAGCAGGCCTGTGCTCTAGCCACTACGCCACCATCTACATCATGTCCACAGGAAACCTGAGCAGTTTTGAGACAGCGCCACCTATGGTTCAAATTATATTCCATACTTGTGTGCTGAAAACTGCCTCTTTGCCACTTCTTAATCATGCCAACTGAGTGGCACAGTGTGACAATATACTGCATTGTCAAAAGGTTCCACCTAGGCAAAACATAAGGATTGATTTCTGTTGTACTGGAGCTTTTTCAGTTGTGCTTACTGAATAGTTGCAGGGCTTATCCTTGATCATTTCTAGTTGCAGGTATACAAAATTGCCGTCTCTTTGCCATGGCTAAGCTATGTCGACTGAGTGGCCATGTATGAACGTTTCTTGACTATAGCTCCAAGAGTTGTCGGTTCGATCTCTGCATCAGCAAGTCATACATTAGAAATTTCTGTTGTTCTGTATATTTCAGTATTGTGCTTACTGAATGGTTGCTGGGATTTTCCCCAGTCATTTGTGATTTATATCTTTGTTGAAAGGTTATATGAATACGAAGTTGATTATGACGACTGCTATACTTTTTGATACGGCCCTTTGGTGACTGACAATGTTGTGGCTCTTTGGAGCAGTGAATCGTTCACTGAACCGTTGAACGGAAGTCATAGGTTTGAATCAAGCAAGGGGCGACTTCTAATATGGTGTGTTTGTTCTGTATGTCATATGCTCCCTGTGTGCTCTTAGGGTTATGTTTAGTATTGTGCTATAGTTTTCATCGTTGATTCTTTGCCCTGTAATTGCTGCTTGCAATTGTAATTGTCCCAAATATAAATAAAGGTCCTCTACATAGGTTTAATTTTCTATATATAAAATATAATTTGTCATTTGCGTTTTTTGATTTTGTGGTAAAATAAGGCCATGACATTTTCTTGACAGGTTTCGTGAGAATCACTCATAATTGCTTTTTTGCCAACAAGCCACGTGGTAACTCTTGCTGACAGTTCTGTGCCAATCCAGCAAGATGGTATGGCTACCGATTCAGACTGGGCATGTGACCAATCATACGTCGCCACAGTAAACAGTTTGTTATCATACCGTACTGAACTGTGGTCAAGCTGAAAGGCTACTGGAACCATTGTTCACCGTGCTCAGAACCATTCGGCCTGATGATGGAAAAGTGCCTCATGCTCTGTGAGCAATTTTTACTGTTAACAAGAGCAATGTCTAGCCAATTAAACATATATTACAGTCATTTCCTTGATATTTTCAGGTTTTTCATGACCATGGGAACCCTGTAACTTTATTTAACAGAAAAGTACCACCCCCTGGTGGTCAAAAGTTATGAAAAGGATGTGGACATTTCGTCGCTTCCCTGTGATATAATGCAGCTTCCTCTGTAAGGTGGCACGCAGGGACAGATCAAACTACTGCAGTGAACCACACCACTTGCTGGGGTGTTGGGTATGTCTCAGCATCAGTGTATGAGTTTTTTTGAGATACAGTTTGAATATTAGGTTTAAATACAAAAGCAATTTTCTTTCCTGTGTTGACGTATTTTCTATTGAACACTGCTTTATCTTCACATGCAGACTTGGCAGAATTGGAAGATGAAAATTAGCAGTATTCATTTATGCAGTAAGGTCAATGCAAGCCAAGACCTGTTCTGATTCTGAGAAATTTGATTTATAGAGGAACAAGTTTATCAACAGGTGTGTTAATGTGCCCAAATGACATGCTGCCAAATGATTTGCTTCCAATTTTGCATCACTGATCCTGAGATACAGCCAGCATTCGATTAGTGGCAGGTGGTATTCATAATAACCCTTATTTGGGTAATAAAATGTATAAAATATAGTTATGCATTTTATGGGATATGTTTTGTGATCAATATTTTTGCCCCTTTTGTGGGGAAGAGTCTTCGTTTTAACTTTTTTATTTTATTTGTATATCTGGTAAAAGTTAATTTTGTACATTTTTTTAGGAGGATGCTAGCACATAGATGACCTCAAAGCAAAGATGAATGGACTTAAATCCACAAAACTCAATTTTGATTGCATGGGGTTTTAAATTCATATGGCACAACAAATTGGGAAGCATTTTCATCTCACCAGCTTCCATATAATCTAAAAGGTTTTTAAGGCAATCGATACATTTATTTATTCGAATTAATCACATGACGTGCTGATTAATTAATCACAATTAATCACATATAGCAATATTTGCTGAGAAAAGCCCCAAAATAAAGATAACTCAATAGAAATGAAAATAGAAAAACATGTCTTGAGATCCCAGCATTCAGAATTGCGCTCTGCACAGCTGCGTTTAAACGCAAGAGCGCGTCCTCATCTTGTGCTGTTGTTACTGTCAAGCCTGAATGTGATCTGTTCTCTGTACCGCTGGATTTGTGCTTATTGCCCCCTGCCAGCCCAACTGGCACCAACAATCATGCCACGGTCTAAATCACTGACATCACATTTTTCCCCATTCTGACGGTTGATGTGAACATTAACTGAAGCTCCTGACCCGTATCTGCATGATTGTATGCACTGCTGCACATGATTGGCTGATTTGATAATCGCATGGATGATTGTTGGTGTCAGATGGGCTGGTTTGAGTGTTTCTGGGATTTTCACACACAACAGTCTCTAGAATTTACTAAAAACAAAATCAAATCAAATCAAATCAAATCACTTTATTGTCACAAAAAAAAAATCATCCAGTGAGCGTCAGTTCTGTGGATGGAAATGTCTTGTTGATGAGAGAGGTCAACAGAGAATGGCCAGACTGGTTTGAACTGATAAAGTCTACAGTAACTCGGATAACCGCTCTGTACAATTGTGATGAGAAGAATATCATCTCTGAATGCTGTTCTGAGATGCGGGTTGGCGCTGTTTTGGTGGCACATGGGGGGCCTACACAATATTAGGCAGGTACTTTTAATGTTGTGGCTGATCTGTGTTTATATATATATTAGTAAACTTAAAATGTGCTATGGATAAAACTGTCAGTCAAATGTTGACATTAAAAGGTCATTATTTAAATGCTTTCTGGGAACTGTTTAAAACTGAAGATTTAGCTAAATGTGTCAGAGAAATTTAAAACACATATTCATCAATATTTACTAAATAAAAATTATTCTGAATGCAGGTTAGCATAATATTATATCAGATTAAGGAGAGGTGGGAGAGTGTATCATCCGTGTTTAGCAGCACGCAACATCTAATAAAGACTTGCAGAAAACACATACACAAAAGCACCAGCACAAACACATACAGCATGTGCTGATCAGGGTTTGAAATTAACACATTGTCTTGTCAGTTTAGGAACTTTATTAGAAACTGTTTTGTCATTTCAAATCTAATAATAGGTGATCATTCTCAGCAAACGTTGCCAATAGTTAACCTCAAGACATACCCGATTTGGGTGTTTGGCAAAAAAAACTAAAGATCAAACAATTCAATGTATAAATGTCTATTTTTCAGAATATTGATCATTTTCATTCATCAACATTACATTTGAATGGGTTATGTATTGTATGTCTATCTGAATCAACCTAAATTTAGCTTATATTAAATTTAATTATAATCCTTTTACTGTCTGTGTATTTTTTTCTAACATGCTTCAATCGTTTTCTGCGAAAATGCAGAATTTATATTTGTCCCTTCCTGTCTGTTTAACCCTGTTAAGATGTGAAGTTTCCCCCTTTTAAAATAGTGATTCATGTTTTTGACATCATATTTAATGGAGTGATAAATCTTGCAGGTAAAAATCAGTTTTATCTTGTTTGTTAAAATGGCGTATGCCACAATATCAGATAAAGTACCAAATATCAAGTTGTATTATTTACTCTTAATTATTAGAATAGTATTCTGAAAAATTTATGAAGATCTGAACGTCTATCTTAATTATACATTTTCGTGCAGTATTGCAAGTTGGTCCTGTTAAAACCGAAAAACTGAATGAAGACAATGGGTTATTATGCTCCACCTGCGCATTTATTTTTGTTCTGGGTGTCCATGTTTGTCACATGGAGGTATTTGGCTCCATGCTGAAAGGAGAATGTTTCGAGATCTCCGATTACTGTTCAAAAACATGCTGATACCGCAGTGAGGCAAGACACAAATGCTGCTTCACAACCGAGCTCGATATTACATTTTTGGAGTTAAGACTATCTGGGAATATTATTACAACACATACAATGGTAATTACAGTATTACCATAAACATGGTACTAGTGGCTGAAAAACACTGTGATAACAGCAGTATTTTAAAGCTTGAGTAACACAGTGGTACCATGACACCGGTATAACATGCAACCCAAGGTTGGTATGATGATATTGTCCATGTATGTTCAGATCTTTGACCCTGTAACAGTCAACCCCAAAACCCTAACCATTTTGAATGTAACCAGGTTGGCACAAAACGTGTGCAAGAAAATGGGTTATTAATGCCATACATTTGTTTTTTCTATAATGATGTGTGATTTATTGCAAGGCATACAGAATTTATTTAGTTATGTATTCAAATTTTAATAATATAAATCCCTAAATTACTGTGACATGGTTGAAATAATATAGCCCTTTTGATTATTTTCAAGGCTGAAACCAAATATTCAAATTGGCGGTAAGAGTTTAAGAATCATGCATTGAGAAATCCAACTCTGTTAATAAATAATCTGAATTACTGGGCCCTACGCTGGTTCCTCAGTGTCTATGGTGGTTACGGTCCTGGTACTTTAGGCCTGAGATTGGAAAAAAAAAAACTATTTCTTGAAAATGTAGTTCTGACATTTTCAAATGAAATTATATATCTTTTTTGTTTCCTGACATTTTCGAGCATAAATGGCACCGTTTCCTGAAAACGATTCTTAAATACATTTTACATTATACAATAGTTTAAGACTTTAACTATTAAGTTTAAGTAAAGAACATGAATCTATTCTATAATTGCTCACATCATAATATAATTAGAAGAAAGTTTAAGTTTTGGGAAGAAAGACGTCATGAACAGTTTGTCTGAAATAGTGCAGAAGTTTGATGTAGAAATCTGATGCGTTAATTGGTCGATATTTCAAATGCTCTAACAATTGCTCATATCAGTCATTAAAGCCCTATGTTAATTTTTTTTCTTCCTTTTTTCCCTTTTTCTTTAATAGTTTTCAGTTGCAATTAGATGAAGTCGTTTGGTTTGGCTATGAGGAAGCTTCCAGAAACTGATTAGTCACAATACAACAGTAAGATACCTGAGCAATGTTCAAGGTCTAGAGAAATGGAGGAGCAGGAGGACGAGGAGGATGGACAGGGCAGGGCAAGACAGGACAGAACAAAAATAAAGGAAGAAAAAAAAGAAAACACAAATACAGTGACTAGGAGGCCAGCTCCATGTAACCCTGTCAGTCAACCAAGACCACACCCCCAGAGACAGGTACAAGAGAAACAGGCGGGGCTATACACCCTATCAGACAGCAGGGATGGACCAGCATGCTGGCTGAAAAGACAGACAGACAATAAGTAGTCACGTTGACATGACCTGAAGAGTAAATAAAGGCTTTCTTAGAAGAACCACAGCATGTTCTTGTTCCCAGACATTGTAAACTCAACGAGAGAGAAACGTGATCGATTCGAGGAATGCAAGAAACATTTACATCAAATGGAAGGTCGCTTTTGCGCCGATATTCTCGGCCAAATTGAGAATAGATGCCAAGGATGGCCGTAAAACATCCACATGCCCACAGCAAGCGGTGTCCTTCATAAAGTCGGTGTAGTGAGTAAGTCATCTTGTTGTACTCACATTGCAGTCGAGTGGACCGGCTCACTGAGCATTTGCTTCTATGCGCTCATTTTCTGCTGGTTCAGCCTAGAGTTTATTTTGTAGAATAACACACCTTCAGGACAGATTATGTATGAAGCTATACACTCTTTGTGTTTATTCTGCCTATTGGATGTAGTTTGTTTTATAGATTATCTTTTGCTGTGTAATTCTGTCTAAAAAAATTTGTATAGAAACACCGGACTTGAGCAATCTGATGGCAAGTTTGTTGCAGGGGCTCTGATAGGCTTGCAATGCTCACATTTTTCTTTTTTCCATTTTCTTTTTTTGTTCTATGGGATGTTCGGTTATGATTGTTGCACTAACGTTGGAATGTGGTCTTTAGAATTTTGTCTTTGACACACAATCTATTTTTTTTTATATGTCAAAATGTCAAATGTTAATATGAGTGGAATATCTCTCTCCAAATGGAATGTGAATAGGTTGGGGCACCCCATAAAAAGAAGGAAGGTTATTTCTCCTCTTAAGCTTAAGAAATATGATTTAGTGTTTCTTCAAGAAACGCAACTTTCTCCGCAAGAAACTGAAAGATTTGGAAAGAAATGGGGTGGGCACTTTTATAGTGCTTGCTCGAGTAAGAACAGGGGAGTCATTACACTGATAAGTAAACATCTACAATTCAAATGTCTCAAACAAAGTAAAGATAAATTACGAAGAGTTTTTATTATTTTAGCTGAAATTCAGGGACAAAGTCTTATTTTGGCTAATAATTATGCACCTAACTTTGATGATCAGGGCTTTTTTATGGATCAGGTAGGGATGTTGCAAGCCGCTGGCACCCCTCATGATATAATATTGGGAGGAGACTTTAATCTTTTGATGGACTCAGTCCTTGATCATAGAGAAGCAAAAGTGTGTAAGCCCCCTAGAGCAAGAGTGACGCTTCACAGGATGAGTAAAAATCTTGGTCTTATAGTCCATAAGATTTATTCTAGAATATATTTAGTTTTATATCTAAGTCCCATTTTAGTCTCAGATCACACCCTGGTGAGCTTAGAGATGTTGCCACATAATGAGAAAAATAAATCTTATAATTGGCACTTTACTGTATCCCTTTTGCAAAATCCTGAATTCCAACAAATGCTAAAGGCTGAAATCAATGTCTATATTGAGGCCAGCTGGTCTCAGCTTGGGAGGTACTAAAAGTGATGTTGTCTAATGGCCTCAGAGAATTGACATGATTGAAATACAAATATAATACTATTTTGTTGTGGAAGGTGGAGTTTTGGCTATTCAGGGCAAGAGAGTCATAATTTAGGTCGGGGGACAAGGCAGGGAAACTCTGGCTATATATATAAAACAGAGAGAGAGAGTAACAGTCTTTTTCTACCATTCCCTCAGTGAAATCTGCTGGTGGTGAAATATTTACCTCAGCCATTGATATCAATAATGCTTTTAAAGCAACACCTGGAGTTGAAAGTTAGAATCCAAGGCATGCTGAATGACTCCAGACAGGTCTCCTAAGCCAAATTGGCCCGGTTGCTAGGAAGGGTAGATTCACATGGGGTTACCTCCTCATGGTCGCTATAATGTGGTTCACTCTTGGTAGGGCACATGGTAAGTTGTGCATGGATGCTGCAGAGAATAGCCTCCACACGTGCCATGTCTCTGCAGTAACACGCTCAACAAGTCATGTGATAAGATGTGCGGATTGACGGTCTCTGATGCGGAGGCAACTGAGATTCGTACTCTGCCACCCGGATTGAGGAGAGTCACTAAGGACTATCCACGAGGACTAAGAGCACATTTGGAATTGGGCATTCCAAATTAAGGAGAAAAAAGGGAGAATATAAAAAATAATGCTTTTAAAGAATTCATCATGTCTTCGTCTACTGATGAGGATATCAGAAACTTTGTGGAACCATTAGAACTTCCTAAACTGATTGAGCCTTGGGAGGAGCTTGGCAAGGTCATTAAGGCCTTGCCTACAGACAAGGCTCAGGGGCCAGATGGCTTTGCCCCGGAATTTTTTTAGATCTTGTGCTACAGAACTGGCTCCACTTTTGCTAGAAATTTATACAGAAAAATTAAAGAATGGGAAGCTTCCGCCAACCATGACACAAGCCTGGATCAGTCTGATTCTTAAAAATGGCAAAGATCCAAGTAAGTGTAAGAGTTACCATCCACTTTCCCTGATCCAGCTAGACGTTAAAATGTTGTCAAAACTTTGGCTAACCGATTAAGTTATAATTTCTCTCATACATATAGATCAGGTGGGGCTTATTCAGGGCCATTGCTCTTCTAATAAAAATAGGCGTTTCATCAATATCATGTGGTCAGTGGCGAATGATCAGATTCCGGTCCCTACCATCTCACTTGATGCCGAAAAGGCATTTAATTTGGTAGAATGGGATTATCTTTTTAAGAATATGGAAATATATGGGATCGAGAATACGCTCATTGAATTGAATCAAGAATTAAGTTACTATATAGATACCCCGTAACGGTGGTACAAATAAATGGATTCATTTCTGATTATTTTACACTGGATGGGGGAACCCGGAAAGGTTGCCCTCTTTCCCCATTATTGTACTGTCTTGGCCTGGAACCATTAGCAGCTGCAATAATAAAGGCGAATGGTTTTCCAGGAGTGATGGCGGGAGGTGTGGTGCATAAGCTTTTGCTTTACATGGATGATATTTTAATATTCATCTCTGACCCTACTAGATCTATGCCTTGCCTCCACAGAATTATTACTTCCTTTTCGAAGTTCTCAGGATACAGTTAATTGGTCTAAATCCGAAGCTTTGGCTCTGACAGCGTACTGCCTGGTAATGGCTTTTCAGCCGGGCGCCTTCCAGTATTTTATTCCCGGCAAATTTGATTAAGTTATTTTTGACCCTTCAATAAAGATGTCCCCCTCTCTTATTTCAAGCAATTTGATAGCATAGCGAAGTCCTTCATTTGGAATGATAAACGTTCCATATTACATTTCAGTAATTTGCACTGGCCAATTTGGGCTAGGCCTATCCAAGATTTTGTTTTATTATTATGCATTCGGTGTCAGATATTTGGCTTATTTGTCACTTCCACATGAGAGAACCCCTCCCTGGTTTTGTATTGAACAGGAAGTTCTTGCCCCTATTTTTTTCATTGCAAAGCCTTTCTATCAAACTAACTGGATAAGCTAAGTTACACCCCGTTATCTTGCATTTGCATGAGGTATGGACAAAAGTGTCCAGTGTGTATAAAACAGACATCATTTAAATGTTGCTTCAAGCATATGGCTGAACCCAAATATATGTATTATTAAGACCTGCTGGACAGAGTAGATTGTGAGGGAGATTAATATGCTTGGTGACCTATATGAGAATGGAGAGCCTTTGAAAATATGGTTCATCATTTTGGGATTACCAGGTCTCAATTCTTTAGGTATTTACAGCTGCGCCAACTGCTTTGTAATATTTTTGGCATAGAGTAGCATACATGCCCCTAAAGCAGCAGAAACTCTGGGAGTGGTGATTACTGCTCTAGGAATAGGTCATGAGCCATCAGTTTATTGCTCCCTGCTAATTCAGAATCTGGGGGATGGAGCATCAACTTCTCTCAAGTGATTATGGGAGATAAACTTGGTATTGGAGGAATGAGAGTGGGATAGGATTCTAAATAATGTCATGTCTGCATCTAGAGATGCAAGGGTGTGCCTTATGAAATTTAAGACTTCCACATCGATTCTATTGGACCCCCTCTAGATTGTATAGACTTGGTCTTAAAGAGACACCCACCTGCTGGAGATGCCAATCAGTAGATGGGGGACATAACTCATGTTTTTTTGTAGTGTGTTAAGATCCAAAAATTTTGGTTGAGGGTTCAGAGTTTTATGAGTGATGTATTGGGCACTCTGTATTTTAGGCGATGGGGCGATCATTAGTATAGGGGATAAATACATAAGAAATTGGGTCCTAGCCAGTGTTATGATCGGTAGACAGATCATTCTGAGGTGATGGAAGTCACCTCATTTCGGGAGTGGTGCACAGAGATGGGCAGGGTGGTGGCATTTGAGGAAATGTCAGATAGAAGGCTAGGCAACCTGGAGGGTTTAAATAAGAAGTGGGCCAGCTATAAGACCTTTTTGGAAGGCTCTAGGGGAGGAACAGTGGAGAGGGATTTATAGTTTAAATGTGTGTGATTATTATATATATATATATATATATATATATATATATATATATACACAGTATATATATATATATATATATATATATATATATATATATATATATATATATATATAAAAATTCATTAAAAAAAAAAGAAATGTCCATTTTTCAGGACACAGTATTTTAAAGATAATTTTGTAAAAATCCAAATAACTTTACAGATCTTTATCGTAAATGCTTTAAACAATGTTTTCCATGATTGTTTAATGAACCATAAGCAATTAATGAACATGCACTTGTGGAACGGTCGTTAAGACACTAACAGCTTACAGATGGATACAGCTTACAGCAATTAAGTTCAAAGTTATAAAAACTGTATTATTCAGCTTTAGATGTAGACACAACTCTTCATCTGTGTCAGTGCTTGCATGATGATAGCAGACATTCTGATGAAGATCCGTAGAAGAAGCGACACTAGGGATCTCTAGAGCGTCAAATACACCTCTGATTTATGAAAAAAGGCCAATGAGAAGTTGGCAGACAGAATTTGAATGTCCCGCCCCCGATATATGGGTATAAAGGCGGGGAAATGCGCGTTACCGAGTTCTACTGGCTCGGACCTGAGACAACACGGGACGAAACTGACTCTACCCTGAGATTGTAGAATCTCGCAAAGGTATTAGGTGTTGCCCAACCCGCTGCTCTGCATATGTCTGCCAGGGAGGTGCCTCTGGCCAGTGCCCATGAGGATGCAACATTCCTTGTGTTGAGTTTACTCGGACCCGGAAGGGTGGGGGCACGGCCTGGGTGCGAAAGGCCAATGAAATGGCGTCCACCACCCAATGGGAGAGCCTCTGATTGGAGACAGCGTTCCCTTTCCACTGTCCACCAAAGCAGACAAAGACCTGCTCAGAATGTCTAAAGCTCTGCGTGCGGTCCACGTAGGTACGCAAAGCATGTACCGGACACAGCAACAAATGGGCTGGATCTGCCTTCTCCCGGGGCAGCGCTTGCAGGTTCACTACCTGGTCTCTGAAGGGCATGGTAGGAACCTTGGGCATGTAGCCCGGTCGTGGTCATAGGATCACATGTGTGTCTTCCGGACCGAACTCCAGGCAAGTGTTGCTGACAGAGAACGCTTGCAGGTCCCCGACCCTCTTGATGGAGGCGAACGCGATCAGCAGGGCCATCTTTAGGGAGAGGATCCTGAGTCCAACTGATTCTAGCGGCTCAAAGGGGGATCTCTGAGAGACCCCAGGAGGGGAACAGGCTTGGACAGGAGGGATTTAACCTCAGGGAGCCTTTTAGGAACCTGATAATCAAGTGGTGCTTACCCAAAGACTTGCCGTCTACTGCGTCGTGGTGGGCCGTGATAGAGGCTACATACACCTTCAAGGTGGAGCCTCCCCTCCAACCTCTCCTGCAGAAATGAGAGCACTGACCTGACTGCGCACCTTTGTGGGTCTTCGGCCCGAGAAGAACACCAATTCATGAACAGGTGCCACTTTAGGGCATAAAGTCGCCTGGTAGAAGGGGTTCTGGCTTGGTTGATCGTGTCTACGATAGAAGGTGTTACATCCCAGGTCTAGGGTCCAGGAGAATAACATAAATGACTTCGTAACACCTGACTTCTTGTTTTTTTCTTTTTATTATTTTTGAAACAAGTTATTAAATGGGCAAGGTCAGCACAAGAAATCGAAGAAGCAAATTAACTTCAGGGTTGGGTAAAAGCCAAAATAACAAACAAAATTGGTTCTACCTTTGTTTTAGAACGAAACTTATTATCCTATCAAATGAAAACGCTTAAACAAAATACAGATACTAAACTGACTCCCTTGCTAGCCAAAAAACAAGAGAAAAAGTAATATTTCATAATAAAGAAAAATAGGCACCCCAAACCCTACAGCTTCCGTACTGAGAACAGTGACATTTAATATTTAGAATAACGAGGGAAAACACTCAACCACGTTGAGTATATATATAAAAAAAGAAAACCGTTTAAGAAAGCTTTTCAAAAGAAATAAGAAAAGAACAGCAAACCAGGGGGTTAAAGCTAGAGAACAATAAATAACACAGTAGGCCTATTTATAAAAGTCACTTCACGGCGTTAACAACACAACAACAGTTTTAACAACAGCGCTATGAATGAACAACATTCCCTCTCCTTGTTCCACGTCTCTTCTTCTTTTTAAAAGACGCGCAGTCCCATCTTGACCAACCACGGGGCACGTTACCGACATGTTCAATTAGGGCGGTACAATCTGCGACAGTGACAAAGTGAGAGAGAGAGAGAGAGAGAGAGACAGACACACACACACCATACACATGTCTCATCATAACAAGGTGGTAGATCAGCTAGATCTTCCGCGTGATGTCTAGGGGCCAGACGTGGAGGTTCCAGAGGTCTGGGTGCGGACGCCTGAGCGTGCCCTGTCCCTGAGAAAGAAGGTCTTTAATCAGGGGAACTTGCCAGGGAAGGACTGTTGCGAGGAGCACGAGGTCCGAGAACCAAGCCCGGGTGGGCCAATAGGGAGTCACCAGAGTGACTTGTTCCTCGTCCTCCCTGAACTTGCACAGCACCTCTGCAAGAAGGCTCACTGGGGGAAATGCATACTTGCGCAGCCCCGTCGGCCAGCTGTGTGCCAGTGCGTCTGCCCCGAGGGGAGCCTCTGTTCAGGCATACCAGAGCGGGCAGTGGGAGGTCTCTTGGGAGGTGAACAGGTCTACCTGAGCCTTGCCGAACCATTCCCAAATCAGCTGGACTGACTGGGGGTGAAGCCTCTACTCTGCACTGGGCAAGTGTTGTCATGATATCGCGTGTGCCACCACGCCGCATTGGTGATTTATTTATGTTACTGCTGTGGTGCTGTCTGATCTGATCAAGACGTGTTTTCCCTGAACCAGCGGGAGAAACCTCCGCATGGCAAGGAATACAGTCAACAACTCTTGGCAATTGATGTGCCTTTTCCAACGGCGCCATGCTCGTCTTGGGACTCTAGTCTGGAGCCAGTGCTGAAGCGGTCTCATATGCATCAACCTCAGCGGCGCAACCGCCATGGAGGATGCCATATGACCCAGAAGCCTCTGGAAAAGTTTTAAAGGGACCGCAGTGCCTGGCCTGAAGGCGGCGAGGCATTCCAGCACTGGCTGCGCACGCTCGTTGGTGAGGCGCACTGACATTGAGACTGAGTCTAACTCCATGCCGAGAAAAGAGATGCTCTGAACTGGGGCGAGCTTGCTCTTTTCCCAGTTGACCTGAAGCCCCAAACGGCTGAGGTGCCTGAGCACCGGGTCAGTGTGGGCACATAGTAACTCTTGGAAGTGGGCCAGGATGAGCCAGTCGTCGAGGTAGTCGAGTATGCGGATGCCGGCTTCTCGGAGCGGGGCAAGGGCTGCCTCTGCGACCTTCGTAAAGACGCGAGGGGACAGGGACATGACGAAGGGGAGGACCAAAAAAAAAAAAAAAAAAAAACTCAAGATGGCGCCGAGTATGGCTGCTGCGTCGCGAGCTCCGTCAAACCACTGCAGTTTATTGTTTGTTTTGTTTACAGTTTTGTGTTTTTTTGTATTGGATGTTGTCTGCCTTATTGTGTACAACAGACAAACGCTTTTGGACATTGGTTCGGCAATCACACACCGAAAACCGGACTTCACATTCCTCAATGCCGACCCGTGATTTACAAACACGCCAGCGGAGCCCTTTGTTTGGGCTGCACGGCCGCGGAAACGCAGAAGGAAAAGAGGAAAAAGAGCCGGCGTTCTCATCAGATTAAGACGTCGCGCAAATCGCCCCCCCACTACCCAGTATACTACTGGCAAATGTTCAGTCTCTGGACAACAAGCTCTGCGAGCTGAGAGCGCGGATCTCCTTCCAACGAGAGACGAGAGAATGCTGCGTTATCTGTCTTACGGAAACCTGGATGTCCGCGGAGATTCCAGACTCGGCCATCGAACCCACGGGTTTCTCCGTGCACCGAGCGGACAGAGCGAAAGACCTCTCAGGTAAAAGCAGAGGTGGTGGTGTATGTTTTATGATCAACAAATCATGGTGTGATCAGAATAATGTACATTTTATCAGGTCTTTCTGCTCGCCTGATCTGGAATTTCTCATGCTTCTGTGTCGACCGAGGGAATTCACAGTGGTCATTATCACAGCTGTGTACATCCCCCCACAAGCCGACACAGACCGGGCACTTAGGGAACTGTATGGCAGTATAAGTGAGCAGGAAACCGCGCACCCTGAGGCTGCGTTCATTGTTGCCAGGGACTTCAACAAAGCCAACTTTAAAACAATAGCACCAAAATACCACCAACATATCAGCTTCAACACACGAGGGGACCGGGTTTTGGATCATTGCTATTCTCCTTTCCGGGATGGCTACAAATCCCTCCCCCGCCCACCATTTGGCAAATCCGACCACTCCTCCGTTCTGCTTCTGCCCGCTTACAGGCAGAAACTGAAACGAGAAGCACCCGCCCTCAGAACGATCCAGTGCTGGTTGGACCAATCAGACTCTATGCTACAGGACTGTTTTGATCACGCGGACTGGGAGATGTTCTACCCCAACCAGAAACCATGGGTTAACGGCGATGTTCGCGCGGCACTTACTGCGCGGACCACCGCTTTTAATTCCGGGAACGCGGAGGAGCGTAAACAAGCCAGTTATGCCCTCCGTAACTCCATCAGTGCAGCCAAACGCCAGTACAGGCACAAAATTGAAGGACAGTTCAACACCACTGACTCCAGAAGTATGTGGCAGGGAATTAACACCATCACGGACTATAAACGGAATAAAAACTCCGCCATGAACACCGTTGCCTCTCTCCCGGACGAGCTTAATACTTTTTATGCTCGTTTCGAGGACAACAACAACACCGCCCTCGCGGAGAGAGCACTCGCGGCAGATACTACAGAGGTTGGTTCACTCTCCGTCTCTGTTGCGGATGTAACCCGATCCTTCCGACGGGTGAATATCCACAAAGCCGCGGGTCCAGACAGCATTCCGTGCCGCGTCATCAGAGCATGCGCGAACCAACTGGCTGGTGTTTTTACAGACATTTTCAACCTGTCCCTCTCCATGTCTGTAGTCCCCACATGCTTCAAAACATCAACCATTGTGCCTGTACCGAAGCAAGCCAAAATCACTTGTTTAAATGACTGGCGTCCTGTTGCCCTCACCCCCATCATCAGCAAATGCTTTGAGAGGTTGATCAGAGATCACATCTGCTCTGTTCTGCCCACCTCTTTGGACCAATTGCAGTTTGCCTACCGTAACAACCGCTCCACTGATGATGCCATTGCATCTACAATACACACTGCTCTATCCCACCTGGAAAAAAGGAACACGTATGTGAGAATGCTGTTTGTAGACTACAGCTCAGCATTTAACACCATAATGCCCTCCAAGCTTGATGTGAAACTCCGGGCTCTGGGCTTAAACAGCTCGCTGTGCAGCTGGATCCTGGATTTCCTGTCAGGCAGAAGTCAGGTGGTTAGAATGGGCAGCAACATCTCCTCATCACTGACCCTCAACACTGGAGCCCCGCAGGGCTGTGTTCTCAGCCCACTCCTGTATTCCCTATACACACATGACTGTGTGGCAGCACATAGCTCCAATGCCATCATTAAGTTTGCTGACGATACGACGGTTGTAGGTCTGATCACTGACAATGATGAAACAGCCTACAGAGAGGAGGTGCACACTCTGACACGCTGGTGTCAGGAGCACAACCTCTCCCTCAACGTCAGTAAAACCAAGGAGCTTGTGGTGGACTTCAGGAAGAAAGACAGAGAACACAGCCCCATCACCATTAATGGAGCACCGGTGGAGAGAGTCAGCAGCTTCAAGTTCCTCGGTGTCCACATCACTGAGGAACTCACATGGTCCGTCCACACTGAGGCCGTTGTGAAGAAGGCTCACCAGCGCCTCTTCTTCCTGAGACGGCTGAGGAAGTTTGGAATGAACCAACACATCCTCACACGGTTCTACACCAGTACTGTAGAGAGCATCCTGACTGGCTGCATCACCGCCTGGTACGGCAATAGCACCGCCCACAACCGCAAAGACCTGCAAAGGGTGGTGCGAACTGCCAGAAACATCATCGGAGGTGAGCTTCCCTCCCTCCAGGATATATATAACAGACGGTGTGTGAATAAAGCTCGGAGGATTATCAAAGACTCCAGCCACCCGAGTCATGGGCTGCTCTCACTGCTTCCATCAGGCAGGCGGTATCGCAGCATCAGGACCCGCACCACTCGACTACATGACAGCTTCTTCCCACAAGCAATAAGACTTTTGAACACATGATCTCTCACGATCTACAATCAGCTCTGCACTTTATTAATCTTCATTCTGCCAAATATATTCTCGCTCCCAATTCAGTTAGTGTATATATATATATATATATATATATATATATATATATTTATACCCTTATCTAGTGTATGTGTATTCTACATTGTGCGTATTGTGTACATTTGATATATGTAAATTGTTGTGTAGGTATGTGTACATTTGTTATGTAAATTGTTTTGTGTAAATATGTTGTTTATTGTAAAGTGGTTTATGTCTCGTCACTGTCATGACTGCTATGTTACTCGGAACTGCACACAAGACTTTCACCTACTGTTGCACTCGTGTACACAGTAGTGTGACAATAAAGTGATTTGATTTGATTTGATTTGACCATGTACTGACACGCCTGGCCATCGAACGCGAACAGTAGAAAGGGTCGATGTCGAGGCAATATTGAGAAGTGGAAGTACGTTTTATTGCTTTAATTTCTTTTTTGGTGTAAACATCAAGTAAAAGATATTAAAATACTTTCCTTGAATCTTGAAAACATGAGTGTGTACACCATAATCGTTCATTTAAAAAAAAAAAAATGTCCAAGGTGAAAATATTTGAGTCAGGAATATCAAATGTTTTCTCAGGGTTACACCAAATGACCTTACTGAAATGACAAAAACTAAATATGACAGTTATGAGGGTTTAAAGAAGTTAAAAATGGCTACCTACATGTTGGTTACACCATCTGACTTTGATTCTGTGGACAAAAGCTTTTAAAATTACTGTAAATTATAATTAGTTTATTTTTTCACTGCATTTATAAATGTTTATTCTACACTACTCATGCCCATACCAAAGTTTTGAGACTTTGATATATATGTTAACTGTCTCTGGACAGTTACATCACATGACAATTTTTACTAATATAATTATATCAAAATAGCTTTGAAATCAGTAATTTAAATTTTTATTAACCCTATTAATATTGTCAAAAGTTCTGGTACTTTGGTACCAAGTTGCTCCTAAAATAAAAAAGATGTAACAGTACCAGTGTTTCTCCAGTACCGGTAGTACCAGGCACTGACACATATCTGGTACCAGTGCACAGTGTGACTGACACACAACAGCTTTAAAATGCTCATTCTGAGCACGTGCTCGGTTAATCCTTGTACACTGAAATCGACAATTAATAACATTTTAATCATCCTAAAAGTCCTAGTGTGATTTATTAAACCGCTAAAGGCTGCGTACTTAAAATAAATCTGACTGCAGGTCCACTGGAAACTCCACAGACATTGAGAATCAAACACATTGTACGAGATGACAGAGCAGAGCACTAATCTACAGTGAACCACACAGCACATGTAAACTATATATTTACATAATTAAATCACAGCATTTGCACTTTAATCTCAACTCAATTTTATGTATACAACATTTAAAACAACAGAGTTGACCAAAGTGTTTCACATTAATACAATTTAAAACATAACGTTTAAAAATGACCATATACACAAACGCCAGTCATCTAAAACACAAAGTTTTCGTGTTATGAACAGTTTATCCAGAACAATGAAGTTTCCAGCTAAAAATATATGACATAATAAAAGTCTGTTTCAAAATATAAGCTAGAGCCCTGAAATTTAAGAAACAGTGACAGTGATATATTACAACTTTATATGATGATAATAATAAATAATAATAATACTTCAGGAATATATCACAAGCAAGACTGCTGTTGAATAAAAGTTTAGCAAAAAATGCAATGACATGTTGAAAAGTTCTATTTTCACTGTCCCAATTTTTGTCGGAATGGGGGTTGTATTTATAGCCAAATACATTTAAACTCATTTTTTTCACAATTCTTGACATTTAATCATATAAAACATTTTCCGTCTTAGGTCAGTTAGGATTATTACTTTATTTTAAGAATGTGAAATGTCAGAATAAGTGGAGAGAATGATTTATTTCAGCTTTAATTTCATCACATTCCCAGTGGGTCAGAAGTTTACATACACTTTATTAGTATTTAATAGCATTGCCTTTAAATTGATTAACTCGGGTCAAATATTTTGGGTAGCCTTCCACAAGCTTCTCAAAATCCAGTTAAGTCGTGACGTAACCACTCTCCGATAATACTGTTTCCGGGTACAAAGGCCCGGAATATATATATATATATATATATATATATATATATATATATATATATATATATATATATATATACACACACACACACACACAAAATACAACAGGGTTGCACAAGGATATATCCCTAAGACTGTCATTTAAGAGTTAAACTTATGGCACACCACATCACGTGACACAACAGCATGATGACAATTTACGTGAAGCGCTCCTACAGGCAAAAAGCCAACAAAAGTGTTGTAAAGAGTAGCAAATAAACATGAAGTACACATATGCGGATTTTGGGACATTATTCCCTCAAAATTATTTTTTTTGTTCTAAATATGTTCTGTGGGTCATTACCCTTAATTTTAATACAAATTTAATCCTATTTTATTTTGTTATCGATGTACAATACGGTTCTATTCATTAACATTAATAAATGCATTCCTATGTTTACTGTACATTATCACATTGAGAATAAATGTATTCATGCAAAAGCTGATAAATGTGTCTTTCAGAGGCATTATATGGAGTTTTTGCCTTACCTTGATTCACTACGGTAAGTCTACAATAGAGATTTTTATTTAGAGCTGTCGGGACAGATTTCACATGAAATCGCAGGCATAGGCCATTCATCCTTGCGTGATTACATCTTGTCTGTAAGCTCAGACAGAAGGTCCAACTGTGACGCAACTCACTTGAGTGTCGGCGAAGCGGGAAGAGAGTGTAACAACAGTTCAGCAGAGGCATGAAATCACTCTCCTAACGGACTTTAAACTATTTGGTGAAGTTGTTTACCTGCTGTAATGCATGGGTATGTTTTCTCGTAGGGTTGTTATGCTTTAATGAATTGAATGTGTACCGAACGCAATGTTTTTCTAAGTTTATACATTTAAATAAATTGTATATTAAATTATTTAAAATGTATTATTTGATTATAACATTTAGTTTTCATATTTGGTGGTGTGTGAAAGAACAAATGTGTGAAAAGTCTAAACATTCTGCAACATCAGGTCAACAAACACTATTTCTCTTCTACCAAAATACAAACTCAAATCCAGCTAAGAATTTAAGTCTACATGTTGCTTAATTTGAAAGGATGTCCGTAAACATCATCCATACAGCTAGACTGTATGCAATGATAAAAATGCTGAAACTAAGTTCCGCTATTCCTTTACATTGTTTTCTACTAACACTGACATGCATGTGCACTACGCTACTTCTATGCAATGCTTTAGGATGATATAAACCAACAATGTCCAATGAAGATAATTAAGACAAGTGAAATATTGCAATACATCACAGTTTTCAACAAACCGATCTTAGAGACACAACATCTGTGTGACGGTTTTAGTGTGGTGCTTACTTAATTAAACAAAAAAAACAAAAAAAAGATACATAAATTCACAAGTAAGCCTCACTGATTGCCCCATCCCTACAAGAAACTCCATCATAGTGTGAATTCAGATATACTTCTCGAGCTGCCAGCAGCTGTTGAACCACCGCTGAGCTCACAAAGTTTGGGATGGTCTGAATCTTATCCCTCACACCCTGAAAAACAACACAGAGAGATCTGAATATAGGCTATACAGACAGACAGAGAGACATATACTTTATTAATCAAATTCAGCACAAATCGATTACTACAGATCTGAGTTCACTGTCCCTGCCAAAGTTTCAGGATGACAGATTGAATATAGATGCCTGGTACCTTGTAGTCGACGACTCCAATGATTTTGCGAATTAGTTTGAATGTCAAAGCCCAAAGTTGAGTTCTCTCCCACTCCAGAGTGTCAGAGCTAACCAAAGCCTGACACACAATCCTACCGAACAGAATAATACATGACACTTCAGTAGAGAGAACTATTTAAGCTACATCACTGTCAATCTTCCTTTGGATCACATGATTCTGCCTTTGTCAAGAACACAGGATGCAACAGAAAAGGGTTCGGTCAGTTTTTCATTTTAACTTCAGGTTTGCATTGAGTCTAGGTTTAAAAAAAAATATTAACCAGGGATGTCATGATACCAAAATGTCCTCACCAATACCAGAGACAATGCATAATTCTCAATATCAATAGCAACACGCAAAAACATACTAATGATGCCAAGCAACATGCTAGCAACATTCTAGAACATGCTAGAAGTGCCTAGATATATGCTAAAACATGTTAGTACATGCCTAACAACATGCTAGCAATATGATAGCAACATGCTAAAAATGCCAAGAAACTAACTAACACCACCTAGCAACAAATTCATCAGTATTATCTACCTATCAGTTTATCTAGCCAAGATGGTTTGTTTACTGTAATGTCTGTATAACCATCAAACTTCAAACTTTGGAAAACCATTTCAAAAATTTTGGTTTAGGTACAATATTCTGCCCGCAGAAAAGTATACTCTACCATACAAAAAAGTTTCAATGCTGACAAACTATAAATAATTTAAAGGTTAAAAGTGTTAAGCTCCGATGTTTGATCACTGTTTCACGATTGGAATGTTCCAGTAACAGTTAAATTGGCAAGAAAAAGTATATGAAACCTAGAGATACCTGAATTTATGTATAAATTTGTCTTAAAATCTGGTTTGCTATTCACAAGAAGCATCTGCTGACGTGGACCATGCCTCACAAATGAGAGATCTCAGAAGATCTACAATCAAGAATTGTTGCTGTGCATGAAGCTGGAAAGGGTTGAAAAGTTATCTGGAAGAGTTTAGATATTCATCTGTCCACAGTTAGACAAACTGTCTATAAATGGAGATGATTTAGTACTATAGGTACTCTCACTAGAAGTGGCTGTTAGATATTCATCTGTCCACAGTTAGACAAACTGTCTATAAATGGAGATGATTTAGTACTATAGGTACTCTCACTAGAAGTGGCTGTTAGATATTCATCTGTCCACAGTTAGACAAACTGTCTATAAATGGAGGTGATTTAGTACTATAGGTACTCTCACTAGAAGTGGCTGTTAGATATTCATCTGTCCACAGTTAGACAAACTGTCTATAAATGGAGATGATTTAGTACTATAGGTACTCTCACTAGAAGTGGCTGTTAGATATTCATCTGTCCACAGTTAGACAAACTGTCTATAAATGGAGATGATTTAGTACTATAGGTACTCTCACTAGAAGTGGCTGTTAGATATTCATCTGTCCACAGTTAGACAAACTGTATATAAATGGAGGTGATTTAGTACTATAGGTACTCTCACTAGAAGTGACCGTTAGATATTCATCTGTCCACAGTTAGACAAACTGTCTATAAATGGAGATGATTTAGTACTATAGGTACTCTCACTAGAAGTGGCTGTTAGATATTCATCTGTCCACAGTTAGACAAACTGTCTATAAATGGAGATGATTTAGTACTATAGGTACTCTCACTAGAAGTGGCTGTTAGATATTCATCTGTCCACAGTTAGACAAACTGTCTATAAATGGAGATGATTTAGTACTATAGGTACTCTCACTAGAAGTGGCTGTTAGATATTCATCTGTCCACAGTTAGACAAACTGTCTATAAATGGAGATGATTTAGTACTATAGGTACTCTCTCTAGAAGTGGCTGTTAGATATTCATCTGTCCACAGTTAGACAAACTGTATATAAATGGAGGTGATTTAGTACTATAGGTACTCTCACTAGAAGTGGCCGTTAGATATTCATCTGTCCACAGTTAGACAAACTGTCTATAAATGGAGATGATTTAGTACTATAGGTACTCTCACTAGAAGTGGCCGTTAGATATTCACCTGTGCACAGTTAGACAAACTGTCTATAAATGGAGATGATTTAGTACTATAGGTACTCTCACTAGAAGTGGCTGTTAGATATTCACCTGTGCACAGTTAGACAAACTGTCTATAAATGGAGATGATTTAGTACTATAGGTACTCTCTCTAGAAGAGGCCGTTAGATATTCATCTGTTCACAGTTAGACAAACTGTCTATAAATGGAGATGATTTAGTACTATTGGTACTCTCACTAGAAGTGGCTGTTAGATATTCATCTGTCCACAGTTAGACAAACTGTCTATAAATGGAGATGATTTAGTACTATTGGTACTCTCACTAGAAGTGGCTGTTAGATATTCATCTGTCCACAGTTAGACAAACTGTCTATAAATGGAGATGATTTAGTACTATAGTAGAAGTGGCCGTCCGGCCAAGATGACTCAAAGGGAACACCGCAGAATGCTCAATGAGGTAAAACAGAACCCTAGTGTGACAGATAAAGACTTGAAGGAATCACTGGAACTGGTTATCACCTCTGTTCATGAGTCTACTGTACAGAAAACATTAAACAGACATGTGTTCATGGCAGGACTCCACAAAGGAAGCTGCTGCTTTCCAATAAAAACATTACTGCACTCCTGAAGTTTGCCAAAGACCACATTGACACTCCACAACGCTACTGGGAAAATGTTTTGCGGACTAATGAAACTAAGATTGAGTTGTTTGGGGAGAACATGCTGCACTATTTATGGAGTAAAAAGGCACCACATACCCACGTGAAAACACCATCCCAGCGGTTTTACATTCCCAAGTTTATCAAGATATCCTACAGGATAATGTCAGGGTGGCTGTGCACTAGCTGAAGCTCAGTAGAAGTTGGGTGATGCAGCAGCACAATGACCATAAACATCGAAGTAAATCCAATACAGATGTCTTCAAAAAAGAACATCCACTTTGGGGTGTCTGGGGTGTCCCAGTCAGAGCCCAGACCTTAACCCTATAGAGATGCTGTGGAAAACCTCAAGAGAGCAGTTCACACCAGACATCCTAAGAATATGGCTGAGCTGAAGCAGTTCTGTTAGTTAGAATGGTATAAAATTCCTTCTGAACGTTGTGCAGAGGCCATTTGCACACATTTTTAATATACATTTATTTTAATAATAAAAAAACAATATGCAACCAAAAGTTCCAATATACTTAGGTTTTTCTAACTTTTTTTACTCAATTAAAAATGATTTATTTTAGGAAGCAATGAGCCAATTATTTTTTTTTTCTCCCATTTTCTCCCCAATTTGGAATGCCTGATTCCCAATACGCTCTAAGTCCTCGTGGTGGTGTAGTAACTTGCCTCAATCTGGGTGGTGGAGGACGAATCTCAGTTGCGTCTGAGACCGTCAATCCATGCATCTTATCACATGGCTTGTTGAGTGCATTACCACGGAGACGTAGCGCTTGTGAGGCTTGATGCTGTTCTCCGCGCACCATGTGCCTTACGAGAGCGAGAACCACATTATAGTGACCACATGGAGGTTACCCCATGTGACACTGTCCTCCCTAGTAACCGGGCCAATTTGGTTGCTTAGGAGACCTGACTGGAGTCACTCTTAGATTTACAATGTTCACATGTGTTATGGACACTTGTTGACTGCTTTTCCTTCACTGTCCTCTAAAACTCATCCACTTGATAAAATTATATTTCTGATATTTATTTTTTTCAAGAATTTAAACATAAGCCATTTCACTAAAATTGTTTTTAAGATTAACAGAAACATTCAGTCAAGTATGGCTAAACTTGATAGTGTACGCACATTTTTATAAATTATATATATGTGTGTGTATGCTTGTGCGCATGTGTGTGTGTGTGTGTGTGTGCGAGTGTAAGTGTGTGCATGTGTGTACTTGTTTTTATCACTTTGTGGGGACCGCAACCTGACAGCACACTCACGGTGCGGGGCCCCAAAAACGGTGTGGGGCCATTTTGCTGGACCCCACAACAATCATCATTGGAATGAATAGAAAACACTTTGCTGATATGTCTAGTGCAGAAATATGAGTTTGGCCCACAAGTGATGAAAGAAAATAAATGTGTGTAAAAGTGTGTAATAATTTTGCTCAGTACTGCCCCCCTAACTCACATAATAGTAGTGCACTCTCACACACTTACACACACTATAAGCCAATGAAAGGCATGCTTGTTTGTCACGTGGGTCAGTACCAAGACAACCACAGCGTACATCTTTTGAAGTGACCTGAAGTGTCGTGATGACTAAATTGGACGTCGTGTTGGGGACGTTGGATATCATGACGCTTTCAGGATAATTGGCAGTCGGAAGGTTCCATCAGGGAAAAATGTCTACGTGGGAATAATTTCTACTCATTTGGAACATTGAATATAAGGTAATTCACCGAATAACATGTTTGTGACACCTATGCTTATGAATAATGAAGAAAGCAATAACCTAGATTACATTAAAAAAAAAAAACATTTGCAGTAACTTCGTATTTATTTTTATAGAAAGTAGATAAGTAGCTAGCGTTATTATCTTAGTAGCCACTATCTAATATTTGAACCACCTAAAAGTCCCTAGTTCCTGGGTAAAGTTTCTGCGGTCCAAACGGGCCATTACTATAGCCTTGACTTTCGTTAGCGTTAGTAGCCTTTAGCTAACATTTGAACTAACTAGTACTGGCTTTCTTTAGCGCCATTACCCCACGTGGTCGGCAATGGGGCCGGCGGATTGGCTCGCTTATTTCTGATCAGTGCAAAATAAACAAAAATAACTCCGTCCATTTTTGTCACAGGCAAGTGTTATACATCATTCAAAACTGTTAAATGTCTTCTTTTATTTGTGTACACTTAGAATAAAAACAACATATTGTGTTTTTCGTAAAATAAAACATGATGCGCGTTCTCTGCTATGGACTGGCGACCTGTCCAGGGTGTACCCCGCCTTTCGCCCGATGTCAGCTGGGATAGGCTCCAGCCCCCCCCGCGACACTGTACACAGGATAAGCGGTTGACGATGGATGATGCGGGTTCTGTCGTCTCTCTCAATGTGAAGTTCATTCTGAAACCGCTTTTTTTCTTATACCATATCAATTGACCATGATCAGTCATTGACATTAAATTTATTGTCTACTTGTCCTTCAGACAAGCAATACTACTCTCCCCATGTCATATCGAAGCCAGAATATATGGTTAAACAGTAGCTCCATTAAATTATTATTATTTTTTTTCAATTTCATGTCACAGCCCATAAAAACAAACACACACACACATCCTTGTTTTTGTTACTTTGTGAGACCCCATGATCCACCCTTTCTAGAAGAGGTACACTTCTTAAAAAATCAGGCAAGATCAGAACACATTCATAAACACATATCTCACTTGATATTCTGAAAATTAAGAACTTTTGCACAAGTGGGCTGTCACATGAAATTGGTAGTTTCTCTTAAAAGCACCAATTAAATTCAATGTTAAGTGAAATCTCATTTACAACATGGCACATGACAAAATCTGCAAGTCACTAAAATTATTGTGCCAATATGTTTGACAAAATCTTCTAAAGTAGAAAATTATTATATCCTGTCGACATCCTTACCTTTTGTCCCAATATACACCTTGGAAATTAAAATAAATTAAACCTAAATTTTGCCAGCTGTATTTACACGTCATCTTCATTTATATAGCACTTTTAACAATGTTAAAAAAAAAAAAACATTAAAATCTACACATCAAAATAAAATAGCATTTACAAAAATTCAGAACAATTATTTCAACTTAATTAGTGAAAATACTTGGTTTGGATAAGTGATCAGCCCCTTAGAGTAACCAATTTAAAATTGCTCAGGTACAACCAGTCACTTTCCAGATCACACATACCTTTCTAATTGTTTTTTTTTTACTTGTTCTGGACAAGCATTGATGTCAATCCCTGATGATTCAGATTATTGCAGAGGTCTTTAAACTGTGGTACAGAAAAAAATAATATGTTTTTACAAAAACATTTGGGTGATTTGAGGATGGTCATTCTGTGAGTCACATCAGATTAAATGGTTCAACTGCACAAAAATCATATTTAACAAGTTCTTTGTCAACAGGTTTGAAGTAATTGCCCTGGCAATGCAGATGCACAAGGTAAATACAGTTCAAGCAGTAGCCATATTGAGTAGCTGAATGACAAAATACAGTATACTGTCTTTTTGTATTCTTTTATAACTTAACTTTGCTGAAAAAGTATTTTTATTCTTGTAAAATGGGCAACTCGCAGTGAGAATTAATCTCAAACTTGTATGCATACACAATGGAGTTGTATAAAGTTCCTGGAATATCTAATTTGGTCTGACAGAGTTAATGTTGGACTTGTGTTCCTAATATAATAAAATGTTCACAAATTTTGTTTTTTGGTGTATCACTTGCGTTAACAATTCGTTATAGCCTAAATAGTGCAATTAAATTATTCGGCACAGGAGGAAGTCACTCGGAAGAGGTTGCGAATAAAACCGGAAGTTGTAGCAGTGCAACATGTGCGTAGTGCCACAGACAACACGTGTTTTTTGGAGGCACGACACATAAATCCAATAAAAGGCAAGTTTAACATGAAATGTTTTACAAAATATTTGATTTACCAGAATTCTGGATTATTTATGTATATTTTTGTACAATGAATTTCGATTGCTTTTAGTGTCAAAAACAATGGTTACATAGTGCACTTGCATTCTTGCCACATCAGATGTGATATCTTTATGCATTTTAGGTCGTGGTGTGTTTGCCCTGTCCCCATTTCAAAAAGGGGATTTTGTTGTGGAGTACAGAGGAGAAATGATAGACTCTGCTGAATCTCAAGCTAGGAGGAAGAAGTATCATCCATCACAGGCAGTTTTTATGTTTGACTTCTACTGGCATGGCAAACAGTGGTGGTAAGAATCTAGTCAGCATTCAAACAGGTTAATAATTCAATAGCATACATGCATCCTTCAATAACAAGTTCACTTTTTCAAAACTCTGGAAAAAAAGTGAACTCGTTATCAACAATATTATGTACCTAATTGAAAAAATATGTGTGAACAGTGTTAAAGGGGAACACCAACAAAATTCTTTAATTGGTCTATGTTCTTAAATCACTTTAAGTCATAATTTGACTGTCACTCTTATCAAGCAACTCTCTTGCCAAGGGAGATCAGAGCTGAGCTGGTAGGATTGCTACATCAGCTGGAGACATGGAAAATGGGCTAAGATATAGAACTTTATGAAATAATAAGTAAATGTGTGAAAATCAAATGTTCCTTCTCTGAGATAACACAACCAAGGCGGCCCAATGGCTTTTGGGACACAACATTTATATTTTATGTGATAAATGTTGGTCATGTGGCTTATAGCTAACCTTTCTGACATTGTCTGTTAAAGACGGAAAAAGTCAGCTTGCCGGCTTCATGCACATATGCACAGTTGTCGCGTGCATGACAGATCTACCCGGGACAGAGTACAAAATATTTTTTTCTCTAATATAGACCAGTTTGTAGATGGATCCACCATCCGTATGGTGATTGATGTGGAATGGTGCAGGCGGCGCTCAAATGGGAATTGGAGTACTGAGCTGCTGCATTGTTTTCCTCTTTTTTTTTTTTTCCCCCATTCAGTTGGTTACCTTTGAACTAAACGGATCCTTCTCCCTCTCGCTGGTCTATGTGTTCCGGGACCTTTGAATTTACAAAATAAGCACTGCTATCTATCCCACAAGAAATCCAGGATTTGATTCAACCACACACAAAAACCATGTGATCTTGATCTCAAGCTTATGTTGAGCTTTATATATAATATAAAGGCCTTTATATTATTTTAGGTCCTGTCAATTATTTGTATTTAGCATTTGTTTTTGGCTTCTTTTAGCATTGATGCTGCTGTGGAAAATGGATCATTGGGGAGGCTGGTCAATGATGACCATGTTAATCCTAACTGCCGGATGAAAAAAATTGTTGCAGATGGAAAGCCACATCTAGTCCTGTTTGCTTTACAAAACATAGAGAGAGGAGATGAACTCACATATGATTATGGAGGAAGTGATTGGCCTTGGAGGGTAAGTTATACTATTACAACATGTGGGTTAAAAATGTTACTTACAAATTTGTTGTCATCTTCTCCATTGTAATATTACAACAGGTACTAACTTTACTAGCAGAGTTGAAATTCTGAATTCCTATTCATTTGGTCATTGTAACATGAAACAATCCTTTTAATTGGAGTTGCTTTTAGTAATGACAAAAACGGATTTCATCCAATACTTGGTCATATGTTAGTGTATAAGGACATTTATACACACACAAACTGGTCTATCCTTGTGGGGTCCAAATATCAATTATAGAAATTCTGAATTCCTATTCATTTGGTCATTGTAACATGAAACAATCCTTTTAATTGGAGTTGCTTTTAGTAATGACAAAAACAGATTTCATCCAATACTTGGTCATATGTTAGTGTATAAGGACATTTATACACACACAAACTGGTGTTATGTGCATACTTGCACATAAATTGGTCATGTGTGTTTTAATGAGTACAAACATATTGTTATTCATGACTTTAATGCTTTAGGGTTTGAATTCACAATTATTAAATGTAATTCATGTCACAGGTTGATGGTGGGCATTCTACCAATGTGGCCTTTGAACACCGCAACAAGGAACTGGTGGAAAGTTCCAACACAAGGGTACAAGACACCAATGAGGTTTCCCCTTCAATTCTGAAGGTGAGTCGTCTTGTTTGATGAACATGCCAATGCACTTTCACCATTCAAGTGGGAAGCATCAATCATATTCCAGCTTAATGTTACTTATCTTGTCCATCGGTCTACCCTTGTGGGGTCCAAATATCAATATGGCTGATAAAAGTCTTCTATATTTTTTATTTCCTATTCATTTGGTCATTGTAACATGAAACAATCCTTTTAATTGGAGTTGCTTTTAGTAATGACAAAAACGGATTTCATCCAATACTTGGTCATGTTAGTGTATAAGGACATTTATACACACACAAACTGGTCTATCCTTGTGGGGTCCAAATATCAATTATAGAAATTCTGAATTCCTATTCATTTGGTCATTGTAACATGAAACAATCCTTTTAATTGCAGTTGCTTTTAGTAATGGCAAAAACAGATTTCATCCAATACTTGGTCATATGTTAGTGTGTAAGGACATTTATACACACACAAACTGGTGTTATGTGCATACTTGCACATAAATTGGTCATGTGTGTTTTAATGAGTACAAACATATTGTTATTCATGACTTTAATGCTTTAGGGTTTGAATTCACAATTATTAAATGTAATTCATGTCACAGGTTGATGGTGGGCATTCTACCAATGTGGCCTTTGAACACCGCAACAAGGAACTGGTGGAAAGTTCCAACACAAGGGTACAAGACACCAATGAGGTTTCCCCTTCAATTCTGAAGGTGAGTCTCAGGGCTCTACACTAACCTTTTCCACTGGTGTTACTTGAGCTACTAACTTTTTTAAATACTGACTCAAAAACATGAATTGGTGTCACAAATGTTTTCGCTGGGCGCCTATGACCTAACTTCAAATCCCATGAATGTCATTGCTGGTTGTTACTGACAGCATAGGGGATTTTCTTTTAAGACAGTTATGGTGATTATATTATTTTTGTGTTTTTGTTTTTTTTTCATCTATAACTATGTCGGTTTTTCAATCATTAGCATTAGAATAATCATCAATGGATAGATTTAACATTTTTCGTAAAACATTTGTTATTGCAATTCTATATTCATACAGGTTACAAAGAAACCAATGAATTCCTTAGTTGAGTACACAGACTCTGAAGTCAGCTCTGGACCAGATTTTTCTTCTCCACAACCTGATACTGTTTCAGATTTACCATCTAGCAGCATACAGGTTGGTTCCTTTTGATTGCATTAACTTTTTCATTTATCTATTGTTTTCATTACAAAACTACACTTTCAGTAGATGTCATCCTGTTTATATTTTGTTTTTCCTTTATAGCATATCAGTAGTAAAAGTACTGTTGAAGGAGTACATGTGCCACAACTTAGGACTAAAAGCATTCTGGTAAGGCAAGCAGGATTTTTACAGATAGTTGTTCTATTTATAGACACCTATTGCATGTTTGGTCCCTATTTAGAATGATTCTCCATTAGTCAAGTCCAATGTTTTTATGTGGTGAAACATTCCATTTACAAAACACCTGCCTCTTTGACAGCTTTGCTCTGTCATGTACTGTACATTTTAAACATGTACATGCTCTAGCTCTATATTTTTATTTGTAAATTATTCATGATTTCACCAAACAGTTTCATTTATCAGCCACTGACACGTTGTAGTGTTTTGTAATAAAATATAACAATATAGATCGTTTCAAAGCAGCGTTAAATTCTGCAGCATCTTTTAAAAATCTGGCAGGTATTTCATAAAGCTGCTTTTGGCTTTATGAAATACCTGCCAGATTTTTAAAAGATGCTGCAGAATTTAATTCTCCATATCTCACTCATATTTTTAATCTTTCAATTATGTCAGGTAGAGTTCCAAAAGATCTGAAGTTTGCTAGGGTGGTTCCGCTATATAAAAATGGTAGCAAATCAGAAGAGGGCAATTATAGACCAGTTTCGATTTTGGGAGTTGTATCAAAAGTCTTGGAGAAAATAATACAAGAGCAAATAAATAATTACATTAGTCATTCTCATTTGTTTTATGAATTACAATCTGGTTTCAGAACATCTTATTCTACGGATACGTGTTTATTATATTTGACAGACTGTTTAAGAAGAGAGATCGACTTGGGTAAACTCAGTGGCATGGTATTGTTAGACCTCCAGAAAGCATTTGACACCGTTGACCATGAGATCTTGCTGATTAAACTAAAAGCCTTAGGTTTTAACCGTAATAAGCAGATCTAGCAGCTTTTAAGGCCTCTCTATATGTAATTGAGCTCTCCTTCCATGAAATGCGAAATACCTCTAGTTTAGGCTTCTTCCAGTTTCGCTCCATTTTTCTGGCTGAGTTCTAAGGGCTTGAGTGTGCTCGTTGTACCACGCCGTTGGACTATTTTCTTTAATCGCAGCGGAGCAACTGTGTCTAAAGTGCTGGAAAAGAGAGAGTTAAAAGTTTCTGTCGCAATATCGAGTTCTTCTAAGCTATCAGGGATACTGAGATGATGAAACTGATCAGGAATATTATTAATAAAGCAATCTTTAGTGGCTGAAGTGATAGGTCTAACATATTTATAACATGGAGTCGGCATTGCAGCCTTGGCTAAATGAAGTTTACACGAGACTAGATAATGATCTGAGATGTCATCGCTCTGCTGCAGAATTTCAACAGCATCAACATTGATTCTGTGTGATAATATTAGATCTAGAGTAGGATTACGACAGTGTGTAGGTCCTGACATGTGTTGTCTAACTCCAATAGAGTTAAGAATGTCTTTAAATGCCAATCCCAATGCATCTTTTTCGTTATCTACATGTATATTAAAATCACCAACAACTAGGACTTTATCTGCAGCCAGTACTATCTCTGATAGAAAGTCAGCAAATTCTTTGATAAAGTCTGTATGTTGCCCTGGTGGCCTGTATACAGTAGCCAGCACAAATCTCAAACGTGAATTATCATTTACACTATATATTGTTACATTAAGCATCAACACTTCAAAAAAATAATATTTTAAACTAGACTTCTTAGTAATTCTGAAAATATTACCATAAATTACAGCAACACCTCCCCCTTTCCCTTTCTGATGAGGTTCATATTTATAACAGTAATCTTGTGGGGTGGACTCATTTAAAGTAAGAAGAAAATGGCATAATTATTCCTCAGAATCTGTGAAATTAACATTTTATTCATTGTTTTTAAGATGGAGGAGACTCTTAATTGGTCTGAAGAGCTTTTTGACAGTCCAGATGAAGAAAACATTCAAACAATTGTGCCACAATTTAAACGGACAAGAAAAAGTTTTGACTCCAGTATAGATGAGGAGGAAGATAATGTTGTACATAAAATTGTGCCAAGACTTAGGAAGTCAAGACGCATTTTGGTAAGCACCCATAGTGTAAGGCATGATAGAATGTATGTTCCTTGATAAGTAGTGTTGTTTCTGAAAATCTACACTGTTACTATGAAAATGTTTTATAATATGAATTACACATGATCAGTGCAACAAATTGCATCAATGAGTAGGTTAAGTATTTTTGCCAGTAAATCCTTAAATGGCAAGTAAACAAGCCTTTTATTCTGCCAATACTCAGGGCTTGAAACAAGGGGCTCTATCTTGCAATCGGCGCAGTGCAGCACAAAGCCCGAAACAAGCTGTGTTTGCTAGTATAAGACCAATGTCGAATGATAATATAAGGTATTCTTACTGAATTATATTTGCATTCTGTGACTTTGTGAACAACAACAGGCTTCAGCGATGAAAATGGAAAACAATTCTAACCAATAATATTTAGATTTAAACATTATCAGTATAGTCATCTGCATAGCTATAATTAACCTTTCCTATTGTATTGGAAAAACCTAGTTGTGTAGCTTATTTGTTATTATGTTTTTATAGGTTAATCAGAAGATTTCTGTTGGATCTGAAAAAATAAGTGAATCAAGCCAGGATAGTGGAGAAGAATATGTTCCATCCACAAGTGGGGACAGTACGGATAGTAACGTGAGCCAAGAACTATCATTAAATAGTCGAGCTGATTCAACAGTAGGTTGTTCATTTCCATGCAAGCGCAAATTCAAGACACCTCTTGCTAAATTCCAGGACAATGACAGAATTGCTGCTATAACACAAAGCCAACATAATGCTCCTGACAGCACCACATCAGGTAAAACAACAGTTGGAGATGTATCAATAGTTGTTCCTGCTGTCGTCAGAAAGATTAATGGATCTCGAATGTACAACAAGCGACAGTACTGCCTATTTTGTAGATCAGCGGTCCAAAAAATGTCTAGACACTTGGAGCGTGCTCACTTTAAAGAGATTGAGGTTTCAAGAGCATTGAGTTTTCCAAAGGGATCCCATCAAAGGAAAATGCAGCTTGAATTTCTGAGAAACAAAGGAAACTTTGCACATAATGCTGAAGTTATAAAAACAGGGTCTGGAATTCTTGTTCCCTTCAAACAACCAAAAGAAAAGTGTGAGGGTCAAGACTTTATTCACTGTGTGTACTGTCAAGGGTTGTTTATGAAAAGAGTGCTTTGGAGACACATGCAGAGCTGTAAATTCCAACCAAGCAGTGTTAAACTTAAACCTGGAAAAACTAGAGTCCAATCCCTCTGTGCATTTGCTGAACCGGCACCCTCTGCGTTTAGTGAAAGTGTTTGGAAGCTGGTGAGCGACATGACACAAGATAATATCTCTTTTGAAGTAAAAAATGATCACTGCATCATGGAGTTTGGAAAACATCTTTATAACAGGCTTGGAGCCGATGTCAGCAAGCATGAATACATTCGTCAAAAGTTGAGGGAGCTTGGTCGGCTGCGTTTACATGGTAGAGAGGTCACACCACTGCAAACTATCAAAGATTATGTCACACCAGAAAACTTCATGCTAGCAGTTACTGCAGTAAGACACACAGCGGGTTTCAACGAGGAAACTAGCAAATACAAAACTGCAACACTTGCTCTAAAGCTTGGACATGGACTGAAAAATGTGTCCATGCTCCTTGAAACCGATGCAATGATGAAAGGTGATAATGATGGTGCAACAGCGGCTCGCTGCTTTCGTCAAGTGTATGATGCCAGGTGGAATGAGCTTATATCAGCCAAAGCCTTACAGGGCCTCACAGAGTCCAAGTGGAATTCCCCACAGCTGTTACCTTTTACAGAAGATGTAAAAACTCTGCATTGCTACCTGGATGACAAGCAGCGCCAGTTCTACAGTGACTTGACATCAGAGTGCTCATCTTCCAACTGGGCTAACTTGACAAAAGTGACTCTGGCACAAGTTATTTTATTCAACAGGCGTAGAGAAGGGGAAGTCTCCAAAATGCTTGTTTCAACATTCATCCTAAGAGACAAATCAGATCCTCATGAAGATGTCAATGTAGCTCTCTCTGAGCTAGAGAAAAATCTCTGCAAGCATTTTGTGAGACTTGAAATAAGAGGTAAGAGAGGGCGGAAGGTGCCTGTGCTCTTAACCCCTGCAATGGTGGATTCCCTTAATTTGCTTGTGGAGAAGAGAAAAGAATGTGGAGTGGCTGATAACAACTCGTACATGTATGCACGGCCATATGCTATGTCCCACTACAGAGGGTCAGATTGCATTCGTTACTTTGTGAAAGCTTGTGGAGCCAAGAACCCTCTCTCACTCACCTCTACAAAGCTCAGGAAGCATGTTGCTACACTTTCGAAAGTACTCAATCTCAATGACACAGAGCTTGACCAACTGGCAGATTTCCTTGGACATGACATCAGAGTCCATCGCCAGTTTTATCGCTTACCTGAGGGCACTCTCCAGCTTGCGAAGATCAGCAAGATTCTCATGGCCCTTGAGCAGGGGCGTTTATCAGAGTTTAAAGGAAAGACCCTAGATGATATCAACATCGCCCCAAATGGTACCAATGCCTTTTTATTAGACAAATTTAAGAAAACACAGATATTGCTTTTCCAGTACACTGCGAATAGCGCTGTGATGGTTTTGTTACCTGCCTTCTTTTTATTTTAGAGACAATCCTGTGTGATAAAGAAATCCAAGAGGGCAGGCTGGAGGAGAACATGCCAGGTATCTATTTTAATACTTGCTGTACTTGTAGATGCATGTATGCATCAGCTTTTCCTGTATGCGGTATTTGCTTCCAGAAAGATATGTTTTGAGTTTGAGTATGATTTTTACTGTCCTTTTTGATAACCCAAATTCTGTTAAAAGAGATGTTCTCTTTCTTTACTTAGCCAAACCCTAACTCCTTCATGCTTCCACATAGAATGGGGTTAAACTAGCTTTGAGGTAATATAAAGCAGCAGCTTCTGAATTCCTTTCCAACATCATAAATTAGGCTGCGTTTATCTATATCATGATGGTCAGAGCGTGAAGAAACTTTGGTTGAGATTCACAGGCCTTACATGACCAAAAGCTGATAAATGTTTTACTGTGTAGGGCTGCCAATATTTTTTGCAGGTTTGTTTTTGTAAACCGAAATGAATCTAACCTCTCAACCAACTGATTTGTCAAAATTGAAAAGTTTCAAGTTTTACTGTCAAATGTGCTGAAGACTGCAGGTGTTCTTGCATGTAGAGTGAAAATATTGTTCCTGGCTCCAACTCCAACAATGCAGTAATAATAATAAATAACAAAAAAATATAATGTAAGGATGTGCAAAAGAAAATGGGCACCATCTCTATCAATTAACATATTATAAGAAGGTGGCCAGAGAATTAAGAATTACAATAAAAGTATGTACATGTAAACGGTAGACAGTAGCCACAGTACACTACTTGTAGATTCAGTAGTGTCATCATTATCTAAAGTGACGCAGTAAAAGAATGTACTGTGCCTATAGAAAATCATCATACCCCTTTGAAATCGTCAGTTTTTGTCTTACAGCCTGAAATCAAAACCCATTAAGCATGTTTTTGTTTTGTTCCAACTTTATTTACACATTCTGCCTTACAACATTCAAATAACGTAAAAAGGCAACAGTTTGGATACATAAAAAAAAAAATTAATAACTTAATTAATTTACTCAGTTAATTAATAACTGCGTTGGAAAACTGGTCAGTCCCATAATTTAATACCCTGGTCAAACATTCACGGTGGGGAAATTCGGTCTGGACTTGCTCCGTTGAGAAGCAAGTATGTCTGAACACAAAGCTGTTCGGACCAATCAAATTGTGAGGGCGTGCTTTATACGATTATGGACATATGATCAACAGTAATGTAATCACCACGTCACCAAAGAGCGCTTGGGTTGAATTTGTTTACAACAAAGAGCTGCCGCTGGAGAATTTAGATGTGCATACACTAGGCCCTCCATGGAAGGGTTTGGACACCCCTGACTTAACCAAAAACGGTATTTCACTAATTAAATTGTAACAATTATTCTGAATTTTTCTAAATGTAATTTTTCCTTTGTCAAGGGTTGTAATATGTACATTGCACTGTATACTTGTGAAGACTATACTAATCACAATAGGCTCACGTGCAATATTTGTTCTTTTTTTAATTAAACAGATTGTGTGGTGAAGCCACCCTTGTGCAATGTGCCATTTCAGAATGAAAGTCAGCATCCAAGGAACAAGGACTGTGTTGAGGACACAGCCGAGTCACCATGTGCTTCAGGCAGTTGGTTGCAAAATGACACAAAGAAAAACTCTCAAGCTATCCAATTATCATCTCCAAAAAATGGTGAGTGACTTGTGTGAATGATCTGATTAACTGAAACACAGTGCTACTATTCTCTATTTGTAGTGAAGAACTTCATTTATGGGTTTGGTTATTGGGTTGTGAGAAGGCTAGCAAAACTTGGACCAAAAAATTTGTCCTGCTTTCAAGTTCAGTAATTTCATTCTCATTTAGGTCGCAAACCAGTCAAGAAAAAGAATTGGACGAAGGTGGAGGTTGATGCAGTTGAAAAACATATGATGCACTTCATTGAATCCTGTCGTGTTCCAGGAAAGGCTGCCTGCGATTTGTGCCTCAAATCTGAGCCGGAAGCCCTAAAATGGAGGGATTGGCTGGCTATTAAATTTTACATCAAAAACCGGATATCTGCTCTGCAAAGAAGAATTTGAGCTATGTTCCTGAGCTGCAAGTGTAAAGTACACCTTAAGTATAAAGTTGTAAATGGCTAAATTTAAAATGTTCAGATTTAAGGGAATTTTAAATGTTTTCCCATAGAGAATGCTTTCAACATCTGGGCAAAATGTTGGTTTTGAAATCAGCCTTTTTAGTTCCAAAGGTAATGGATTCAGAGAGACAGGGTCAGTTTTATAGTAGGAGAGGGAGTGAGGTTGAACATTAGCAGCTACAGTATCTTGGACACAAGGGATACAGAGAACAAGAGACTAGTGAAAGCGAGAAAAGAAAGACAGACATTGTTATTATTGTTGTTTTTTGCACTTTACCAAATATATGATCTTATGCAACACTTGTGCTCTTATTAATATTTGGGAGAGGATAAAGTTTGATGTAGTTCCAAAATGCATGATGCACTTTATTGATTCCAGTTTTGTATGATCAAAGGCTGTATCAGGTCATTGGGTCGTGATTTAGGATATCAGGTCATTGAAGTTTGAAATCTATAGTAGTTTTCAGTTGTTGTTGTTGATTCTTCAGTCAACTAATTCTATAGATTCCATCTTGTTCTTTTACCGTCTACAGTTATAGACGAGTGTTTTCCTGTCCATTTATGTTGTCATTAGCTTATGAGCGACAGTGTTACATTGTAATGAGTTACTGATTGGTTGTTTAGTCTGAGAGGTCAGTGAGCACTTGAGAGTAAGAAGGTGTCACAAGGAAATCCAAATTTTAATACGATGCTCCTGAGCTGCAGGTATAATTCACAGAAAGCACAGTGTTGAAAATGACTACACTGAACAAAATTATAAACGCAACACTTTTGTTTTTGCCCCCATTTATCATGAGCTGAACTCAAAGATCGCAGACATTTCTATGTACACAAAAGGCCTATTTCTCTCAAATAGTGTTCACAAATCTGTCTAAATCTGTGTTAGTGAGCACTACTTTGCCGAGATAATCCATCCACCCCACAGGTGTGGCATATCAAGATGCTGATTGGACAGCATAATTATTGCACAGGTGTGCCTTAGGCTGGCCACAATAAAAAGGCTACTCTAAAAATACGCAGTTTAATCACAGCACAATGCCACAGATGTAGCAAGTTTTGAGGGAGCGAATTTTGAATTGCTACATCTGTGGCATTGTGCTGTGATTAAACTGCGTATTTTTAGAGTAGCCTTTTTATTGTGGCCAGCCTAAGGCACACCTGTGCAATAATTATGCTGTCCAATCAGCATCTTGATATACCACACCTATTTTGTGTACATAGAAATGTCTGCGATCTTTGAGTTAAGCTCATGATAAATGGGGGCAAAAACAAAAGTGTTGCGTTTATAATTTTGTTCAGTGTACATTTATAAATGGTCAGATATTAGTGAATGTTAAATATTCTCGCTTAGGGTCCCCTGTTGCCGAGTGCTTCAAATCATCTGCCACTGGGTCCCATGAGCCACAGTCACGCCATTGCCAATTGTGGACTACGGGTGTCATAGAGTCGCTCTCATTGGCCCAGCGGCGTCTGGAGGGAGGAGGTAATCAGCTGGGAGGATTTCTTTGTGACACCATGATTAGCCAGGTCTGTGGTGGGTCAGTCGCTTCCAACCTTCCTGACTAAGGAGGGGATGTAAATCTAACAGACCGGGTGCTTAAGTCTCGAAGGAAGTCTGTGGCGAACCACGACTCTCCTTGACCCTCTAAAACATTTAAAGTACCGAATGGCAACATGTTAGGTATCATTCATTTGCGAATGTTCAATGTTTACTGCTTGTGAATGCTTTCAAAGTCATGGCCACAATATTGTTTTGACTATAATATTGTTGGTTGTATTTGCTTTCATAGCATTAAATAAAAACATTGGTTTTAAAACCAGCACTTTGCATTTGATTTTAAGTTCTTTTTTAGCAATGGAAAAGAAAAACAAAGATTTTGGCATACCATCACTCTAGTCTCTTTCTCCAATTTCAAAATCTTTTTTTTTTGACAGATTTTCAATATTTCACAGGGCAAAGTTAGTATGTAATGAGACAATTGTGGTATATCGGTGTTGGTTGGTAAAAGACAAACCAATCAAAAGGGATTGTGCCACAAACAGCAGGCAGAATAGACCGCGTGTCTACAGTTGACAGTTGTCAACTGACTTGTTTTTGTCTGAGACCACTTTTCCATCAGACCTGGTGTCTTGGCACATAATCAAACTGGTAGAGCAAGAATATTACATTAGTGTCTGTTTGTGTACAACAGTGGATCTCAACCTTCTCCTGCAGGGACCCCGAACAGGAATTAGTCAATTAATCAATTAGTCAATTACTCATTAAGCCTTTAATTGAATCAGGGGTGCCATTTCAAGGTTAAAACAGAAATAGTGTGTATAAACATGTAGATATACATTCATATGTATGTGTGTGAGGCATAGATCCAAAAGCATCTTCATATCAACTCAAATGCTGTTTACTCTAAAAATCTGTATCCTTTATTTCACAGTATCACTTGAATATATTCAACTGAAAGACAATGTGCAAAGGGCCCCACAACTACTGAATAGTAAAGGCATGGCCTCACAAAGTATGTAAAACTGGAAGTGTGTGTAGGTGGACCCGCAAGGTAGGTAAACCAGTTTGGGACCCCACATGTGACGACCCAGTCAGGTCTTAAACAAAAGTTTTGAAATTTGAGAATATCAAGTGAGATATGTGTTTATGAATGTGTTCTGATCTTGCCTGATTTTTTTAAGAAGTGTACCTCTTCTAGAAAGGGTGGATCCCACAAGTGACGTCCCAGTCATGGGGTCTCACAAAGTAACAAAAACAAGGATGTGTGTATAAGCGTGTGCAAGTGGTCCTGGAGGAACATTGTCTCGTTTTGCTGTGTACTGTACTAATTGTGTATGGTTGAACGACAATAAAAACCACTTGACTTGACGTGTGCGAACATGTGCAAGAGAATGTGTGTGTGTGTGTGTGTGTGTGTGTGTGTGTGTGTGTGTGTGTGTAAGTGAGTGTGAGAGTGTGTGCAATTGTGTCTGTGTTTGTTAGTGAGTGAGTGTAGATCAGATGTGTTGACCTGAGGCAGAGTGCTCCAGTTCTGTCTGAACACTCCTAAACAGCTCATGAGTTTAGTCCTCTCATCTTCAGGCCCATCCATGAACATTCTGCAACCACAGAACACACCGAATTCTGACATATATTCAATATCACACAGTGAACAACTCATTTACACTGATTCACTCATTTGTTTGGGGTTTACAGTGTAGTTTAAAACTTAAACTACCTCCGTTTTCTGATGTTAACATAACAAATAAAACATGAAAATTATCTGTTTGTTTGTCTATAGAATAATTTATTATTATTATGTTTTGAATCTATTATTTTAATATTTGCATAAGTGTGAAATTAACCAGATCGCTCTTAATTTAAGTAGTCGTATTGTATATGAAACAAAACTGCAAATAATTAATAAATATAATATCAAGTTAACTCATCAAACTTATTAAAATGAATCAAATTATTGTGTTTTTTTCTTAATTAAATTTTATCAATATCACCCACCACTACGTCTTCAAATATACTCTGTAGCTGACTTTCCATCGGGACAGCCATGATCAGATGAGTGAGTCACAAAAGAATAAGTCATAAAATTACATTTGCATGTTTAAGAAAAAATGTTTGTGTTCAAATATCGCTGTATTGTTGATGTCATGAATAGCGCCAGCAGAGACGAAGCGGAAGCTCGTGCGCCGCTGATATGATTCCGATGTAAACACACAGAATACTGGTTCAGATAGCGATGCTTCCGAGCATCATTATTATTATTGTTATTATTATTATTATTATTATTATTATTATTATTATTATTCTGTTGTTTAAATGGCGGTTGGCAAACCAACTTAAAGGTGCATTGTCCGCCACCTACTGGATTGGAGTATGGAGCACTACTTGGTTGAATACACTTGGTTTAAAAAATAATAATAATAATAATAATTATATATTTTTACCAGTTCTGTATCATTTAAAATTTGTAATACTTTCTCCTGTATTATATAATTTGTTCCTTCTCCTAATATTTCCTTAAGTGAATAATTGCTTATACCCCTATCCTTTAGTGACTGGATTAATTCAAGTCTTTCTCTATTGTATGCTATACATTCTAGTAATATATGATTTACTGTTTCTGGATATCCACATTTATTGCAATTACCACTTTCGTGTTTACCTATTTTATATAAACTTTGATTTAATGCTGTATGTCCAATATGTAATCTTGTCATTATCATATCCTTTTTCCTATTATTAACAGTTGTTCTTTCCACCCCCACATTTCTTTGTATACTATACAGATGTCTTCCTCTTGTTTCACTGTCCCAGTGAAATAATATTCTGTGAATATTCTGTGAATATTTGCGTCATGTTGTATGTTTGATTTATGTATTGATGAACGATTACTTGTAATGGCAAATTATGTTCATTCTTGTGTATCTCATTGTGTATGAATAAGTCTATTTCTGGCATTGGATATAACCAAGGGGAAATTATGACAGAAGGAGCTACTTCTATCTCGGTTATACCCATTTCCTGTGCCTCCTTATTTGCTACCCAGCCAAAACTATTTATTCTTCCATACTCATACTCCCAACAGTTTTCTAGTACCTTTTTAACTGGATGTCTTTCATCATGTCCTTTTACATTAATCCAGTATGTCATTCTTAACTTTCTCCTACGAACTTCTAGTGGCATTTCTCCCATCTCTACTTGAATTGATGGTACTGGAGATGTTCTAAATGCTCCACAGCTGATCCTTAGAGCTTGAGTCTGAATTACCTCAATCTTTTTGAGCCATGTTTCTGATGCAGAACAGTATATCATACTACCATAATCTATTGCCGGTCTTATTAATGAGCTATATATTCTTCTTAAATACTGTCTACTTGCTCCCCACTCAACCCCAGCCAAGCACCTCATTACATTTATTCCTTTTTTACATTTGTCTACAAGCTTTTGAATGTGAATACCAAATGTTAATTTAGAGTCCATCCACATACCTAAAAATCTTACCACTTTAACTTGTTCCAATTCCTGACCATACATTTTTATACTTACTTTAATGTTTTTTCTCCTTTTTGTGAAACAAATTACCTTAGTTTTTGCAATTGAGAACCGGAAACCCCACTCATTTGCCCAGTTTTCAACCTTATTTACTGCCCCCTGCAGACTTTTAACTACAAATATTTCATTTCTTCCCCTCTTCCATATTGCGCCATCATCTGCATACAGTGACCTCCCTGTTCCTGTGTCAATTTGTGTATAAATATCATTAATCATAATGTTAAAAAATATTGGGCTACATACGCTACCTTGGGGAGTTCCATTTTCTATAGAATATATTTGTGAATATGTTGTCCCAATTCTAACTTGTATTGTCCTATTCAATAAGAAATCCTTGATCCAATCATACATCTTTCCTGTAATTCCCATTTTATCGAGTTTCATTAACAAACCCTCTTTCCACAACATATCGTAAGCCTTCTCTGTATCGAAGAACACTCCAACTACTACCTCCTTATTAACTTGAGCCTTCCTTATTGCTGCTTCCAGACTTACTACAGAATCCATAGTACTGCGCCCCTTCCTAAAACCACTCTGGTATTGTGAAAATAACCCCTTTTTCTCAATAAAATATACTAACCTTGCCATTACCATTCTCTCCATTAGCTTACATAAGTTTGATGTCAATGCTATTGGCCTATAGCTGCTTGGTTGAGCTTTGTCTTTCCCTGGCTTAGCAATTGGCACTATGACCCCATGTTTCCACTCGGAAGGAAGTTTCCCTGTTTCCCATACTTTATTAAACAATCCTAGAATTATCTTTAATGATGTTTCTGATACATTTTTTATCAACTCTACACAAATTTCATCCTTTCCTGGAGTAGTTTTTCTTACCCCAGAGAGTGCTCTCTTCATTTCATACATTGTAACCTCTATTACACTACCCGAATGCCCTCTTTTTTCCAAAATTTTAGGATTTTCTCTAATTCATTGTCTCCTATATTTTCTCATTTCCTCAGGAATATTATCATTACTATGCACCTTCATAAATGTTTCCGCTAATACTTCTACTTTTCTTTATCTGAAACTGCTGATTTTTCTTTATCTGTTAAAACTGGTATGCTACTATATCTCTGAATTCCACTCATCTTTCTAATCATCCCCCATATTTCGTTAATTTCAACATCTTCACCAATACTTTCACAAAATTCCCTCCAATATTTACTCTTTGCTATTCAGTCTACTCAGTCTCTTCTATGCCTTTATTCATTCTCTGAGGTACAACTTTCTCAATTTCTTTTGTTTTTGTTTCCTGTTCCACTCTCTTCAGGGCCTCAGCATATGTTAACCCATCTTCCACTCTAATATTTTGTACTTTCAAGATTTTTTGTCTCACTTGGCATCCTCCGTACCCTGCGCTGTGCTCTCCCCCACAGTTACAACATTTGGGATTTACTCCTTGTTCGCATTTTCCGTAATCGTGCTCTCCTCCACATCTTGCACATCTTTGCTTCCCTCTACAAACTGCTGCAACATGAACAAATCTTTGACATTTGAAACATCTTAACGGGGGAGGTACATAGGGTCTAACCATATAACTCATGTATCCTAGATGTACTCTTTCCGGTAATTTATCCTCATCAAAATGTATCATCACAGATAGACTATCCTTCCTTTCTTTGTCTTTGACATACTGAAGTCTTCTCACTTCCTTCACTTCTGCTCCAGAAATATTCTTTTTGATTCTTTCTGTTGTCATGTCAATCGGAATTCCTGTTATTACCCCTCTTACCCATTTCTTCTCTTCTGGAATTGAACTTACTTTTTTCACCAGTAACATCTTTATTCCTAGTGCCTTTTTCTGTTGCTTGTTATCTTTACAAAATAATAACAATTTACCACCCCTCAACATTTTTGCATTTTCAATCTGCCCTATCTCGTCATTAATCACTTTAGTTAATTTCAGTGGATTTATTGCAGATTCAAATTCGGATGCGAATTTTATCATTACCTTGTATTCCTCCTTTCTTCTTCTTAACTGATGTCTTCCGTTTTCACTATCAGAATCCGAAATCTGACCCCAGTTTTTCTTTCTTTTTCGATTTTCAACTACATTCCATTCATTACCTCCATTCTCCACGCCTGACACTTCTTCCTCCATTTCCGGATCGCTTCCGGAATCAACTAAACTTCCTACCATGCGCACTCCACTCACAATCCAGCTGTTGCCAAAAACCACCTATCACCTCCCACACAAAGAGAAACGTTCTCCGGGTCTGGTTCCGAGCATCGACGAGTTCTGTTGAGTGAAGCACGGGCAAAATAAATCAATAAATCAAACAAACATACAAAATGTGCTGGATGATGTTTCAATACAGTTTGTAGTTTAAATGTATCCAGGGCCAATTGGTTATGATATAATAATATAATATAATATAATATTTTGTATTACACAGTTTTGTATTAAATGGTGCAATACCATATTTTCTATGAAACCTTCCATAGTTTTTATTTATTTTTTATTTTTTACATTTTTTACATTTTAGTTTGGTGCAAAGTTTTACTTTAAAATTTGAATTGAATGGCAGGCTAGATTTTGCTCCAGTAAATATTTCTCAGGGTAGGTTTATTTTTCAATGTTTTTATCTAGACACACACCTTAAGTGAAGTCTTTACTACAAAAACATTGAACATTTCCACCAATATTAACTACAAAAAATTAAAATAAAACATGCAGTTACATGGGGTAAGTTGTCATAATGGGATCCAGCTGTTTATTGAAATTAAGTTGATTACTGCCCAAAACAGTCAGCTGTAATATTTTCAATGTTTTTTAGTAAACCTCAGGAACCAAATAAGCAACACCAATTATTTATCTTTGTCAAAAAAAAGGTACATTTTTCTCTTAAGTAGTCATACCAACTAAATACTACCATGCACATATTTGAAGATATTTAAATGAAATCAAGTGAGTGAAATGTTACAATTAACTTCTCTGTGTGGCAAGTCCCGCTCTCCTCTGTTGCAGTCAAATTTTTGGAATTGTAATATCTTCATGTGGAACAGTTTCCCCTCTTTTGTGTGTGAAAAAGAGAATAAAGCTCTTTTGTACTCCAAAATTAGTTGTTACTTTCAGACCCCCCAAAAGAGGAACTAAATGTGCTGTTATCTTAAGCAAATACAATGATGAGAACTAAGAGGAAACAGCCATAATGGCCAAAATTACACAGTTACAGAACATGACCTAAAAAAGAAGGTTAAGTCTCTCTGTGTATTCACTTTTACAGTTTAAAGACAACGTGGCGGACGAACAGACAGACAGACAGACAGACAAACAAACAGACAAGATAGATTGATAGACAGACAGACAGACAGACTGATAGGCGGACAGACAGACAGACAGACAGACAGACAAGATAGATAGATAGATAGATAGACAGACAGACAGACAGACAGACAGACAGGATATATTGATAGATAGATAGATAGATAGATAGATAGATAGATAGATAGATAGATAGATAGATAGATAGATAGATAGATAGATAGATAGATAGATAGATAGATAGACAGACAGACAGACAGACAAGATAGATAGATAGACAGATAGTTAGACAGACAGACAGACAGACAGACAGACAGACAGGATATATAGATAGATAGACAGACAGACAGACAGACAAGATATATTGATAGATAGATATATAGATAGACAGACAGACAGACAGACAAGATAGATAGATAGATAGATGTGATTGATATCGCGTCATAGTCATTCAGGTAATGTAGTCAGTCCTGTATAACCTGTCTATTGTCATACCACACAACTGCAGCTGAACCACCAGTGCAAGTTCTTATAATTTATTTCGATTTTGAAGTGGTAATACAAATGTAACATTTAAAAATACTTGAAAAATTGATCTCAGCATGAATTTCACGTCGAAGACTGTACAATGAATAGGCTCTAATATTAATAAGGCCATGTTAACGTTCCTTCACAACCTTCCTTGAGCGTCCTGGGATCGCATATGCTAATTAATATTTATGAGCCGAGCCGGTGACACCCCGCCCACCAGAGCAACAGTTTTGAACACCTTGGAGATAATGTGCGCGCACTGCATTCCTTAAAGCAAAGTGAAATGTGAAGTCATTCAGTCAACAACGGTGTAAAAGCTGTAAGAGGACAGAATGTTAACGCTCATGTGTCTCTGTTTTCAACCATGGATAAAGTTTTATTAATCGCGTTATGTCTGCTTTTGGGAAGGACTTCAGGTAAAACACATTGTTTCTATTCACTGTTCTCAGGCATTGGCACACTCGGATGAACATCGGGTTTATAACTGTTCATTGTTTTCTATCGTAGTTCTAATGTATCACAATTTAAAGTCGATTTATTTTAATCTGTGCGTCTGGTCTCTAGTCGTTATTTTACTTTACCTAATTAGTTATAATATCAGAGTTGTGTGCTTAAAGAAACTGATATTGAAAATGGAAACTACTGTATAAGAAAATTGACAGTGTGGTGTGTAGTGCACACTACATGATATTTAGTCATCGTTATTCCAACTGTACCAAAAGCAGTGAAATCATTTTACTATGAACTGACTGTGTCTTTTATGGCAGTCTCCTATGTTGTCTTTCTTACAAAGCTTGTGACTACACATGCTGAGGAAACTGAACTCCTTCTGAGATCAAAGGTTTTATAGTTCCTTTGTAGAGAGCATGTTCCTTTTCATATGTTGGTTTTCCTCACTGTCTATCAAAAACAAAAAGCCATTGTTAAATGTTGCTCAAAAATTACTGGTGTACCTTTACGTATATTTAACTGTATTTTTATGAGCAACAGGTGAAAAGAAGGGCTTATAGCATCATGGCAGATGAAACACATCCCTTGCCTTCTCAGTTCAAGCTTTTGCCCCTTGAGAGGTGTAAGGTTCCTTACAAATCAATATAAATGTAGCTTTGTGCCTGTGGCTATTCGACTATGTACTGGGTGATATCAATGTTTCTTATCATTATTATTGTACTTATTTATTTATTCTTTAATATTTATTCTCAATGTGTGATCTGGTATGCTGTATTCTTGTTTAGATTTTGTGTTGTTGTGTGAAGCACTGCTGCAGCCCTATATTAATCAAGATCTAATTATAATAATAAACTTGTTTTAGACTTTATAGATTTGTGTAACAACACATGTCAAACAATGTGTTTCCACATAATGTGCTCATGAAGAATTCAGTTATAAAATAGTGACTTTATCAAGAGCAGTTTACAGAATTCATTCCTTAGAAACCTTTAAAGAAATGCTACCTTCCACTATTTTTTGCCTCTTTTGCTTTTTTTAGGTTGATGTAATAAATTAACGAATGCTCACTTGTAGACCTTTTAATGTAATAATCAGGAACAACAGGAAACCTCATTGTGTTCACGTGTGTACCTCTCTGTGTTGTGCCTCTTCCTGTGGTTTTGTGAAATCTGATTTATTTCAGCAATGCCTGATATTCTCTCTGCATTTCACTGTGCAAATCTCTGAAAATTGGACAAAACAAAGATAACTTCCAAAGTAAGACAGCATAATTGAATCCTTGTCAGATAAGTTTCCCAGTTTAAGTGTATTTATCTTTCAATGTTAATGAGTAGTTGACATATAAAATTGTATTTATTTATTTTCAAATCAACATCAATTTTAGGTTCAAATTTACATAAACGAGTTACGGATTGTGTATATTTTAGCTCATATGAATGATCACAATTTTTTTTGAAGTTTTTCATAATTTTTTATTGATTGATTTATTTATTTTTTGCCTTTAGTTCTTATTGAATAGTCTTGTATATCAAATATTCCACTTCTCCATGATTGATCACCAGACATTCAGCATTTGTAATAATTATAAAAATGTAAAGTTGTTTAAAGGTGCTGTAATTGTATTTTTAAATGACAATCAAAAAGTGTCCTAATTAACAGATATCACTTAAATCGATTCCATGAAATATCACACCTGTCTTTATAGACAGCAGGCCAAGGCCAGATTCTTTATTTAGCCAATCAGAAGCACTTTCTGCCTGTCAGTCATTCTGCACATTTACAGGGCAGCCCATTTAGGGGCATCAAGAAGCTGAATTGTCCGTTTCTCACGTGAGAATGCTGCTTTTACAAGGTCAGGTTCATGTTTGCTGGTGACATCAAATTACATCTTTATTTATATTTTACATGTGAAATTGAAATGATCTCCTAAGGAGCCTCTTAATATATGTCCACACTAATCCATTTAAGTTTGAAAACATTGTTTTCATTTTCCTAACATCAACAAGTTTGTGCACTAGAGAACGTTTTTGAAAGTCTCTGTTTTTGGTGGAAGAAAACACTGTTCTAGTGTGGATGAAAGCCACAAACGTAGCAAAATGAATGTGTTTTTAAATTAAAATGTATTAGTGTAGACATGGCCTTAGGTTTTGCGTCCCCTCGCAATTATTTTGGGTTCCCTTGCAATAAACATATCATTCATTCCCTAATGAAATTTATTCATGGTTTTACTACAGTTACCATAGTTTAACCATGGCATTTGTAGTAAACCATAGTAACCTCAAGATTAACCATGTTGCTACATTCATGGTTACTATGATATAACTGTGTTATTGTGAGGGAACATAAAACATATTGTGATGGAACACAAAACTTATTTGGAGAGAACACAGAACATACAGTGATGGAATGGAATACTATTGTGATGGGATGCAAAACTTATTCTAAGGGACGCAAAACTTATTGTGAGGGAACACAAAACATATTTGGAGGGAACACAACACTTATTGTGATGGAACACAACACTTATTGTGAGGGAACACAACACTTCTTGTGATGGAACGCAAAACTTATTTGGAGGGAACACAGCACTTATTGTGATCAAACGCAAAACTTATTTGGAGGGAACACAGCACTTATTGTGATGGAACACAAAACTTATTGTGAGGGAACACAGCACTTATTGTGATGGAACACAACAATTATTGTGATGGAATGCAAAAATTATTTTGAGGGAACACAATACTTATTGTGAGGGAACACAACACTTATTGTGAGGGAACACAACACTTATTGTGTTGGAACGCAAACATATTTGGAGGGAACACAGCACTTATTGTGATGGAACACAACGCTTATTGTGAGGGAACACAACACTTATTGTGATGGAACACAACAATTATTGTGAGGGAACACAACACTTATTGTGATGGAACGCAACACTTATTGTAAGGGAACGCAAAACGTATTGAGAGGGACCGCAAAACTTATTGAGAGGGAACGCAAAACTTATTGTGATGGAACGCAACACTTATTGTGATGGAACGTAACACTTATTGTGAGGGAACGCAACACTTATTGTGAGGGAACACAACACTTATTTGGAGGGAACACAACACTTATTGTGATGAACGCAACACTTATTGTGAGGGAACACAACACTTATTGTGATGAACGCAACACTTATTGTGAGGGAACGCAACACTTATTGTGATGGAACGCAACACTTATTGTGAGGGAACACAACACTTATTGTGATGGAACACAACACTTATTGTGATGGAACGCAACACTTATTGTGATGGAACGCAACACTTATTGCGATGGAACACAACACTTATTGCGAGGGAACACAACACTTATTGTGAGGGAACGCAACGCTTATTGTGATGGAACGCAACACTTATTGTGAGGGAACGCAACGCTTATTGTGATGGAACGCAACACTTATTATGAGGGAACACAACACTTATTGTGAGTGTTTTACTTACTCTGTACTCTCCTGCTGCATCTGTGATTACAACAGTTTCCAAGCAGTCTGTGTGTATTCCTGTCATTGGAGGGTGGGATTTTGAAAAATGTGGGGGCGTGTCTAATTTAAGAGTAAAGTCTCGTGGAAGTGTCTGTATGTCTAACGTCACTTTCAGCACTCTTAAAATAGTTTTAGATGAAGTCACAATGCAGAAAACTGGTGACATATGTCAATTACCCTTATACAGAAGTATATTATCTCTTATAATGTTTATGTGTTAAACTGTGGTATCAGGTGAGGGACTGCCTGAGCCCCAGAATGTCCAATTTTACTCACTGAACCTTGGAACCAGTGTGAGATGGACACCAGGAGATGGAGCACTCAATGGAACTCTCTACACTGTGGAATATGCCATGTGAGTAAATTAATTTGTCTAACAAAGCCCATAATGCAAAATTAGCATTTTAGTGATGTAGCAGCATACTGGGTCTTCAAATCGTCATTCAGTTGTGCTGTTTACCGTAGTTATGGTGATGCAGAGGAGAGCAACAGTGAGCAGGTGAGATGGAGGCAGGTAAAGCAGTGCACGTCCATCACACAGACAGAATGTGATGTGTCTCGGGAGATGTATAACCTGCTGGAGGAGTACTACGCCAGAGTCAGGGCTATCAGCCAACACACACAATCCACCTGGACCGAGAGTGAATCCAGGTTCAGACCCATGTTTGACAGTGAGTCTTTACTCTGTGATATTTGACTTTGGTCATGATTGATGGATAGATGGATGGATGGATGGATGGATAGCCAGTCACAGCAACATTCGTTTAGCCAATGCCATGAGATTAGGGCGGGACCTCACCAGTCTGATCTCATAAGAATTACGTGACTGTGGCGACATTTTTGCAACATGACATTATGGCAGTTCTGAGGTGAAATGTCCACAGTGTGGCACTCAAAGGGAGTTCAATGTTCTTCCAAACAGTTTAAGAGTTTTAAATCAACAAAACTGACCTCCCGACTCAAAAACTTGAACCTAACCGATAGTGTCATAAAAAGCAAATGTGAGATGAAAAACACTAGCACGTCATTTTGTGCTGCTTCTATGAAACTTTTAGGTTCATGTGTGGACTCGTGTGCTCTTCAGGACTCCTTTACATCACAAGTGCAATACTCTATCAGTCAAGTTATCACACAGTTCAATCACACTCAAACAAGCTTGTAAATGTAGTTGATTATGTAACACAAATGTTAAAATGAGTCATGTGCTATAGTAAATGTGTTTAGATGTCATAAGATAGCATTGTGTGAGGAACAGGACAGAAAGTAAGTGGTTATGAACTGATAATCTGACGTTTTGATTTGAGTGAAAGTGAATAAAAGTCGTTGTTGTAGCACCTCTTGTGTTCATTTCACCAGGAACCTGACACGAAACGTACAATGAGCCACGAAAAAATAATTTAGCAAAAATGTCATTATAGTAACCTGATCCTATGAGACCAGGTTGCGTGGGAGTATCTTTTTGTTCGACCAGTGGAAAACGGGGGTGTTTTGGTGAAACCTGTTTGAAATTACACACTTCAGCTTTAAGGACAATACCACAAATGAAATAAACATAATAATTAAAACCACAAAAATGTGGTGAACACAATTGTTGTCATATTTTCTTTATGAACCACAAGCAAACTTTATATACAGTATAAATACAGCATATAGATAGATAATAGATAGATAGATAGATAGATAGATAGATAGATAGATAGATAGATAGATAGATATACTGTATATGCGTATATACACAAGTATGTATTGTCAATTTTTGCAGTATTGTCCAACCCCACATAGCTCTTAAAAGTGGCAGCTCGCCTTCCTCATATTTTATGACTTATGATTATCACAACACTTCTGTTTTGATGTTTTGAATTGATGTTTGAGCTCATGAGCATATGAGCATAAACACACATTCATTTGTTTATATTGAGAAGGAGTAAAACTAAAGGTTCTTTCTCACGTGTAATTATGTACTTGTGTATTGTTTCTCTTAACATGTGATTACAGTAATCAAATACAGCACTCTGCAGTTGAGTCAACAAGCAGTCGTAAAGCAAACAAAATGCAGTGATAACTGAACTATGACCCTCATTAAAGCAAATTATTTGCAGCTATTGAGTTAATCTGTTTCTTTCATACAGCGATTCTTGGACCTCCACTGGTGGAAGTGACTGTGCTGCAAAACTATGTGAATGTCACCGTAAAGGGTCCTTTCAGGAAAACTAAGAGGTCAAAGAAAGACAAATCCCTGTGGAAAATCTTCCCGCACATGATCTATAATGTCTCTGTGTACAACAGTAAGAGCAAACACACGGTTGGTGCTTGTTTATTTCGTTTGAAAAATCTTTGAGAGGCGAAATCACTACACAGTTGCACTACTTTGTCCTCAGTATTTCAGTGGTTTATTCGATAACCACACTCAGTCCAGTTTAACCAGGCACTAAATATTCAAATTAGCACTGCGTGTTTAATGAGTAACACCCAATGTCATTGTTTTATATGCAAACATGTAAATGTAAGTGTAAACATGCCTGCCTTGTATGTAAATTTGAGTTATTATAGATTGTTGTGCCTTATTCACAAAATTCACTATTTGCAAAGCACTATTGTTGCAGAAAGCAGGTGGTAAACTGTTTTGGGTGCTTTTAAGAGATGTTAATGTGCATTTTCTATTGATTATACCAGGAGTGATTCACTAAATTTGTGACGCCAGGCAAAAACTGAGGATCAAAGTGCAGCAGTTTATTGAAAAAACAAAGAAAACTCAGAGCAAAGAAAAACACAGAGAAGCTGGCATAGAGCATATCAAAACACGCAAGAACTAACACTGGAAACAGGGAAACCAAGGACTTAAATACATAAGGAGCAAACAAGGGAACGAGGAACACCTGGGTCAACAATCAGGGAATGCCATCATAAAATAAAACTACAAAGGACTACAAGAACCAAACAGGAACTAAACTAAACTTCAACATAAAAGCACAAAAACAAAAGAGAATAGAGAACATGACAAAATTATGATAAAATTGTGAAGCGGAGCATTATAACTGGGCACTTTCTACATTTTAACGAGTTGACTTAAGGGTCTGGATCACAGTGGTGGAGTGATGCTGCACAGTCCTAGTAAACAGGGCAAAATTAAAAATCAAAATCAAATAGTGATTTCCAGGCTTGGAAAAGGAAATTGATCATACATTTTACTAGTTTTCCCTTTGCTCTAATTATCTATTCTATTAGCTGGATAATGCTCTAGTCTTGAGTCATGGGCCGTTCAGGCCGAACGTGTACGTGCACAAAAAATAATCGAAATGCAGCGCAATGAACAGAACAGAATGAAGGTGTCTCGAGATGCATTTTTAAAAGTTGCCATTCTTTTGAGGTTGACACGGCATCAAAAAGTATGTAAAAAAGTAGCAAGGCAACAGTCAAAGACGTCCATGATTACATACTGAAGAAAAACAATTGAAAAGCAACATTGACTGATGGAAAAACACATTCTAATTGAACAACCCCTAAAACTTGCTCGCAGGCCATTGCGATGTCCACATAAACCTTGAGTAAAGTATGCCAGATCATGGTAGTCTAAAATTTCCGTTACCTAATTTCATTTGTGAATCAGGTGCTAGACAACACAGATAGTGAGTGGAAATGAACAGTGCTGTCAGTGTTATAGCTCTGTAGTTGGCCTGAATAATGAAAATCTTTTCCCCTTCATTTTGTTATTCTCCCAGCAATACTTCCTTCTTAAAAATGGTAACTTGACTCTGGGCCCTCTGGAATTCTCCACACATCTCTGTGTTGTAGCTCAGGCACAGTCCCAGTCCTTCCCTTTGGCCAGCAAACCCAGTGAACGGATGTGTGCTGAAACACCCAAAGGTACCACAGTTCACTAAACTCGATCAGCCAGTGACAGCCCAAAGATTCCTTTCCTTTTACTTTCAGATTGTGAAAAGTTAAACAGGTTTGAGCAGATTTTATTGACAGATCTGGTTGTATTCTTTGCTTTCATGAAGTGACAGGAAAGTTGAGGAAACCTTTAGTATCATGATAAACTGCTTGTCAGTGTGTGCATGACACAATACTGTAGCTGCGGTGTTTTCCCTGTATGCTCTCGTTTGTACTTCCTTGTGCATATCTGAATAGCTTGCCGCCAAAGTGGGTGTTAAATGAGAGATTGATTTTTCATGTTGCCAGTGTTGGGTAAGTTACTCAGAAAAGTAAATTCAAATTTTAATCAGTGTACTGATCGTGTAACTGAAAAGTACATTACTGATTACTTTACTTTTAAATTACTTTCTAAAATACTTCACATAAAGGTTTGTCTCAATTTATTCAGCTCATTCATTGTCTTACTGTGACACAGATTTGTGCATTTTTGAAAGAAAATGAGGGATGAGTCGAAATACATTTTTGTGGTAATCATTATTATGCCAAAAATGCTGTTGACTGAATTTAACTTGTATTGAACCCAGATATTCCTTTAAATTAACTGAATATCAGTGATTATAATCTGATTACAAGAATGACTTTTTTATCATTTTAAACCCAACGCTGGTGATTGCAAAGCTACAAAGTCTGGAATGGAATGCTATTTAGTGTTTGTAATAAACCCACTATGTTTACGACACCTAATTGCTTCACATTTTATTAAATGAACACTTCAATTTAGATTCTTTTTTTAGTAATCAACCTCTCTGCTTTCAGTCTTTTTATACGATAAGATAAAAGAACAATTGGGCATATACACTACCGTTCAAAAGTTTGGGGTCACCCAAACAATTTTGTGTTTTCCTGAAAAGTCACACTTATTCACCACCATACGTTGTGAAATGAATAGAAAATAGAGTCAAGACATTGACAAGGTTAGAAATAATGATTTGTATTTGAAATAAGATTTTTTTTACATCAAACTTTGCTTTCGTCAAAGAATCCTCCATTTGCAGCAATTACAGCATTGCAGACCTTTGGCATTCTAGCTGTTAATTTGTTGAGGTAATCTGGAGAAATTGCACCCCACGCTTCCAGAAGCAGCTCCCACAAGTTGGATTGGTTGGATGGGCACTTCTTGCGTACCATACGGTCAAGCTGCTCCCACAACAGCTCAATGGGGTTCAGATCTGGTGACTGCGCTGGCCACTCCATTACCGATAGAATACCAGCTGCCTGCTTCTGCTCTAAATAGTTCTTGCACAATTTGGAGGTGTGTTTAGGGTCATTGTCCTGTTGTAGGATGAAATTGGCTCCAATCAAGCGCTGTCCACTGGGTATGGCATGGCGTTGCAAAATGGAGTGATAGCCTTCCTTATTCAGAATCCCTTTTACCCTGTACAAATCTCCCACCTTACCAGCACCAAAGCAACCCCAGACCATTATATTACCTCCACCATGCTTAACAGATGGCGTCAGGCATTCTTCCAGCATCTTTTCATTTGTTCTGCGTCTCACAAACGTTCTTCTTTGTGATCCAAACACCTCAAACTTGGATTCATCTGTCCACAACACTTTTTTCCAGTCTTCCTCTGTCCAATGTCTGTGTTCTTTTGCCCATCTTAATCTTTTTCTTTTATTGGCCAGTCTCAGATATGGCTTTTTCTTTGCCACTCTGCCCTGAAGCCCAGAATCCCGCAGCCGCCTCTTCACTGTACATGTTGACACTGGTGTTTTGCGGGTACTATTTAATGAAGATGCCAGTTGGGGACCTGTGAGGCGTCTGTTTCTCAAACTAGAGACTCTAATGTACTTATCTTCTTGCTCAGTTGTGCAACGCGGCCTCCCACTTCTTTTTCTACTCTGGTTAGAGCCTGTTTGTGCTGTCCTCTGAAGGGAGTAGTACACACCGTTGTAGGAAATCTTCAATTTCTTAGCAATGTCTCGCATGGAATAGCCTTCATTTCTAAGGACAAGAATAGACTGTCGAGTTTCAGATGAAAGTTCTCTTTTTCTGGCCATTTTGAGCGTTTAATTGACCCCACAAATGTGATGCTCCAGAAACTCAATCTGCTCAAAGGAAGGTCAGTTTTGTAGCTTCTGTAACGACCTAAACTGTTTTCAGATGTGTGAACATGATTGCACAAGGGTTTTCTAATCATCAATTAGCCTTCTGAGCCAATGAGCAAACACATTGTACCATTAGAACACTGGAGTGATAGTTGCTGGAAATGGGCCTCTATACACCTATGTACATATTGCACCAAAAACCAGACATTTGCAGCTAGAATAGTCATTTACCACATTAGCAATGTATAGAGTGTATTTCTTCAAAGTTAAGACTAGTTTAAAGTTGTCTTCATTGAAAAGTACAGTGCTTTTCCTTCAAAAATAAGGACATTTCAATGTGACCCCAAACTTTTGAACGGTAGTGTATGGTAGCCTACCTGTACGTGAGATTATTAGTCACTTCCCCCTACGGTCTTTCTGTTTGTGACATTGTGTGTTTTAATGTGTAACTTCAAGGCTTCATGATGGATTTCATTGCTGTTCCAGATCCATTTAAAGATCAGCTGCTGACGGCCATGTTGGGAGGTGTGTTACCATCTACTCTCTGTCTGTGTATACTCGCTGTGCTGGGCGGCTTCATTCACTGCTACATCAATGACCACAGACAGACCCTGCCCAAGAGCACGGTGAGGTTACCACACCACATAGCTATGCTCTGCCAACCACCTACAACATCCTAACAAGTAACTACATAGCAACATGCTAAACACATCTCTGAACACCTTAGCAACAGCGTGGTTCCCAATATTTTCAAGGCGCTCTGCATGATGATATCATGATCATTAAACAAAGTGCTCTGAAGTGTTTCCAGTGTTTGAGCAGCTTCACACATTCAATTTGAAGTGCACATCACTTGCAGATTCTATATTTATCCAAATATATCACAGAATTTTGCAGTTTAATAGTCACAGTATTACATATCATAATTTAAATTGGATTAATTGTGCATTCAATTATACATTTTTGTCCAAATATGTCATTCCATGGCATTCTACATTTTATATTTAATGTCATTTTTATGACTAGATTCTGTGAATCTGTTCATGTTTTCTGCATACTACATGTGGTAACCACGGGATAAGTGGACTCCGATCATTCAATTATTGACAGTTAATTTATATCCCGAGGTGTGATGGCAGAATAACCAAGCTACCAACTCAGGGTGTGAATTAATTAAAAAAAGTTTAGAACTCAAATGTTTTGTGGTTAACACAATAGCAATGTTGGAACGAAAAAATCTTATGTTGTTCTATATCAATACATAAACTATTTCTTCAGTGGAAGTATGTGATAGATTATTTCATGACAGTTTATGTGTTTCACAATGCACAGCTGCAGGCAGTGACAAAATGATACGAATTTGTGTTTCCCCATCTGTCGCTCACTTCGACGTTGTGTCGAAGAAGCGACACTAGGGGATCTCTCTTGAGCACCGAATATGCCTCTGAACTATGAAAAAAGGCTAATGAGAAGTTGGCAGCCAGTATTTGCATACCCTGCCCCCGGACATGGGTATTTAAGTGAGCAAATACGCTGAGTTCATTCAGAAATTTTCTTCGGAGCCGATGGTAGTGCATGCAGTCTGCTGCGAGGTACACACCAGTTCTCTATCCTCTGACGCTCTGCATGCTGTTGGATTGACGGCGCATTACAGCGGCTTTCTCCTTCTCTGCACGGCAATGCATCTTTGCCCCTGGGCGCTTCGACAGTGCAGAAAAATAACTCTTCATTGAGTTTATTAAAAGAGTGATTTTCTTGTAAAAGAGTATATTCTTCTAAAAGAGCAAAACACAGCGGTATTGAACGTCCTTTTCAGGACGCGTCTTTTTAAAGATGCCCTTCCACCCCTGTTGTTCCTGGATGCGGTAGAGTGCTCTCCGCTTTAGACGGGCACATGGATGACTGGTTCCTGGGGTCTCGGCGTTGCTCACAGCCTCGCCCCCCCCCCCCGGTCCCGTTTTTCCTGGAGGTGCACAATGAGCCGACGTCATCGTGGAGAGCACCCCTCTCCACTCGTCACAATGCCACTCGCTCATCCACTCTTGCTACCCTCGACGGCGGAGCGGCCCATGGGTACACAGCAATTCCCCTGGTGGATAGGGCAGTTGCGCTCCACTTATGTCCCGGAAGCCCTTTCACCTGGTGGGGTCACCCTGTACTCCCCTCCAAGGCCTGTAGGACAACATCCTCGCTCACCGCGAAGGCCTACAGCGGCGCCGGACATGCCGTTTCCACCCTGCACGCCATGGCCCTCCTGCAAGTCCACCTGGCCAAGGCGCTCAAAGATCTGCATTGGGGTAGCCCTGATCCCGATGTGCTGCAGGAACTGCGCTCAGTGACCGACCTCACCCTTAGAGCCACGAAGGTCATGGCGCAGTCACTCGGGCAGGCGTTGACCATGCTCATGGTCCAGGAACGTCATCTGTGGCTGAACTTCGTTGAGATGCGTGAAACTGACAAAGCTCACTTCCTTAATGCCCCTGTCTCCCAGTTCGGCCTCTTCGGCGACACCGTCGAGGACTTCGCCCAGCAGTTCTCTGCGGTGAAGAAGCAGACGGAGGCGATCACTCACATCCTGCCCCGCCGCAAGCCTGCCACCATGGTCCATGCCCCGTTTGCCCGCCGAGGGCGTCCTCCTGCGGCTAAAAGACAACCTGCTCCACCTCAACCTGGGCCCAGCTGTCAGCCCCAGCGTCGAGCACCCCGCAGGAAGCGCACGCCCCCTGTCTCACGGACCCCCTCGAGGACCCGGAAGGCTCCCAAGCACTCCTGAGACACCCAACCCAGATACCAAGATGTTAGCTCCGGAGGTGGTAAGACCGCTCCGTCCCCAGGTGGAGGGCCGGGAGGAGAATCTTTTGTTGAAGTTATTTCATTTGCCGGTACCCACATTCTCAATAACGGAGCTATTTCCTTTGCCTCTGGGTCACCTGGCCTGTAAATGCCATTCTCACGGCACCTTGCTTCCAGATCTCAACAGTCCCAGCTTCCTGAACATGGTCCCTCCGCCTTCAGCGCCACGACTGTTCCCCGGCCAGCCAGAGGACACCTACATCGGACCTACTCCTCAGTCACTAAGCAGGGTAAGTGCTTTGAGTCTTTTCTCAGCACTAGAGCCTCGGGACACACCCTTGGCTGCCGACGCCGCATTACCTGCTCCGCCCTGCTGTGAAGCCCCGCTGGGTACGTCAAAAATACTCGTCCCCTTGGTGCCCCTAGCACAGAGTTTGGATGCGTGGCTTTCACTGCCCAACCCGTCACGCTGGCTGGCCCGGACCATCCGACTTGGTTACGCAATTAATTTTGTCAGGGCCCCGCCCCCCTTCGCGTGCGTCCGCTTTACCGCAGTGCACGGTGAACATGCCAATTCCCTGCGCACGGAAATCGCTACGCTTTTACTCAAAGACGCGATAGAGCCTGTCCCTCCAACCGAAATGAAGAAGGGTTTCTTCAGCCCTTACTTTATTGTACCCAAGAAAGGCGCCGGCTTACGACCGATCTTGGACTTGAGTGTTTTCAACCGGGCTCTACTCAAACTCCCACTCAAAATGCTCACGCAAAAACATATCCTAACTTGCGTCCGGCATCTAGATTAGTTCGCAGTGGAAGACCTGAAGGACGCGTACTTCCATGTCTCAATTCTGCCTCGACACCACCCCTTTTTAAGGTTCGCGTTCAATGGCCAGGCATACCAGTACAAGGTCCTCCCCTTCGGCATGTCTCTGTACCCTCGCGTCTTCACGAAAGTCGCAAAGGCTCTTGCCCCGCTCCAAGAAGCCGGCATTCTCATACTCAATTACCTCGACGATTGGCTCATCCTAGCCCACTCGCGGTAATTACTATGCGCACACAGAGACCAGGTGCTCAGGCACCTCAGCCGCCTGGGGCTTCAGGTCAACTGGGAAAAGAGCAAGTTCACCCCGGTTCAGAGCATCTCTTTTCTCGGCATGGAGTTAGACTCAGTCTCAATGTCAGCACAACTCACCAACGAGCGCGCTCAGTCAGTGTTGAAATGCTTCGCCTCCTTCAGGCCGAGCACAGTGGTCCCTTTAAAACTTTTCCAGAGGCTCCTGGGGCATATGGCATCCTCAGTGGTGGTCGCGCCGGTGGGGTTGATGCATATGAGACCGCTTCAGCACTGGCTTCAGACTCGAATCCCGAGACGACCATGGCGCCGCGGCACGCACCATGTGTTAATCACCCCTGCCTGCCGCCGGACATTCAAACCCTGGACAGACCTCTGCTTTTTACGGGGAGGATTACCCTTGCAGCAGGTGTCCCGATGCGTCCTGGTCATGACCGACGTCTCCAAATCGGGTTGGGTCACCATGTGCAACGGGCACGCAACTGCGGGCCGTTGGAAAGGGGCCCCGCTGCGCTGGCACATCAATCGCTTAGAGTTGTTGACTGTTTTCCTTGCCCTCAGGAAGTTCCTTCCGTTAATTCGGGTCAAACATGTCCTAGTCAGGTCAGACAGCACTGCTGTGGTAGAGTACATAAATCACCAAGGCAGCGTACACTCCCGCCACATGTCACGACTCGCCCGTCGTCTCTTCCTTTGGAGCCAGCAGCGACTCAGGTCACTGCGAGCCAATCGCATCCCCGGCAACCTCAATGTGATAGCGGACGCGCTGTCACGACAACGCTTGCCCAGTGGAGAGTGGAGGCTTCACCCCCAGTCGATCCAGCTAATTTGGGAACGATTCGGCAATCGAATCGACGAGGAGCAAGTCACCCTTGTGGCTCCTTACTGGCCCACTCGGACTTGGTTCTCGTACCTCATGCTCCTCACGACAGCCCCTCCCTGGCGAATTCCCCTGAGGAAGGACCTTCTTTCTCATGGACAGGGCATGCTCTGGCATCCACACCCAGACCTCTAGAACCTCCACGTCTGGCCCCTGGACGGGACGTGGAAGATCTAGCTGGTCTACCACCTGCTGTCGTAGACACGATCAACCAAGCCAGAGCCCCTTCTACCAGGCATCTTTACGCCCTGAAGTGGCGCTTTTTCACAGATTGGTGTTCTTTCTGGGCTGAAGATCCGCAGAGGTGCGCAGTTAGGTCAGTGCTCTTATTCCTACAGGAGAGGCTGGAGGGGAGGCTGTCCCCTTCCACCCTAAAGGTGTATGTTGCCGCTATCGCAGCCCACAACGACACTGTAGACGGCAAGTCTCTGTCCCTCTGGGCCAAGCCTGTTCCCCTCCTGGGATCTCTCAGTGGTCCTCGCCGGCCTCCAGAGATCTCCCTTTGAGCCGCTAGAATCAGTTGGACTCAGGGCCCTCTCTCTTAAAACGACCCTCCTGATCAAGCTCGCCTCCATCAAGAGGGTCGGGGACCTGCAAGCGTTCTCTGTCAGCGACACTTGCCTGGAGTTCAGTCCGGTAGACACATATGTGATCCTAAGACCGCGAACAGGCTACGTGCCCAAGGTTCCTACCACTCCCTTTAGAGACCAGGTAGTGAACCTGCAAGCGCTGCCCCGGGAGGAGGCAGACCCAGCCCTTTCGTTGCTACTTGGACCACACGCAGAGCTCTAGATGTTCTGAGCAGCTCTTTGTCTGCTTTGGTGGACAGCGGAAAGGGAACGCTGTCTCCAAACAGAGGCTTTCCCACTGGGTTGTCGATGCCATTTTGTTGGCTTATCACGCTCAGGCCGTAGCCTGTACTGGAAGAGGTGCTCCACAGGTCAGGACTCCCCCTGTGTGTATTATCCACGGCACGGTCCCCTTACGAGTGGACCCGCGTTTCCCTTCGGCAGTTCCAAGCTGCCCTCTGGTCGCTGTAGTGTAGCAACACCCCCCCCCCCAATGAGGTTGGGCCTAACTCCGTGGCATTTCCACATGCCATCTAAAAACTCATGTGATGTACTCATCACTCTTACCTCCCCTTCTGGGTAGGTGTGGTCTCCGCAGGGTCTTTTTCCTCCTGAAAAAAATTACAAATAAATAGGAAATCGGGTAAGACCCCCTTCTCTTGATGCGTGTAAGGGCCCCGGCCGTTCATGCTCTATGTGAGAAACATAGAGAGAAAAGTGGCCCGGCCAGGCTTGGCCCGTTCCCACTTCTCATTGGCCTTGTTCCCCTGTCTAGGGTAACTAGAAGGATTCCGACGACTTTTTATGGGGCATTGGGGAAGTGTATGTGCGGTCTGATACAGCTGGTTGCGTTTGCACGTGGGAATACCTGCCCGCTCCTGTATCAGCAGTTCACGTACACGGCTCAGCGCATGGCACGATTTAAATTGGACCCCTAGTGTTGCTTCTTCGACACATCGTCCAAGTGAGCGACAGACGTGGAACGTCTAGGTTACGTATGTAACCCCCATTCCCCGATGGAGGGAACGAGGCGTTGTGTCCTCCCTGCCACGTCGCTGAGCCGAGCCACTGAAGTGGCCGGACCATTTCCGGCTCCTCAGAAAAATCCTGAATATACTCAGCATATTTGCTCACTTAAATACCCGTATGTCCGGGGGCGGGGTATGCAAATACTGGCTGCCAACGTCTCATTGACCTTTTTTCATAGTTCAGAGGCATATTCGGCGCTCAAGAGAGATCCCCTAGTGTCGCTTCTTCGACACAACGTCTCGTTCCCTCCATCGGGGAACGGGGGTTACATACGTAACCTAGACGATTTGACTCCTTTTTTCCAAGTCCCGATCGTTATCATGTTTTTGTACATGTAACATAAACCTTGTTAGCAACACAGTCAAACAGTTCTGTTGTTCTAATGTAACTGGGGATTCGAAAAAGCACCAGCTGGCATGGGAGGATGCGCTAATGAGGAGGCTAAATGATACAGCATCTAGTGTCAGTCGCTAGTGCGCTTCTTGAGGCCAGGGGAGTGAGGTTTTACTTATGCCAACAGCAATCACGTACCAGCTGGCTCTCATTACAGTAACATTTATAGATACAAGATGGCACTGCGGATGGCAGCCTTGGTGTGGAGCTCTCTAATTCTTTTGTTGTTTTTGTTTGTTTGTCTGGTGTTTTGTCATTTTTTTTCCAATCAGTTTGCTGAACATTTTGACCGGTCATTTTGCTGAACAAACGAGCCAGCGCGCTGGTCAAGCTCCGTCAGTGCGGCTTTCGAACAGCGCTGCCAAGTATTCATCTAGCAAATCTCTGCTCTCTTCTTAACGTAACGGACAAACTACATCTCCTCACCCATACAAACAACTTTTCACACTCTGCTGCCTTGTGCTTCACAGAAATCTGGCTGAGTAAAGTCATTCTGGACAGTTTGTTAAATCTTCAGGACTGTCAGCTGTTCAGAGCCGATCGCAATGCAGAGTTAACGGGGAAAATGAGAGGCGGTGGAACATGCTTTTACATCAATGAAAGTTGTTGTACTGATGTAACAATGTTAAAGATGATGTGCTGTCCTAATTTGGACACAGAACAATAATACATGGACTCACTTACTATTATTCTCTGCGATTTTAACAGAGCCAACCTCACCCATGAACTGCCAAAATACAGACAGCACATTACATGCACAACCAGAGTATACCGATACCAATATACCGGATCACTACTATACAACATTAAAGGATGCATATCACTCTGTCCCTAGAGCAGTGGTGGGACTCTCTGATCACTGTCTGGTTCATCTTCTGTAGTAGATAGAACATAAACTTGTAGTAAGAACTGTAAAGAGTGGACCAATGAAGCAAAGCTGGAACTATAAGCCTGCTTTGATGGCACTGATTGGAGTGTTTTTGAAGCTGCAGCCACCAATCTGGATGAGCTCACAGATACTGTGACGTCATATATCAGTTTCTGTGAGGACATGTGTATTCCAACTAGGAATTATTTAACATTCAACAATGGCAAACCATGGTTTAGAGCAGAACTCAGGCTGCTTCGTCAGGCCAAAAAGGACTCATATCCCACACCTGCTGACCTTCACTTCACACAAACATCAACACCTCTTGCAACCCCCCTCCTCCCCCCTCCTGCTACTCAACCTGCACTTAAGATCTGTGAAGAGGATGCTCAGGGCCCAGACTGTATTTTACTCATTTGTCTAAAATCCTGTGCTTACCAGCTGGCCACCATCTTCACACAGATCTCAAACTGATCACTGGAGCACTGTGAAGTTCCCAGCTGCTTCAAACGCTCCACCATCATCCCTGTCCCAAAGAAACCCAAGATTGCTGGACTTAATTACCACAGACCTGTCACTCTGATGTCTGTGGTAATGAAGTCATTTGAGAGACTGGTGTTGGCCCACCTGAAGGACATTACTGGACCCCCTTCAATTTGCTAATCGAGCAAACAGATCAGTGGAGGATCCAGTCAACATGGGATTGCATCATATCCTGCAACATCTGGACAGAGCAGGGACATATGGAAGGATCCTTTTTGTGGACTTCAGCTCAGCTTTCAACACCATCAGCCCAGCTATTCACCGGACTAAATTAAATGAACTCTCTGTTCCCACCTCTATCTGTCAGTGGTCACCAGCTTTCTAACGGACAGGCAGAAGCTAGTGAGAATGGGGAAATTCACTTCCAGAACCTGTACAGTCAGCACTGGTGCCCCCCAGGGATGTGTGCCCTCCCCACTACTCTTCTCCCTCTACCCAAATGACTGCACCTCCAAGGACCCCTCTGTCAAACTCCTGAAATTTGCAGATGACACTACAGTCATCAGCCTCATCCAAGATGACGATGAGTCTGCTTGGAGAAGGGAAGTTGAACGGCTGACATTCTGGTACAGTCAAAACAACCTGGAGCTGAACACGCTCAAAACAGTGGAGATGATAGTGGACTCACCATTCTAAATAGCACTGTGGCAGCACTGAGTCCTTCAGGTTCCTGGGCACTATCATCTCACAGGACCTGACTCAATTTTGAAAAAGTCTCAGCAGAGGTTGCACTTCCTTTGCCAGCAGAAGAAGTTCAACCTGCCACAGGAGCTGCTGATACAGTTCTAGTCAGCAGTCATTGAGTCTGTCCTCTGCACTTCTATAACTGTCTGGTTTGGTGCAGCTACGAAATCAGTCATCAAAAAACAACAGAGGACAGTTCGGACCGCTGAAAGGATTATTTGTTGCCCCCTGCCCTCCCTTCAAGCACTGTACACTTCCAGAGTGAGGAAAAGGGCTGGTAAAATCACTCTGGACCCCACTCACTCTGCCCACTACCTTGGATTGTTGCCTTCTGGACAGCGCTACAGATCACTGAGCACCAGAACCGTCAGGCACAGGAACAGTTTTTTCTCTCAGGCTATCCATCTCAGGAACAGTTAATACTTATTCCCACTGAGCAATAATTATATGCAGTACACTGTTTAGTCTTTTTATATTTATCCAACACATCCAACCTCTTCTGCCATTACATTCCCTTGCACTGTATATAACAGATTTGTATTTGTACATGCGTATATATTTATTTTGTCTAATCATGTATTTCTATATACACTTATATTTTCTATTCACATTTATTTTTATTCTATATATTATTATCTCTGTCTTGTTGCTGTATTGTTTGTGCACTGGAAGCTTCTGTCACCAAGACAAATTCCTTGAATGTGCAAGCATACTTGGCAATAAAGCTGATTCTGATATTTTCCAGGACAAATAATTATTTTCCAGGACATTTAGGTATTTAGGTATTCCAGGTTTTCCAGGATGGGTGGGAACCCAGTGCACTTAAAAAACAGTAACATTCTGACAAAAATTTATTTCAATTTCTCCATCCTTTTCTTTAAAAAAAGCAAAAATCTGGGTTACAGTGAGTCACTTACAATGGAAGTCAATGGGGACCAGTTTTTGTACATTAAAATACTCACTGTTTCAAAAGTATAGACACAAGACTTTAACAATATGAGTGTAAACATATTTGTAGAGTAATACAATCACTTATTAACCTTAACAGTTTAAATAATACACAAGTTTTAATAGTAGAATTAATGTGATTTTCAAAAATTTTAAGCTTCAAATTTCTGCATTTAAACTCTACAAAAACTGGCCCCATTGACTTCCATTGTAAGTGCCTCACTGTAACCTCCATTTTTTATTTTTATTTTTTTAAAGGAGGGACAACTCAAAATGTATTTTTGTGGTAATCAACATTATGCCACCAATGCTGTCAATTGAGCTTAACTTGTATTAAACCCAGAATATTCCTTTAAGTAGAACAACCATTTTCAACTGTTCTAATATTAAGAAATATTTCTGAGTAGCGTATTAGCACATTCAAATGATTTCTCAAGGATTAGGTGACACATTATTTACTTAGTAGACTGGAATATTGACTGCTGAAAATGGTACCTTGTCATTATGAGTAGAAATTGAAAATAGCTATTTCAAGAAGTAATAATAATGTTTTTGGAGGAATTTTGATCAATTTAATACATCCTTGGTGAACAGAAGCATCATTTTCTTTCAAGAACAAAAATGTCTCAAAGATTCCAAGCTCTATATAGCATTTTTTTATTAACTGTGATTTTCTCATTCTAGGATATGGTGCATGCAAGTGAAAACCTTCAAACTTTCCAACCTGAAAGGCCCACAACTATCAACCTCAACCTGATTGCAATGGATGGATTCAGAGTAGAATCCAAACTGATCTTTCCTTCCGCTCTGCTACAGCCTGACTCTGGGGAAGGTTCCTCAGTTGGCGATGCGCAGGCCCTGCCCCTGCCCGCTGCAGTAGAGCTGCCTGTGTCTTATGCTCAGCAGCATGTGCCAGCACCAAGCAGTTCTAGTGTGGTTTCCGAAGACTGGCAGGTCGGACGCTCTGTGAGTGATGACTCTGATCTGCAGTCATGGCCACAGGAGCACAGTCATGACGAAGCTGGAGATTACGGCATTGTACTACTAGCCACGCTTGAAAAAGAGGGCCCTTGTTGTGCTGAGGTTAATCTTTACAGGACACAAGGCAAGATGATAGAGCCCAGAGAGCTACAGGATGAAAAGGATGAAGAAGAAGAAGCACAAATATTTTTGGATTGGAGTCCCACGACCTGTGAACTGAAGATCCCTCTGATGGGGTTGTTAGGCTTAGAGGACGAGGCTGAGATTGAGACTGAAGTGGTGAGAGATGAAGTTCCACTGCTGCCTAATGTCATACTGAGACAGATCTCGGAGGAGAGCTCAGAGCAGGAGGACGACTTCACCAAAATGGAGAAAAACTGGGGCCTTGTTATCCACAGTAACCCAGAATAGAATGTAACAGTAGAGACGCAGAAAGAAAAATCCAATTCATTTTCTCCATAGAGAAACTGATTTTGAGTAATAATTGGGGCTCCCTATTTGACGTGTTAAATTTGTGCAATTAATTATATAAAAAAGTAACATATTAGAACATTTTATGCACTTAATCATGCTCCAAACCAGCAAATAAATTCTGTAATAAATAATGTTCCAACCATCAGAGCAAATCAAGCTTGATGTACCACCTTGATGCAGTAGGGGGCAGTCTGTGTGACTCCAGCTGTACAGACATCACAACGGGAGCAACAGGCAGCAAAGCCTTCCACAGGTGACGCACTCTTGTGCTCAAACACAGCTGGACTGAGCACAAGAGAAGGCAGGGATCACAAGGGATCACAAGACATGTTTTTAGCTTGAAACAGTGTCCTAAAATCACAAAACTTATGAGACACGACGCAATGAAAAATGAGACGCTCCGTCCATCTGATGCTTGAGTACACAGACCAACAATTAAAAATAGTGTAGCTGGAATTAGGTTCCATGTTAGGTTTATGAGCAATGAGGTGGAAACAATAACAATATTTAATGTACTTTTTTAAATGCTGTTTAATTGATGAATTCCTGGTGAAGAACTACACTACCCATAATTCTGAAGAGAGATCCACCAATCAGAGACTACGATCTACACTCTAAAATGACTTACAAAATTACGTATATATTTGTATCTGAATATTTTGGAATTAAATAAAAGTATATATACTGTATATGTATATATATATATATATACATATATTATACTTCTAATTAATGACGTTAAGTCAAAAGTTTTAGATTGTATCGTTGTTGTTGAGACGATTACATAATTTGCAGTGCTTCGTGGGATTGTAGTTCAATCCTTCATTAAATAGATTAACAGAGACTGTTTACCCCCGAGACAGAGCACTTGTAATAAAATCAGTGGTAGAAATTGGAGTACAATATGGCAGATTTAGAAAGAAAGTTCCGCCTTACACGTAAAAGAGCCAATCAGCTTTTAGATACAGACATCGCCTGTCAGTTAACTTGAGAACGTGCATGTGCATAAACTGGACCAGCCAGAAATATGTTTTAGAAGAAGTTTAGAAGGAGAAGCACAATTTCTGAGGAACTGCTGATTTAAAATATGTTATTTCTCCATTCGAGTAGATGGAGCTGTACTTTTCTGGCACTGTCCAGGAGTGTCCCAAAGAGGGACATAGACACAGTCTTTCTGATTTTCATGTACCTTTTGTTTCAAATCAAAGTTTGTAATGTTGTGATTCATCTCAGCACTGGTCTTTATTGAGACTTTTTTGAAATACATATGGAGAAAATGAATGGGAAAAAATCTTCTAAAATCAATGCTGCTGTATAAGTGGGCATTCACTGTTGCGCTCTGCAATAATTATAATTATTGGATTAGTAATTATGGGATTTGCCTGTATCTTTGAGTTCTTAGAGAATAACAAGGATTATTATGTAATACACTCACTAGTTTTTAATTTATAAGACTAAATGAGATATCATGAAGGATTTTCAATGTATTTCTTTTCTTCTTTCAGGTTTTAAATGAAAATACATTTACATGTAAACAAACAGAAATCATTCATTATGTCGTACTGTTGTGTCTAGTGTGAATTGTTTAGCAGCTGACAAAACATTGAAAATGCACAAAAAACTGGTGAAAACATGGTTTGTGAAAATTGCACGTGGTTTATAGGAGATTAAGACAGAATGACACAGCAAAAGGTCCGTTGAGCTTGTTCCTATTTCAGGACGTTAATCTTGCAGTTAAAGACATTTTTATTTTGTCTTTGAATAAATTCACATTCACATATGTTTTGTAAAATATTGTATATATATATATATATACTGTATATATGAAATCAACAGTTTTATTGAAGTATTCAAATTTTGTTACAGTGCAAGGTAACTTTGACTCAGTACTTTCTGAAAGCTTAAATGTACAAGAGTTTGTGGTAAAAATACTGGTACATGTGTTTCTTTTATATTTGTGATTGTGAAAACATACAGAGATTTTGAATTTCTTTGCTGTGGTATGGCATTATTAAAGATTGTAAAACAAGCACAAACTCACTTTAAAGAGCAGATCTGTGCGGGCATGGCTCTCACCTTTTTTTTAGTACATTGTTTCATCACTACAAATCTATGATTATTTTTCATTATTCTTTAATCATTCAAAACAATAAATTAATTAACTTGAGTAGTGTGTACAATTAGATTAAATATTTCTTCATTCCACTTTTATTCATTCATACAGTCACTGTCTGTTCATTGCTTTTAGTGAGAAACGTTTGGCATCAATAGACTGATACAAATTTTATCATCGTGCAATTTTATGTTGGGGGACTTGATATGTTGGGGTGTGACTTTCATTTCTTTTGAACTCAGCAACATTTATTCACACTTCACATGGGTTAATGTTACATCAGCAACATTTATTAGTTTGCGGTGGTTAATGTTTAATCTGTTTTGCTGATGTGACGCACCCTTCGTTCTAGCTGTAATTCTTCCCAAAGCCATATGATTGTGTGAACCTCAGACCCAAATGTATGTTTTAATTTAACGATCGCAATCTCTTTGTTCTTGTGCAATAAAAAAAGTAATAGACATCCAGTGTGATACTAAACTGAAATAGATATGAAACAATCATAAAAATATTATTTATGCAACCTTGGACTCCACACATCTCACCTCACACAGACTATAAAGCGTTGACTTTTATTGATATTGATTCCTTGTCAAATTTGTGAGCATTTGCTGAGGAATGTACCTCAGATTCGGCCCCGCTGACTCCAGTGCACTGTTCTGGTTGAACTGAAAGTGAATGAGCATTAATGAGCATGTTGAACTGTATAGAATGGGTCAATGTTTGGGGAACCAGAAAAGACACGCAATGTGATTTGAATGTGAATGGCATTATTCCATTAGCGAGTTCTCGAATTAGACTTTTTAGTAGTAAGATCTCAATTGTAGAGCTCTTTAAATAGATCTCTAAAATTCACTGTAAAAAATAAATATATATATATATATATATATATAAATTTGTAATTTCTTGTTCAGCCAACTATCATTTAGCAACAGAAGAACTTTTTTTTGTCACCATTTCAATTACTTTTACACAAAGTTAACTGCAATTTTTGATTATGAAGAGAGGATTGTAGATACACAACAAAACCCTTAACACACAAACCACAAAAAAGGTGACAATCAACAAAGCACATTAAGATCTTAACATCACCAGACAACAATTGACAAAAAACAACAATAACAGCATGAATAAAGTTGGCAAACAGCATACAAATAAATAAATAAATAAAAAGCCTGGAAAACTAACAACATATAGTTTCTTCATGTTGCAATGCTTGCTGGGAACTAACAGATCAGCAGATTTGTTCATTATGAAATTGTTCGTTCAGACGACTCTGTTAGGCTAGTTAGGGCAACATTTGGGGGAATATAGATGTAAAGCAATTCATATTTTGTCATTTCTGTGAATAAACATGATAAAATGCAAAAAATGTCAATAGAGACTAGTCAAAATTCAATAATGGATATGTGACCCTAGTTCCCCATCTGTTGCTCACTTTGACGTTGTGTCGAAGAAGCGACACTAGGGGTCTCTCTTGAGCGCCAAATATGCCTCTGATCTATGAAAAAAGGCCAATGAGAAGTTGGCAGACAGTATTTGCATAACCTGCAAATATATCCGTATGCCGTATGCCTCCGGACATACGGATATAAAGGCAAGGAAATACATCGAGTTCATTCAGAAATTTTCTTCGGAGCCGATGGTTGTACTGCAGCGAGCTACGAATCACACACCCGTTCCTGTTCCTCTGATGCTCTCTGCTGTTGGATCTACGGCGCACTACAGCGGCTTTATCCTTCCTTGCACGGCAGTGCAGTTTGCCACTGGGCACTTCGACAGCGCAGAGCATATTAAAAGAGTGATATTTCTTTTAAAAGAGTGTTTTTCCTCTATTAGAGCAATACACAGCGGCGTTGAATGCCCTTTTCAGGACACGTCTTTTTAAAGATGCCATTCCGCCCCTGTGTAGTTCCTGGATGCAGTAGAGTGCTCTCCTCTTCAGACGGCCACAGGCGTTGTCTCATGTGTCTGGGCAGCGATCACACCGAGGCAGCATTTGTGGAAGGTTCATGTTCTCACTGCGAGGGCATGACTATGGCAACGTTGCGGTCGCGGCTCGCTTTCAATAGAAAGCACGCCACTCCAGCCGCCCCCCGCATTGCTCCTTCTTCCCACGGAATTGAGGACGATGCGGCTGGCGATGGAGGCGATCTGAGGATGGCAGCGGGTATGCTCCCTTGGACCACCCGCACCCCCGCATGCTCGTTGACTTCTGTCCGTGCTCGAGGCAATAGCGGCTTGCCTCACAGCCAGCCTGCTTATCCTCTAGAGCTCGAAGTGGATGAGCTTGCCGCTGCATCAGAGAGCGCAGCATCTGACGCGGTTGTCTCCCCTGGGCTGCCACCTTCGGGCCAACACGTCCAGGCTCAGGCTGATGCTCAGATGACCGACATGCTTTCCCAGGCCGCCGCCAGCATGGGCTTGGACTGGAACCCTCCATCCTCCCCACAGCCATCGTGGTTGGATGACTGGTTCCTGGGGTCCGGGCGGTGCTCACAGCCCCCCACCCCCCGGTCCCATTTTTCCCGGAGGTGCATGATAAGCTGACGTCATCGTAGAGAGCACTCGTCACAGAGCCACTCGCTCATCCACTCTCGCTACCCACGACGGCGGAGCGGCCCACAGGTACACGCCGATTTCCCAGGTGGATAGGGCTGTTGCGCTCCACTTGTGCCCCGGAAACCCTACCACCTGGCGGGGTCACCCTGTGCTCCCCTCCAAGGCCCATAGGACAACATCCTCGCTGACCGCGAAGGCCTACAGTGCCGCCGGACATGCTGCTTCGCCATGGCCCTTCTGCAAGTCCACCAGGCCAAGGCACTCAAAGATCTGCACGGGGGTAGCCCTGATCCCGATGTGCTGCATGAATTGCGCTCAGCGACTGACTCGGGCAGGCGATGGCCTCGCTCGTGGTCCAGGAACGTCATCTGTGGCTGAACTTGGTCGAGATGCGTGAGACCGACAAGGTTCTCTTTCTCAGCGCCCCGTCTCCCAGTTCAGCCTCTTCGGCGAGCAGTTCTCCACAGTAAAGAAGCAAACCGAGGCCATATCTCACATCCTGCCTCGCCGCAAGCCTGCCGCCATGGGCCATGCCCCATCTGCTCGCTGAGGGCGTCCTCCTGCGGCAAAGAAACACCCTGCTCCGCCTCAACCCGGGCCCAGCTCTCAGCCCCAGCGTCAAGCACTCCCGCAGGAAGCAGACGCCTCCCGTCTCACGGACCCCCTCGAGGACGCGGAAGGCTCCCAGGCAATCCTGAGACGTTCAACCCAGAGCCCACTCTGCCACCAGATATTTACAGTCCCGGCATGCTGGACGCAGACCCCCAGCCTTCATCCCCACGACTGTTCCCCAGCCGACTGGTTCCGATGAGTCTAGATGATGCCTACACTTGACCTCCTCCTCAGTCACTAACCCACCCCCTGCCTGGTGTGTGAGACACGCCCTCGGCTCCCGACGCCGTACTACCTGCTCCACCCCGCTGCTCCACCCCACCGGGTACGTCAAAAATAACCGCCCCTTGGTGCCCCTAGTGCAGAGCTTGGATGCGTGGCTTTCACTTTCCAACCCGTCACACTGGCTGGCCCGGACCATTCAACAAACGAGCGTACGCAGTCAGTGCAGAGATGTCTCGCCACTGTAAGGCCAGGCACATCGGTCCCTTTAAAACTTTTCCAGAGGCTCCTGGGGCATATGGCATCCTCCGCGGTGGTTGCTTCCACTTCAGCACTGGCTTCAGACCCGAGTCCCGAGACGAGCATGGCGCCGCATTCAAACCCTGGACAGACCTCTGCTTTTTATGGGCAGGAGTACCCTTGCAGCAGGTGTCCCGACCTGGTCACGACCAACGCCTCCACATTGGGTTGGGGCGCAGTGTGCAACGTGCACGCAGCCGTGGGCTGTTGGAAAGGGGCCCCGCTGCACTGGCACATCAACTGTTTGTTTGTTTGTTGTTACGCCATAAACAATAACACTTTTGATGGGAATTCAGCTGAAATGTTGTCCTAAATTAGGCTTGGAACAGTGATCGTACAGAATGTAGGCTATAGAATATCATGCGTGTATCATGACGCTGATAATAAAAGATCGGGGACCCCTTTATCATTTCTTTGTTTGTTTGTTTGTTTTATCAGTGAGATGCTCACCTGTATCCACTTTGATTTGATTTGATTTGAATAAAAAACGATCATTATTACATTTTACAATGCTTACTTATCCGATGCTTATCGACAGTGCTGAGTAGTACAAGATCAAAATCATATTGAGTAATTGTAATTTGATTACAGTATATTTTATAAAGTTTGTGATCAATATTGGATCCTAGTTAAATTTTTATGCATTCTTGATTACTACACCAATCAGTCAAGCGGTGTGTATTTTAAATATTGTATGTAACATGTAATCATCGAACATGTTTAATCCACGTAAACAGCAGCTCCCTCCTCCTTTCAGCAGACTGTGTCGCTATCAGGGCCGGCCCTGGCCAATTTGCTGCCCTAGGCAAGATTTCACCTGGTGCCCCTGGAATCACAGACAATTCCACCACTGATCATTGTTCATACACTCACACAGAAACAAACTGTGCAGCTTTGTCTTGTTTTTCTTTATTTTGAAAATATTTTGTAAACAAACACACACACACACACACACACACACACACACAAAACTAAATTATGAATACAATATAAATAAATGTATATTATAAGATTATTTCGGAATTTTTTTTACAGAAACAAAGATACACACAAAAAAAAAAATAACTATAAACAAACTGGAATGCAAAATGTAGCAAATGTTCTACAGCCTTACTCGCCTTGCCTTTCTAGCAGCAAAGTCATCTATGATATCATCATAAGACAGCTGTTGGGAGACCACATGATTTATGCTAATGACTGAAAGTCCACTGAGACGTTCTTGAGCCATTGTAGATCTCAGGTAGTTTTTAATCGCTGGGTGGTGCTGAAGTGAAGATGTCTGCAACAGGTGGCCCAGGATTTGCAGGGACGGGGTTCAAATATTTCAAAAGTGCATCTGAAGAGAGAAGATGAGGATTATATGTGACCTGTTACATTTGGGTGTTACATTTTATTTTAAATGTCACTGTCCCACAGGTGGGACATTCACCATTATATATTTAAAACAATAATATCTTAATAAAAAGATAAATTGTTGCAAATTTTTTGAGATATCAACCTAAATTTTGGAACACAACTTTTTGTGTCACAAATTTGTGGCTTTCATTTTCTTGCAGTTTTAGAGTAAAATATATTTTGTAATATATATATTTTATAAAAAATATAATAATTATATTTTTACATTGCACGTTCATAAACTCAAACTGATATAACTTTTTTTTCCTTTTTCACTTTCATAATTTCTAAACTTCTACAATAATTTGGCAAATGTCTTCTTTAAAACAAGACCAACCATAATATATATTCCAAAGCATTCTTGAATTACAACCATTTAAGTTTGGATAGTTTTTCTATGCGAATTAAAAAAGCTGATGATAGTGAAACTATAAAAATATGACAGCACCTAAACCACGTTATAGCTTAAACACACAAACAGCAATAATAATTACATCTGGTATTCATGCACAAAACTGTATTCATTGAGCACTTCTCTAGCATACAAACAGTAAGTTAGTTAGCCTACATTTTCTAAATTAATTTTGAAAGTGTTTGTTTTCCAGTAACAGCAATGTCCTACTAACTACACATTACTAATTTAGTCAATTCAAATAAAAATACCATAAAATAATGCACAAGTTCAACTAACTATGTCATGATAATAATTACAAATTAGCAAACGTTACTAGCATCGTCAAACTCACTGCTAACTGTGCATAATGAAACATAGATAAACAACTGATCATACATCACATTACATTACCTCTATCTTTATCCCGTTTTTCTTCCTCTTCTCTTCTTTTTTTTCTTCCCTGGGCACCAGAGGGCTTCGGTCTTTTTGACATAATGATCTGTGAATTCGGCCATCCGTCACAATATCAAACAGGTAATGGATGTCTTTAAGTGCAGCAGGGCGGGGGGGGGGGGGGGGGGGGGGGATTGGGGGGGAGATTGATGCGTCACTCGGACCGGGGTGGATCGGGAAAGCAATGTAGTGATGTTTTTGTGGGACGATCGCTTTTTTATATATATATATATATATATATATATATATATATATATATATATATATATATATATATATAAAAAAGCGATCGTCCCACAAAAACATCACTACATTGCTTTCCCGATCCACCATTTTAAATCTATAGTATTAAAGTTGTATTGTTAATTAAAAAAAAAAAAAAAAAAAACTCATTTAGGCGCTCGGGCGCCCCAAGGGATGGGCGGCGCCCCTAGCATTTGCCTATTCCGCCTATGCCACGGGCCGGCCCTGGTCGCTATGACAACCACCATACGCACAACACAAGCTGTCGGGACAGTTTCCTGTGTATTTCAAACTATTTGTGCATTTTAGTTGGTAACTTTAATGCAGAAATGTCCCGCACGCAGGCTGAAAGCGTTATAAGAAACATCATCCGTGAAATCGCTCAAAGCTGTTCAAGCAGAGGACAAACTCTGTCTGAGACGCTTATTGCGTTCATGGTGAGTGAAAAGACTCAACTAAAAACACCTCAGGTTAATGTTATACTTACTTTAATGATGTTTTTCAGGTCAAAGCTGTTGTTTTGGATCCCAGGAATCATTTTAACGTGGATAAGACTCTTACAAAGCAAGATGTGCAGAAACTTATTGAGGTAAATGTGAGTTTAATCATTAATCGGGTTATTCCGAGGTTATACCGCCATCCTATTCATTAAACTTCCTTATATTAGCATGTAAATAACGTGTTTTATTATGAATATGGTATACAACATTAAGGGAGCATGGGGTTGTTAAAACATTTCTATATGTTTGATATGAGTCCACTATTAAAGTCTCATATTACTGACCTATGATACAATCACTGCACCACAGTACCACCACACCGTTGTGTACAGTGTGAGTGTGTGAAATGTGTCTTTGTGTTCAGCTGTGTGTGGACAGACTCATGGACCAGACCAGTCCAACTCTAAACACCATAAAGATGCAGGTCTACTTTGACATGAACTACACATCTCGACGTAAGTGGAACAAACAAACAAAAAGCACTAAACACAATATCCAAGCAAATCAAACACTAACAAAATCCATTTCACCTATTAACCTGATGAATGACAGAGAAATCTGTAAATAAAATGTCATATTTCAGTCCAAAATCAAAGGCAGTACAACAAATACTATCATGATGTATAAATACTTTACCATCTAAATTACAAAAAAATGACAATAATACTAATACAATAATAATAATGAGTATCTTTTATGCATCTCACATTAATGAGAATTCCCTTTTTTTAGTTATACTGTACAATCAGAGTTGGGAGGGTAACTATTGAAATGTATTCCACTAGAGATTACAGAATACATGCTGTAAAATGTAATTTGTAATGTATTCCGTTAGATTACTCAAGGTCAGAAACATATTCTAAACACTTTGGATTACTCCTACATCACTGGTAGATTTTTTTCACTTTTTTGACTATAAAAACTCTGTTTGTAGATATGTTTACAGGAAAACAATACAAAAAGTATTATCAAGAATATGATGTTTGCCCTAATATCAAAGATCTTAATAGAAAAAAGAAAGAACGTGAAATTTCTTGATAAATAAATATGATCGTGTCTGGTAACATGTGCATGTAAAATGACTAGAAATAGCATTTTAGCTTAGCTTAAAGCTAACAATTTACACAAGGTTTATTTCTATTTCTTCTGCTCCAAACTTACTTCAAACGTACTTCTCTGTCTGCTCGTATGAATGTAACACATCATAAGAAAGTGTTTCATCGCTGTTCAAATGCACTTTGGATCACATCATTTATATGTATAAATGTTTTCCATCTTAAAGAACTAAATATTAAATGAAACAAATGACAATAAAATGCAAAGTAATCTCTTCAGTAATCAAAATACTTTTTGAATATAACTGTATTCTAATTACCAATTATTTAAATTTTAACTAGAGTGGAATACTGTTACTTATATTTTTACATGTATTCTGTTACTCCCCAACCCCGTGTACAATAATGAGAATTGGGGATGAGAAATGTGCTTAACTGGCATAAAATGTTTCCACAATGCAAGAAAAAAAAATCTTATTGGTATTAAAAATAGACTTAAATTTATACATATAAGATTGTTTTTTCTTTTAATTTTGGAGTGAAATATGACACAGACTTGTTCTTGACAGGTTTCATGAGATTCGCCAGAGCACATTAAGCAGTGTTTTAGGTTTACTGACCATACACTTTTGAAGTGAAGTATGTCTAGGTTACTGTTGTAACCTCCGTTCCCTGATGGAGGGAACAAGACGTTGTGTTGAAGAAGCGACACTAGAGGTAAACTTGAGAAAAGGCCATTGAGAAATTGGCAGACAGAATTTGCATGTCCCTTACCTGGACATACGGGTATAAAGGGAGGGAAATATGTGTCTGTCCATTCAGGTTTTGCACTGAGGAGCCGAGAATGAGGTTCGGCCATAACAGTGACTCGGTTCAGTGTCGTGGCTGGGAGGACCTTTCCAGGAGCTAGCTGCTGCGTGCCTGTTGCACACGGTGCCTCAACCCTGTTTGGAGGGATCTGTGGTGACCAGAACGCATCGGGACACCTTCTGTAGGGAGACTCCTGTCCGCCGAAAACAGAGGTCTGTTCATGGGTTGAAAATCTGGCGGCAGGCGGGGGTGAACAAACGGTGCATGCTGAAGCGCCATGCCCATCTCGGGACTCGAGTCAGGAGCCAGTGCTGAAGCGGTCTCATATGCACCAACCCCAGTGGCGTGGCCGCCGTAGAGGATGCCATATGCCCCAGGAGTCCAATCGAGTCTTCCGCGTCAGATGCCGAAACACTCTGATGCAGCTATGAGCTCGTCATCCAGCTCGAGGGGCTCGAGGGGGTAAGCAGACTGGCCGTGAGGTGAGCTGCTGTCACCCCGAGCCAGGATGGAAGTCAACGAGTGTACCGGGGGGCGGGTTGTTCGTGGGGATCTACCCGGTGAAACCGAGCCCGCTGCCATACCCAAATCGCCTCCAACACCAGCCGGGTCATCCTCAATCCCGTGGGAAGAAGGAGCAATGCGGCGGGAGTTGCGTTCCTCTTTAAGAAGGATAGCCACGACCGCACTGTTGCCATGGTATGGTTCTTGCAGTGAGATCACGAACCATCCACAAATGCTGCCTCTGTGTGATCGCTGGTCAGATTCACGTGGCAGCATCTGTGACCGCTCTTTTAGGGAAAATATTCCCTATATAAATATAAATATATAAATATAAAAATAGGGAACTCTTTTAGGGAAAATATTCTCGTTTCGATGCGCAGTCGAAGCGCCCAGGGGCTTAGCTGCACTGTTGTGCAGAGAAGGAGAAAGCCACTGATATGCGCCATAGATCCAACAACATACGCTCTGTAGAGATGAATGGAACAGTCAGTGAATGCAGCTCGCTGATCACACAAACATTCGGCTCCGAAGGAAAAATCTGAATGGACAGACGCCTCCCTTTATACCCGTATGTCCGGGGGAGGGACATGCAAATTCTGTCTGCCAATTTCTCATTGGCCTTTTCTCAAGTTCAGAGATGCACGAGGTTCTCAAGAGAGACCCCTAGTGTCGCTTTTTAACACAACGTCGAAGTGAGCGACAGACGGGGAACTGAATGTTGGCAATGTAAAATACAGCAGTTGGATCTCCGATCTGTTTGACTGTTGACTCTGTGTCAGGTGAGTTTATGGAGGAGCAACAGAGAGTCCTGCAGTCACGTCTGTTGTCACTGAACAGAGATATCACAGACAGCAGAGCCAAGACCAGAGATGACCTGAAGAATCTGTATGGAAAGATAGTAAGCTACGTCATACAATGCTCCAACCTCGGCTCAGCCACTGACATCAACACTGTGAGAGAAACCACAGGTGATATGCACATGTTGCTACCCTGAAATCAACCACGTACTACCAAATTATTGTCAAGCACCATCAGATATTTTTGCATCATTTCAACCAGAGTAAGATTTCCCTTTAGTGCTACTAATAGCGAGTTGCGCGAGCAACATCTGGTATGCTGGTTCTAGTATCATACTACATATAGATTCCCTATATATCCCAGTATAAGCACACACACAATAAAACAGAAAATGGGAATTATCTGTTGACAAGGCTGAAAGTAGATTGTGGAACTCTCACAATGCTAACACTTTTGATAATCAGCCAAGCAAATATGGACGATGTGATAGACAGACAGATAGAGAGAGAGAGACAGACAGACAGACAGACAGATAGATAGATAGATAGAGACAGAGAGACAGACTGATAGAGAGAGAGAGAGACACAGGCAGACAGACAGACAGTCAGATAGATAGATAGAGAGACAGACAGACAGACATGCTCTGTGAAAATTCACATGCAGGATCATGACTTTATCATAATCATTGTGTTTTCACTCAAACTTTTATACTGATAATAAGATTTGTAATGAAAAATAAACGATTAAATAGAAAAATTCAAAATAGAAACATTTTCACAAGTGGACTCATACTTTGCAAAATAGCATACATTTGCACGTTTTTGGGGGGGGTTCTATTACATAAATTACATTGTATATGTACAATTGTTAGGTTTACAAGATGGACGGACGGATTTATAATGTTTTTGAGGTGATGTAATGTATATGGTGTGTGTTTGCTGCAGCGGCTTTGCAGAGTGTGTTTCCTCAGTCAGAGCTGGCCACCTTCATGTCTCTGATGAAACAAGACAAAGAGCAGCAGCTCAGTGAACTCACTTTGATCGTCAGCGGCTTGCGACTCTTCAACAAAGAAAACAGGAAGGGAGGAGAGAGCATACAAAACTGTACGTGTGTGTCTCCCAGAGACGTTATTCATCTGTCATCATACAACAGTTAGTTCTGCTCTTCTTGTCTGATTAGAATACCAACGTTCTGAGAGGGTTGATATGAAGTATAACAGAACTGGGACTCTTCAATTTTTTTTGTTATACTCTGCTTGTCTGTGTTTTTCACATCCACACAAGTCTGTGTGTTGCTCAGCAACATGCAATGGTTGATCTGCCCTTAGCTTTGTTTGGAAACAACTGTAACAAATCTCTTTTTCAAGGTTATCTGGGCATCTTTGGAATGCTCTTGGGAAGTTTGGGCAGCAATTTTTCTATGTAAACAACCATCATGAATGTGCAACTCCTATCTACTTGAATGGGGAAAGACTGAAATCTCCAAAACAGTTGATCAAGTTTATGATCAAAGAACATATTTCAAATAAGCAGAAAAATCAAACAAAACTGTGTGGCAGGGTGAGCAAGAGATGGACACACAGGGTGTGTAATTTATTTAAAATATTCAAAACTAATGGTAATCTGGGGCCTTCGCGGTGGAAAGGGCTATGTGAAGGAAGTGAAGTGATGAAGGTCCAGTTGATAGTGGGCGGAGTCTCGGCGGCCAATGCACATTCCCCTTCTTGGTCTGAAGCGGCCCAGCATCTAGACCTGTCGGCCGCAACGCATGCTCCGTGAACAATACTTTAAATGGTCTTTATAGCGCAACAGTGCCCATTACATTTTTCAGCTCTCTTGGTTCCGGAAGTGTTTTCCCCATTAATTTCTTCCGTAGGGATTTCATTAAATTCTTTATAATGAGTTTTAAGTAGGAATGGGACGATATGGTTATCTCACGGTTCAGTTTGATATACGAAATGAGGGTCGATATGATAACACTTAAACGACAAAGTATGGCAGAAAATTGTGTTTACTTTTGTAAATGCTTGGGCAAAATGCACGTTATCATTTCTCATCAAATTAAAGTTATTTAATACACAATTTAAATGGTCAAAGTTTAAATAATAGAGTTTCTCATATACCTTTTACAATAAGAAAAGATCACAAACAAATAAGAATAAAAATTCTGCATACTATCAATTATTATTTCTTGAAATTGTATATATAATAAAGATATGAGCTTTCAATGTTTGAAATTAGGTGTACAATTTACAAGTAATATATTTTTTACATTTGTATAACAAGCGCTATAATGGTACTATCACTTTAAGAGTTTAACGTACAGACTCATACAGGTGTTTCTTTTCTTTCATTATGAGAGAAAGTTGTTTGAAAGTTGTTTAGCATCCATGCTGTTTGTGATTAATAATTATTTTTACTATGGGTCTGGGTATCTCAGCGAGTATTGACGCTGACTATCACCACTGGACTCGTGAGTTTGAATCCAGGGCGTGCCGAGTGACCCCAGCCAGGTCTCCTAAGCAACCAAATTGGCCCGCTTGCTAGGGAGGGCTGAGTCACATGGGGTAACCTACTTCCAACCCCTTAAAATCACTTGCCTGTTGATCATAACACTGGTTATGATCAACAATTTTTTTTGAGTCTGGGGCACAATGAAATTTGAGTACCCAATATATCCACATAAAACTCTGAACCCTCAACCAAAATTCTTGGATCTTAACACACCACTACATGGGTTGTGTCCATCTTCTGATTGACATCGCCAGCAGGTGGGTGTGTCTTTAAGACCAAGCCTATACATTCTAGAGGGGGTCCAATACAATCAATGTAAAATCTTGAATTGCATAAGGCACACCCTTGCATCTCTAGATGCAGACATTATGTTTTTTAGAATCCTAGCCCACACTCCTTCCTCCAATGCCAAGTTGAAATCTTTCTCCCATACTCTATTGAGAGAAGTTAAAGCTGGAACCCTCTATTTCCAGTTTATGGCCTGTTATGACGTGCAGTCTTGAAAAGAGCCCATCCAGAAATTTCACCATATTGGCATACACCATACCAAATTCAGACGTTATTTCGCCGGCTATGAAGTCTTCCAACTTTTCCCAGAGGTGCTCCAAATCTACTTTGGTCACTAGTGGATTAGCGGCTAAATCTCTCTCTGATGACTTCAGATAATCTATCTGTTTCTCTGTCTCTGCCACTCTTGTAAGCATATCAATGAATTTCGTCTCCATGGCAGTGATCGATCGATGTATTACAGAAAGATCCTCCATGTCAGCAACGATCTTCGCCAGCATCGCCAATACGTTCAGCAATTCATGCAGAAACTCCTACACTTCTCCGGCCAAATTGACTCCCTGGATTTTTAATTCTTTGAAATATTGTCTTCCTAGAACAGTTAAGTATCAGGGTGTTCCAAATTTCACCGGTTTATGAGATTTGTGGCTGTTCACACATCAGAACCTCGCATGGCATCATGTGACTCTCCATTTTAATAGTTTTAATAGATTTATGATTTATTATCTTTAAAAATTGATTTACCTTTGAAAAAATACAAGGGATTTTTACTTCTGGAACCAGACTAATTTCTTTGTTTATTTTCTTAAATTGTTACATTTACTAATATTTGGTCAGTATGGTCACTTCTCATTGTGTGTACCCATCTGCAGTGCCTGCCTTCTTGAATGAGGCACTGCCTGCTGCAGTCTCAGACACTGAGAGCGAACTGGCTGGATCTCAGCGCTTGGCCTGGCAGTACACTGCCCTTCTGGAGAACCTTTCGGACCAGGACACAGACCACAGCAACTGTCCTGTTGACCCAGATCTGCTCAAACAGGCTATCTATAACACACGACAGCATGAGTCCTTCCTCAAAATTATACTGGTGGGTTAAACAGTTAGTTAATTAGTCTGCTGATAGTGCTGTTTATTTGCACATGCTGTCTGCACTAGTTTAGTGGCAGATTTGTTTCCAATTTGCATGCCGAAATAAATGGACAGGAATTGCGGGTTGGTTCTGAGCACAAGGTTGTGAAGGATGCAGCAGACTACTGCCATTTGGCATTCATTATTGAGAGTGCATCCCCCCACCACAGTGATCCAGAAAACTGAATCAGATTAAAGAAAGCAATCATTTGCAAATCCTTTTGAACTTTTCAATTGAAAACGTCTCGGGTTACATGTGTAACCCTTGTTCCCTGAAATAAGCGGAACGAGATGCTGCGCTTTTCTAAGCGCTATGGGAATGATCCTAGTTGTGACCGAGCTGTGAATATGTGTGTAACACGTCAATGAACATTGACCGGAATTTAAGCCTCTGCTGATGTAGTCATTAGATGCACCTGCGGCCAGGCTATAAGTGTATGCGTCACCAGGTGTCGTCAGATACTTCTTTTTGAAGAGCAGTCCTGGGACGTCCCAGTGCGGCAAAGAAGCGCAGCATCTCGTTCCACTTTTTTCAGGGAACAAGGGTTACACATGTAACCTGAGACGTTCCCTTTACAAAAAGCTTCACTATGATGCTGCGCTTTGCTAAGCGCTATGGGAACGCAATACCCACACCGCCGCACTGGGGCTGTCCGGACCCCTACGGTTGTGAAGTGTGCTCACAAGAACGCAAGAGGTCTCAGACATGAGCTTGAGATGTCGACTCAAGGGCATAAGAGCCCGGAGTAACATAAACATCTAAACCATAAAATTTGATGAATGTGTGCGGAGAGGACCAGTCTGCCACATCACAAACTTGTTCAGGCATGAGCTGAGATGTCGACTCAAGGACGTAAGAGTCCAGAGTAGCAAAACATCTAACCCATAAAATTTGATAATGTGTGCGGAGAGGACCAGCCCGCCGCATCACAAACTTGACCAGACATGAGCTCGAGATGTCGACTCATGGGCATAAGAGCCCGGAGTGGCAAGGACATCCAAACTATAAAAGTCCAATGAATGTGTGCGGAGAGGACCATTGCCGCGTCACAGACTTGCTTATACATGAGCTTCAGATGTCGACTCAGGTGCGTAAGAGCCCGGAGTAGCATGAACATCCAAACCATAGAGCCTGTGTGCAGAGAGGACCAGGCTGCCGCATCACAAACTTGTTCAGGCATGAAAGATTTAAGCCATAAGATCTGAGAATGTGTGCAGAGAGGACCAGCCTGCCGCATCACAAACTTGCTTAGACATGAGCATAGATGTCGACCCAAGGGCATAAGAGCCTGGGGTAGCATGAACATCTAGTAACATGACCATAAAACCAGATGAATGTGTGCGGAGAGGACCAGCCTGCCGCATCACAAACTTGTAGAGACATGAGATTGAGATGTCGACTCAAGGACATAAGAGCCCGGAGTGGCTAGAACATCCAAACTTATAAGAATCTAACGAATGTGTGCGGAGAGGACCAACCTGCCGCATCACAAACTTGCTGCTGAGGGAGACCTCTAGCCAAGGCTTTAGAAGAGGAGAGCCCTCTGGTAGAGTGCGCCCTAAAACCTACTGGCGAAGCTTGACCGCGCGTCTCGTAGGCCCGGGCAATAATGTCCCTCACCCAAAGTGACATAGTCTGCCAGGAGGTGACCGCCCCCCCGGTCACGGCTTCCAAGTGAAGAATTGCTGCCCTGACTTTACGCCACTAGCAAATGCGGTGGACATAAGTCTGAAGGGTACAGACTGGACAAAGTCTGAGAAGTCTTAGCTGCTCCAGCGTTACAAACAGCAGGGAGCAGAAGGCTTAGAAAATAACCGGCCAAGGGTCGCAAAAGGCACAGGTAATAGCTAGGGCAAACTCTAAACAGGCCGGCAAAAGAGACAGAGCCTGTAGGTACCCAAGTCTCCTTAGAGACGTAATTGCCATAAGAAAAACCATCTTGAGAGTCAGAAGTCTACCAAACGCTGACTCTAGAGGTCTACACCTGACAGTTCTTTCTACAGAAAATCCAGAACTGAAGCAAACTGGCAGTTAGCTGGTTCTGTAATATGAACTTAGTAGAAGGAAACGCATGCAAGCGCATTTGTGCCATGTATGCGTCACCACGATCAGGGGGAACTGGGCGACTCGGGGAGAAGTAGAGGAGACATTGAGGTCCTCTTCTGCCCTGTAAAATCTACCCAGATCAGTTCCAAGTGGAGGGAGCCCTAGCACTTGAAATGGTCTTGATAACCTCAAGAGAAAGCCCTGTGAACCTCAGTCGGTACCCATAGGGGCCAAGCATGAAAGGTTTCACAATTCGGGCCAGGGATGAGAAGGTCCTCCCTGTTCAGAATCACCCAAGGCGAGCCGTCGAGGAGAGGTATTCGAGAAACATATCCTGTTCGGCCAGCGCAGCGCCATTAGAAGGCAAGACCCTTGCTGGTGAACCTTGCCAAGACTCCCGGGAGCAGAAAAACCGGGGGACAAAAACGCATACAGATGCATTCAGGGTCATGTATGTGCCTTTAAATCCAGACCCAAGGGGGGGCTGGGTGACTTAGGGAGAAGTAGAGGAGACATTGCGCTATCATAGAGGCGAAGAGGTCCTCTTCTGCCCTGTGAAATCTCACCCAGATTTGTTCACTACCTCAGAGTAAATCTGCTCCCACACACACGGACATCCAGGGACGAAACTGTCCTGAGTGACAGGAGCTGCCCTGGGCCCCAAGGAGGATCCGACGTGCCAGAAATTCAGCTGACGTGAACGTGGATCCCCCCGATGGTTTACGTAAGAGGCTACCGCTGTATTGCCCACCCGCACCAAGACATGGCAGCCTCAGGAGGAAGTATTTCAGGGCCAGAAATACGGCCATCAGCTCGAGACAGTTACTGTGACAACCAAACTGATGACCCTCCTATCCCTTTAAGCCGGACGACCACTTAAGGCCACTACCCAGCCCGTCAGGGAGGCGTCTGTCGTTAGCAGCCTGCAATGACAAGACGCACCTAGAGTGGGACCCAAGGTAAGAACCGGGGTCTGAACCACATAGAAAGGGAACGAAGCACGTGGCGCGTAACCCTTATTTGCCTTAGGGGACCGGACCTCGGATAAAACCCCCTGGCTTCTAGCCACAGCTGAAGCAGTCTCATGTGCAGCAGGTCCGAAGGGATCACCGCAGACACCAACGCCATGAGACCTAGTATTCAATGATTCTGTCGAGCAGTGCAACCTCGACCTAGCCTGACCTTGCTCAGGGTGTTCTGAATAGAAACAATTCGTGCGGGAGACGAGTGTGCCTGCATCGTGACCGAATTCCATATAACCCCCAGATGCGTCAAGACGATATCCCTGTGCTGAACTGCCAGTTCTTGGAACTGCACTAGGATCAGCCAGTCGTCTATAATATTCAGAATGCAGATGCCCTGGAGTCGCAGAGGAGCCAGTGCTGCATCCATGCATTTCCTGAATGTGCGGGTTAATAGGGCTAGGCCAAATGGAAGAACCCGATACTGGAAGGCTTCGCCCCCGAAAGCGAACCTCAGGAACTTCCTGTGCTGTGGCTCTATATGAAGATATGCATCCATGAGATCGATGGTGACCAGCCAAACGTGATGTTGGTCTTGTGACACGATCGTCTTGATAGTCAGCATCTAGGACTTGAACACAGAGCGGTTCAATCCTCTAAGATCTAGAATCGGATGCAACCCCCCACCTTTCTTGGGAACCAGGAAGTATCTGCTGTAATAGCCTGACTCTTTCTCTGGAAGGGGAACATGTTCTATGGCCCCTTTGACCAAAAGATTTTGCAGTTCTTTCCACAGTAGACATGCCTGTCCCAGTTTCACGGTAGTGAAATGGGGAGGACGGCGAGCAAATTGAATTCTGTAGCCTCTTTCTACTGTTTCTAGAACCCACATAGAAATACCTGGCAGAAGTTTCCACGCTGCCAGGTTCTCTGAGATTGGTATTATTTCTGACACTTCCTGTTGAGGGGATGTCGAGTGTTCTGCGTCCTGGATCAAGGCAGGAAGCAACGGTACACCCAACTCTTTGTTGGAAGCCTCTATCATCCGAAACACCAAAGGTGGCGGGAGTGAAGAGGTTTCGTGAGGGTATTGGGTGGGCCGAAGTGGATGATACACGCACCCCGTCCCGAGGGGAACTACCCCCACAAGGCTGGGTACAAGACCGTCAGGGTTTCTTTTTCTTAGAAATCACGCCCCTGAGGTCTTGTATTGGGGGCTGCTGAGGGTGACGAACTGGACCCCAGTCTTTACGAGGGGGAGCATGATTCACACTCAGGTGCCCACACTAAGGTCCTTCAACAGATTTAGCCTAGTGCGCTTGTAACACTGCCATAGTGTGCAGGGCAACACCAGCCTGACCTGCTGCTTGATAAGCTTTCCCCACAAGTGTGGAGGTGGTCCTGCACAGCTTTGTGGGGAGAGTAGGTCTCTTTAGTCATGACGCCGAGCCAGGCGAGAGAAAACCCACAGGTGTCTCTTCTACCGGCGGCATCACCGAATACCCCCGAGCTTCAGCACCCACGATAGTTGAATACACCAACGTCGAGGGCACGAAGACACGGGAAGTATAAATTTCCTCCATAAAGAAAATACTTGTTATGGAGGTCATAGAAGAAAGGAAGGGACTGATATAGAGTTCCATTCCCTCTTTTATTTATTTAATAATTTTGGCCACCAGACAGAAATTTTTCTTCTAGTTTGGAGCGTTTGGGGGAGGGTCTCTTGTTCGCGTAGCCAGTCTAGCTGTAGTCTGGACACAGCCCTCTTAATCACCTCGAGTAATTTCTCAGCCGCTTTGTTATTGTGCGAGAAATGTACAGAGGTTCAGCGCCCCGCCCCCCTCGTGAACCGAAGAGGTGCCGAAGCGCGCTTCAAGATCACAGGAAGGACCAGCTGGGTCTGGGGAGAGAGCGAGCGAAAGGGATGAACCAGTCTCTTGCTCCTCAGCCAGATCCATACCAGAGCCCCACATATGAAATGTGGGCGTTGACTCCCAGAAGTGAGCGAGGCGAGCGCGAAGCATTTTGCCCAAAAGCAGATCGCAATGCTCGCAATTGTCTCTTAATTCCACAGCCGCTTTATTATTATGCGCGGGATTTACAGAGGTTCAGTGTCCTCGTGAACCAAAGAGGCGCCGAGGCGCGCTTCAGGCTTACGAGGATCAGCTGGATCTGGAGAGAGAGCGAGCGAAAGGGATGAACCAGTCTCTTGCTCCTCAGCCAGATCCATACCAGAGCCCCACAAATGAAGTGTGGGTGCTGACTCCTGGAAGCAAGTGAGGTGAGTGCGCAACGTGAGATCAGCGTGCTCTTTCCCCAAACAAACAGAGCAAAACTGATGCGTGTCCTCTTCAGCTATAGAGCGAGAACAGGGGAACACTGTATCGTTTACGGCTTTCAGTCATTCTCTCTTTCTTTTTAAAAATATATATATTTTCTAGACAGAAGAGAAAGGAGAAAAGGTTAACTGCACACTGCCTCACAAATTCTAATTCCTAGCAGAGGAAAGAAAGTTTTTACAGGGTTTGTATAACACACACACAGAATCGCTCTGAAAAAAGAGGATCTGACGACACCTGGTGACGCATCCATTTATAGCCTGGCCACAGGTGCGTCTAATGACTACATCAGCCGAGGCTATAAATTCCGGTCAATGTTCATTGACGTGTTACACACATATTCACAGCTCGGTCACAACTAGGATCGTTCCCATAGCGCTTAGCAAAGCGCTTAGCAAAGCGCAGCACCATAGTGAAGCTTTTTGTAAAGGGAACAGTACAACGTTCATCCACATTTTAACTAATCAAATGAATGTTTTTATTTTTGTAAATGTAGACTCATTCCAAGTGTCCGATTAGCTGCTGCAGTTCTCTGTAGTTTCTCCACTGGTGATTTGGTGATTCTGATGTTTCCAACAGGCGGATATTAATCTGTGTGCAAAGGAAGTGGTGCATTTACAATCTGATCTGGCAGCTAGAATGATGCTCCTGAGGGACACGGTGCACTCGAAGACTGCAGTGCCCATAGCACAAGTTTTTGTGAGTAATTTCTCTAGGGATTTTTCCCTCTGTTTGTGAAGTCTTGAATGGTCACCGCTGCTACACTCCAAAAAGGGATTTTTAAGCTATGCTATTGAACAATCATTGCAGTGAAAGTTTCTCAAAAGAACCATCTTTGAAGAATCATTTCATAGTCTAACAAACATTTTCTACTGCAAAGAACCTTTTGTGCCATGGGAAGGTTCCATGTATTTTAAAGGTTCTTCATGGAACTATACATGCCGATAAAGAACAGGGTAGCTGACAGTTATTTTTTCATGGAAACCATGGAAATATCAGGGAATTTTTAAATATGAAATGAGTTCAATCTTAAAAAGTCATTGAAAAGACATGGACATTTCTATAGTGAATATATTTATATTTATAGTGATGCTCTTCTATAAAAAATTTAATTGGCTTGAAATTGCTCTTTGTAATTGCAATCTCTATAAAAGATAAATGATATAAAAAAAAAATCCTTATCCAGTAATCCAAATGACTGAAAAATTATGGAAAAGTCATGAAACCCTTTTGCATGTACAATGCCTTCTCCCATTCCGTCCTTCACAACCACTTCTGGGGCTGGGAGAGTGGAAGTGCTAGGTTTTTAGAACCTGCATTGCTCCTCCTTTTGTATACTTCTATAATGATACAAACTCAGAATCCCATCTTGCATTGCAACAAAAATATGGTGGTGTGCATAGCCAAAAAGCACATTCACGACGAATCTTATCTATCATAATCAATCATTATAAACATCTAAAAAACACATTATATGTTTAATAATATATAATCTGTCCTCCAGTGAATCTGCTGTGAAGTGTAATGTAAGATTTATTTGAATTACAGCACGCATTAAAGAACTCATGCTGGGAGATTCGTCAGTACAGGAGAGAGAGTCATGTGCGAAAAAGTTAATTGGTCAAACTATCCAGGTCCGAGGTGAATCGCAACATAACAAACTTTGATTTGAAGCAAAACAAGTATTTCAAATCAGACAAAGAAACAAGACTGTGTACTTAAAGTCTTTAATAAGGGAATAAACTACAATCCCATATGATTATAAGAAATATTCAGATATATACAAATATAAAAGTAATTTGAGAGTGTAGGGAGAGCAACTTGATTGCATAATTAACAGTGCATCTTGGGAATTGCCGGTCGCCACCGGGCATGTTTGGTGGACCTTCTTGGCTGCAGTTCTCTGGTTGGCGGATCTTTCTCTGCTGGATCATGGGTAATGTAATTGTTCACAAGGAACTCGGCTATTAAACATGATTTTTAAACAATGAAGTTGATAAAACGCAAGTAAAATAATAATTTATAGAATAATTAGATCATATTTTTTTGTCATTTATTATAGTTCACATTTACATTTACATTTATTCATTTGGCAGACGCTTTTATCCAAAGCGACTTACAAAAGAGGAGAAACATGAGCGAATCATCTTAAGGAGACAGTGGTACGAAAAGTGCCATACTACAAAGTTTCACTATCATCACAATAGTATACAAAACAGATTTAAGGGCAACAAGAATTGTTAATACATTTAGAAAGAATTTTTTTTTTTCTTTTTTTTTAGTGACTGGTTAAATGCTCTTGGAAAAGATGTGTTTTCAGCCGTTTTTTGAAGATAGAGAGTGCGTCAGCTTCACGGATTGAGTTGGGGAGGTCATTCCACCAACGTGGTATGATAAAACTGAAAGTCTGCGAAAGTGTTTTGGTGCCTCTTTGTTTTGGTACGACAAGGCGACGTTCCTTAGCCGACCGCAGGCTTCTGGTGGGAACGTAGCTCTGCATAAATGTTTTTAGGTATGCTGGAGCAGACCCAGTGATTGTTCTGTATGCCAGCATCAGGGCCTTGAATTTAATACGTGCATGAACCGGCAGCCATTTACTATCAACATGTTCCACTAAAATTTGAGAACCACAAAACATCACAATACTTTATAATAGAAAAGATTATTTGTAAAATCAGTGAGACACCAAAATCATTTGTCTGAACCATATGTACATGTCCCAACAATTAAAAATAGTGCAGACAGAATGCAAAACGAGTCTTGTGAGGGCAGAACAGATGGACTCTGTTGTCAAAATAGATTGATTGGCTTATATTCAATGAATAAAAACAAACAAAATATTGACTTCCATAGCCAGTTCTTGTGTTGTCTAATAAATGTTTTACTTGTACTCCACAATAATACAATGTATTTGAATCTAAAATATCTGAATGTATATACAGTATATGAACAAATTTTGAAATGTTGATATGCCGCTGTATATGGACTTATGCATTAATATCAAATTCAGTTGCCATGCGGTCACAGCTGTGCATATATCTGTTATTTTACTACATCTTTGAGCTTAACCACACTAAACTATTCATTTATGATAGGAAATACTACTTGGTCCATTACAGAAACTTTCATATTTTTAGAGTACACTAGTGATCATCTGACCACGTCTTAGTGGAGAACACAAACTGTTTTTAAGAGTAGATTTATAAATGTCACTCTCCTTGTCAGCCTCATTTCACAGCTTTGGCTGAACTCTGGGCAGGATTGGAAGTTGAGATGGCGCTACAGAGCATGCTCACTGACCTGGTGTCCAGTCTGAGGGTCTTCCTCTCCGCACAGTCTCTGTTGAGCCCAGATCAACTGAACCTGCTGCTGGAGGGACTGCAGGTGCAATCAGACCTGGAGAGAACCTCTGGGACTGCAGGTACTCACCATTCACCTGCGAGACACAAACAAACACACAATTGCCTGTTGTCCGATAGTCATCTGAAAATTCATTTGTAGTTACTGCCATTTATGTTGAATGCTAAATATAAGCGAAAACATGTCTAGGTCTTATTTGACCTCTAAATGAAAAGAAAGAATTACAGATAAATAAGTATATTTGGCATAAAGAAAAGAACGCCTATTTTAGGACCATTATAATTTTTCATTGTGGCAATATTTTCATGACACTTGAGCACAATTTCATTCACAGTTCTAATTACCATTATGAGAGATGTATAAATGTTTTATTTTTGAGTTTGTAATTTATATTGTTCTCAGTTGCTGTTATAGTATCGGAATTGATTTCGAAGTTTATTGGCCAAGCAAGTTACACTAAGTCACTATGGATTTTTCCCATTTCATTCTTTATTTGGTGAGCAGCAGAGTCTCTAACTCAGTCTCTAACTCAAGAGTCTCTTTTTTTTTTTGCGTGTGCATACTGTGAGCTTTATATTACAAAAAAATGATTGTCTGATTGCTCATTATCCAGCTTATTACAAGACGACTTGCCAAATTAATAAATAAATGGACATGAAATATTGATTTGAGTTGAAATAATTTTATTAGCTTTAATTATCTCTTTACCCCAGATATGTGGTCATTATTCACAAATATCAGAACACTGGATGGCGCGATTGACCAATCAGAAATGCGCGACTGACCTGGTGAAAATGCAAAAAAATCTAAATGGTCTCAAAATAGGCTTCATTTTTTTTTACAAATTGGTAAATGGTCTTCACTTATATAGTGCTTTTTTAACCTTAGAGGTTACCAAAGCGCTTTACACTGTGTCCCAATCACCCATTCACACACACTCACTCACACACCAGAGCTGCCATGCAAGGCGCTAGCCTGCCATTGGGAGCAACTTGGGGTTCAGTGTCTTGGCCAAGGACACTTCAGCATGAGGAGTCGTGTGGGCTGGGATTCGAACCACCAACCCTACGATTAGCGGCCGACCCGCTCTACCACCTGAGCCACAGGCTTTATGAGATTCACCCAGTTAAACCATATAATCATTATTTCACATAAACATTTGTGTTGTTTTTATTTCTGAAGAGCGTATCATTGTGTCAGAGATGAGTACATGTGAATGGATTTTCCCAGAGGTCACAGCTAACTTTGCCGATCTGCCACTGCAGTATAAGGGGGTCTGCGGGTACACCCTCGTAAAGAAGAATGGCCTTTTAGTCCCAGGTACAAGTTTTCTCTTGGAACTGAATCTAACCATATAGAAAAATCCAAACAATTACATTATATAATGTAGGTGCAGGGTCTAAAATCTATATTTCAAAAATGAAAATAAAAGTGACATATCCAGCCATTCAGCTCTTCCTTAGACTTAATGCAGTTAAAAACGCCATCTTAATAGTACAAGTCACATGGTAATTCAGGTCACATGATTCAATACAAACAATTCATTGAAATGACACTAAATGTATACAGTATACAGCATTCATTTAATTAGCATTAATGTCAGAAACAGTTTTTCATAGCTGAACTACATTTGCACTAGTTAATTGAAAAACTGGCAGCTGCTGATTAATTGTTATAATTATTATCGTAATGATTGCCTCTTCTTCTCAGGTAATCCAAATATTGCTGTTCTGAAACACAAGGAGAAATACTATGCGTTCAGCTGCAAGAGCGCTGCATACGAGTTTGCCTCTAAAGCAGATGAGTATATAGCAGCTGTGGTAGAGATTGCAAAGAGATCGCCCGAGCTCATCCAACTTCTTCAACTCCATCATGAGTTCGCCTATGTTACACCATATTCTGAGGTACTAGGATGGCATTACAGAGCTTGGTTTTTGCAATACTGTCTGCAGAACTATTTTTATTTTACTTTGGCTCGAATAAACAACTGTATGATTCAGTGACAGACTTTTCATTCAGCGTGTCAAACACCCAGGTTTAATTCTTGACCTGAAACTTTATTTTTATCATCTAACAAAAACATAACTCATAGATCTGGCTTTACATTACAGGTACCATGATAGTACTATGGTATTCTTTGTATCTTGTTCCTTGGAGAACAATGAAAATACAGTATATGAATATACTGAGGTATTTATCGATCAAAGTACCATGATATTACCATTCGATACCACCACATTGTACCTCTTTTTAGATGTTTTTGTTTTCTTATAAACAAGAATAAAATCAAATTGCATCTGATTATTTTTAGTATTTCATATTTATAAATAATAAGTAGTTTAAATGAAGGAAGTTACTTTAGTCATGTAGCTTGGAGTGGGCTCAGCTTTCTGTATTAGCTTACAGATTGTCAGTTTTGGATTAGCTAATTCTTTCTTTTGAGTAGTTGGTACCTAGGCTACATTTCTGAGTATCTCGTCCATCACTGATTAGATTTTAGTGGGTCCTATTTTCTTTGATCTACAAAATGTGAAAAAGGACTGGTTAGAGTGCCCAGTGAAGACAGCCAGTAATGAAATAAGTTAGTTTGACAGGACAGTTTTACTCTACATTCTAATGGTCATCAGTCTATATGTTTTTAGATGATTTTTATAGTATTGATAAAGCTGATGATTGTAACTTTGTCAGTGTTAAAATACTTCTAACCCAGCTTAATATGCAGAGACAAGTGTCATTCATGGGTTCATTTTCTCAAAAACTGTAAACGCTTAGTCTCTGTGGCACTATAAAATTCCTGTGTTTGTTTAGAGCAACTCATTTAGACCCGCCTCAACATCGTTATTCGATCAATGACGTGATTTGGGGGCGGGACTATATTATGGTTGAAAAACAGCAGACGAGAGGCGTATTCACAAAGCTGCTTTGAAAACATTGTTTATTTTTTCAATTCGGTTTTGTGAGTAATGAGTCTTGTGAGTAGAGCGATATGGCAAAAAAAAAAAAAAAAGGACTTTGGAGTGTACTCAACTAAAAGAGTAACTACAACATGATTCAAATAACATGAACTTTATTGGAATTCAAGGAAATCTGGTTAGAATAAAACAAAGTTCTATTCATTATTGAAAACATTGGCGTGCAAGGGCTCCGGTCGCAGCTCAGCACTTTTGCCGCAACTTCCATTTCCATGGCAACGGTGACTTATCTGCTTGGTGGTCAGTCTTCAGGATTATGGGTAGTGTAGTTCTTCACCAGGATTGCAGCTACTACATATGCCCTTTTTCAAATGAAGCTGAAATCACTGTTACTTCTGGCTTCTACAGATGAAAATGCCAGTCCATCACTTAATCTCAGATCTCATGATAGGACTGTCTAGTAAGGTTTATACATTATAAGTAAAAATAACTTTCTCTATGGTGAAATTGAATGACATTTTTACTTCTGGAACCAGACTGTTGCAATCTCTAACACGTCCAATTGCATACTCTGTACAGTGAAATGTGTGATATACCTTAAGCTTAGAGTGTTAACACTACTTCTGTTGTCTCAGATGCAGTCAGGGCAGAAACTGCTGGTGAAACCCATCTGTAAAATTGACAGCTGCACTCAAACCGAAATCCACCCTCTGGAGACCAACATCGTCAGGTCCTATGATTGGAATGAGTGGGAGCTGCGGAGAAAAGCCATCAAACTGGTGAGGAAACACACCAGAGAGGTTTGAGCTCAAACACACATGTGATCTCTCAGTCCAGACTCAAGCAGAAATAAATGATTATCAATAACTACAATACAAACTAACATTTGGTACCAGACTACAGTTACAATCTGTTACAATCATACATGTTCTGGTATAGTTGTTTTTATTTCTTTTTTTATTTGATTCTGTTTCAGTGTTTATTTAATGTTTATTGCTAGAAAATAAACACACAAAACAGGGTTTTAAACTGTATTTAAATGTTTTATTGATTATTTTTTAACCTCATATACTGTCAAATGAATATGAAATAAAACAACTCATAAAATTAATAAATACTAATTGGCCATATTTTATATTATGGAAAATGCTGAAAATGAAAAAAGTCTCCCGGTTTTAGGCAAATCTGCGTTATAAAGTGACACACTCCATGCAGACCGATCTGAGTCACATGAGACGTCATAACAGCACACAGACGTTCCTCCCTAAAGATGCCTCCAGCCAGACAAAACAAGACAGGGAGAGTAACTTACCAAAACCACGAGTCTATCTGGCAGGACTGAGAGGAGGGAAGACCAAAGCATCACACATGATTAAGGTTGATTTAACTAGAGCTGTTGATGAATGAATTATTAGATCAGAGAACACTGTGCACAAAACCCAGACTCAATAAACTGCTTATTAATTGTTGTGTTTGTGTGTCATTTATGAAGTGGATGGTGCATCTGACCTCTTGATAAACTGCTTGGTGATGTTGTGAAAACGAAATGCATCTTTATGACCAATGTGCTGTTGAAAAATACAGGATATTATAAATGTCTTTCAATGAAAATGGCTAAAAGTATATTCAAACCTTCTCAAATATAATACACCAAATAATAATGCACAATCATACAATAATATACACAAACTAAATATATACATATGGACATATAGACAGATAAATATCAACTTGTTAGGTATAAATAGTTTTTGGAAGTTCCTACTTGTGAGCTCAGAAATTGTTATTATGATGTGTTGTGATTTATAGCATTTAATATTTCTTTCTCTCTGTTTCACCTTAGTGACAAAGACAGGAAGCTTTCTTATGCAACAAAATGAATAGCTTTATAATGCTTTATCTTTATTATTGCTATGTTTAAATAACTCAAAGTATTTGATCATTCTCTGCTGCCAAAGTACATAAGGGGAAAAGTGGTTTTGTCACACAAAACTTGCTTTATAAAGCGGCTAAATTAGTAGAATTACTGTCAAGCTTTATCGCTATTCTTCATCAATGGTACACAAAATGCATACAATCTAATGAATTTGATTCGTGCCATCATTCTACAGTATAATTGATACGCACCCAAGTCAGAAAGACTGGCATTTCTGACATGACGTCACTGACCTCAAACCTCTGGCAGAATCAGGGACGGGTTTGTCATTTCTGGGGCCCTAAGCAAAGTTTGGATGCACAGAGTCTTAATACAAAATCAATAAAAACAAGCGGAATAATGAACAAATGTCAGTATTTGATCAGTTTTTCCTTTAAGTAGTAACATTTAACAGTAAATTGGCTTGTTATTGTTTTGGAAGAATATTTCTTGTGATAAGCACTTTACAAATACATTTTCATTTAATTTCAATAAATGTGTCTCTTTAGGTTTATACATCAAACATTACTCTAATAGTGAATATAAGATAATAAGAAACAACATACACTGTAAATTGAACAAATGAAAAGGAATCATTTATTTTGGCTTTAGTACAACGACAATATAAAAGCCAATTATTTAATTTTGCTAACATGTTGTCTTTATAATATCACTTAAAGTTAGTCTTTCTACATGAAAATATAAAGCTGCATTTATATTTTAGGAAGGGGGTCGCTGGCAAGGGGATCATCATATTTGGGGGTCCTTGGCATCAGAAAGTTTGAAAAACCTATGGTTCCGAACCACACCACATCTGTATGTGATCAAAATCAAAGCAGATTTCTGCAGAAGCTTCAGTTGTGTCCCAAACAACACACTATACACTATGCACTTACAAAATATACTATGCATTCAGCCATGTAGTGTATGAAATTTCAAAGTGTAGTAATGTCCCAAACGGAACACTTGCCATTTTTTTACTAAACGGAAGCGTTTGCCATTTAACAGCTGGTGGAAGTGATGTTTCATGCACCTTTTTAGTTTGAATAGACTTCTTTCATCGTCAAAATGCGACACGTGTCTGATGTCACAGACAGCGTAATAATGCGTTTGTGAAAATGAATCAGAGATGTCATCATGGCAGTGATGGCAAGAAAAGCCTATTTATACTTCAATTAAGCAAACAGTATTTGAATGTAAATTATTTGTTTGTTGTTATTTGTGGCAGCGGGGGCGTGGTCAAGCGCCCGTCCGGAGAGGGGGAGCGGTAAGGGCGCTTACACCTGAGCTAAAATATGTCTAACACCTGTCTCTAATTTCAGTGAGCACGGGGAGAGCGGCATAAAAGAGCCACAGCACCGCCAGTATGGGAGAAAAAACGCCAGTCCAGTGTTGGCAACCCCAGTTAAAAGCCTGAGAAGTTTATGTTACCCTGAAGTTGTGGATTTAAGTTTATGTTACCCTTTCCCGTTTGAATTAAAGTAAACCCTTACCTTTGTGTTGGAAAGCCTGTCGCCGTGTCCTTCTTCCCTGCCCAGTCGAGACGCTTTTGTCACACTGGTACCGAAACCCGGGAACGTTATTACCAGAAGCATGGAAGGTCATCCCGTAGAGTCCTCCCAGCTGACCGAAGTCCTCCAGTCCCTCGCTGCATTACATCAAAGCCACCAGCACTCCCTGCTTGAGCTCTGAGAGGACCAAGATCAACGGTTCTTTGAGATCTTGCGGGCTCAAGCAGAGGATCGACACGCCATCCGGAGCCTCCTCAGCCGGGAGGTCGCTCCCGCCACAGCCGCGACCCCGGACAATCATTCCCCGTTGCCCCCTCCCACGTTACAGAAGATGGGGGCGACGGACGACCCAGAGGCCTTTTTGGACTTGTTCGAGCGCACCGCCGAAATTTGGGGCTGGCCGCGCGAACAATGGGCAGCCCGCCTCGTTCCTCTTTTGTCCCGGGAAGCCCAACTCGCGGCTCAACAACTGCCGGCAACGAACCTCCTGGCTTATCCAGACTTGAGGAGAGCCATCCTGCAACGGGTTGGTCGGAGTCCCGAGGAAAATCGCCAACTCTTCCGGGCCATGAAGCTGGAAAAAGCCGACCGCCCGTTTGCGTTTGCTCAGCGGCTCCGTGATGCCTGCCGGAGGTGGCTGCTAGTGGGGGATCGCGACGTCGAGGGACTTATCGACCAGGTGGTGCTGGAGCAATTCATCCAGCGATTGCCCAGGAGAACGGCGGAGTGGGTCCAGTGCCATCGCCCGGCGTCGCTGGAGGTGGCCTTTCAGCTCGCGGAGGACCACATGGCGGCGATTCCAAGGGCGGATGAGCTCTCTCTCTCTCCCTCCCCTTCCCCTGTGGTTTTTTCCGCTCTTCCCCATCCCCCTCCCCCCCTCGCTCTGTCTTCTCTCCAGGGTCCGTTCCTGCCCCCCGCAGGCGAGGAGCCTGGCAAAGACCCATGGTGGCATCGCACACCCTCCCCCCCAACATTCAGCCGCTCTCCCCCTCAGGTGGGGGCGTCCGCCGACGCAGGTATGGGGGTGGCGTCTGGGCCAGCCTGTTGGAGGTGCGGGGACCCGGGCCACTTCCGTGATCAGTGTCCGATGATGGAAGTGGGGACGGTGGTTCGGGTCTCCGATCCCCCGCATGCTGCCCCCGATCGGGCTGGAGCGTACCGGATTCCGGTAAGAATCCAGGGGGGTACACACCAAGCATTGCTGGATACCGGTTGCAATCAGACCACCATCCATCAACGCTTGGTTCGACCCGGGGCTTTGGGCACAGCTAGACGGGTGAGGGTGAGGTGCGTGCATGGGGATATTCACAAGTACCCGATGGTGATCTTGATAGTGAAATTCCGGGGGAAAAAGCATAGAGTGGAGGCAGCGGTTAGTCCCCGCCTCACCCATCCTCTGATTTTGGGGACCGATTGGCCAGCGTTTAAAGATGTGCTAGGGGGAGTTTGTATGGATGGGTCCTGCACTAAAATGGGGAGATGTGCGATGTGCGATGCTTTGACAGGGGAGGCGGAGCCGGGGCCGTCCTCGGCTGCTCTAAATCGGGATGACGAGGAGAGGGGCGAGGCTTCTGCCCCTCCTCTTCGCAGGGAATTCCCTGACGAGGATTTCCCTTTGGAGCAGTCGCGGTACGAAACCCTCAGGCATGCCTTTGATCAGGTGAAAATGATCGATGGACAGCGTCTTCAGCCAGACATCGCTCTCGCATACCCCTATTTTACAATTATAAATGACCGACTATATAGAGTGATGCAGGACACTCAAACGAAAGAAAATATGACACAGCTTTTGATTCCACGGAGCCGCCGGGAAATGTTATTCCAGGCGGCTCATTATAATCCCATGGCGGGTCATCTAGGGGAAAGAAAAACACTTCTCCGACTAATAGCCTGTTTTTATTGGCCGGGCATTAGCGGTGACGTCCGCAGGTGGTGTGCGGTGTGCCGCGAATGCCAGCTGGTAAACCCACCGGCCACCCCAAAAGCGCCATTGCGCCCTCTTCCGTTGATCGAGGTCCCCTTCGAGAGAATTGGAATGGACCTCGTCGGGCCATTAGAGCGGACAGCACGGGGACATCGCTTTGTGTTAGTCCTAGTGGATTACGCAACGCGATATCCGGAAGCAGTGCCTCTAGGCAACATCTCAGCACGTAGTGTTGCTGGGGCGCTCTTCAAAATAATCTCCCGGGTGGGGATTCCAAAAGAAATCCTCACCGATCAAGGCACAACGTTTATGTCACGCACACTTCGCGAACTTTACGATCTATTGGGAATTAAATCGATCCGCACTAGCGTGTATCATCCACAGACAGATGGCCTAGTGGAACGTTTTAACAAAACTCTCAAAAACATGATTCGTAAGTTCGTGCACGAGGATGCTAAAAACTGGACAGATGGCTCGATCCCCTGTTGTTTGCAGTGCGAGAGGTCCCGCAAGCCTCAACTGGCTTCTTTCCATTTGAGCTGTTATACGGGCGACGCCCGCGCAGCATCTTAGATGTCTTACGAGAAGGCTGGGAGGAAGGACCTACGAGTAGCAAAAATGAAATTCAATACGTTCTTGACCTCAGAGCAAAGCTCCACACTTTGGGAAAACTAACACAGGAGAATTTGCTCCGGGCTCAAGAACGCCAATGCCGGCTGTACGACAGGGGAGCGCAGCTGAGGGAATTTGCACCGGGAGATAAAGTTCTTGTATTGCTTCCCACATCGAGCTCCAAATTACTCGCCAAGTGGCAAGGGCCCTTCGAGGTCACACGACGAGTGGGTGATCTCGATTATGAGGTTAAGCGAAACGATAGGGGGAATGCGCGTCAAATTTACCACCTCAACCTCCTTAAATTATGGAGGGAGGCGGTCCCTGTATCATTGGCTACGGTGGTCCCAGAGAGGGCAGAGCTCGGACCGGAGGTAAATCCAAAACCAGATCTCGATGCCCCGGTCATTTGCGGAGACCACCTCTCCCCATGCCAGCGAGCAGAGGTTGCCAGGTTGCAGAAGGAGTTTGCGGACGTGTTTTCTCCCCTGCCGGGTCGCACGAACCTCATCCAGCACCATATCGAGACCGAGCCGGGGGCGGTCGTTCGTTGCTGCCCTTATCGCCTCCCCGAGCATAGAAAAAAAATTGTTCGGGATGAATTGGATGCCATGCTTGATATGGGGGTAATAGAAGAATCCCACAGCGACTGGTCCAGCCCGGTCGTTCTTGTTCCCAAGAGTGACGGGTCGGTGCGGTTCTGTGTGGATTACAGAAAAGTCAATGCGGTGTCTAAATTTGACGTGTACCCAATGCCCCGCGTTGATGAACTGCTCGATCGGTTAGGTACTGCTCGCTTTTATTCGGCATTGGATTTAACGAAGGGTTATTGGCAGATCCCCTTGACACCAATCTCCCGAGAAAAAACAGCCTTCACCACGCCGTTTGGATTACACCAATTCGTGACACTTCCGTTCGGTTTGTTCGGGTCCCCAGCCACGTTCCAGCGTTTAATGGACCGTGTCCTCCGGCCGCACTCTGCTTACGCCGCTGCCTACATAGACGATATTATTATTTATAGTAATGACTGGCAGCGGCATATACAACATCTGAGGGCAGTCCTGAAGTCGCTGCGGCGGGCGGGGCTCACTGCAAACCCTAAGAAGTGCGCGATTGGGCGTGTGGAGGTGCGGTATCTGGGGTTCCACTTGGGCCATGGCCAGGTGCGTCCCCAAATTGATAAAACCGCGGCGATTGTGACTTGCCCTAGGCCCAAGACCAAAAAGGGGGTGAGGCAGTTCCTGGGGCTGGCTGGCTACTACAGAAGGTTCGTACCTAATTATTCGGACGTCACCAGCCCGCTGACTGACCTCACTAAAAAGGGGGCTCCAGATCCGGTCCAATGGTCGGAACAGTGCCAACAGGCGTTCACACAAATTAAAGCCGCACTCTGTGGGGGGCCGCTCTTGTATTCACCTATCTTCTCTCTCCCTTTCTTATTACAGACGGACGCTTCAGATGGGGGGCTGGGGGCCGTACTCTCGCAGGTGGTGGAGGGGGAGGACCGCCCGGTGCTATACATCAGTAGGAAGCTCTCCTTGAGGGAAACGAAGTATAGCACCGTGGAGAAGGAGTGTCTGGCCATCAAGTGGGCGGTCCTCACACTCCGCTACTACCTGCTGGGGCGGGCCTTCACCCTCTGCTCGGATCATGCCCCACTGCAGTGGCTCCACCGCATGAAGGATACTAACGCCCGGATCACCCATTGGTATCTGGCTCTCCAGCCTTTTAAGTTCGAGGTGATCCACAGACCGGGGGTGCAGATGGCTGTCGCCGACTTCCTTTCCAGAAATGGGGGGGGAGTGGTAGGCAGGCCGGATGGCGCCCTGGCCTGAGTCGGGCGGTGGTGGTATGTGGCAGCGGGGGCGTGGTCAAGCGCCCGTCCGGAGAGGGGGAGCGGTAAGGGCACTTACACCTGAGCTAAAATATGTCTAACACCTGTCTCTAATTTCAGTGAGCACGGGGAGAGCGGCATAAAAGAGCCACAGCACCGCCAGTATGGGAGAAAAAATGCCAGTCCAGTGTTGGCAACCCCAGTTAAAAGCCTGAGAAGTTTATGTTACCCTGAAGTTGTGGATTTAAGTTTATGTTACCCTTTCCCATTTGAATTAAAGTAAACCCTTACCTTTGTGTTGGAAAGCCTGTCGCCGTGTCCTTCTTCCCTGCCCAGTCGAGACGCTTTTGTCACATTATTAAATTCTCACTTTAAGGAAAATATAAAAATGGTCCATTCAGATGTACTTTTACATTTATAGAAATATTACAGTATTTTTATCTGTCAAAAGGCCTTTCATGTCCCATATGTATTATGAATGTAAAAATATTTAAACACAAAAACTGGACTGTTGTCATTGAGCTTTAATATTCATATCTAAGTGTCCTGGACTATTTTATTTTTTTGCTGAAATATTTGTATCTTTAAGTAGGAGATCCCTCAGACCCCACTACTTTGGCTGTCTGGGGTTCCCTAATTTTTTAAGTTTTGAAGAGACTATTTTAAACATTTAGGATTGGGATGTTTTTTTTACTACTATACTATAGCTGCCAATGTGGCAAGTTATAAAAACTATTAAAAAAAATATATGATATAATTTCTTAGCTATTTGACACTGTAAGCTACGCATTATATATTCCAGACCTTTGCTGGAAGGAAATGTAGAGACCTCTTGGAACTTTCATTAAAACCCGGTGGTGGTATTGCATTCATTTCTATTCAAGGAACAGTGAAATTATACAGTACAGTGACTTGGAAAAACATCTTTTCTTCAAAAGAATAATTTTTTTGATAGAACATTCACTAATCCCACTAATGAATTTCAAGCTGTAGTAAGATTGACTTATTGATCAGGCTGACAAAGAGCTACCTCTGGTTAACAGCCATAAAGAAACACGAAAGTGAATCCTGTTCAATATTATGATCAATGTTTTTTTTTCTCAACCCCATGACCTGGAAACCGATCAAAGTCCGCCTTCAAGAAGGATGTATGAATTCTCTAAATCAGGGGCATTCAATTAAAGTTCCAAGAGGTCTGGTCTTTGCATTTCTTTCCCAGCAAAGGTTTGGAGCAAGGATGAGGTCAGAAATCTCCAAATGAGTGGACCTTGTTGAAACAGGGTGGACCTATATTCTGTGCCTAATTTCATCATGAATATAAGGAAGCACGCCCCTTTCCCAGCCTTTATTAGACAAAATTAGCTTGTTTACCTAATACTTAGAGTTGCATAATTACATGTACAATAACAAAAAAAAAAATTGTATTTTTTTTTTAACAATTAATATGCTTTATTATTAGAAATGTATCTTAATAGGTCATATTGATGCAATTGTAATGGGGTTCTCTGCGCTGTGTTGAATAAAACGCTCGATTCACACCATCTCATGCCTTTGATGGATTTTATTCTGTTTACTCACAAAGCAGTGTTCAGTCCCAGTAATCATGCACATGCATGTTTAACCACAACCACTCTCTCGGCTGGCGCAAATCTGAATATTTATGAATGAACAATATAGGACAGTTAGACAATAATTACACATATTATATAAAATATAAAGTCTGTTACCTATAAGCATAAACACATTGAAAAGCGGTGGTCAGTCTCAATAATCATGCTCACACATGTTGTATGTGTTATGAGGATGAACGTCTAGGTTACTGCTGTAACCTCCGTTCCCTGATGGAGGGAACGAGACGTTGTGTCAAAGAAGCGACATTAGTGGTCTCTCTTGAGAGCCTTTCGCATCTCTGAACTTTGAGAAAAGGCCAATGAGAAATTGGCAGACAGAATCTGCATGTCCCGCCCCCGGACATACGGGTATAAAGGGTGGGAAATGCATCTGTTTCATTCAGGAGTTGTCTGAGGAGCTGACAATGAGGTTCGGCCACAACAGTGGTTCGGTTCAGTGACATGGCCGTGAGGACATAACATTTCGTTCCCTCCATCAGGGAATGGAGGTTACAACAGTAACCTACGACGTTCCCCGTCTGTCGCTCACTTCAACTTTGTGTTGAAGAAGCGACACTAGGGGTCCAATTTATATCACGCCATGCACTGAACCATGTGTGTGCGCTGCTGACACAGGTGCGGGCAGGTAGCTTGCATGCCAAATCGACAGGCTGTGTCAGACTGCACATACCCTTCCCCAACGCCCCATAAAATCAACAAAACCTTCTGGTTCTTTACACTCCGATAGGGGGAACAAGGTGACGTACCAAGCATGGGAGCAAGCCGCGCCTTTTCTCTCTCTATGTTTCTCGCATAGACTTAAAGCGGCTGGGGCCATCCTAACGCTATCACACGCATCGGGGAAGGCGTTCTTTCCCAGTTTTCCTATTCTTTCAGGGGGGAAAGACCCTGTGGAGACCACACTGATCTGAAGGCCCGAGAGGACCACTGAGAGATCCCAGGAGGGAAACAGGCTTGGCCGGGAGGGATTCAATCTCTGGGCACCTCTATGCGTCTTTGAGTAAGAGAGTCACAATTTCTGCGTGCAGGGATTTGGCATCTTTGCCATGTACTGCGGTAAAGCGGACGCCCCCCAAGGGGGGTGGAGGCCTGGCAAACTAAATTGCATAACCGAGTTGAATGGTCCTGGCCAGCCAGCATGACGGATTGGGAAGTGAGAGCCATGTGTCCAAGCTCTGTGCTAGGGGCACTAAGGGGACGATCATTTTGATATACCCGGTGGGGCTTCGCAGCGGGGCAGAGTAGGTAAGGAGAGGCCAATGTGCCGGGACTGTTGAGGTGTGGCGGCAGAGTGCCGTGAGAACGGCATTTGCGGGACAGGTGACCCAGAGGAATGGAAAATTGGACAAAACAAAGGAAATTGCTCCATTATTGAGAATGTGGGTACCTGCGGCAAAGAAACTTAACTGAGGATTCTCCTCCCGGCCCTCCACCGGGGGACGGAGTGGTCTGTTTACAAGCTCCGGAGCAAATTGGCTCTTGATCCCTGGGTCATCCGTTTCAGGAATGCTTGGGACCCTTCCGGGTCCTCGAAGGGGTTCGTGAGACGGGGGGCATGCCATCACCTGCCCGAGTGACCGCGCTGTGATCTTTGTGGCCCTGAGGACGAGGTCGGTCGCTGAGCGCAGTTCCTGCAGCACGTCGGGATCAGGACTACCCAAGTGCAGATCTTTAAGTGCCTTGGCCTGGTGGATTTGCAGGAGGTCCATGGCATTCAAGGCGGAAGCGGCCTGTCCAGTGGCGCTGTAGGCTTTGGAGGTCAGTGAAGACGTCATCCTACAGGCCCTGGAGGGGAGCACTGTCCACCTGGGGGACCGTTGTAGGCTGTGGGGATGACGGAGGGTTCCAGTCCAGCCCCACGATGACAGCAGCCTGGGCAAGCATGTTGGACATCTGGGCATCAGCCTCAGACTGGGTGTGCTGACCCGAAGGTGGCAGCCCAATTGAGTCTTGCGCGTCAGACGCCGGACCACTCTCTGATGCAGCGGCAAGCTCATCCAGCTCAGGGGGCTCAAGAGGATAGGCAGGCTGGCCGTGAGGCGAGCCGCTGTTGCCTCGAGCCCGGAAGGAAGTCAACGAGCGTGCCGGGGGGTGGGTGATTCGTGGGGATGTACCTGGCGAAACCGAGCCCGCTGCCATCCCCAAATCGCCTCCATCGCCAGCCGGGTCTTCCTTAATCCCATGGGAAGTAGCAACGTGGGGGGGCGGCTGGAGTGGCGTTCCTTTTTAGGAAGGAAAATCGCGATCGCAAAGTTGCCATGGTACGATTCTCGCAGTGAGAACACGAACCATCCACAAACGCTGCCTCGGTGTGATCGCGGCCCAGCCACACGAGGCAGCGCCTGTGACCGTCAGGAGTGGAGAGCACTCGACCGCATCCAGGAACTACACAGGGGCTGAAAGGCATCTTTATAAAGACGCGTCCTGAAAAGGATGTTCAACGCCACTGTGTATTGCTCTTTTACAGAAAATTTCTCTTTTAATCTGCGCTGTCAAAGCGCCCAGCGTCGAAGTGAGTGACAGACGGGGAACATTAAATCAAACATTACACAAAAAACATGGTATCCTGAGAAGAGAGCAAACAATAAAATTTCATACATGACAAAACAAAATATATGTCGATGTAAATAACATCAAATTAATTTAAATATTTTCTGGGGAGCACTCGCCCACCTCGACCACTCTCTCCACTGGTGAGAATCTTAATGACCCAACCGGAACCAGTTCACTACACAGCACCAGCCAATGGGTGGAGAGTGCAACTTAAATATTATTAAAGGGTCATACACAAAATGAAGTAAAGCAAGTGGAAGCACCTTTCTGACCCTGTTATACAATGAAAAAATTATGGCCATAGAAATAAATACAATAAATTCAAATAAGAGATTTTGCAATAAATATTATTATTAGACACTTTTCAGTCGTCCTGCTTTTCACAGGTGTTGGCTGGATTTCCCAGAGCACTAAGAAGAATGTTAGTAGCACTCACATAGTACTTAATCTCTACGGTGCATTTCCCGAAAGTATAAATAAATAAAATGATCTAATAAACGTTTGTAAATTAACGAGAGCTTTGAACCACACTTAAGTCCATTAAATGCAACATAAATGTATCTTTCTCACATCTTTCACAGTGTATCAGACACAAAGAGACATTGAATAAATGATATGAATATATTTTGATCATTAGAAGGCCATTGTACACTGTTTTAGAGGATAAAAAAGTGTGAAATAATCACATTGAAATCAACAGGCAGTCTGCGCATGCAACATGACAGGCCTAAAGATAAATCTACATTTACATAATACAGTAGGCCTATAATGTTTTATTTGCCTTATTTGATAATCATAACTATAATAGCAATAGAAAGGTTATCTTATTAAATTCATTTATTTAGACATATGTGAGTAAAGTGACCCTGCAAATTAAAACTTAAATAAATGAATAAAATACGTTTAGCGAGATTCTCATCATTCTATTTGAAAGGTCTATGAGTAGTTCAGTACTGATGGCATTTTAATGCTGTTCTTTCTGCATCTGTTCAGTTTCCAGCAAAAGAAATAACACAGACTACATGAGATCCCCTTATTTTGGGAGTTTTCCAAACTGCATTTTTGCACCCTTGAAGGGCACTTTGGGAAGGGAATGCCATTTGAAAAGTCGTTCCGAACAAAAGTACGAAAGCTTATTTTTTCACAAAGGGGACATTTGTAAGACATTTAGTGAAAAGTTCATTCAAATTGTAATCCCCACATTAAGAGCTCTGCCCTTTGTAGTGAGTAGGGCATAGGGACAATCATATTCTATTGGAATTTGCCCTATGATGTGATGCCCATCGAGTACTTTCATGTTACATGCACTCCTTGAGTCACTTAATTATAAATATATTAATCGCTATAAGATGAACAAACATCTGAAACCCTGTCTTACCAAAGCCCTAATTATTTATTTAATTCAATTCTGTAATAGTTCATAGATTTCGGTGCCTCCACGTTATTTTCATTTTGAGAAGATGAACACCTGGACATATTTGCCAAAGTGATCAGCACCTTTGGACCGGACAGCTCCCATAACAAAGCACTTAAATTCAACTTTATAACGAGCGATCTATATGCTGGTTTGGGAAACAGGTGTTACTCCATCGTAAAATAACGAACGACGTCAGATAAGATGATTGTAAAAGCTTAAGTTGTAACAATATTGGGAAACTCAGCATTGGCTATTTACCCAAAGATTGAATATTTCAAATTTGACAAATCTCCTTTGGCTGACTTCCTGGGCTTCTTGGAGCTGCTGCAATGTCACAAAATATTTCTTTTGAATAGTAGTCTATGTAAAATCAGAGGTCTGGTGAAAAACAGATGTCTTGTTTAACAGCTGTCCTATAGAGTTGGGGAATGTTACATTCAAATGGAGGCTAAAGAGTAGACAAGCACAGTGAAAGTGTGAAGCTTCTTGTTCAAGCACCATTTCAGAGGTTGTAGCTACTGAATGATGACACACATGACAATTCACCCATCGTCCCAATGTCCTTGCGTCCTGAGATGGTCTGAGATCATATTCAGTGTTCTCATAGATGACACTATTCCTGCAAATTGTTCCCAGATTTCGAATAGGGAAGAAATAGTGAGAACACATCACATGCGCATGTGCCGCGTGACACCAACGCGCCAAGAAACCTCTAAACACAGCGAATCAGAGACAAGCATTGACAGCTTCTCTTTCGTCTGTTTTCCAAAATATGATCAAATGTGCTTCTTCAAACGTGTATTTGTGTCTAATAGCATTTCTTGTCATTCGTCACTCCGAGAAGTCTTAAAGTTTGCCTGCCACACAACTGCGGGTAGATGACGAGCAAAATTACACACTAATTTCATACCCTGACATGTCATCTACAGAAACATCTACCACACTCCCACATAAAATAATAATAATAATAGTAATAATAATAAATGACGTGAGACAGCGCGTGGATACATTATCTTGGTGTAAGCGCAGTATCAGATCTGTTTACAGGCATGACTGTAGAGAGCTGCACAGTACAGAGAAAATGAGTGACTCTCATATCAAATAATCATATCAAACTTTTTATTTGAAATAAAAACAAATTTTTATAACAGGAATATGAACATTATCTTGCATGTGAGCTATTTAGCGTGTGACAAAATGCAGTTCCTTTTTATTTGCAAACTGTTCTTATATTCCTGCAGTTTTGATTGGGTGGACCGGCTGTTAATCTGGGTGGAGTAGTGCCACTCTGGCCCTTATGTGACCTCATGCCTGGTCTGGAGATAACTTACATGCTGTCAGTAGTCAGTAAATGAATGACATAAGGAATGCTAATATTTCTTATTTTTTTTAATAGTTAGCCTATTATACTTTTCAAGTATACAATTTCAAGTTGGCAGCAATAGTTCATTGGAAAGGAAGAGGAATTTTCTTTAAAACAGTCTCTTCAAAACGGGGAAAATATGACACTGGGGCCCCAGATACAAAGCCAAGTAGTGTTGTTTGGGAGATCTTCTTCCAAAAGATTAAAATACTTTTATATGAATATTAAAAGATCAAATTAACTGTTTGTTTTGAAGCTGAATGACAGCAGTCCAGTATTTGTGTTTGAATATTTTTAGATACTCAAGGGCATAGCAGGCCTTGTGACTAAAGAAAGATACATTATGGGGGTTCAGGGGTACCCTCCGAGAGAAAATGTTGAAAATGTAAAAGTCGGAATGGACCATTTTTATATTTTCCTTAAAGTTTAATTTTATTTACAACAAACAATGTACATCACAATAGTAAAGCTTAAAAAACTGTTAGCTAAAGTTAAGTGGGCCTATAAATGGTCGGACTATCAAATAATGGAAACATTCTCATGAGAACTCCAATATGCTACTAGTAACGTCAAATTTCTGATTGTTTGTCCTTGTCATCTATGTCAGGGATGATGACATCTTTGAATCATTTTCACAAAAATACCTGTTTGTGAAAGGCTTGAAACATGTTGATTAATAAAGCTAATTTTAGACGGGGGAAAAACTTCATAGATTAAAGATGCTCTAGAAGCACATTATCTGAACGGTCGGATCAGGGCCAGACTGGGACATACAGTAATTTCAGGCCAGGAGTCTCACACTCATCCAGTCCACCCAATAAAATCACAACAGATTATAAAACAAAAGCTGATGTTGGGGATTATGATTTAACAATACACTTTACGCTAAGGTTGTTTAGTATGTTAACACATGGATGTAGGTTTCAAGAAATACAATTTTATATTTTTTCATGGATTAGTTATTCTTATAATTAATGTTAATTTACACATATAATATTGTTAATTGTTAGTTCATGTTAGTTCTTAATTATGTTACATTACTGATTTTTTATGTTAAATTGTATTAGTATGAGAAGAGATTAACAGAAACCAAGATTACATATGCTATAAATGTTTTGTTCATTTTTCATGTTAATTCATTGTGTAATGTTAATGGAAATGTGAAAGAACTTATAATAGTTAGGTACTGTATATTAAAATATATTACTTTAAGCTAGAAAATGCAGTATGAGAGCAGCCCTATATTGTGCTTGTGAGTTGAAATGGATGACCAATCTGATCAAACTTGTTTGCTCAAGGATACACAATACATCTCAAACAAATATTTTTGCTGAGTTCACATGATAAATCTGCTGAGGTCAAATCACATGACACTTGTTAACAACCTATATAAGCCTGCCATGTGAGTGTGTGTTTGGGGAGAAGACACTGGCTGGGTTGTATGGATAAAGCACTGATGAAAAGACTGCGCTGTGTCCTGTGTGTGTTTGGAACACTCTCACTTGTGTGAATTCCAGGTGTAGAATTTCCATGACAATTTGGCAACTTGGATGTGTTGCTAACTCAGGTTCGCCCTGATCTATAAAGATAAGTAAAGCGGCACAGCCAGGGACAGGGTTCCTGAGTCTGAGTCACACCCTGATGTAGTCGAAGGGGTTTGTGGAGACAGACGCCTGTAATGTGTGGATCATGGAGAAACCTGATCACAGTTTGGATTAGAGTCCCTGAGAAACTTGAACCTATCATATGAAAGAGGGTGAGAAACGGGAACCTGAAGCCTGAGGAAAGGGGTGCCTTACAATGGTTAGCTTTCTGGTAAGAAAATTCCACTGTGATTCTCAATAGATGATCATTTTTATAGTTGTTATTTAGTTGAGGAAAGACCAGGGCCAAATTCTGCTGTTCTTAATTAGGGAAATTAAAATATTTCATTAAGGAAAGACCAACAGTGGAATAAAAGGGATTATAAAATTATTTTAACTGACGGGTTGCTAGGACAGGTTTGAAACCTCTAGAGAATCAGCTAACTGCAGTAAAAAGGGAAAATGGGATTGAATTCAAGCAAAAATAATGACATCAATAGAGGTCCAGACCTCTGTCCTGATATGGATGCTCCAAATTGTAAATACATATTAACTAATTATGGACCAAGCAGCTGCGCTCAATAGATCTGGGTAGCTGAATGTGATTTTCCAAAAATAGGAAGTTTTTGCACAAGACAGATGAATTGGTTAAAGGAAAAATCGATAGAGAAGGAAAAAGCAAGTCAAGAAAAACATGAGACAATGAGTAAGAAAGAACAGAAACAGCATGAGCTATTTAAAGGTGATTGGAAAGCATTTTCAACTTTTTTTAACTGAAAAAAACCTGAGGGACAAAAAAAGGCACCAGTGGCTGAAATATGTAGGTGACCCAGACCTGGACTCAACCCCCTTCGGATGACATCGAGACCAGGACGTGGATCAACATGATGTGGAGCCAATAGGCTGCGGGTGGAGAACCAGTGCAAGACCAAGTTCAACCGACAGTACCCCAAGCACCACCCCCCAAGTATGAAGAGCAACAGCTGTCCCCCTCCACCATCAGACACCACAAAGCATACCTGACATTTGTGAACACATTAAAACCAATGCGTGAACTGTGACTTTGGCCGCCTGCAAGACGTAGAAAATCATGCATGAAAAACACAGAAGAAAGAGAAAGCAATTGCAGCTAGACTGTAAATGGTACAGCTGCAAGGATATGAAGAACATGCCCAGGCCATGAGAGGAAGAGGGTGTGGACGAGGGAGGGGCAGGAGGAAACGGGGTAGGCAGAGGCACTGCAGACGGATGTTTCAAATGCTGCTAACAGATCACTGGATCAGAGACTGTCCAGAGATTAGAAAGGACATTAAGGAGCACCCACAGCCACATATACATCAAAAGGAGGACTGACTCCCTGGGGACAGGGGATGGAGAATCAAGGGCACACGAGTCAGAATCTAAAACACATACACATGAACATACAATGTATGCAATGCTTTCCAATTCTGGCTATAAAATTATGCCTACCATCACATTGACAGTTGGAAACAAACCAATTCAATTTTTTGTGGATTCCAGTACCACAGAATCTGTAATCATGACCAAAGGATTCACACCACCTCCCAAATATTTTAGTGGTCAAAACATTAGAATGATTGGGGCGGCTGGTGATTCAGTAAAAGAGTTTTATACGGTGACACTTTTGAGGGCACCATAAAACATTCATTCCTACTGTCAAAATGCCTCTCAATAAATTTGTTGAATGAGACTTAATGTGTACTATAATGTGTGCTACTATGTGTACTTTAACCCTCTGGGGTCGACGGACATACTCCGTCATTTTTGGGTATACAGATAAGTGTAAGACATCATTAGAGACTATAAAGGGTCTACTTTTATTTGTATACACTCATAATAACAACAAAATCTTGTGCTTTTGTAAAATAAAGAAAATTAAAAGGGTGAGCTATCAGAAGTCTGTGTTCACGAGCATATTACAGAAACACGTCACAAAAATTAACTGAAACTCTGCGAATACTTATCACACAAACATGAAACATATGTCTAAAGAAAGCTTTAAATGTCTACTTTTAAATAAACCAATTCAAATTTAAAACAAATATTCTCCTGCAATGCAATCTGTTTGAAACAAACCGATGTTCAGTTTTTACCGGTTCATCTACAGTAATTATCTGTAATATGATCCCACCCATCAGCAGAGCGCACCATTCATACGCTAATTACTAGAGTGGTGGTGGTGTAGTGGGCTAAAGCACATAACTGTTAATCAGAAGGTCACTGGTTCAATCCCCACGGACACCATCATTGTGTCCTTGAGCAAGGCACTTAACTCCAGGTTGCTCCGGGGGGATTGTCCCTGTAATAAGTGCATTGTAAGTCGATTTGGATAAAAGCGTCTGCCAAATGCAGAAATGTAAATGTAATGTGCTGAGATGATCAACGCAAATGTATACGCCCCCGACTGCGAGTTATAATGTAAACAAAACTAATACGTTTTCTGCGCGTTTGCAACGATACACAGGTGAGAAAGCTCCAGGAATGTATGGAAGAGTTAACATTTTCCTCAGAAGAAGAGCGGGACTCCGATGAACATTTGTATTTTGAAGAGAGATTTGATCCAGCCGAGGATACAATTTCGGACGAGTAAGTCAATTCATTTTCATTAGTTGACATGCTATTTTATATAAACAAGTACATATTTTACTAGTGGGACTGTTTCCAGACTTGCCAGCCAGGATTCAGAGCATTGACATTTGAAATATGTCCTAATAAGCAAGTTTTAGTTACATTTAAATGCTGTTTCAGCTAAAGCAGGTATTTAAATTGTATGCTGTATAATATAAATATGATATGTAATATGATATAAAAATAATATGAATGTTTAGATTATATTTTAACTAGTGTTTATGCTGCCTCATTATCATCAACAAAGCTTGTGCTTGCAAATATGTGTTCAGGTTAAATTAGTAAAATGCACTTTAAATATGCCCATATTAGAAAATCAGCATATTATAATGATTTCTGAAGGAGAGATAGAAAACTGTAAAAAGATTTCAGAATGTCAATGTTGTTTCTGTATTGTGGATCAAATAAATCCAGTCTTGGTGAGCAGAAGAGACTTCTTTTAACGGTAGTGTAGGTCTAAAATTAAGTAAAGTCATTATGTAAAGAAAATATATAGTCAGATATCTTCTTTTAACTTAAAACTTGATTTTGATCATTAAGTCTCCTCACATTCATTCTCTTTCTGTCACATTCCTCATTGATAGGCCCAGGGGTGGGGTCATTGTCTCTCAGGTGTGACTTACCTAAATATTCATGATCATTCACGCCTCCTCGCATATTACCTTTCAACATTAAAATTGTCTTACAAAAGTTAAATTACTATATTGTTTTGTATGAATGAGTGATCAGGATGGTTTTCACATCATTTTGTAGCAAAAACTCTAGGCTACAAGATCCAGTTCTCAAAAGTCTTGTGGACAAATGTTTATTATGTGTTATACTAAATAGTATGGCCTTATTTCAATGAATTAAAATGTTAGTTTTTTCAAAAACCACGCATAAACGTTATTTTCTCAAAAATACAAACATGTACACACATGTTGCTCACATATTATTGTAGCCCTGTTTGAGCTGAATACAGTGTTATCAGACTTTAGCCATTAACATGCTTTTAAGCAACTGAAAATAGCACAAATGTCAAGGCATGTCAAAACTTCTCCAGGGCCCAAAATACCCTCAGACCCCAGAGGGTTAACGTGTACATTATGTTACTCACCTCAATCTGGGTGGTGGATGAAACTCTCAGTTGCCTCTACTTCTGAGATAGTCAGCCCACGCATCTCGTCACGTGGTTCGCCGTGCATGACACCACGGAGCCTCATAGCGTTTGGAGGCTCATGCTATTCTCTGTGATTCACACACAACTTACCATGCGCCCCATTATGAGCGAGAAATACTAATCATGACCACGAGGAGGTTACCCCATGTGACTCTACTCTCCCTAGCAACCGGGCCAATTTGGTTGCTTAAGAGACCTGGCTGGAGTCACTCAGCACACCCTGAATTCAAACTCAGGACTCCAGGGGTAGTAGTCTGCATCAATACTCGCTGAGAAACCCAGACCACATGATGAAGATTTTGAGAAAATGTTTTTTTTTTTAATGTGTGAATAATGATGTTATACAGACAGATTGGTTACACTGGAAAAATAATATGTGCAGCAGGTGTTCAGCTACCAGAGCCTCTAAAAGCCAAATTTTACAATGTTCCGGGGGCTAGCACACATATGTAATTAGCTAAATCAGCTGACGTCAAATGGGAAGATTTAAGATTGTGGGTGGATAATTGTGTTTTTGAAACAGATTGGCAAGACACCTCTAAACAAGGGGTTAAATACAATGTTAAGTATGCTACTCACATAACAGTTAGGCATAACTGTAGACAGAATTTTTCAGATTGTTGAGGAAACATGTTTAGTGGTCAACCACACCAAGTTCTCTTTGGACCCAAAATGATGATTAACATATGATGTTGGATTAATGAAATGCGCTGAACCGGTTCTTATCACTCCGAAAATTATTTTTTGGCCTAATAAAACATTCCACGCCCTATCACAAAGAAATAACTGATGAGCTTTTTTGGTATGACGTCATATTGCAGGCAGTGCTCGTTTCCAGTGATTTTGTGGGTTGTCAACATTTGACCCTATTGGTCCCACATGCAGTATCCATCATACTGTTAGAACAAAAAACAACTCACTGGGAGTCACGTGATGCCATGCAAGATTCAGAAGTGTGAACGGCGAGCTCTGCACACTTTGCTAGGATTAACACTATTAATGACATAAACTGGTGAGATTCAATACACTCTGTTCCATAACTGTTGTAGAAGGACAATATGTCAAAGAATTTAAAATCCTCGGGCTCTGGAGACATTAAAAGACACTTACTGTACATGCTCAAGCTGACAACCCCGAGAAGGCCCAGAGCCAGTGAGTTGATTTGAGGGAAATTAGAAATGAGGGAAATTCGGCGAGAGATGTTGAACATGTCATCATTGTCCTTGCAGGCGGAGCGAACGCTGGCGTGTTCGGCTGCCGCTGCTCTCCGGTTTTACTATTTTATTATTTTATAATTTAAAAATTTTAGTTTAAATTTTAGGATATTTTATGTCCTTTGATCGAGGAGATCTCGCCTGACTATTGTTGGGTATTCTTTTATCGTTTGTTATGGTCAAATGAGTCGGAGGATCTGAACGCGTGGATCTACTGAGACTCGTTTGGTGAACTTGAACGTGGAGGAGTGAATCCAGATTGAAATGTGGTGTTATATAATTTGTACACTGGTGTGCTGGAGCTCTACTGCTTGTTCTTCAAAGTGGGGCCTGCTTTTTGATCTCGGTGTGAATTATTCTTCAAATATGGTGCTTAAATACTCTTCAGGGGATTTACAGAGGCTAAATTCATCCTGCAGTCTCTCCGGCGAAATTCAAAACCGCTGCGCTGCTTTGGGAATTACACGCCGCTACAGGTACATCCATCGTGGATCTCGCCGTGACCCCCTTGTGAGGACTTCGACTGAGTCTCAGGATAATTATTCCATCCCGGTCATCTGGTCGCCACATCGAGTCAGAGTCAGAGTGTAAATCTTGGAAATATTAGTTTGCTCAAACACGCACCTCTCAGCTCTCGGCAGTCTGATTGCCCTGTTACTGTAAGGATGGCCTTAGTAAATGCAAGGTCAATATCGAACAAATCTTTTATTTTAAATGACTTGTTTACATCTCACTTCTTAGACTTTTTATTTGTGACTGAGACCTGGTTAAAACAGGGTGACTTGATGCCTCTTGCCTAGATTGCTCCACCAGACTGTGCTTTTTTCAGTTCTCCACGGGCCTCTGGACATGGTGGTGGAGTTGCAACAATTTTTAAAAACTGTTTTAAATGCAAGTTTGTGCCTACGGACACTTTTTCCAGCTTTGAAGTCCAGTTACTGAAGGTTGACTTAAATGGTCCTATGCTATGTGCTCTGATTTAAATGCAATAAGGATTTTATTCAACAATTCTCTGATTTTCTATCTGATCTGGTGACTCGAGCTGATAGACTATTGATTCTTGGGGATTTTAATATCCATCTCTGCTGTCCCTCTAAAGCGTTGGTCAAAGAATTTGTAACAATCTTAGAGTCTTTGAACTTTGTACAATCTGTATGTGGTCCAACTCATAATTTGGGTCACACACTAGACTTGGTGCTGTCTCGTGGTTTTTTGATTTCAAATCTGGAGGTTATTGAAGCATGTGTGTCTGACCATTATCTTATTGTTTTTAAATCCGAGTGCTCTCTTCCATCTTCTACTTGCTCTCAGCCTTCATGTGTTTCTCGCGCTATTCACTCAACCACTGCAAATTTGTTTTCAGAAAATTTTGCTTCATATTTCAATACCAATAATTTTCTGAATGAAACAGATACTGAATGCTTGGTTGAGATATTTTATAAAGCATCCTCTATATCTATGGACGCTGTTGCTCCGCTTAAACGTAAAAAGTTGAAGGTTGCTGGTCAGCCGTGGTTAAATGATGTTACTCGCGCTCTCAGACAGGAGTGTCGAAAAGCAGAGCGAAAGTGGAAAAAAGATAGGCTACAGGTTTCATTCGATATTTTAAAATCAAGTTTGTTTAATTATCAAACGGCAGTAAAGAAGGCTAAATCTAATTTCTTTTCTCAATTAATTTCTGACAATGCAAAGAGACCAAAAGTCTTGTTTGATACAATTAACTCTATTTTAAACCCGACCACGAATATTTTATCTGATGCTTCTTTTGAGCTTTGTGAAGAGTTTTTAAAATATTTCACTCAAAAAATAAATGATATTAGAAGCTCAATTGTTCCCTCTGAACCTTGTCACTTGAAATTGCCAGGTCCTAGGAGTTGTTTGTCAAACTTTAGACCTGTCTCTCCAACTCAGCTAGCTGATATAGTCTCTATTATGAAGTGTTCTGGTTCTAAGTTAGATATTATCCCGGCTCGTTTTTGTAAGGATATTTTTTCAACTATTAGTCCTATGGTAACTGCTATCATAAACAGCTCTTTAGCCAAAGGTGTCATTCCAGCTAGTTTTAAACATGCAATTGTGCAACCTATGTTGAATAAACCTCAACTTGATCCAGAATTATGCGGTAATTATCGACCGATCTCTAAACTGCCTTTTATCTCTAAGCATTTAGAGAAAGTAGTTTTTGCACAGCTTCAGTTTTATTTGAATTCTTTTAATATCTTGGACATGTTCCAATCTGGTTTTAGATAATTACTTAGCACAGAGTCAGCTCTGTTGAGGGTTACAAATGATATCTTGCTTGCCCTGGATTCAGGCTTGTGTGTTGTGCTGGTTGTGTTAGACCTAAGCACTGCATTTGATACTATTGACCACAACATTCTTCTTGAACGGTTAGAATACATGATAGGTGTAAAGGGCACTGTATTACAATGGTTTGCCTCCTACCTCGAAAAAAGGACTTTTTCTGTAAATATAGGAAATTGTTCTTCGTCATCTGCTCCTGTTTTGTTTGGGGTGCCTCAGGGATCTATTCTGGGACCTTTATTGTTTTCCCTTTATATGCTCCCCTTGGCCCTCATCTTTCAGAAGTACAACATTTCATATCACTGTTATGCAGATGATACTCAGATTTACCTTCCAGTAAAGCTTGACACCACCACTTCATTTGATGTGTTATTGGAATGTGTAGATGATATCAAGAGGTGGATGACAAATAATTTTTTGCAGCTAAATGAGGATAAAACAGAGGTTTTAATTCTGGGATGTCCGGCAGATTCTTCTTCTGTTCTGGAAGCCCAGTTGGGTCCTCTTTCATCAAATGTATGCAAACAAATCAAGAACCTTGGAGTGATCTTTGACTCATCATTACTTTTTGATAAACAAATTAGTGCTGTTATTAGAGGAAGCTTTTTCCATTTAAGATCTATTGCAAAGTTGAAAAACATTCTTTCAAGAAAAGATTTAGAAGTTGCAATTCATGCTTTTGTAACGTCAAGATTAGATTATTGTAACTCTCTTTAGGTGGTCTTCCTCAATCTTCACTATCTAGATTACAAATTGTTCAAAATGCAGCAGCAAGACTGCTGACTGGGTCAAAAAAGAGGGATCATATTTCGCCTGTTTTGGCATCCCTTCACTGGCTTCCCATTAAGTTTCGAGTTGATTTTAAGATACTTATGTTTGTTTATAAGGCATTGTCTGGTTGAGCACCAAGGTATATTTGTGATCTTATTGTGCCATATTGTCCTGCTAGGGCACTTAGATCTTCAAATCACTTGCTTTTAAATATGTCACGATGTTCCTACAAATTAAAGGGTGATCGGTTCTTTTCTATAGCTGGGCCCAAGCTTTGGAATGCACTCCCTTATCATGTGAGGTCTGCTCCTTCATTAGACATTTTTAAATCTGCTTTGAAAACACATTTTTATTTTTTAGCTTTTGGAAACTTGTAATTTATTGTTTTTTATAGTGTAGTCATACTAGGCACTATGTAGAGCACTTTGGATCAATTGTATTGTGTTAAATGTGCTTTATAAATAAAGGTTGTTGTTGTATTGCTGACTTGGAGGATCTTGCTGTAATACGTTGATCGATCACTGCCATGGAGATTAAACGAGGTGGTTACAAGTGTGGGGAATGCCGGGAAACGGATTGATTATCTGGAGTCATTGGAGAGGGAATTATCTGCTAATCCGTTTGCGACCAAGGTGGATTTGGATCATGTCTGGGAGAAGTTGGAGGAAATAGAGAACCATAGCCAGCGGACTAACATCTGAATCATCGGAATTCCTGAGGCCAAAGATGGTCAAGATATGGTGAAATTCCTGGACGGGCTCTCACCGAATCGCTTTGACATAACAGGCCATGAGCTGGAAATCGAGTGAGCTCACAGGGTTCCGGCTCAGCAATCTGCTAAGGGAGACAATCCCCGATCAATTCTGACCAAATTTCTGAGATCATGCGAGGCGAGGAGTAAAGGAAGGCTTTCTTGGAAGAACCACAGCATTTTCTTGTTCCCAGACTTTGTGAATTCGACAAGAGAGATATGTGATTGATTCAAGGAATGCAAGAAACTCTTACATCAAAGGAAGTTCACTTTTGCAGATATTGTCGGCCAAACTGAGAACAGATGATAAGGGTGGCCGTAAAACATTCACATGCCCACAGCAAGCGATCTCCTTCATAAAGTCAAAGGAGTAAGTTATTTTGTTCTACTCATGTTGCAGCCAAGTGGACAGACTCACTGAACATTGACTTGACTGTTCGAGTAAACAAAGCACCTTTTTTGTTTCTTTTTGTGCTGATTCTGCCTAGTGGCTGGATTTTGTTTTGTGGAGTAACACACCTTTGGGACAGTTTTGTGGATGAATCTACATACCCTTTGTGTTTATTCCACCTATTGGCAGGAGTTTTTTTGTGTGTGTTTTTTGTGCGATTAACTTTTTTATTCATTCACACAGAAAACACAAAAAGCAAGACATATATACTACATGGAATCAACATTTAACATTTAACCACCACCCCTGACCCCAAACAAGCACACCTGTGGTCAAATGAGAATATAATCACAAAAATAAATTAAATAATAATATAAAATAAAAATATAATAATCACACACATCTCCACAAAACCTCTCTATCTGCTACCTCTCCCTGAGAGCCCTCCAAGAACACCAAACACTTGCCCCATTTCCCAGCAAACAAATACAAATTACCCAGCCTACTAAATACTACCTCCTCATACACCACCACCCTCCTCATCTCTGTGCACACTCCTGAAATGGGGATGCTCCAGCCAACTTCCAGCCCCTCAAAAAAAATCTGTCAGGCAACAACAACTCAGGTCAGGAACCAATTCTTTATGTGTTTATTCCCACATCGATGACCTCCACATTGCTGGGTCTTACCCAGTTTCCTATTCTTTCAGGGGGAAAAGACCCTGCGGAGACCACACCTGCCCAGAGAGGGGAAGGTAAGAGTGGTGAATACACCACATGGGCTTTTAGGTCACATGTGGGAAGTGGCACTCTTCGGTGGTAGATCCCGCCTCTTCTTCGTAGGGAGGAGTTGCTACAGACATGGCGACCGGGGGCAGAGGGAACTGCCCAAGGGAGACGTGGGTCCGCTCATAAGGGGACCGTATCATGGAAAATACACACAGGGGGAGTCCATGTAGGAGTCCTGAGCTGTGGAGCACCTATTCCAGTACAGAGTAGATTAAGTACCCACAGTGGATTGGGTCGGCGAGTTCCTCCGCTGAACTGCAGACCCAAAGGGCTAGGGAGGTGTCATTCAGGGATCCGAATGAGAGGGATCTCATGGGAGAGAAAGCACACAGTTTTACCTCGGCTGAGGGAAAGGGCGCTAGGTGCAAGCGATCCATCCGGTCACTCCGTCAGCGTGTACCGAGTTCTACTGGCTCGGACCTGAGAGAACATGGGACGATACTGACTCAACCCTGAGATTGTAGAATCTCTCAAATGTATTAGGTTTTGCTCAACCCGCTGCTCTGCATATGTCTACCAGGGAGGTGCCTCTGGCCAGTGCCCATGACGGCCTGGGTGTGATAGGCCAATGAAATGGGTCCATCACCCAGTGGGAAAGCCTCTGTTTGGAGATAGCGTTCCCTTTCTGCTGTCCACCAAAGCAGACAAAGAGCTGCTCAGAACGTCTAAAGCTCTGCGTGCGGTCCAAGTAGGTACGCAAAGCACGTACCGGTCACTGCAACGAAGTGCTTGGCCTGCCTCCTCCCGGGGCAGCACTTACAGGTTTACTACTTGGTCTCTGAAGGGAGTCGTAGTAGGATCACATGAGTGTCTGCCGGACTGAACTCCAGGCAAGTGTCGCTAACAGAGAATGCTTCCAGGTCCCCGACCCTCTTGATGGAGGCGAGCGCGATCAGCAGGGCCGTCTTTAGGGAGAGGGCCTCCCCTCCAACCTCTCCTGCAGAAATGAGAGCACTGACCTAACTGCGCACCTCTGTGGGTCTTCAGCCCGGGAAGAACACCAATTCACGAACAAGCGCCACTTCAGGGCATAAAGTTGCCTGGTAGAGGGAGCTCTGGCTTGGATGATCGTGTCTACGACAGTAGGTGGTATATCAGCTAGATCTTCCACGTCCCGTCCAGGGGCCAGACATAGAGGTTTCAGAGGTCTGGGTGTGGATGCCAGAGCGTGCCCCGTCCCTGAGAAAGAAGGTCCTTCCTCAGGGGATTTTGCCAGGGAGGGGCTGTCGCGAGGAGTACGAGGTCCGAGAACCAATCCCGGCTGGGCCAATAGGGTGCCACTAGAGTGACTTGTTCCTCGTCCTCCTTACCTTGCACAGCACCTGTGCAAGAAGGCTCACTGGGTGAAATGTGTACTTGCGCAGCCCCGAGGGCCAGCTGTGTGCCAGTGCGTCTCCCCCGAGGGGAGCCTCTGTTTGGGCAAACCGGGAGCGGTCAATGTGAGGTCTCTCGGGAAGCGAACATGTCTACCTGAGCCTTACCGAACCATTACCAAATCAATTGGACAGACCGGGGGTGATGTCTCCACTCTCCACTGGGCAAGCGTTGTCGTGACAGCACATCCGCTACCACATTGAGGTTGACCGGGATGTAGTGGCGCGCAGTATCTCTAGATATTTTTGATGTACCCGGCGGGGCTTCGCTGCGGGGTGGAGCAGGTAGTATGGCGTCCCGAGGCTCTGGTGCTGAGAAAAGACTCGAAGCACTTACCTTGCTCCACACACCCGGCAGGGGACGGGTTAGTGTCTGAGGAGGATGTCTGGTGGAGGTGTCCTCTGGTCTCGACAGAACTGGCTGGCTGAGGAACATTCGTGGGGCTGAAGGCGGGGGGTCCGCGTCCAGCATGAGAACGACATTTGCAGGCCAGGAGACCCATGAAGTCGTCATCTCATCATGCACCTCCGGGAAAAATGAGACCTGGGGGGCGTGGCTGTGAGCGGAGCGCAGACCCCAGGAACCAGTCATCCAGCCGCGATGGCTGTGGGGAGGATGGAGGGTTCCAGTCCAGCCCCACGCTGGTGGCGGCCCGGGCAAGCATGTTGGACATCTGCGTGTCAGCCTCAGCCTCGAAAACGGCAGCCCAGGGGAGTCAGCTGCGTCAGACGCCGGACCGCTCTCTAATGCAGTGGCGAGCTCATCCACCTCGAGCTCTAGAGGATAGGCAGGCTGGCTGTGAGGCAAGCCGCTGTTGCCTCGAGCACAGACGGGAGTCAACGAGTGTGCCGGGGGGCGGGTGGTCCGAGGGGGTGTACCCAGTGGAACCGCACCCTCTGCCGTCCACAGATTGCTTACATCGCCAGCCGCATCGTCCTCAATCCCGTGGGAAGAAGGAGCGACGCGGGGGGGGTGGGTTTGCGTCCGGAGTGGCGTTCCTATGGTTGAAAGAAAGCCGCGACCGCTCGTAGTGAGAACATGAACCATCCACAAACACTGCCTCGGTGTGATCACAGCACAGACACACGAGACAAAGCCTGTGGCTGTCTGAAGCGGAGAGCACTCTACCGCATCCATGACCTACACAGGGGCGGAAGGGCATTTTTATGAAGACACGTCCTGAAGAGGACGTTCAACGCCGCTGTGTATTGCTCTTTTAGAGGAAAATACTCATTTATTGAGAAAATCACTCTTTTAAGAATAAACTCTTTTAAGATTTGCGCTGTCGAAGCGCCCAGGGGCAAACTGCACTGCCGTGCAGAGAAGGAGAAAGCCACTGAAGTGTGTCGTAGAAGAAGTTTCCTCCCAATATTCTATCATGAGGGGTGCCAGCGGATTGCAATATCCCTTTAAGATCTATAAAAAAGCCCTGAGCAGCATTAGGTGCATAAATGTTAGCCAAATTCAACCTTTGCCCCTGAATTTCTGCTAAAAATATAATGTCTCTTCCTAATTTATATTTAATCTGTTTGAGACATTTGAATTGTAGATGTTTATTTATCAATATAATGACCCCCCCCCAGAACTCTGTGAGCTCACTCGATTTCCAGCTTATGACCTATGTCGAGCAGTTGTGGGAAAAGCTCATCTAGAAATTTCACCATATCTAGGCCTTCCTCATGCTGAAGAATTCCAACAATTCGTATGTTATTTTGTCTAATTCGGTTCTCCAAAGCGTTCCAAATCAATCTTGGTCATTGGCGGATTAGTGGCAAATTCTCTCTCTGATGATGGCAAATAATTAATCCATTTCTCGACGTCCGACACTCTTGCAACCAATTCGAAAATTTAGTTTACATAGCCGTAATCGATCGTGGTGTGTTCAAGAGCAACTGTTTGACCACACGCAGGCAGCATGAGCAAACCCCACAGTCTGCTTTAGTCGGCGGTAGTTCTTTGATGTCGCTTTGGTCTGTCACGGACTTTAGATATATATATAAAAAAAAAATCTATTCTAGAATAAAACTTACGGATTTATGAAAAATGTATAGTCCCTACCAGATGGGTTAAAAAGTCTCCAAATATCTTTAAGACCAAGATTTTAACACATCCTGTGAAGTGTCAATGTTGCTCTGGGGGCTTACACACTTATGCTTCACTATGATCAAGGACTGAGTCCATCAAAAGATTACCGTCTCCTCCCAATATTATATCATGAGGGGTTCCAGTGGCTTGCAACATCCCTAAAAATCTATAAAAAATCCCTGATCATCAGCATTAGGTGTGTAAATATTAGCCCAAATCAACCTTTTCCACTGAATTTCTGTTAAAACAATAATCTGTTTGAGACATTTAATTGTGTGTATAATATATATAGGATATTAGAAACTTTATGGAACCATTAGAACTTCCTAAACTGATGGCTGAGCATAAACAATCTTGCTTGGTGAGAGAAGGCTCCAAGGCCAGATGGCTTTGCTGCTGAGTTTTTATATCTTATGCTACAGAATTGGCTCCACTTTTGCTAGAAGTTATACAGAATCATTAAAGAATGGAAAGCTTCTGCCAACCATGATGCAATCCCGGATCAGTCTGATTCTTAAAAAGGAGATCCAAGCGAGTGTAAGAGTTACCGTCCACCTTCCCTAATCCAGCTAGATGTTAAAATATTGTCAAAAATTTTGGCTAACCGCTAAGTAAAGTTTTGACATCTCTTATTCATATAGATCAGGTGGGGTTTATTCAGGGCAATAGCTATTCTGATAACATTAGGCATTTCATCAATATCATGTGGTCAGTGGTGAATGATCAGACCATCTCACTTGATGCCAAAAAGGCATTTGATATGGAAGAATGGGATTATCTTTTTAAGATTTTGGAAATGTATGGGTTCAGGAATACTTTTATTGGTTGGATTAAGTTATAGACACCCAGTAGTGGCAGTACAGAAACAAAAGGCAGGGTTGCCCTCTTTCCCCATTATTGTTCTGTCTTGCCCTGGAACAATTAGCAGACACAATAAGGAAGGAGGATGATTTTCCAGGGGTGGCTGCTGGAGGTGTGGCACATCATTGACCAATCGCAGACAACAGCATTAGTATATTTTTATCTATTAAGCTATACTTCCAGTCTACCTCTGTACCCTTCTCTAGGTTCTCTTGTTTGTTTGATCTGTTTCTTTTTTCTTCTCCTTTTAATTTGAAAGACACATTAATTACCTGTATTTATACAGACACTTTCTTCCTGTAAATCTCTGACATTATATATATAGTTCTTTTATTTTATTAATTATTTTTTGTGTATCTGTTTCTCTTGTGTATATGATCTATTTTTTGTGGCTATTTTTGTACTTAGCCTGACTTTTTATGGCACATGGACATCGGAACAACCTGGTGTTCGTGTTTACCATCGCCAGACACTGCTAAAATATAAGACTCATGCATGATGATTTGCAGGAGAAGCTAAGCGACCTCGGGTTGCTATGGAGACCAGGCCTCCAGTCCTCAGCATCTCATCGTGATGCCGGTGGCCGGGGGTGAGGACGTCGTAAGCAGTGTGTGAGGAAGCGGAAGCGCGGCAAGAGGGCGGGGGTCTATGCTAGGCTAAAAACAAACCCTAGTCGGCCGGCTCTCCCATCTATCCTGCTCTCAAATGTTCACTCCCTGGATGCAGCATGAGTTTAGAGACTGCTGCGTCTTTGTTTTGTGCTTGTGACTGTTAGATGCAGACCTTTTTATTTACCATGGGAATTCACCACTGTCATTATAACCGGAGCTTACATTCCCCCCAGCACTAATGTTAAGGAAGCACTCTGTTAACTGTATGGAGCTAATAGCAAACTGCAGAACGCTCACCCTGACGGACTGTTTATTGTCGCCGGAGATTTCAACCATGCAAATCTTAAGACAGTGCTCCCTAAATTCCATCAGTATGTGGACTTTGCAATGAGAGGGGCGAACATGCTTGATCTTGTTTACACAAACATCCCAGGCGTGTACCGGGCAGAGCCCCACCCCTACCTCAACTACTCAGACCACATCTCTGTTATGTTAATCCCAGCACAGAGACCGCTCCTTAGGGACACAAAAACGCCTCAGAAGCAGGTGAAAAAATGGCCAGCGGGAGTCATCTCTGCTCTTCAGGACTGTTTTGAGTGTACCGACTGGCACATGTTCAGGGAGGCTGCAACATATGGCGACTCTACCAACTTGGAGGAATACACAGCATCAGCTTATATTTATATTTTATCAGGTTGCTCCAGGGGAATTGTCCGTGTAATAAGGGCTCTGTAAGTCGCTTTGGATAAAAGCATCTGCCAAATGGATAAATATAAATATAAAATACTTTTTGAATGATTTAAATTGTAACTGTAGTGGAATACAGTTACTTATATTTTGTATTTTAAATATGTAATGCCATTACATGTACTCTGTTATTCCCCAACCCTGCATACAGGTGTAATTTTGCTTAAATATCGTTACCCAATTCATTTATAAAAATGGAAAACAAAATAGGCCCCAATATGGAACCCAGGGGGACACCTTTAGTTATCTCAAGAAAAACAGATTTATGGCCCTCTGCATAGACACTCTGAGTTTGATCTACAAAATCATTTCTGAACCATTTAACAGCCTTAAGACCAAGACCAGCATTCCTAAATTTGTTCAACAGCAATTCATGGTCCACTGAATCAAACGCCTCAGAGAGATCCACAAATAAGGTAGCACAATGCTGTTTTTTTGTCCATGGCACCAATAAGATCATTTGTCACAGCCATAGCAGCAGTAATGGTACTGTGACCAGTTCTAAAGCCAGAATGAAAATCTCGTAAAATATTATTATCAGATTAAAAACTATTTTAACTGCACATTTAACTGTGATTCAAAGATCTTAGCTAGGACTGGAAGTTTGGAAATGGGACTGTAGTTGTTCAACTTTGACGGGTCTCCACCTTTAAGTAAGGGGTGAACATAAGCAGCTTTCCACATATTCAGCATCGAATTTGTCAAAAGACTCAAATTAAAGATATAAGAAAAAGGCTCACAATAATATCTGCCGACACTTTTAAAAGATAAGGATCCAAGGACCTGCAGACTTTTTGTGGTCAATGTCTTTCAAAGCTTTACAAACTTGAGCATCTGAAATGGGTTTAAAATCAAGCAAATCCCAATTTCCATCAATTTCCGTGGTGATAGAACAAGGGGCCGAGGTATTTGCATTTGTGCTATCAAATACAGATCCAGCATGGATAAAGTATTTGTTAAACTGATTGCCAATAGCAGCCTTGTCCTTTATTTCTTCTGAACCAACCAGAACACGTTCAGGGAGACTTGAAGCAACATGTGTATCTGACAAAGTTTTATTAATTTCCAGAATTTTTAGGGGTTATTTAGGTTCTCTGTAACTGAATTAAGATAACACTCTGATTTGGAATTACATTGTCCAATCAGCAGAGGAGTTTGTAAATTGAGCTTGTGCCCAGGATTTATTTCTTAAAAAAGTTAGTTCTGTCAGACTGTCAGAGGACCAGGGATTGTCCCTACAACTGATTTTAAACTTCTTAATGGAAAATGTCTCTTAGAGATAGACAAAAAGATTGAATGAAAATATTCCCAGGCCATTTTAACATCCGGAATTAGAGTAACTCTACTAAGATCACTGTTGTACAAATCATGCAGAAAATCCTGCCCTTCAAAACTTTTAAAATATCTTTCAAAAACGAAGCAGGGTTTTACTTTGGGAAATTTTGTATTCCTAACGCAAGCAATTCCAAATATGAGCACCTAGACATGTCACACTAGGCTTAAATAGAGCATCCAGATTTGTGATGTTTTTTTTTTCACAGATCAATTTTTGCCATTTAACCAACTTTTTTGTGTTCTTGTGTCAACAGTTTACCTAAAGAAAATTAGTGTTATAGGCTTTGAGAGGGCTCATTCTTGAAACACATGATAATTATGGTGGGAAAACACTAGTTTCACACAAAACTGGATTTGTGAAAACCTTCACAGATTGATTTTACTCAGCTTGATGGCTTCATGCATATTGGCATTTTGAATCATTCATAAACTAAGCCATAAAACCAATAAACATCCTACAATTCTACAAAATGACCAACTAGATAAGTCACACTAGGCTTAAAGGTACACTCAGCAGGGGTCTGGGTATCTCAGTGAGTATTGACGCTGACTATCACACCTGAAGTCATGAGTTTGAATCCAGGGAGGTCTGCTAAGCAACCAAATTGTCCCGGTTGCTAGGGAGGGTAGAGTCACATGGGGTAACCAAATTGTCCCGGTTGCTAGGGAGGGTAGAGTCACATGGGGTAACCAAATTGTCCCGGTTGCTAGGGAGGGTAGAGTCACATGGGGTAACCTCCTCGTGGTGGTGATTAGTGGTTCTCTCAATGGGGCGTGTGGTGAGTTGTGTGTGGATCGTGGAGAGTAGCATGAGTCGCCACATGCTGTGAGTCTCCGCGGTGTCATGCACAACGAGTCACGTGATAAGATGCGCGGATTGACGGTCTCAGAAGCGGAGATGACTGAGACTTGTCCTCCGCCACCCGGTTTGAGGTGAGTAACCGTGCCATCACCAGGACCTACTAAGTAGTGGGAATTGGGCATTCCAAATTGGGGAGAAAAGAGTATAAAAACAAACATACAAAAAAGGTGCACTCAGCGATTCCTGAGAAACACTGTTGATATTCGAACTCAACTGCTCCTTTGGAAGCTCCACCCCCCAAATTCATGCAAGCGAGACGCACACCAGCTTCAAACACTCACAACTCTCCTGCTACTAAATCTAACATCACAACAACAGCATAAATGGGTTCTGTGAAACATAGCAAAATTTATGTTATCCACCTATTGAGAAGAAAAAGAGCAACTTCTGCATCCATCAAGAAGCCATTTACCTCTCAGAGGTCTCTCTATTGCTGAAAAGCCTCGCCAATGTTGACGTGGCTCCTAGCACTCAGCTTGTCTTTCTTTTTTAGTTTATATTCATCTGACCTTTTTCTCTTGGTCTGTTTCTCCACCATTTGTCCTCCTTGGAGTTTAGAAAGTCTGCATCAGCCAGATTTGCTGTCACTCTTCTAATGAATTTCCCTCTCGCTCTGCACTCCCCCACCCCCATCTATTGCTGATTGGCTGGAGTAGAATTGTGTGGATCGGTCCGGTCCACTTTGTTTTTATCCCATTAACAGAGCCAGGGCTAGTGTACAAATACTAGATTTTTTTTTTAGCCCACCCACAGAACAGACAGCTAGCAGACGGTTGCAGAATTTGAAAGAAAGAGTGTTGGATTAGAATTACTTTAAGTGCACCTTTTAATAGACCATCCTGATTTGTGCATTTTTTCACAGATCATATTTTGTAATTTAACCCTTTTTTGAATCCTTGAGTCAACAGTTTACCTGAAAAATGAGTGTTATTGGCTTAGTGTTGTAATTGCTCAGTGTTTTGGTCTTTCCCATTAATTTCCTGTGGTGGGTCAAAAATGACCTGGAACACCGCTAGTGTTACTTTAATTGTCACATGGCCTAAACTCATTGAATACTGTCCCATTTGTTCGTGTGTTCAGATGGCAAATGCAGGAAAAGTAACCAAGCCTTGGCCCACCAAGATGAAGGATACAATTTTTATTAAAGAAACAAAATCAAAATGGGTCACAAATTACCCACACAAGGGTTAAACAAAAAAACTAGCTAGTTGACGTATCATCCATATAACATTTTTATTTGTCAACAAACAAACCAAAGCCATCAAACTAATTAGTCAAATTAATCTGTGAAAGTTTTCACAACTCTTTTTTATGTGAAACTAGTGTTTTTCCATCATAACTATCATGTGTTTCAAGAATGTGACCTCTAAAAGCCTATAACACTGATTTTTCAGGAACTCACAAAATTAAAGGACAAAAACTGATCTGAAAAACGGAAAAATTCACATCATGAAGGTCCATTTGAGTCTAGAGGGACTCGTCTACATGCTCCGTTTTTATAGTTTTAGGCCTTTTATTAATTTTTGGCTTACATCCGCAATTTTTCACACTGCCAACATGCATGAAGCCATTAAAAGGACTAAAATCAATCTGAAGGTTTTCACAAATCCATTTTTGTGTGAAACTAGTGTTTTTCCACCATAATTATCATGTGTTCAAAGAATGTGACCTCTTAAAGCCTATGACACCATCTGTTCAGGTAAACTGTTGACACAAGAACTCAAACAAGGGTTAGGAGACAAAAACTGATCTGTGAAATTCACATCATGATGGTCTATTTAAGCCTAGTGTGACCAATCCAGATGGTCATTTTGTAGAATTCTAAGAAGTTTATTGGCTTTGTGGCTTATTTTATACATATTACACAATGCCAATATGCATAAAGTCATCAAACTGAGTCAAATCAATCTGTGAATGTTTTCACAAATCTAGTGTTTTTCCACCACAAATATGATGTTTCCTGAATGTGACCTCTCAAAGCCTATAAACCTGATTGTTCAGAAAAAACTGTTGACACAAGAACTACAAAAATGGTTAAGAGACAAAAACTGACCTGTGGAAAAAAATCACAAATCACCAAGGTCTTTTTGAGCCTACCGTATACTGTGAAGATGGTCAGTTTTTAGAATTATTAGCTGATTTAGTATTATTAAACAAGGCAATGTGGGTAGAGCAGTAAGACACAATCATACTTGACAAATGTGATTGTGAACGTATTCACAGATCAGGCTCTATATGAAACAAGGACATTTGCATGAAGCCAGACTGCGTGTTTGTTGGAAATGTGAAAGTGAAGAGTGCTTATTTGTCACCGTCCCGACTCATGGACTTAAAAGGTGTTGACAGGAAAACAAATTGCTGTGAACAAATTCACAAATCAGACTGGTCAAGATGAGTGTGGTTTCAGTCTTCTAAGTGTTCAACTTTTGGAGCTATTTGCATTAGACAATGAAGAGTCATACAATTTAAATGGCCGATTGCAGAGCACAAACATGAAGAATAATCACAAATTTGATCCTTATGGTACCCCACAGGTAAACTCATAGTGTTTGGAGGAGTAGTCATCTATATATATAGTTTCATTCACCATTCACTTTCATTGTATGGACCTACATAGCTGAAATATTCTTTAAGAAATCTTCATTTGTGATCTGCAGAAGAAAGAAAGTAATGCACATCTGAGATGACATGAGAGTGAGTAAATGATGAGGGATTTTTGGGTGAACTATAACTTTAAGTGTCAAAAACAAACCTAACCTGAGAAATATTCACTGGAGTAAAAAGTGTGAGAACTAGACACTTGACAATTTGAGAAAATAATTCAGTGTTCAGAGTAAGAAACCAACAGTAGAAGACAGTGTTATCATGAGGTCAAAAATATCACAGGTTTCTCAATCGTAGTTGATCTCTATTTTTATTTATCCAAAAGCGCAGGAAACGGATCATGAATATTATTAATATTATTATATAATACTCACACCTTACGTTTGTGTAACTGGTTTGATGAAACGCAGACGTTGGCAAGAGGGCACATTTTCAGCTCGATCGTTCTGCTTTGAAAGCTTTTTATTTTCTTATTTAATACAAGACATACATTCATTGAGGAAATCAGGTTATGTACATTTAGATGTTATCGCTAAACCTGTCTGCTGTGGAGAAGGCTTGGCTTATTCATATTATTTAGGTGACGTGACGTGACGGGACGTTCCACAAAAGTTACCAAGCGCCAAGAAATCAAACCTTCGGCGGTGTGGATGTAGTAAAGTCGCTCTCTTCACCGCTGGATGGCATATACTCCTCCTCCTCCTCACTTCATTGCACAGTTTGGATCACGTTTATCAACCGCTCCTCTTTTCCCACGCAGCAATTTGCAGAATATTGCAAGTTTCGGGAGAAATCGCTCTAATAATTTGGATAAGGAAGCGCTCGTGTGAATATGCCTAGTGTGTGAGGTATGTTTTTACAGATTATTCTCTTGTTTTGTTTCGCATTGTGTTTCCGTGCACAGCTATGTTAACTGCTCTTCTAAACAACTGCTGATCGGTGTTCCCTTAAGTTTGGATGGAAGGTCAGAGGCACTTTTGTTTTTAAAGTGATCTGAATAATAATAAGACGCACTGTCTGTGGTTGCTATGACTTCAAAATCACACACACTCAAAAACTCACACTCAATCACTCACCCACACAAACACACACACACACACACACACACACACACACACACACACACACACTCATTCACTCACCCACACAAACACACACACACACACACACACACACACACACACACACACACTCATTCACTCACCCACACAAACACACAAACACACACAGACAGACAGACAAACACACTAGAATATCGGCCGATTTTGATCTGCGGCCGATCGATCGGTACATCTCTATTTATTAATAAGAGAGAGTTTGTTTTTTTGTGAGTTAAAGATGGATTGAACAGAAAGGTGAGAGTCTTCAGCCCATTATACACCTCAACAAAATATGATTTTGATTTGGCTTTTTTCAATATAAATATCTAAAACTCATTTGAAACAACGTACATTTACTTTAGCAGCTATATATATAATATTAAATATACAGATATTTTAAAATATCTATAAATCCTTTAAAAAGATGCATTCACCTGAGAAGCAGCATATAAGATATTTACACTTGCTTTTAGAGAATAGATCTTGAATATACGTATATTTTGTCTTTACTGCACTCGCAGAAGAATAACCAAGAGAAAAAATACACTTATATATAAAATACACTCGTATACAAAATACACTCGTATATAAATTACACATATACAAAATACACTCGTATACAAAATACACTCGTACACAAAATACACTCGTATATAAAATACACTTGTATATAAATTACACTTGTATAAATTACACTCGTATATAAATTACACTCGTATATAAAATACACTCGTATATAAAATACACTCCTATATAAATTACACTCGTATATAAAATACACTTATATACAAAATACACTTGTATATAAAATACACTCGTATATAAAATACACTTATACACAAAATACACTCGTATATAAAATACACTCGTATATAAAATACACTTATACACAAAATACACTCGTATATAAAATACACTCGTATATAAAATACACTCGTATATAAATTACACTCGTATATAAATTACACTCGTATATAAATTACACTTGTATATAAAATACACTCGTATATAAAATACACTTATACACAAAATACACTCGTATATAAAATACACTTATATATAAAATACACTCGTATACACAAAATACACATATATTTAAGATATATTATATTTAATTAATATGCTCGCAAAACCGCAGCATTTACAACATCAATGTTGCAATGCAATCTCATTGGCAAGGCTCAAGAGGTGTGCTCAGCTTTGCCAATCGAAGATTCATTGGACTATGATGTTGTAAAGGCTGCTGTTTTGCGAGTGTATGAATTAGTGCCGGAGGCATATCGACAAAGATGTAGGGCTTGTTCAAAAGCAGCCAAACAAACATTCGTGGAGTGCGTGAGAGAAAATAGACCACTTTTTGAAAAGTGGTGCTTACCTAGCAAAACTACAACTTTTGAAGAGCTGCAAGATCTTGTTTTATTGGAGGACTTCAAGTGTTGTGTGCCCAAAAGTCTTGTAGTGTATTTAAATGAGCAAAAATGATCTTAGCATTGTGATGCAGCGGTTTTAGCTGATGAATTCGTGCTCACCCACAGAACTGTGTTTCCGTCTGTGCATCCTGTTCAAACTCCATCAATGGGTGAGAAAGTAAGTAAGGAAGGAATCGCTGTGGGTTAGTGTTTCTAGACCTGGCCATGACTCTAAGTTCGTCGTGAAAAATGCTGCAGGCAAAAGAGTATGCTTTTACTGCCTTGACCCTGACCATTTGATCTCAGATTGCAAAGCATGGAAGCAAAAAAATGCCACTAGCAAATCTAAGTGTTTCATTTGCAGAAACTCTCTCTGTTCCCGATGTGTATTGTCCTGGTTTACCAGCTACCTTTAATCCATTTGTGATGGAAGGCACAATAGCCCTTCCCAATGACACTGAGTTTAGACCGATTATGATGTTGAGAGATACGGGGACAGCGCAGTCATTAATTTTGGAGAGCGTGCTACCTTTTTTGGCTGAGTCATATACGGGCAGTGATGTGCTAATTTGTGGTGTGGAATTAGGCTGTATTTCAGTACCTTTACATCATGTGTATATAACCTCTGAACTCATTACAGGTGCTGTGAAAATGGGAGTGCGTTCACAGCTGCCGGTTGAAGGTGTGAGCATGATATTAGGTAATGACCTAGTTGGTGGAAAGGTTTTTCCTCATCCCATTGACGCTTATGACCAATCTGATGTCTCTAGACAGTTTCCTTTTGTTTTTCCATCTTGTGCCATAACTCGTGCTCAAGCAAAGAAATTTGGAAATGTAGTTGACATTTCAGATTCATTCCTAGCTACTCAGGGAAAGATGTTTATTACACCCCAGCATCCAGAAACTGCTGAGCCTTCCAACCCAATCCAACAGCCCATAAAGGTAAGCCGAGAGCAGTTAGCTGCTGCTCAAAGGGCAGACCCAGATTTGACAAGATGTATTGACGCTGTAGTAGATAAGTCACAAGTCTCAAAACGTACAGTAGGTTATTTTTGGGATAACAACATACCCATGCGTTGGTGGAAGCCACAAGACGCTGATGATGATTGTCATGTGATATATCAGATTGTATTGCCTTCTTGTTACCATGACCAAGTTTTGCAGCTGGCTCATGAGCATGTATGTTCTGGTCACCTTGGGGTAACTAAGAATTATCATAGCATCACTAGACACTTCTTTTGGCCCGGTTTAAAATCTGCGGTGTCCAAGTTTATCAAATCATGTCATGCTTGTCAAATGGCTGGAAAGCCCAATCAGACAGTTCCACCAGCTCCAGTTCAACACTGTTGTGTGCAGTTTTCAACCAGGTGATTCTGTGTTAATACTACTCCCTGTTCCTGGCTGGCCATGCAAGCAAAATTCTCTGGTCCTTACGTAGTTGATAAAAAGCTAAGTGACACTAACTATGTTGTAAGTACTCCTGATTGGTGTCAGTAAGACCCAGGTCTGTCACATAAATATGATGAAGTCATATGTATCAAGAGATTAATCTAAACCTGATTTACCAGTTGAACAGTGGTAAATATGGTTGATTATCCATGTACCCCTGAAGTGGATGACTTGGTAGATAAAAATGCTCAAATCTCTTGTGGGAGATTAACAAATTCTTCTGTTCTGACCACATTGGACTCGCATCTGTGTTATCTACCTGATGACCAATGAATTGATATTGTTGAGTTGATCAGAATGTAAAGTATCCTACACTGTGTCATGATGTTCCCTCCCAGACCACTGTGCTGAGTCATGATATAGATGTAGGTGAGTGTTTACCTATTAAACAACATCCGTACCGAGTGAATCCTCATAAAAGGCAGTTAATGAGAGAGGAAGTTGATTATTTATTGCGTCATGGTTTTGCTATGTCCAGTCAGAATCCGTGGAGTTCAGCATGCTTGCTTGTTCCAAAATCGGATTCCTTTCCTCTTCCAAGAATGGAAGACTGCGTGGATTGGGTAGGTTCATCATGTTATGTCACAAAGTTTGATCTTTTAAAAGGTTATTGGCAGGGACCTTTAACACCTTGTGCTAGTGTGATCTCTTCATTTGTTACCCCTGACAACTTCCTTAATTATAAGGTTATGGCCTTTGGAATGCTCCTGCTACCTTCCAGCGTTTGATGCAGAGGGTTTTGTCAGGAGTACAAAATTGTGCAAAAAAAGTAAACCTTGATGACATTGTAGTTTATTCATCTCAAAACATTAGAAGCGGTGTTAAAACGTTTGTCTGAAGCTTCTTTAACATTGAACCTTGCCAAATGTGAGTTTGCAAGGGCAGTTATCACTTACCTTGGCAAAATAGTGGGGCAAGGCCAGGTACGTCCTGTTGAGGCCAAGGTCTCTGCCATAATTGAGTTTCCCCTCCTACCAACAAACGCGAGTTGAGGCGTTTCTTTGGCATGACTGGTTACTATAGAGGTTTTTGTGAAAATGTTGCCTCTGTATTTTCACCCCTGACAGACCTCTTGAGTACAGAACGTACGTTTATATGGAGCCCTGAGTGTGAGTCTGCTTTCCGTGCAACTAAAATCATTTGTGTAATGCTCCAGTTCTGTCTGCCCCAAATTTCACCTTTCCATTTAGTCTGCAGGTAGATGCCAGTGCTTATGGTGCAGGTGCAGTGCTTCTACAAGAGGATAGCTCTGGTATTGAACATCCGGTATGCTATTTCTCTAAAAAGTTCTCAAAATGCCAAAGACGGTATAGTACAATTGAGAAAGAGGCATTAGCCTTGTTACTAGCTCTTCAGCATTTCGAGGTCTATGTAGGGTCTGGTAATGGCAAACCGATAGTGGTTTACACGGACCACAACCCTTTGATTTTTCTATCCCGTATGTCAAACGCTAACCAGCGGTTGATGAGGTGGTCCCTCATCATTCAGGAATTTAACCTGGATGTGCGTTATAAAAAGGGAGTGGAAATGTCCAGAGCTCATAATACTGAAAGTTGGAGGGTAAATAATAAATGGTTACAAGTCCTGTTTTGCTGGTGGCAAGGCCTGGCTTGTAAGTAAGGGTGGGTGTGTTACGTCCTAGGGCATATGTTTTTTTTTTCCCTTGTTACATCTGTGGATGTAGAAGTTGAATGTATATTGCTTATACATTGTATGTTTTCTGTTGTCTCCCTTGTGTTCTCTGTCGTCCCAACCAGGTTAATTTACATCAGCTGCAAGTAATTAAGCTCAAGTGCTGAGCCCCACTGATTGGTGCACTACCAGAAGAACATTCGAATAAAGCTGTTTTGTGAGAAGTATCCTCCTAATAGCCAATAATAAGCTTAATAGGTCTGCTCGAGCCAGACAACTGGTTTTAAAATAAATAGGACAAACTGAAACACTCAATGTGCAGGATGTAAAATTTTTGGTTAAAAATGAACTTTTTAGATAAAAACGTCAGTATTCCCCAGTGATCAATGTCCCTTTCAAGGCAGTTCAGTCTACTTGGCAGCTATCTTTGGAACAGTGTTTTAAATGAATACAAGCTCATCTGTCTACTTGAATGGGGAACGACCAACGTCTCCAAAGAGAGAGAGAGGTGTCAGGATCCAAAAGCAGTGTTTATTAAACAAAAATGGACACAAGAAACACCAAAACACAATACAGCCATAAATGGAAAATACCACAGAATTATGAAACATAACAGTTCATAACACAAAAACACCATATAAATGACAATAACAAAGTTCAAATTTCAAATCAGCAGTAAAATCTGATCCGCTTGGCGTTTTTGAGTTATCTAAAAGGTGTTTCTTTTACCTGCAAGGCAGGACTGCTGTTTCGACATCCTGCACATTGAGTGTTTCAGTTTTTCCTATTTATTTTAAAACCAGTTGTCTGGCTCGAGCAGACCTATTAAGCGTATTATTGGCTATTAGGAGGATACTTCTCACAAAACAGCTCAATACCTCAATCTTAAATTATCCATTCATTGTAATCATTTCTAAACATTTAACATCTAAGTGGTTTTCTACCCATTTTGCACAGTAAATTGGATTTGTGTCACTTTTACCCTAGTGTGAAAATAAGCTTACTTAAACCCAAAAGTCTTTATAACAATACCCTGAAAGTGCACATAAGTCACCGTGACATCTATTTGATATTTTCATTTTCGTCTGGAAGATGTCATTTGTAGCATTTAGTCATCTGCAGAACATCACTAAAATGTCCATTGTTGGACGTTAGGATGACATTTAGCAGATTTCTTTGAAACACGTATGATTTTATATACAGTATGTGAATCTCCATGTTAAAGATACTTCTACACAATAGAAGATTAACAAATGTCTTTGTAACAGGTGTGATTTGTTTGTTGTAAAGTCAGGTCTAGTCTGATATATAGACTGCTTTACTACCGATTGGTTGTCTACACACTTTATTTTTATTTTACTGAAGCACAGTATACCAGTGGATATTTTTTTACCGTGTGCGTGTACACAAATTGTGAATAGTGCACATTCTGTGTTGCCATTACCGCTGCTGGTTTGGATGTTTAGCTGAAAGGGAGGGGAGAGACCGTTGACTGTGACAGCAGGCCATGTGACCAATGAGATGGAAGTGAGACAGTACATCTTTTATGTGATATATGCTGCTCGTCTTCCTGCATTGAACCTTGCAATGTTTCGGTCCACCTTTGCATTCTGTGCCACCATCCTTTTCTGATGATTTTCCCATCTCTTTTCATAAATTTTCTTCATATTTTCTTTGTGGCTGGTCCTACTTTCCTGACGGTATCTCTGGAACCTTTGCATGAATCTGTCCAGTACATTGTTAAGGATGTAAAGGATTGCTGGTCTGCAGTTTTCACTGAACCTTCAGAAACGCTCTGTATTTCAGCAGGTGATGGTGCTGTGTCTTCAGGAGCCGCCTGAACCATCGATGAAGGCAGGTTTTCCACTGTATCAAATGACAGTTCAATGTACTTGAGCTGCACTTCTGTCAAGCCCAGCAGCGTCTCTACTTTCTTCGAAGGCTGAGGAAAGCACATCTCCCACCCCCCATCCTCACTACATTCTATAGAGGAACTATTGAGAGCATCCTGAGCAGCTACATCACTGCCTGGTTTGGGACTTGCACTGTTTCGGTCCGCAAAGCCCTGCAGAGGATAGTGAGAACAGCTGAGAAGATCATCAGGGTCTCTCTTCCCTCCATCAAAGACATTTACATAAAACACTGTATCCGCAAATCAACCAGCATTGTGGATGACCGCACACACCCCTCACACAAACTCCTCACCCTCCTGCCGTCTGGCAAGAGGTACCGAAGCATTCGGGCCCACACGGCCAGACTGTGCAACAGCTTCTTCCCCCAAGCCATCAGACTCCTCAATACTCAGAGACTGGTTTGACACACACACACACACACACACACACACACACACACACACACACACACACACACACATATGTCCTGAGTTGCACTTTAATAACTGCCACTTTATTACTGTCTGCTACCTCAATAACTGCTATGTCCATAGAACACTATCTCATAGTATGTTATGTTTACATTTCACATTTTTAGAAACTGTCGTCTTTTTGCACTACTGTGTACTGGTCGGTGCTGCACTGTCTCTCACTGTGCCTATTGTCCTGTTCATTGTTAGTAATTTATTGTACTGTCCCATAATTTTTGCTCATGTTTGCACGTGCACTTTATATAGGTATGTTATTTAGTCTGTGTAGTCTCATGTGGTTCTGTGTTTGTCCTGTGTTGTTTTATGTAGCACATGGTCCTGGAGGAACATTGTCTCATTTCACTGTGTACTGTACTAACTGTATATGGTTGAAACGACAATAAAAACCACTTGACTTGACTTGACGTCTGTCTCTTTGTCATTTTCTCGACGATGTTCTTGTGAAGAACAGATTTGCTCTTGTTGGTGTTTTTCAGAAAGGAGCTCTTGCCCTTTTTCCTCGTCCTTCTTCCACTCCTCTCTCTGGGCTGCCTGCCCTGCCCTTTGGCTCAATTTGCCTTTGGGCACACTGTGGGCAGCGCCACCATGCTCTCCAAAAAGGCTGTTTACCTGTCCCATTGTGGCTAATGTTTCAAGAAAAATAAAGACAAGCATGAGTGTTTATTAAAGGAATATTCCAGTTTCAACACAAGTTAATCTCAATCGACAGCATTAGTGGCATTATGTTGATTGACTCGTCCCTCCTTTTCTTTAATAAAAGCACAAATGTGTGTTCCAGTGAGACTCTTCCAATGCAAGTCAATGGGGTTTAATCTGTACACATTAAAATACTGTTTCAAAAGTATAGACACAAGACATGAACAATATGTGTGTTAACATGATTTTACTGTCATTAAATCACTTACTGACCGCATCTGTGTGAAGATATAGACAATTATACAACTGCGTTACCATGACGATGTAATATCAACAAACCCTAAAACTGTCAAAATTGTGATTAACAAGTTTACAGTTCAAATAATACATGAGTTTAACAGAAGAATTAATGTACGTGCTTTTATAAAATTATAATCTTCACATTTCTGCCTTTTAAACCTCCAAAAATTGGTTCCCATTGACTTCCATTGTAAGTGTCTCTCTGTAACACAGATTTCTGCTTTTTTAAAGAAAAGGAGGAACGAGTTGAAATGAATTTTTGTTGTAATCAACATTATGACACACATGCTGTCAACTGATCTTAACTTGTATTGAATCAGGAATATTCCTTTAATTTGCTCTTTAAAATATAAAAGTATAAATATGGTATTTACTTAAATATAACTTGAAAATATCTTGCTATTACAAGATGCTATTTCTTGTGTTGACAAATGAACAGCCAAAAGTGGTAAAAAAATTAAATAAAAAATTCTATGACATCAAATGTCATATTAAACTGCTTAAAAAAAATTAAACATCACTGTACTGAGATAATAACTCTCAATTATATTGTTAAATGTGGTTCAAATGGTTTTAAATTAGTTTTAAATGGGTCAATAGGTGGGTGCTCAGTCTGTTAAATATTCTTTAAGATGCTTACTCTAAAATCAGACTTACCAATACAGGAATTGAAATTGTAGAAATTGGCAGTTCAATATATGCTCAAAGTTACTGTAAGTATCTGCAGAGCTGATGAATTGAGAACAAGTAACTGAACCAGACTCTGTTGGAACGATTATGATGTAACAGAACATCAGTTTAAAGAACATTCCGGGTTCAGTACAAATGAAGCTCAATCGACAGCCTTTGTGGCAATATGTTCAATAACAAAAAGATTATTATTTCAACTAGTCCCTCTTTTTATTTAAAAAAAGCACAAATCTGGATTCCAGTGAGGCATAGTAAGCCAATCTGTAAATGTTAAAATAGTGGGATTTAAGTGTTCATTTGGATCAGACCCCCCCCCCCCCCCCCATCCATCCTTTGCAACTTGAAATTAGGTTTTACTCAAATACGTTTGCTGGAAAATATTAACTTGTGCATTAAGTAGATAGTGGGGCAGATTCATTAAGAATGCCCATAAAAATGCTGTTTTTTGCATGCGCTCTGTGTATGTGCTGATTCACTAATGAAATTAAACCGATGAGGCAACGGTGCAAATGCACCCACAAAATCACTGTGTTTGCACACTCGATTCTGATCTTGCGGTCTGATTCGGAGCGCTATATAGCGGGGGGGGACTGTACAGCATCACTTTGATCCAAACACCTGGATCATCTCTTAAACATGAGGAACGTGAGCTTGATGACACCACACATCTGGATATATGCCAGTTTATAACAGTCTTCTCCATCATTTGATCCTTATTTGATTAATTACTGATGATAAGAGTAGGGCTGCACAATTTGGACAAAAAGTCGTATTGTGATTTTATTTTGAAAAATATTGCGATTTGTACTGTGATATGATAAACTATTAAGTGATTCCTTTTAACAAAAATGTTGTGTTTTTTTTCACACGTTCTAATACCAATAAAAATACTTTCTTTATGCAGGGCTCACCAATAACGCTTGTCCGGGACAAGTGGAGGTTTTGAACGGGCAAGTTAAAGACAAGTAGCCGAATTAAAATCTCGATAACGAATGTTAGCTCAATAGCTCGGGACTGCGGGGATTGAGCACAATTGTAATAATTCCCGCATGTTTTACTTTAAAGATTCAAGGACATCCCTCGAGGGACATTTTACATTTATATAATTGATTTACAACTTACAATTGCATTTTTGCATGGATTGCAGAAGGGATCATTTTGTCAGAACCTCTAGTAAATGACGTTACTTTGTTAGAACCCTTATTTCTAGGTTTTGTAAATCACTGAAATTAGCATTTTTTCTTCAGAATCGTGTAAGAATTGTGATCTTTATTCCAAGCAAAAAAAATGCTGATTCTCAATTTATACAGTATTGTGTAGCTCTACGCCAGCGCACGTTAGGAAATGGAACCGAACTGGGAGCACATCTGTTACTCTGAGCACGTGCTCAGAAAACACCGTATACTAACATAATACAGACAGGACACAGCAGTGTAAATAAACTTTGAAGTGAGCACCGCAAGCAAACTATTTATTTAATTAGTTCAGTCGCAGCTGTTTGCGGATTAATAATCACACAAGGCCATATCCTGATTTCAATTTCATTTCTATTAATTGTGCAACCCTATGACTTGACCTATGTATGGGTGTAAAGCATTTTATGCATTTCCAGTTTAATTGTATCGGACTTGATGATGGTGTTAATTTAATTGAGATGAGTAATGACAGCAGACATGTCAAAGATGTTGTAACAGTCTTAGCTGTAACAGTCTTAGCTTAACGGTTGTATTTTGTATTTGTGTCATACTCATCACTAGGGGCGCTTGAGCGCTAAAGCCGCTGGTATATAATCTGGCATGTTTGATAGAAGAAGTCAGTTTGTTTGGAAGCATGGGATTATCCTTACACCTCAAACACAAATCAAAGGAGTCTTGATTGAGAAACTTTTGTTTCCAGGTCAATCATGTAAATTTGTTTTTTTTTCTTATTGTTTTTGTTTTCACTTGATGTATATAGTTTATCTGTGAGCTCCCTAGCTAATGCTAGATTCTTTTTCTTTTTATAGATGGACTCTTTAAATCTTCTTTTACGTTTGTTCATCTTGAAATTTTATATGTAGTTGCAAAGGCAGTACATATGTGAAAATCAAGTGGTTTCTCCCCAATGGATTGTTCTCACTGAAATTACCAAGGATTTATCTCTGTGAACTATCTTGTTTTTTTTTTTGTTTTTTTGAGTATTTGAAGAGCACTTGAAGGGTGATTTTCTATTTTTTGTATGAGTGGATTTTCCTCTTCAACATCGAAGGGATTTGGACATTTTCATAAATATTGACTATTTCAAAATGTCATGGTAGTGATTCCATACTTGCCTAATGAATCACTGATCTACGATCTGATAAGCCTTTTTTTATGTTTATTGTCATTGCCATTTTATTTCTATTGGTTACTTTACGTTACTTTACAGACCATATTTTTGTATATTGTTTTGACCATACTGGTTTCATTTCAGTTTATTCTCTTTCTCATGTACATGCATTGTTCTGTTTATTTCTTCTGATTTACCCAAAACCATAATTCATATAAAGGTATAAAAAAGATTTCTTGTCTCTAGTCTTTGTGACAACCCACTGGAAAAACTAATAATAAATAGCAGCGTTAAGTTAATAGTTGATGGGCCCCTCCTGTAATTCAGATATATATAGATTATATATATATATATATATATATATATATATATATATATATATATATATATATAGCTGCGTGCTGCTATCGTGGCCGGTGGTTATAATGTTTGATTTCAAAGCTTTGGACTAAACACTTTCCAAATAAATGAGCAAAAACCATTAAGTATTTTTTGTCACTGCTGTCCCCCTTCATCACTTCAAAAGTTTTGCTAAATGAAGCAGTGTCACTTGAAATATATAGCGTTATAGTATAATGACCTCTTAGATATCAAGGATAATTGGATTCCTCATGTCATCAGCTCTTTTAATATTAGTGGTAGAAATTGGAGCACACAATATGGTGGACAGAAGTCCCTCCTTACAGGTAAAAGAGACAATCACCTTTTAGATACAGACATCGCCTGTCAGTTAACTTGAGAATGTGCATTATCTGGACCAGTCTGAATAATAATGTTTTTAGAGCACCTGTTAAATAATCATGCACTTAGTAGAACTGCAGAATCTTTCACTCTCTGATGGAAACCGGTTCTAAATGTTGAACAGTGATTGCAAATGGATTAACTGGAATGATGACGAGACAGTAGGAGTTCTTCTACATATGTTAATTGTAGTATGTTTCAGAAGATATAAGATGAACCGCTAATTTGGGTGTCAATATTTCCACAAATAGGGTCCAAGCAAAAATCATTACTGTTGCGAGCCGTATTCATCCAATCAATGTTGTTGACCTCATAAATATGCAAATTAATATACAAAGGGTTTACAAATGTTCAGGGAAATATTGATTTTGCAAGTACTAATCTAAACTACTGGCCTGAGCAGAAAAGCAGAAAAAAATCCTTATTATTAAGCCTGATGAGACTTTATTCATGGTACACTAGTACTTCAGTATGTGAACAGGCCAGTCTGCTGTTGTATAGGGTGGTTTATAACTTGAAAATCTGTCTTTTGGTGAATCCCTGAAAAATGTGAGAGGACTGGATGGGGGAGGTGTTGCTACGTTTTAGGGATGTGCTTGTACTCCCTCATCTGTTATTGCCCTTAATTAAGACATAGTGCAGGGGTGTCAAACTCCATTTCAGCCCGGGCCATATGAGCGTCATTTGTGCCTTCAAAGGGCCAGTTGAAAATGTGGCACTGGCACCTGATTTGGTATCACCAATGCAGTTTACTAGTAATATTGCATATTTTGTGCATTGAAATTCACATTTGACAGTAAGCATTGATTTTGAATTTGGGATGCAGATGTAAATGATATTAACAGTAGCATCTGCCTTGCGTTCACACATCTCTTTCCACCTTGTACAGACACACTCCAAAAAATAAGGTTAAGATGACTTATCATTAATATTCACAAGAAAAGCACTAACTAATTGGTCAGTGATACATTGTTCATCTATGTTTTTTTTTTGTTTTTTTAATTAGCTTGTGGGCTAATTGTTGTAATGATGTTGTTAATGCAATGTTGTGGCTGCTCAATCGGTCTCATCCATGATTATTCACTCTTATACTCTCAAACATGTATGTATGTTGACACAATTCTGTTTGTGAGAAGTTTACAGATGTGTCCTGAATAACAAGATGCCTTTACACGTTGCTGAGTCCCGAGGAGGTTTAAGTGATCACATTGCCATCCCTCTTGAATGCATCTTGGAGGTCATTCACACGTGGTCTTTTTTTCATTATCGGATAGCTATCAGCAAAAGCACACAAAATCTTACTCAGTTAAAAGCTATTCACTTGAATCAGATGTCATGTAAATATGTAACAGTGTAAAGCAAACAGCTATTTAAGCAGATGCAGTGTGAGCTAGAAGTGGGTCTATATTACAGATGTTGGCTGATTTTAATGAGAAATAAATGACATTACATTTGCATAAATTGTATTGTGCTCATTCATATGAGTATTTATGGTAATCCCGATGAATCACTTAATTAAACAGAGAGAAAAATAATGAACTTCAAACAGATTTAATAACGAATTGAATTAAAATGACTAAATTACCTGCATGCAACAAACATTAAACAAGAAAACACAATTATAACACTTGTGAATGTGCACATATGCATGTTCTCTGTCTCAAGATGCTTATCTGCAATATTTCCATTTGATAATTTATTAAATGTGATCATAACAGTAATAAAGGGAATAGGTAAAACCATCATACAGATCATATGGAAGATCATCCCGAAAATGATCCCCAAAACAACATAAGGTGCATAGATGTTGAAATAATCCTCACAGAGGGATGTGACATGCTAGTTTAGCTTTCAACACTATATTTCTGTGTTCAACACTTTCCATTTTGTGAAGCCTCCTTCACTGGAAGCAAGGACATCTGACCTTAATTATTAATCTTCAACTAATTAACTTATTTCAATGTTTTAAAATGAATTTATGACATGAAGAAATACATATATTTCTGCAGTGTTTTTGGTTTCTAATCAAATAAAACAAAGAAAATTGATCATCAGTTTTTGAACAACTTCGAGCACCGTTTGGAGCCCATGCCAATTTAATTGAAGTGTATTCTCTTGTTACAACAAAACATAGCACATACAATATTCTAAAAAGTTCATGTAAAAATTGTCAATCTCAAATTGTTAAGCTAATAATGTTTTTATTAATAATGAGTTTATTATTAAAATGTGCAAAATAGAAGTAATTTTACTAGTGGACCCAACTGTTTTACTTGATTTAGGGCTGACAACTGTGGAGAGGCAGGCAAAAATATTCTGCAAAAACCTCTGTGTGTAATATCCGCACATGGGAAACCCTTGCAGTGCACTCTGTTGCTGCTGTTATGACAGTTGTACCATTTCCTTTTTCCCTTCAGGCCTTTCTAAATTACATTAGGGTTCGTTCCCTCCCAGAGCCAGGCATCTATGGTTCCTCTTTCATCCCATTTCTGCTTCTGATCACAAAAATTATCCCCCCTCTCCAGTCGTCTCCTAATTCATGACACAGCAGGATGCATCATCTCCTCATAGCCTCACGCAAGGGACAAACTGATCATGTTGTTCAGCTCATCAACAAAGGGGCCAAGGTAGCCATTACTAAGGTTAGTTATATGCTTGCTTTTTTAAACAAACTGTATGTGTGGACACTTAAATGCATGAATTTCTTTGAATTACAGTACACAGCATAAATGAGCACACCCCCTCTGAAACCTAACAAATTCAGCTTTCTCTTTACAAATAAGACATATTTAGTGTTCATGTATAATGTGATGTTTAAGCAACTCTGGTTATTCAGATACTAATGAAACATGTCATTACTAAACCAAATGATAAAAGGCCATGTTGCAATGAGTACACCCTCCTGAAAGTTCTAATATAAAACTTGTTTTCTGGTGCAGTTGAGGGACATTGATCAGAAGATTATTCTTTTGAACCTTCACACTCAAACTTATCCATTTGAATCACTCTCAGACTCAATGTTGACAACAAATGTTATGAAGACAGAGAGTGATTTAATTGCACAAAAGGGGACAATGTTACAAGAGTGCCACTATTACTGAGTCAAAACACAGTAGCAAACGTGATATAGAAATGAAAAATGGATAGACTTGTGACAAGATTCCTGAAATGTTCAGACCGCAGTGACTTTTGCTAACAATCGCCATGTCTCAGAGCTGGCAAAATATTTTGGAAGCCAAACTGGAGTGACTGTTTCATCACACATAGTAAGAAGTGAAATGCATTGTGGCATGGCTGAAGCCAAAGCATTAAAAAAAGCTTGTTTTGCCTTGGCCAAGGCCCATATTGTAAAGCTGCAGAACTTTGAGAATCTATAAACTGGTGTCATGGCCCAAAGTCATTTATTTTCTTTCTTATTTTGGGCTTGATGAAATCCAAAATGTATTTAAAGTCATTGTGTCTATGTGAACTTGGTGTAAATAGCACTACCTGCACAATCTGGATTTCTGAACTCCAAATCAGGGGAAACCAGACATAACTACATAAAACTACCAGTATTTGGAGACGTGTTGTGAAGAGTAGAGCATTTTATGTTCCCTTTTATTACCAGTGACCTGAGTTCCAGTCTGTCTTTTTCTGATCCCACTCTTCACATCCTCATTTCATATCAGTGATGACATACACGGCTGATGCATGCTTTCTGTCCGAGGCACAGGTTGGGCAACTCGTTCTGTTGAAAATTGACAGACCTGCTCCCATCATGGACCTGTGAGGACACCATTGTGCATGCACGAGGGAAGAGAAGAGAGCCTATCTTATGAATATATGATTCATTAAATGTGCTAAAAATGTAATTTTTTTTACAGAGTGACTATTTGCAGTAAGTGAATATAACACTGCCCAATACAGCCAGGTAATTTATGCTTTAAATGAGATGGAACCAGACACGAAGTGAGCACTTGGAATAAACAAAGAATGTGTTAAGTAAAAATTTTTAACGTTTTTAAAATTTACCACATTACATTACCAGGCCTTATGAGATACGAGAATGTATTATATTGGTTAATCCAAACTGATAATAGCACTGTCCCGATACTCTCATGATACAACTAAAAAAGTAGTAGCCTATGCCAGGAATGTGGAGCAAGGTAAGTGCTTTGAGGTTCTCCTCAGCACAACCACCTCTGGTCGAAGCAACTCTTTTCCGTACAGGTTGAGTGTACAGGTACATCAGACGCGATCGCCCCCTTAGTGCCCCTCGCCCGGAGCTTGGACACGTGGCTAGAGCTTTCCAACCATCACGGTGGCTGGCCAGGACCATCCAAATCGGCTACGTGATTCAAATCACCAAGTGCCCGACCCGGTTCAGCGGTGTCCACTTCACCTCGGTGCAGGGTAAGAATGCTTCCACCTTGCATGTGGAGATCGCGACCCTTCTGCACAGGCGATAGAGCCTGTCCCTCCAGCCAAGATGAGGAAAGGGTTCTACAGCCCTTCATGCCAAAGAAAGGTGGTGGGTTGCGGCCAATCTTGGACCTGCGAGTTCTGAACCGGGCCTGCACAGACTCCCGTTCTGCTGATGCAGAAACATATTCTGGCATGCATCCGGGATTGAGATTGGTTCGCGGTGGTAGACCTGAAGGATGCGTACTTTCATGTGTCGGTTTTACCTCGACACAGACCCTTCCTACGGTTTGCTTTCGATGTCCAGGCATATCAGTACATGGTCCTCCCCTTCAGCCTCTCCCTGTCCCTTCACGTCTTCACGAAGGAACGCAGTGGCAGCTCTGCGGCCTGGTGCTCATGCACCTCAGCCGTCTAGGACTTTGGGTCAACTGGGAAAAGAGTAAGCTCTCAGAGCTCTGTCTCAGAGCATCTCTTTTCTCAGCATGGAGTTGGACTCAATGATAGCACGCCTCACAAGCGAGCGTGCGCTGGCTTCAGACTCGAGTCCTGAGATGGGCATGGCGCTGTGGCACACATCGCGTGGCTATCACACCGATCTGCTGCCACTTATTCAGCTTTTGGCCAGACCTCATGTTTTTGTGGGCAGGAGTCCCCCTACAGCAGGTGTCCAGATGTGTCGTGGTCACCACAGATGCCTCCAAGTCAGGCTGGGGCGTCGTGTGCAACGAGCATGCAGCCACTGGCTTCTAGACAGGACCACGCACCACAACTCTGCCTAGAGTTGCTGGCTGTACTGCTTGCACTGCTGAGGCTATTGACGTTGATCCGGGGCAAGCATGTGCTGGTCTGGTTCGACAACACAGCGACAGTAGCGTGGGGTTTTGGGGGAGGTTACGTGCAGACTGATGCACCTGCTATTACGCAATCAGCAGCTTGCTTGCACCTGCATCGGCAATTAATGTAACCGTTTAGCTGTTGTGGCGTTTTTCTATAGGGACCCCTAGTGTTACTACATCGACACAATGTTGAGTGAGTGACAGATGGGGAACGTCTCGGTTACTGTCGTAACCTCTGTTCCCTGATGGAGGGAATGAGACGTCATGTTCCTCTTACCACAATGCTGGATTAGCCGCTGAAATGGCCGGGACCGTAAATCTCCTTAGCACAAATCCTGAATGAGAGTGGGTATTCCAGCTCCTTTTATACCCGTATGTCCAGGGGAGTTACAAAATTCGACTCGTCAATTCTCACTGGCCTTTTCTCAAAGATCTGAGGTGTTTTGGGGCTCTCAAGAGCGACCCCTAGTGTCACTACATTGACACAATGTCTCGTTCCCTCCATCAGGACGATGTCATGTATTAACCAGTGTTTATCCTTGGCTTGAATTAATGTATTAAATCTTTGTTTAAGGCCTGTTCATTATGTAAATGGATTTGGTCATGGTAACATTTAGTGTTTGGACATTTCTGTTTTACCACACATACACATATATTCAGTGTTGGGGAAGCTAATTTGCTTGACAACTTGCTCAATTTAAAGTAAAACAGCTACGGTCAAGTTAGTTCCCCGTCTGTCACTCACTTCGACGTTGTGTCGAAGAAGCGACACTAGGGGTCTCTCTTGAGTGCCGAAAGATACCTCTGATCTATGAAAAAAGGCCAATGAGAGTTGGCGAACAGTATTTGCATACTCCGCCTCCGGATACGGATATAAAGGCGAGAGAAATACGCTCGTTCATTCAGTAATTTTCTTCGGAGCCGATGGTCGTGTGAATGCTGTCTGCTGTGCTACACACAACTTACCCTGCTTCTGATCCTCTGACGCGCTGCTGCTGTTGGATTTACGGCGCACCTTCAGCGGCTTTTCTCTTCTCTGCCGGCGTGCAGTTTGCCCCTGAGCGCTTCGACAGCGCAGTGTCTAAAAGAGTTTATAAAGAGCAATTTTCTCGTAAAGAGTTTATTTCTCTAAAAGAGCAATACACAGTGGTGTTGAACGCCCTTTTCAGGGCGCGTCTTTATAAAGATGCCATTCAAACCATGTGTAGTTCCTGGATGCGGTAGAGTGCTCTCCGCTTCTGACGGCCACAGGCGCTGTCTCGTGTGTCTGGGCGCCGATCACACCGAGGCAGCGTTTGTGGACGGTTCATGTTCTCATTGCGAGAATATGACCGTAGCAGCGTTGCGGTCGCGGCACGCTTTCAACAGAAAGCACGCCACTCCTGCCGCCCCCCGTATCGCTCCTCCTTCCCACGGGATTGAGGAAGATGCGGTTGGTGCTGGAGGCGATTTGGGGAGGGCAGCAGGTGCAGCTCCACCGGGTACGCCCCCTCGGACCACCCGCCCCCCGACACGCTCGCTGACCTCTGTTCAGTCTCGAGGTAACGGCGACTCGCCTCCGGGCCGGTTTGCCTATCCTCTAGAGCTCGAAGCCGATGAGCTTGCCGCCCCATCGGAGAGCGCGGTGTCTGACGCTGACTCCTCCCCTGGGCTGCCGCCTTCGGGCCAGCACGCCCAGGTTGAGGCTGATGCACAGATGTCCGACATGCTTGCCCGGGCCGCCATCGGGGTGGGGTTGGACTGGAAACGTCCACCCTCCCCACACCCGTCACGGTTGATGACTGGTTCCTGGGGTCTGGGCGTCATGGAGAGCCCCGCTCTCTGTCCGTCAAAAGCCCTGCTCGTCCGCTCTCGCTACCCTCGACGGCGGAGAGGCCCATGGGTACATGGCGGTTACGCAATTCAGTTTGCCAGGCCCCCGCCTCCCTTCATGGGTGTCCGCTTCTCCGCGGTACACGGCGAACATGCCCAGTCCCTGTGCGCGGAAATCGCGACTCTTCTGGCCAAAGACGCGATAGAGCCTGTCCCTCCAACCGAGATGAAGGAGGGTTTCTACAGCCCGTACTTCATCGTGCCCAAGAAAGGCGGCGGCTTACGACCAATCTTGGATCTGTGAGTTCTCAACCAAGCGTTGCACAAACTCCCGTTCAAAATGCTCACGCAGAAGTACATTCTAACCTGCGTCCGGCATCTAGATTGGTTCGCAGCGGTAGACCTGAAGGACGCGTACTTTCACGTCTCCATGCCTTGACACCACCCCTTCCTGTGGTTTGCGTTCGATGGTCAGGCGTATCAGTACAAAGTCCTCCCCTTCGGCCTGTCTCTGTCCCCTCGCGTCTTCACGAAAGTCGCAGAGGCAGCTCTTGCCCCGCTCCGAGTAGCCGGCATCCGCATACTCAACTACCTCGACGACTGGCTCATTCTGGCCCACTCGCGAGAATCACTATGCGCTCACAGAGACCAGGTGCTCAGGCACCTCAGCCGCTTGGGGCTTCAGGTCAACTGGGAAAAGAGCAAGCTCACTCCAGTTCAGAGCATCTCTTTTCTCAGGATGGAGTTAGACTCGGTCTCAATGACAGCGCGTCTCACCAACGAGCGCGCCCAGTCAGTGTTGAACTGCCTCGCTGCCTTCAGGCCGGGCACAGCAGTCCCTTTAAAACTTTTCCAGAGGCTCCTGGGGCATATGGCATCCTCCGCGGCGGTCGCGCCGCTGGGGTTGATGCATATGAGACCGCTCCAACACTGGCTTCAGACCCGAGTCCCGAGACGAGCATGGCGCCACGGCACGCACCGGGTAATGATCACCCCCGCCTGCCGCACAGCATTCAACCCCTGGACAGACCTCTGTTTCTTACGGGCTGGAGTACCCCTACAGCAGGTGTCCAGACGCGTCCTGGTCACGACTGACACCTCCAGATCGGGTTGGGGCGCCGTCTGCAATGGGCACACAGCCTCATGCCGTTGGAAAAGGGCCCAGCTGCGTTGGCACATCAACTGCCTCGAGTTGTTAACCGTCCTTCTAGCCCTGCGGCAGTTTCTCCCGTTAATTCGGGACGAACATGTCCTGGTCAGGTCGGACAGCACCACTGCGGTCGCGTACGCTTCCGCCACATGTCGCAACTCGCCCTTCGTCTCCTCCTTTGGAGCCAGCACCGACTCGCTGCGTGCCACTCACATCCCCGGCAACCTCAATGTGATGGCGGACGCGCTGTCACGACAACGCTTGCCTGGAGGAGAGTGGAGGCTTCACCCCCACTCGGTTCAGCTGATTTGGGAACGGTTCGGCAAGGCCCAGTTAGACCTGTTTGCCTCCCGAGAGACCTCCCACTGCCCGCTCTGGTACGCCCACTCAGAGGCTCCCCTAGGGGCAGATGCACTGGCACACAGCTGGCCGGTGGGGCTGCGCAAGTATGCATTCCCCCCAGTGAGCCTTCTTGCACAGGTGCTGTGCAAGGTCAGGGAGGACGAGGAGCAAGTCACTCTCGTGGCTCCTTACTGGCCCACCCGGGCCTGGTTCTCGGACCTCATACTCCTCGCGACAGCCCCTCCCTGGCGAATTCCCCTGAGGAAGGACCTTCTTTCTCAGGGATGGGGCATGCTTTGGCATCCGCACCCAGACCTCTGGAACCTCCACGTCTGGACCCTGGACGGGACGCGGAAGATCTAGCTGGGCTACCACCCACAGTCGTAGCCACGATCAACCAAGCCAGAGCCCCTTCTACCAGGCAACTCTACGCCCTGAAATGGCATCTGTTCGTGAATTGGTGTTCTTCCTGGGCAGAAGACCCACAGAGGTGCGCAGTTTGGTCTGTGCTCCTGTTCCTACAGGAGAGGTTGGAGGGGAGGCGGTCCCCATCCACCTTGAAGGTGTATGTTGCCGCTATCGCAGCTCACCATAACCCAGTAGACGGGAAGTCCCTGGGTAAGCACGACTTAATCGTCAGGTTCCTAAGACGTGCCCGGAGGTTAAATCCCTCCCGGCCAAACCTGTTCTGCCGGTCTTCAGAGATCCCCTTTCGAGCCGCTAGGATCAGCTGGACTCAGGGCTCTCTCTTTAAAGACAGCAAGCGTTCTCTACCAACGACACTTGCCTGGAGTTCGGTCCAGCAGACACTCATGTGATCCTAAGACCTCGACCGGGCTATGTGCCCAAGGTTCCTACCACGCCCTTCAGAGATCAGGTAGTGAACCTACAAGTGCTGCCCCGAGAGGAGGCAGACCCAGCCCTCTCACTGCTGTGTCCGGTACGTGCCTTGCGTGCCTACCTGGAACGCACCCAGAGCTTTAGGTGCTCTGAGCAGCTCTTGGTCTGCTTTGGAGGACAGCAGAAAGGGAACGCTGTCTCCAAACAGAGGCTGTCTCACTGGGTGGTGGAGGCCATTCAGTTGGCCTATCACACCCAGGCCGTGCCACCCCCTTTGCGGGTTCGAGCCCACTCTACCAGGAGTGTGGCATCCTCATGGGCACTGGCTAGAGGCACCTCGCTAGCAGACATCTGTTGAGCTGCGGGCTGGGCAACACCTAACACCTTTACGAGGTTTTACAATCTCAGGGTTGAGTCAGTCTCGTCCCGTGTTCTCTCAGGTCCGAGCCCGTAGAACTCGGTACACGCCGACGATCTGACCGGGTGAATCGCTTGTTTCCAGCGCCGTTTCCCTCTCCGAGGCAAAACAGTGCGCTTCTTTCCCAGAGGGCTTAGGTCCCTGGTTGATTCCTCCCTAGCCCTCTCGGGCCCGCAACAGTTCAGCGGAGGAACTTGCCGGCCCAGTCCACTACGGGTACCTCCGGCTACCCCTACTGGAATAGGTGCTCCACAGATCAGGCCTCCTACGGGACTCCTCCTGTGTGTATTTCCGCGGTACGGTCACTTGCGAGCTGACCTGCGTCTCCCTTAGGCAGCCCTTCGCTGCCCTCCGGTCGCCATGTTGTAGCAACTCCCTCCTCCTCGAGGTTGGATCTACCACCGCGCCATTTCCTCCCACATGCCCAAAGTGGCCATGTGATGTATTTTGCCACCTTTACCTCCCCTGCTGGGTGGGTGTGGCCTCCGCAGGGTCTTTTCCCCCTGAAAGAATAGGAATTCGGGTAAGACCCCCTTCCCTCGATGCGGTAAGGCCCCCGGCTGCTCTTGCTCTATGCCGAGAAAACATAGAGAGAAAAGAGGCCCAGCCAGGCTTGGCCCGTTCCCTAGTTGGGAGCGTCACCTTGTTCCCCCCTAGGGTGACCAAAAGGATTCTGACGACTCTTTCGGGGCATTGGGGAAGAGTACGTGCAGTCTGAACACAGTTGGTCGCTGTGCACGTAGAAATACCTGCCCGCTTCTGTGTAAGCAGTACACGTACACGGCTCAGCGCATGGCGAGTTTTGAAGTGGACCCCTAGTGTCGCTTCTTCGACACGACGTCGAAGTGAGCGACAGACGGGGAACGTCTAGGTTACGTATGTAACCTCCATTCCCTGATGGAGGGAACGAGACGTCGTGTCTTCCCGGCCATGTCGCTGAGCCGAGCCGCTGAGGTGCCCGGTACACTCCCGGTTCCTCAGAAAAATCCTGAATGAACGAGCGTATTTCTCTCGCCTTTATATCCGTATCCGGAGGCGGAGTATGCAAATACTGTTCGCCAACTCTCATTGGCCTTTTTTCATAGATCAGAGGTATCTTTCGGCGCTCGAGAGACCCCTAGTGTCGCTTCTTCGACACGACGTCTCGTTCCCTCCATCAGGGAACGGAGGTTACATACGTAACCTAGACGTTATGAGCTACCAATAAAAAGTGGCTTTCTACATTGAAGCTATTGGGGAGGGGCAATGTTGAAGTCATTTAAAGGAATATTCAAGGTTCAATACATGTTGAGCTCAATCGAAAGCATTAGTGGCATTATGTTGATTATGCACAAAAATTGATTTCAACTCATTCCTCCTTTTCTTTAAAAAACCACAAATCTGTGTTACAGTGAGACACTTACAATGGAAGTCAATGGGAACCAATTTTTTCATGTTAAATTACTCACTGTTTCAAAAGTATAACCATAAGACATAAACAGTATGCAGGTATTTGATAAATAAGTTTGTCTGAGATGACAAAAAATTTGAAATATTTAAAAATCTGGTTTCAAGTTTGTAGACATGTAATCTTTGAGTTCATGTTGTTTTTTACAAATTGTTTGAAAAACTTTTATAGCATTTTGTACAAAAAAAATATTTAATGACTTTTAAAAATGTCATGTGGTGCAACCATCAACCATTTTTTCAGCATTTCTCACAAACAGACATTGATCATCTCAATTAAGGTGACAGCATTTGAACAGATCAATTTACAGTAAACTAGAAAGCACCTTCATTTATGTAACTAAGACAAACACAGTGATAAACAGCAGCATTTTATATTGTTTTGTAAAAATATTGTGTAAAATCAATGAATTGGACTTCTCAAAACTGCATTCCTCACCAGTATTAATATATGTATTTTTTTTAGTCTCTTGACCAAAATGTCTTTCAAAGTTAGATTTAGATCATATTTATAAATTTTTTCTAAAATGCCATGTAATTTTAGTTAACGGAAATAAAATTTTAGTTGATGATAAAATGTGTCAAACTGTAACAGACCAAACTTTAATCAAAATTCTAAAGATTTATTGCTTTAAACATGTATGTATAATTAACTGTCCTTGTTCAGACAACCTGAGCTCTTGAAATAATAACATAGAATGATTATACTCTTAGAAGTATTAGAACTTACTGTACTCTGAATTTTTCATGCTTTAGAGACTGTCAATAATTTTAGGGTATTGCAGTGCGTGTTGCATGTTTTAATGGAAGCAGGAGATTTTCAATGCAACTTGTGATTCTGACTTGTTCAAGTTCACTTGTTCATTCACTTTGTTGTCTGTATTTTTGTAATATTGCATATGTTGTGAATATCTTAATGTCATGTATAAATAGGATGTGTTTGAGTGAGATAATGAACACATTTTTTAAAGTGGTTCATTTTGGATTAATGGATTTGATGAGTCAATTCTTTCTAGATTATTCTTAAAAACAGATGTTTCTCTTAATTTTTCTTCACTGTTAATATCTTGCTGTATTTTATTCTTGTTATAATTTTGTTGACTGTATTTGAATTAAAACGTTTAATTGTCATAATGGTGCATTTTTCTCTTCACCTGTAATTGTTGAAGGTGTTTTTTTTATTTTGTCAAAGATAACAAAGACAAGATGAAAAGATTATTGAAAAAAGTAATTTTGTTGATGCAGTAACACTCTGCTGTAAGCTGCTCATGCAGTGATATTTTACTAAATAAAGTGATGTTTCATTGTCTTACGATACACCGCTGCTGGTTGGAAAAAGTAGTTTGTGACAGGAAAATCTACATTACTTTAACTTAAAGGTGCAATATGTAATGATTTTTCTTTTTTTTTGCCAATGTGTGAACAGCTTGTAACGCAACTTAAAAATGAGCCCTCCCCGGACTTCCTAGGTTGCCCATTAAAGCCAGTAGACTGATTTTAATGTGAAGGGAGCGGGTCGCTTTTGCCAGGAAAATCCAAAGGATGTGATGTTTATGCACGCCTTGCCTCAGTAATAGCTTCTCTTACGCTATTCAACAGCGAAAATAAACTGCAACACTAGGTAATGTTATCTTAGTGATGAATCCAGCAAACATCCAGCTCCCAGCACAACACAGACTCCTACACAAACTCAGAGTAAGCCAAAAAAAAAAAACAACAACATTTATCTACTGAATCCCGTCTGGATAAGTGGAAACGGGATTGTGTTCGAGCAAAAACTAGAGTGAACATCGGCAGGGCATTTGATTCCTGGAGGGAACTTCGTTCGATTTTGGGGATCAAAACCGACCCTGAATTGGCGTTCTACTTATTGGACAGGTAACCTTACATAACTGCAAAACATGTGAGATATAAGGATATAGTGATATAAGGATTGATCTGTGTCATTTTAGCTAACTTGATCTTGCCTGCTAACGCTGCCAAACTGCAAGCTACCTTGCCTCATAACTTTCAAATAATTTGAACGATCTTCTCTTTATACTATAAGTCAGGTTAATGTCAGTGTTAATCTGTAATAATTCAGCAAGAAAAACTACAATAACACATTAAATTAATGCTAGACAGTGTTCAAGATAATGCAAAATTCTCCATTCATTAGTGTAACGTAACTTGGTTATACAGCAAATATATACAATCTATTATTATAAAACAATAGTGCATCGATATATGAAAATGACAGTTGTGATGTTGGAATCACATCAATACTGAAATGTGTCAACATATTTATAATGTACAGTCTATTTTAAAAACGGCTACTGTCATCATCCATCATATTTAGCTAACAGCTATTGATAAAGCTATCTAGCTAAAGCCGGCTATCGTTTAAATGGAGTCAGTGTATCATGCAAAGAAAAGGGATTACTTCAAACTACAGTCTCGCATAGTCAGGCCTATATCCACACTTTGTTTTAGCCCTGTTCCAGCACTGGTCTCAAAGGTTGTAGTAAAACAATCTTAACTGTGTAATTTTAATGATGCTATCTCATCTGTCAGCATGATGCCGGTGGATCATGTTCAGCCTCTTTGCATGATACATCATTGTTTTGGTCGATGCTCACTCGCATCTCTATGGAGTGTGTACACGAGCATGAGCATGAGGAACAGGTAGCTGCTGTAGTTCGCTTAACAGCCACAGGTGTCATTAATAGCAAGGGTTTCTGAATCTTACATACTGCACCTTTAAATACATAGAAGAGACTTCACTTTCCCTCATGCCATCCCAGATGTGTATGACTGTCTATCTTCAGCAGAACACAAAAATTAATAATAAATAAATAATAAATTAATAAAGTAAAACAATGATGAACAATTCAAGAAACAGCTCATTTGAAAGGTACACAAATATCAATCCAATGTTTTGGCCAGCAAATATTGTAAATAGTAATTGTAAAAATTGTATAACATTTGAAACAAGTGACAAACTGCTCCAATAAAAATATGACAACATAGTTAAATCTACTTTCATTATATAGTCGACTCTTCCCTGAATATGAACAGTGTTCGTTTATTTACCCAGAAGCAGTAGAACATACAGTATATGATGATACTGGAATTTTAGTTTTTTGAAGACAGAATTCACACTTGATGGTCATATTGCGGGTGATTTACTAAGGGTAACTGTACCAAATAAACCACTAACAACTCTCACTACTCAACCTTATTTTATGTTTATATTTGACAAAGTTTAGGATAGGGCATTTATTCTAAACATAATTTTTAATAGGTCAAAATGTTTTTAAACATTTGAATGATATCATCATACATAAAACCTCTGAGATTTAGTAATAAATTGTAACTGACAGAAGTTGATCAGAATACCTGTGTGAACACTTATGATTTTGTATTCTAAATATAATTTTAAATGAAACATAATTTTATATTGCATTAATCTGTGTTAATAATACAGCAGCATTGGGGGTACCATGTGTTCTCCATTGTCAAAGTCTCTTGATGTGTGAATCTGATTCATACCTGCCTTTCAATTGCATCAAATTTCTCTTAGAGTTACCATTTCTTAATTCCCAGCCGCTGTGCCACAAACTAGTGTGCCGTGGAAAATTATTAAATTCCACAAAATAAATGCATGGAAAAAAAAATAATGATTTCAGGGATCCAAACTCCTCACCTTTTGGAGAATTCTCAGTTTTGAAAGCATTATCGGTGACTTTTGTGATTGTGAAGAGCAATGATTAATATGCAGAAGTGAGTGATATTTATACGTGTTAAGGGTCATCACATGACTCACGTCAGCGCTGCAGAATACAATCGTATTGGAATACATTCAAATACATCTTGTACTCAAGATGGCACCGAGTATGATTGCTGCGTTGCGAGCTCCGACACAACACTGCAGTTTATTGATTGTTTTATTTACAGTTTTTTGTCTTGGATTTTGTCTGCATTATTGTATATGACAGACAAACGCTTTTGGATATCAGTTCTGCAATTAAACACCGAAACCCGGACTTCAAATTCCTCAATGATCAATGACAACCCGCTGTTTACAAACCCGCCTGCGGAGCCCTTTGTCTGGGCAGTCTGGCAGTGGAAACGCAGAAGGAGAAGGGGAAAAAGAGCCGGCGTTCTTGTCAGACTAAGACGTTGCACAAATCGACCCCCACTACCCAGTATTCTACTGGCAAATGTTCAGTCTCTGGACAACAAGCTCTGAGAGCACGGAGCTCTTTCCAACGAGAGACAATGGACTGCTGCATATTTCTGCATTACAGAAACCTGGATGTCTGCGGAGATTCAAGACTCAGCCATCGAACCCGCGGGGTGCTCCATGCACCGATTGGACAGAGCGAAAGACCTCTCAGGTAAAAACAGAGACAATCCCCCCAGAGCAACCTGGAGTTAAGTGTTAAGAGTTAAGTGTCTTACTCAAGGACACAATGGTGGTGGCCGTGGGGTTCAAACCAGCGACCTTCTGATTAGCAGCCCTGTGCTCTAGCCACTACGCCACCACCACCACTCCATCACTCCACCACCATCACGTGACTCGTGTCAGCACTACAGAATACATTGAAGTCTATGAAGTGAGTGATATTTATATGAGTAAAGGGTCATCACATGACTCGTGTCAGCACTGCAGAATACATTGAGGTCTATGAAGCGAGTGATATTTATACGAGTAAAGGGTCATCACATGACTCGTGTCAGTGCTGCAGAATGCATTGAAGTCTGTGAAGTGAGTGATATTTATATGAGTAAAGGGTCATCACATGACTCGTGTCAGCGCTGCAGAATGCATTGAAGTCTGTGAAGTGAGTGATGTTTATACGTGTAAAGGGTCATCACATGACTCTTGTCAGCGCTGCAGAATGCATTGAAGTCTGTGAAGTGAGTGATATTTATATGAGTAAAGGGTCATCACATGACTCGTGTCAGCACTGCAGAATACATTGAGGTCTATGAAGCGAGTGATATTTATACGAGTAAAGGGTCATCACATGACTCGTGTCAGCGCTGCAGAATGCATTGAAGTCTGTGAAGTGAGTGATGTTTATACGTGTAAAGGGTCATCACATGACTCTTGTCAGCGCTGCAGAATGCATTGAAGTCTGTGAAGTGAGTGATATTTATATGAGTAAAGGGTCATCACATGACTCGTGTCAGCACTGCAGAATACATTGAGGTCTATGAAGCGAGTGATATTTATATGAGTAAAGGGTCATCACATGACTCGTGTCAGCACTGCAGAATACATTGAAGTCTATGAAGTGAGTGATATTTATATGAGTAAAGGGTCATCACATGACTCGTGTCAGTGATGCAGAATACATTGAAGTCTATGAAGTGAGTGATATTTATACGTGTAAAGGGTCATCACATGACTCGTGTCAGTGCTGCAGAACACATTGAAGTCTATGAAGTGAGTGATATTTATACGTGTAAATGGTCATCACATCACTCGTATCAGCGCTGCAGAATACATTGAAGTCTATGAAGCGAGTGATATTTAAATGGGTATAGGGTCATCGCATGACTCGTGTCAGCGCTGCAGAATATATTGAAGTTCATGAAGTGAAGTCACACCAAAGTGTTTTTCATACACACATGTTTCTGCTTCTGTCCAAATTTGTGAAGTGACATGAATGTCTCATAATTTTTTTTAAATTAAATATTACCTTATCGTTTACGAATATCAGAGACACTAGTTATTGAACTAATTTAAATTCATCAAGACAATGCTTCTAAACATGAACAAGTCCTTTTATTACTTTCTGCTATCAAAGCAACTGCAAGCTTTTATTCTCTATTACAAATACATGTTTTCAATGTTTGTGCACATCTCCTGCTTTTTTACGTGGCAAACTGGTAAAATCGCACTCTCCAACTTTTGTCATGTGGAGGGCGATGTTGCGCTTGAACGGAGCGTTGCCGCCTCGACTCAACTCATGTGAAATGCACATTACAATGATGAAAGAACATTATTGAAACTCAAAATGATTATTATTTGTCTATTATTGTGGTCTTTTCTGATAAAAGTCATGCTCAGCAGTTTAAATGGGCTGCTGTAGGAAAATGATCCCGTAGATCTGCTTTGTGTTTATAATTCTTATCCTGAAGTCAGTAGTTTTGTAGCCATGTGATTTTTAATTAAGGAGAAGGACATTATTGAAACGAACTATTATTAGACTATTGTTGTCCTCTTTTTGGATAAAGAATAATATTCAGACTGAAGGAAGACTATAAATCTGCTTCATTCTTTAATGCTTTAGCACCATAAAGTCTCTTGGTAGATTTCGGTCATGAATGACTCCAAATGATTCACTGATTCACTCATCGCACATCAAACGCTCATTTGTCGCTACCTAGTGACATTTCCAGAAGGGGTCACTGAACTAATCGGTTCATAAAATTGAACAAATTTGTGAAACAGAAGCAATCCTCACCAATACTGTTTATTTTTCAGCAATTCTGCACAGTTGTAAACTTGAATAAACTTGAATCATGTAAATAGCTGAAATTGGTGCTTTTAGCTTATAAGAATAAATGTTCGTGGACCAGTGATTGTCTTACCTTTTTCACCCCTCATGAGTTTGCATACCTGTAATTCGTTGTGGCTTTGCAAGAACAAATCTACAAATTAGAAAAGATGCAAATTTGTTGTTTTTTCATTACCCATTTAGTGCTCTTGCCACCTGTGACCTCTCACAGTGTAGCCTACCTATGATTTTATTTTATTATTTGATATGCATAGCAGAATTTCAAACATTACAAGTAAACATGCTACTAAGATGGACAGAAAACATGGACAAGTTCTTGAAAAGGAACAATGTTGATGATGGTTAGCCGATGTGGGATAGTGGTGTGCTGTAAAATCTTTTAGTCGTAAAAATTGTGCCATGTCAGAAAAAAAGTTGAAAAACACTGTCTTAAATGATTTTCAGGCATGATAAATCACTTTGTGGGAACAATTGAATCTACTACACCCTTTTATTTTGCAGAACTGAAACTATACATTTTATAATGTGGAAGGATTCTCTCAGTTGTCTACTTCAAAGATGTCAATCACCGCATGTAATCTCTCTGTTTGTCTCAGGCAGGAAATACTGCTCTTTATCTGGCGTGTCAGAACGGTCTAAAGTTATGCTGCTAGGCTGCGGCTCTCGCCCTGACAGTAACAACAACGCAAGTATCTCCTCTACTGAAGTGTCATTTATGTGCCAAAAGCTGCTACATTTTTTTTACATTTCAGCATAAAAACAGAATTGGCATATTGGGCATGTGGTGTGACTCTCATTTCTATTATTTTTCTCTGTTGCAGGTTGGCGACACGTGTCTGCATCTGTCCGCCCGCTATAATCATGTGACTGTGACCCAAACACTGCTGGGTACCATCTGCTCCATGACTGAAAGAAATCATGTGAGTTCATCCTTGTAACACATAGATGGATTTCTGCTGTTCTGAAGTCATTTATAATACACTCCCCCCAAACAGTCCTTTGGTTTATTTGATGGAGTCTCTAGCTCACTTCTAAAGCCTAGTGAGCTAGACATCATATACACGCTTCAAATGTACAGCTCATTCCAAAAGGTAGGCAGCCACATTATTCTGGTTTAGAAGAAACCTCAAATTGGACAGATTTTCTGTATTGATGGGAATACGGACTCATTTTGATATTTTTTTTTTTTTTTACAGGTTGTTTAAACAAATCTGTAATTCATCACGTGATTACATCATCACATGGTCCCTGACATCTCGGCGGGGCATATTAATGCTATTAAACATTTCCAAAAGGACATATTTGGGCACACACATTGCAGTTTATTACGTTTTTTATTATTATTAAAAAAACAAAATATCATACAAAAAATCTTGATATATAAATTGTAGTTGGGTGTTTCTTTAACTTCAAGCAATTACATGTCCCAGGCGTTGATTGTTATTAAAGCTAAACATTTTAACTTTTTTTTCTTTTTGTTATATGAAGTAGGATTGGGCATTACCCAGTAATTTTTAAGTTTACCCAGTAACAAGTACCTTTAAGACACATACATGAAATACTGTGTGTAGAGAGAGAGAGAGAGAGAGAGAGAGAGAGAGAGAGATTTCTTTTTTTGTTTGTTTCAAACTTGGCTAACTTCAACAAAGCAATAAACTAGAACACCTGGCTTTGCCTGAGGGCACATGCCATCATCTCTCGAACAACACCTTAGCAAGACAAAAAAAAACATTTCAGAAATGTTAAAAATGTCATTTCCAACACACAATGCTATTAAACACAATACAGAATTTGAGATGTGCTGGAAATGACACTGTGATGGGAATCTCAATGACTTTCACAAGAAATGACATAAATCTCCTGCGATGAATGTACTGTACAAGTTTAATAAATTATTGATTGTTAAAAATGTTTTAATGGGATTTTACTGTATAGATATTTCTAAAAGTGCCAGAAGTTTATAGAACGTTTTTTATTATTTATTCAATTATTTATTAATTATTTCTGCTATTCAGCTGTTGAAGTAAGACTACACATTTAGCATACATGCTAGTATGCTAGTGTGCCCGAAGTTGAAGTAACAACCCTTTATAGAACGTTTTAATTTATTTATTTTTGTTACATTTCTGCTATTCAGCTGTTAAAGTAGCTTTATTTTATGCATCAGTCAAACATAGAATAATGCTGCGTTCACATCATGTCGCAATTACTGTAATAACAAGATGGCAACTTGGACTTTCTATTGGGAGCCATTCACGTCCTGCAAACTCAGAAGTTATTTGTTTCTATGACAACACTCATAATGCCGAAATGGCTTTGTTGTCGACAACAGCAAAATATATAACAAAATATTTATCCATTCATTCACCTTGATATGTTGTTGCAAAATGTTAAAGAAAACACCCCAGATAACGTTGGCATAATAGGATGGCATATTAAACAGAAATATGTTCACTACCTTTAACTGTTGAGGCCGCTGCCATATTGGTTCTTTTCACATGACATCACGACTGTCAGTCGGAGCTTTCCGAGTTTAGAACTTCTGCTAGTTAATTACTTCAACTAGTAATTCTGACGTGACATGAATGCACCATAAGTAACACACTTCAGCTTTAATAGAGTATCTTGCTGTTAGCTTAGCAACATGCTAACATCAAACTCTGTGCAATCAATTCTGAGTCAAGTCTTCGCATGAGTAGTGCTGTTTGTGAAATGCGCAGAGTTGTTGCCTATGCAGAGCAGTAATTTACTGTATGAGGTTCCATTTCAGTAAGGATGCTGCCTATGTAGACCGTAGATGGCAAAGCAGCTCACTAGTGAGTGAAATCTCTTGTGATGTTCAGGTAGGGGACACGGCTTTACATATCGCAGTTGCTCTGAATCACAGGAAGACTGTGCGCATGTTATTGGAGGCTGGAGCTGACAGCAGCAACAAAAACAATGTAAGAAAGATTTGTTAGTAGTTCATTTCATTGAATACTTGAACTCAGATGCTTCTAGATACTCAAGCATGACTTCACATGCTGATGTGTTGCATCTCAATTTAAAATGCAATGCAAGTATTTCTCAGCATTGCCACAAGTGTTCACGGTCACTATAGCGGGCTTTACTACTTCTGTGGTCCGTTTTCTCTTTCAGGTCAACTACTGTCATGGCGGAGCAATCCTTTCAGTACTGCACTGATACATAAATGAACAAGCTGCAACTAACTGACATTTTAATAATCGACTAATCTAGCAACGATTAGAACGATGGATCGATTATTCCGGTGATTATTGCAGTGGTTAATTAACAGCTCCTATCCAACGATTCAGCTTGTGCTTAAGTTAAGAGGATGTATTAAACATGCTTACCGATAATAAAGATATGAAAATGAAACCCTCTTTTGAAAATACATTTCAGTGAAAAATGCATGATGCTTTTTATGAAGTTTTTTATTTATATAAGTTTATATTTATTAAAACAAAATAAAACGAATCATATTCATGATGATTATTCTTTTCTTTTGTTCCTTTAAAAATAGCTAAAAATGTCTTTAAGAAGATACATTTACCTGAGAAGCAATACCGAATAAGATATTTAGACTTGTTTTTAGTGAAATATAAGTGTATTTTCACTTGTTTAACAGTTATAATGCATTAACACAAAATACACATATATTTAATATATAGCTCATCAAGGTGAATTTGAGATATTTTAATTGGTATAAAGGTAAAAAAAATAAATTAAAAAACACAAATGTATCCCTTGTGTTAAAAATTGACCAGTTCACTAAGATTAATCTCTCATATTGTATATATTATAACAAGATATTACATTAAATATTTTGATCGACTTTTTTGAACATATATAAAATATATTTTAATTATTAACCTCTTGTTCGATCTGAACAAAGGTGTCTTTTTAAATCTTAGAATCTGGACTTTACAATGAATATAGATGATCATACCAATTCCTAAATAATGCTTCTTCATTTGCTGATTAATACAAATGGTTTCGTTCTCATTGTTTGAAAATAATTGTTGTGATAACAAATTTGCAGAGTTGGTAAAACCATAAAAATATGAGATATCCATGAGATATAGCGTTGGATATATCACATGTCACATCAAGTTCGCCGATGACACGACCGTGGTGGGTCTCATCAGCAAGAACGACGAGTCAGCGTACAGAGAGGAGGTGCAGCGGCTAACGGACTGGTGTAGAGCCAACAACCTGTTTCTGAATGTGGACAAAACAAAAGAGATGGTTGTTGACTTTAGGAGAGTCAGAGTGACCACTCTCCGCTGTACATCGCCAGCTCCTCTGTGGAGATCGTCAAGAGCACCAAATTCCTTGGTCTTCACCTGGCGGAGAACCTCACCTGGTCCCTCAACACCAGCTCTATTAACAAGAAAGCCCAGGAGCGTCTCTACTTTCTTCGAAGGCTGAGGAAAGCACATCTCCCACCCCCCCATCCTCACTACATTCTATAGAGGAACTATTGAGAGCATCCTGAGCAGCTACATCACTGCCTGGTTTGGGACTTGCACTGTTTCAGACCAAAAGCCCTGCAGAGGATAGTGAGGACAGCTGAGAAGATCATTGGGGTCTCTCTTCCTTCCGTCAAAGACATTTACAAAAAACACTGTATCCGCAAATCAACCAGCATTGTGGATGACCGCACACACCCCTCACACAAACTCTTCACCCTCCTGCCGTCTGGCAAGAGGTACCGAAGCATTCGGGCCCTCATGGACAGACTGTGCAACAGCTTCTTCCCCCAAGCCATCAGACTCCTCAATACTCAGAGACTGGACTGACACACACACACACACACACACACACACACACACACACACACACACACACACACACACACACACACACACACACACACACACACACACACACATGTCCTGAGTTGCACTTTAATTTTTTTCACTTTATTACTGTCTGCTACCTCAATAACTGCTATGTCCATAGAACACTATCTCATAGTATGTTATGTTTACATTTCACATTTTTAGAAACTGTCATCTTTTTGCACTACTGTGTACTGGTCGGCGCTGCACTGTCTCTCACTGTGCCTATTGTCCTGCTCATTGTTAGTAATTTATTGTACTGTCCCATCATTTTTGCTCATGTTTGCACGTGCACTTTATATAGGTATGTTATTTAGTCTGTGTAGTCTCATGTGGTTCTGGGTTTGTCCTGTGTTATTTTATGTAGCACATGGTCCTGGAGGAACATTGTCTCGTTTCACTGTGTACTGTACTAACTGTATATGGTTGAAACGACATCCAGATATGTGTTCATCTAAAGGATTGTGATGCTTCTGAACACTTCATACTGTATGTCTGTATTTTGTAGTCTAATCCATTCATTTCCAATAGTCATCATTTTTGAGTGTGTAACAAAGTGAAATCAATCAATCAAACAAAATAAAATGTAAAGAAAATTATATATATATATATATATATATATATAAAAAAAAAAGTTCAGATACCATGTGAACAAAGTCCAGGAATTTGATTCCAATTGGATTAAGTAAAATAAATAAATGTTAAAAATAATTGTATGTAAAAATAACAGGAACACAACATAAGGGTAAAACATAAAAAACTACTTTTTTTTAATTACAAACTTTATCTTTAAAAATCAATGCATCACTTTACACGACTCATAGATGTGCTCTTTATTTCATGACAACATCGATTCTGTACTTGCATAATTACAAATACCCCTATACTTTGCTATCTACAGAATATTTGGGCTGTTTGAAGTGCTCTGGACTGCGAGCTGCTTCTTCCTCTCTGGCTGTATCAGGTGCTCGGGCTGCGTGTCATCATTAGTTTAAAATGACCTCTGTTACATTGCATAAAATCAACTGTTCGATTAAGAAAATAGTTGTTTGCAATTTTTTGTTGTTGATAATGTCAAATAATCGTTTCAGTCCTAAACTCAACACAGGATAGAAAACTGTTTGTCCAGCCATTTCATGGTGTCTTTAGCATTGCACATCTAAATATATTGCCACCTTGACTACCGAGGTTTGTTAACGCCACAGAAACGCAAGGCCGCTAGCTAAGTAAAACAGAACCACATGCTTGCAATGTCTTTGCGTACTTGTGTATGGTGTGTTTCTTGTCTAAATCATTGCTGTGTTATAATAAAATAAATATGACAAACTTTAAACCGTGCCTTGAGAAACATAGGTGTGTGTGTGTGTGTGTGTGTGTGTGTGTGTGTGTGTGTGTGTGTGTGTGTGTGTGTGTGTGTGAAGGCGGGTGAGACGGCTCTGGATCAAGCACGAGAGAATGGTAATGCTGAAGTGGCGCTGCTGCTAACGAAAGCTTCACAGGTAAGACAACACACATACTGTACATCTCTGTAAATACTATCAAACAGTGACAGAAGCTAAACGTATCATACCGTTGTTGTCAGATTTTATTTAGGAATTTGACACATTATTAAAAAAACTTTTGTGACTTTGTACTTTGGCTGCATTTTACATTGCAAGGCCTAAATCCAGGTCCAATATTTTTCACTTAGTTCACATGAAATCTCAGCTTACCCTATTAACTTTCACAAAACTTGTTCCTCATCTTATTGTGAACGATTTATCAGTGCATGTTGTAATAACACTAACAAAGATTACTTATATACTGTAAAACAATACAGTTAGTTAATGATACATACAGTAATGTATTAACTAATGTAAACAAATGTAACATTATTATTAATATATATATATATATGAAAAGCTACAGAATGAAATGTTCTTTGTGGAACATCATATTTGTTTCTGATAAGAATAAGTTTTTATTTTATTTAAGAATAAGTTATTTTAAAAAAAAAAACAAAAAAAAAAACGTTTTTAAGAGTATATAGGATTGGCTCATATTATATGTCCTTGAACAGATAAAAAATAATGAAATTAGAATTAGAATTATTTCAGGCTGATTTAAGTGTTTTATTGATGATTAATAACCGAAACTCAGTTTAAACTGATTTAGACAAACAGCTGATTCACGGGTGTATTTACTCACAGAGCTTCACTCGTGGATGGACTGCGAGGAAGAGGAGGGACAGGATGAAGACTGAGCATTGAGCACAGTCTGTCCCACAAGATGAGATGACGCACAGAAAGGTAGAGGAGCAAACAGACCCCCCAGAAAACAAATATAACACTCCTCCCACACACACACACAAAACCATTACAATACAGAATGAGCAACTGAATAAGAAGAGGACACACGTGCTCAAACACACTGCTGTAAGAGATTCATGTATGGAATAATTGTCACCAGACTGTTGAATTTTTTTAATTAATACATACTTGAGACAGATTTCACTGCTCAGAAAATGCCAAAAGATTATTTCTGGGTCTGGTTACTATTAAAGGAACATTTCACCCAAAAATGAAAACCTGCTTCACTAATTTACATTTCGTTCCAACCTGATTGGGTTTTAACTGATATTTTTGAAGAATATTCAAGCAGCTCTTTTCCATACAGAGACAGTTCAAAGTATCAACTACTGTTGAACACCATACAACAATCATAAAGTAGTACAAAATCATTGAAGTAGTCCGTATGTCTCATGCAATATATTCCAAGTCTTCTGAAGTCATATGGCATCATTATGTGAGGTGGAGTTAAAGATTATCAATGAATAATGCAGTAAATTTCATTTCGTTCTTTGCACAAAGCTAATTTATGACTTCAGAAGTCTTGGAATAGAACACAAGTTTCATGATACTTTCATGGTCTTTTTGTCCTTTTTCAGAAGTGGTTATTATGAATAATTATGAACATAATTCTGAAATATGTATGGCAAGAGCTGCGTAACCAATTTTCAAAAATGTCTCTGTGTTCCACAGATGAAAGTCATACAGGTTTGTAACCACATGAGGGTGATTAAATAATTGTAGATATTTCAGTTTTGTGCGAACTGTACCTTTAACCATTGAATGCATACCTCGGGTCTTTAGTGACCCTAGACCCAGAGGTGGGAGCAAGTCACACTTGTTCAAGTCTTAACCATCAAGTCTCGAGTCGAGTCTGCATGCAGTGCAGACAAATCAATCAATCAAGTCGAGTCGAGTCAAGCCACAGTACTGAAATAAATATTTAATTAACAACTCAAAATCTTTATATCCAAAGGAGATTATTTTGGGAACTGGACAATCATCTGTCATTTTGGCGCGTTGTGAGCACAGCTTTAACTGCGCAGATGCAGACACATTTCATTACTGTTTATAATAAGTTATTGAAAATAATAATAATAAAAAACATTCAAGTCATTGTCGAGTCATGCAGTTCAAGTCGAGTCTCGAGTCACAGGTTCTCAAGTCAAAGTCAAGTTTCTTCATTTAGTCAAGCAAGTCAAAAGTCCTTAAATTTGCGACTGGAGTCAAGTCATGTAAGTCGAGTCCCCCACCTCTGCCTAGACCTCATTCCGTCTCCACTAACCCCTGCATGTTTTGGAGTTATGCCCCCTGTATTCCTCAACCCGCCTATTATAAAGAATTGTAACATAAAAAAAACACAAATTAAATAAAAAAAAAATTTCTAATTGCTTTTTCCTCCAGATGTGTATAGGGGCATTAGTGACCCAAGATATGTAATACATATATTGCACTTACATAAATAATATTTCATTGTTATTCCAACAACATGGAAGTAAACTATAGCAAGTACAACTTATGAACAGTATGATATGGCAATTGCCATTTAGGTGAACTATTGAAATGTTGTATGTTCATTTTGTAGGTCTATTTGTGCATATATGTTACTTATGTGTTGTGCGTAGCTCAAAATGTGTTTGACAGCCAGTTCCATCTCATAAAATTTTAGTTCTATCTTTTGTTGTCTCATCTCTCTGATGTGATTTTAATAAGTCATCAAAATATATTCTATTCTTTTCTCATTTTCTTTAACATGCTTTGAAAATGCTACACTATTTGGGCAATTTGTAGATCCATTTGTGATAAACATTTAAGGGTTAGTGGTGTTGTTTTACTCTTGTGTTTGTTTAGGACAGTGCATCTCCAGCACATGACACACATGGCAGCAACAAATCACTCCACCGGAATGAGACCACGTATGTCACCGAGAAACACGAAAATACAAACTACAAGAAAAAAGTCAAAGATGGGGTACGCTATGGGTTCATTATCTATTAACCAATACTAGTACACCTCTTAATTCACTTTACATTGACAATCATCATTATCTGAAGGTTAATCCTTTGTTAAAAAAGTTTCAAGTTCTATTTTTATGCTATTCATGGAAAGTGCCAAAAACGAAAAGGAAAAGATGTTTAAACTTGTCTTCTAGATTGCATGTTACCATATCGTTGATGCACTCTTAACAAATGCTGCTCCCAGTGACTGTATTAAATCAAGCTGGCTTGTCTTTGTTGTCGGTTTGTGCCGTTAAAGCGTTCTCAGTGTTCTAATGTCTTCCTGTGCAGCAGTCACTGTCAGACGCCATCGCGAGAAGGCAGAATAAACACACTGATCGTGAGCAGAAGAGTAAAATAGCTCTCTATATCAGTTCCATTGACTGCTCTTCATAACTACAAGGTAGCTCTACACTCTATACAGAGACAAAGATGGCAAGATAATGCAGGTGAAGGAATCTTCAGGTTTCACAATCACATTACACTGATTCATTATTCAATTAGCACTGTAAGTGGGAAATCTCTGTTGACATTCCCTTTTAGTAATTAGGTGAATGACCCAGACAATACCGAATCGACTGTCAACAATTACCTATTGTATTTTTAATACTTTGTCTCATGCAGTAAATTATTTGTGCAACTGTATTTTTTTTACTGTATTCTTGTATATGTATTATTTCCACTAAAGGCCCCATTGAATGGCTGCAGGTGTGAGCCTCTTATTAATAAACTGGAGAATCAGCTCATGGCCACTAAAGAGGAAATGCAATCAGAGATTCACACAGTACAAGAACTCATGAACAGCAAGATAGGTCAGCTGGACAGCAAGTAAAAACATCAGGTGCAAACACTTCAGAAGACCTCTTGATATACCAATACACACACCTGAGCCCATATTACATGACATGTGTCATTGACAGACTCAGATTATTAATGACTAGGGTTGTAAAAAATTGTTCTGGCGCCACTCCCATTGAAAATGAATAGAGGATGTTACCGCCTTTAGATGCTGCAAATAGATCTTTTTAATTCTATGACTGCTTGATTTAAAAATGGGCCTTGCATCAAGTCATTATTCATATCAGATCTATAATGCATGTAACATTAGTATTATTTTTGTTTATAAATGTTAAATATAATATAATTACTCCACGTTCATCCACTCTCTTCCCGCAGTGATTTTCTTCCCGACCGCTCCCGTTCCCGCAACCCTGCATTTGTTTTCCACATAGATCAAAGGCCATAGAAAAAGTGTATACAAAGAACGTTTTATTTTTCTTTTATTGCTATTATCAGATTACGTGTGAAAATTACGGCAATTTGACTTGCCTGAAGTTGGTTTCTTCACTCTAAATTGATCATTTTTAGTCTGAGTTTCACATCTGTTGATGACACATTGTGTGCTTTGCACCGCCATTCTTCTAAAGCCCCATTGACTACTTTCCTGCTCTAAATATTGGATCATTTAATGCACAATTTTTTACATAAACCCCCACAATTATATGTCTTCAGTAATACTGTATAAAATAAAAAAAGAGACCCACATCAAATTTTTCAAGCTGCTCTGACCGCATGCTCCTGTCAACATCTCATGGAAGAGCCGTCTGATCGCGCTTTCAACACGGAAATGTATTCCTGCGCTCCAAGAAATCTGAACGGGTTCTGCAGGAATGCAGACCTCTAGTCTAAATTAAGAGCATTCAGTAAAAACTTTTTTTTCTGCATTTAAAAAAAAAAAAAATAATTATGAATAGTTCTAATCGAGTCGTGGCCAAATTTCAGATTTCACAAAGCATCGTAATATAGTTAGGTAAAGTATTGTCAAATTTGACTCAATGCATTCTGAAGACCTATACCAAATTTTGGCAAATTCTGCCAATGGGGGCAACACAACTAAAAAGCCACCATAACTCTGCAACAGTTTGCTAGAGAAAGTTGAACTTTGGCTTAATATATCTTAAAAATGTCATTGAGATAAATCAACCAAAATGGCTGCCTACAGTCGATCATATTGAAAATCATTTCAACTTCAACTGTGAATGAGCCAGTGATTATGAAATATGATGCAGTATATACATTCATGTGATTAAGTTGACATGTGTTTCTAACTTGGCAACTCTGCTCATTTTCTCCACTTTTCAAATCTGATTGGACCCCCACCATTTCCATCCGCATCTATATATGGGTGTTTTTTTTAAGGACGATGACTCAATCACTTCACAACACGTTCAACAATGTGATCGAAGACAAAAACAAAAGAGTTTGGGGTCACTTCGCTGTACATCGATCACGGGACAAAAGTGTGAATGCAAGAAGACAATAGAACAGTTTACAAATGAAAAATGTGAATATTTTGTTCAACTTTTGAGAATGAAGTGAGATTAGTCATTGCCACCAAAACATAAATTCATATATATTTAATCTTACATGGAATGTTTAGGGTTTAATACAATTAAAAATGTATTGATGGCATTTATGGCACAACGTTGATTACACCTCAAAAATTGACGACAAAAATTGCATAAGTTAAGGCGCATATAGTAAAAGTTAACGGGTCCAGTACACAAAACATGAAATACACAACATTTTTAAAGAATAGTCACAATACTTAAACATAATATGGGTTAACATGACTCTTGTGTGATTAAAATCTTTCTTTTCAAAATCCTTTTAACCTTGTCTGTTTGAAGTTATACAGTCTTCCAGCTTCACTGTCATGACGATGTAACGCTGGTAAACCCTCAAGGACAAAATCCGTTTTTCATCGTCTTATGTTTTTGTGCAAACCGTTGTGTCATCCTCTGTTTATTTAGATGCATGGAGAACATACGATACAATACATGTTTCTAAACAAACAGCTTCATTTTTGGAGTGCTAGAGTAGTGGTCCAACAAACATGCCAGGTACATTTTGAAGTGTAATCTCACCATGGTGTTTAGTGCAAAGGTCTACAGTCATATCTGTTCTATCAGGAAGACTCGCAGACTTGAACGTCGAATTATGTCCCTGACAATCACTGTTAATAATAACCATGATGTGTGTGTCAGTAGATCAGTATGATATTTGTACTTGCACTCTCTATAATTTAACGGAGGGTACATCCAATTCTGACGAGCAGCACATTTTCCATGCGTATATGCCTGACATTCAACATTAATGCAGTTAATGCACAAAACAACATATGTCCATATTTAATTCTTCTGATTCATTCCATACACTCCATTTACACTACCAATGTCTTATGAATGTGCTGTCTTTGTTTATATCGCTGATGCTTGAGGAAATGGACTATAATAGGATGCAGATGGTGGACCAACCGGAGAAGAACCTGAGAATTAGATTGCAGTTGACCAAACCCATTTACACTTTGCATACACTTTCACCAACCCACTAAGATTTAATGCACATTTGCACAAAAATAGTGTGGTGGTGGCGTAGTGGCTAGAGCACAGGGCTGCTAATCAGAAAGTTGCTGTTGCTGGGTTCGAACCCCACGGCCAACACCATTGTGCCCTTGAGCAAGACACTTAACTCCATATTGCTCTGGGGAGATTGTCAATGTAATAAGGGCTCTGTCAGTCGCTTTGGATAAAAGCATCTGCCAAATGCAGAAATGTAATGTAAATGTAAATAACAAAACTCCCACTGACTGTGTGAAAGATGAATTGCATAGCACTGCGTTTAATACATTGCAGTCTTAAAATATTGCCAATGAGTGCTATAACCGTAACTGTTAACATCTCAAAGAATGTGTTATTTAGACAAAGAATGTCCCTTTAATAGAAGTCTGTGTGGATGTGACGTTGATGGAAATGTGATGGTGACTGAAATTAAATCCTTTGTCTTGATAAGTATAATTTCATATCTAACCTTTTATGAATCCACAATTAATTCATATTTTGACATTTCAAATCAAAATCAAATCAAATCACTTTATTGTCACACTACTGTGTACACGAGTGCAACAGCAGGTGAAATTCTTGTGTGCAGTTCCGAGCAACATTGCAGTAATGACAGTGACGAGACATAAACCACTTTACAATAACAACATACAGGTATTTACACAACACAATTTACATAACAAATGTACACATACTTACACAACAATTTACATATCAAATGTACACAATACACACAATGTAGGATACACATACACTAGATACGGGTATAAATATATATAAACACTAATTGAATTGCGAGAATATATTGACAGAGTGATGATTTATAAAGTGCAGTGATTGTTGATCGTGAGAGATCATGTGTTCAAAAGTCTTATTGCTTGTGGGAAGAAGCTGTCATGTAGTCGGGTGGTGCGGGTCCTGATGCTGCGATACCGCCTGCCTGATGGAAGCAGTGAGAGCAGCCCATGACTCGGGTGGCTGGAGTCTCTGATGATCCTCCGAGCTTTATTCACACACCGCCTGTTATATATGTCCTGGAGGGAGGGAAGCTCACCTCCGATGATGTGTCTGGCAGTTCGCACCACCCTTTGCAGGTCTTTGCGGTTGTGGGCGGTGCTATTGCCGTACCAGGCGGTGATGCAGCCAGTCAGGATGCTCTCTACAGTGCTGGTGTAGAACCGTGTGAGGATGTGTTGGTTCATTCCAAACTTCCTCAGCCGTCTCAGGAAGAAGAGGCGCTGGTGAGCCTTCTTCACAACGGCCTCAGTGTGGACGGACCATGTGAGTTCCTCAGTAATGTGGACACCGAGGAACTTGAAGCTGTTGACTCTCTCCACCGGTGCTCCATTAATGGTGATGGGGCTGTGTTCTCTGTCTTTCTTCCTGAAGTCCACCACAAGCTCCTTGGTTTTACTGACGTTGAGGGAGAGGTTGTGCTCCTGACACCAGCGTGTCAGAGTGTGCACCTCCTCTCTGTAGGCCGTTTCATCATTGTCAGTGATCAGACCTACCACCGTCGTATCGTCAGCAAACTTAATGATGGCACTGGAGCTATGTGTCGCCACACAGTCATGTGTGTACAGGGAATACAGGAGTGGGCTGAGAACACAGCCCTGCGGGGCTCCAGTGTTGAGGGTCAGTGATGAGGAGATGTTGCTGCCCATTCTAACCACCTGACTTCTGCCTGACAGGAAATCCAGGATCCAGCTGCACAGCGAGCTGTTTAAGCCCAGAGCCCGGAGTTTCACATCAAGCTTGGAGGGCACTATGGTGTTGAATGCTGAGCTGTAGTCTACAAACAGCATTCTCACATATGTGTTCCTTTTTTCCAGGTGGGATAGAGCTGTGTGTATTGTAGATGCAATGGCATCATCAGTGGAGTGGTTGTTGCGGTAGGCAAACTGCAATGGGTCCAAAGAGGTGGGCAGAACAGAGCAGATGTGATCTCTGATCAACCTCTCAAAGCATTTGCTGATGATGGGGGTGAGGGCAACAGGACGCCAGTCATTTAAGCAAGTGATTTTTGATTGCTTCGGTACAGGCACAATGGTTGATGTTTTGAAGCATGTGGGGACTACAGACAGGGAGAGGGACAGGTTGAAAATGTCCGTAAAAACACCAGCCAGTTGGTTCGCGCATGCTCTGATGACGCGGCCCGGAATGCCGTCTGGACCCGCGGCTTTACGAATGTTCACCCGTCGGAAGGATCGGGTTACATCCGCAACAGAGACGGAGAGTGAACCATCATCTGTAGTATCGGCCGCGAGTGCTCTCTCCGCGAGGGCGGTGTTGTTGTTGTCCTCGAAACGAGCATAAAGTGTATTAAGCTCGTCCGGGAGAGAGGCAACGGTGTTCATGGCGGAGTTTTTATTCCGTTTATAGTCCGTGATGGTGTTAATTCCCTGCCACATACTTCTGGAGTCAGTGGTGTTAAACTGTTCTTCAATTTTGTGCCTGTACTGGCGTTTGGCTGCACGGATGGAGTTACGGAGGGCATAACTGGCTTGTTTACGCTCCTCCGGGTTCCCGGAATTAAAAGCGGAGGTCCGCGCAGTAAGTGCCGCGCGAACATCGCCGTTAACCCATGGTTTCTGGTTGGGGTAGATCCGTATATTTTTTGTCGGAACAACGTCCTCTACGCACTTCCTGATGAAACACGTTACGCTATCAGCGTAAACCTCGATGTCGTTCCGAATACAGCAGACCGGAACATCTCCCAGTCCGCGTGATCAAAACAGTCCTGTAGCGCAGAGTCTGATTGGTCCGACCAGCACTGGATCATTCTGAGGGCGGGTGATTCCCGTTTCAGTTTCTGCCTGTAAGCGGGCAGAAGCAGAACGGAAGAGTGGTCCGATTTGCCAAATGGTGGGCGGGGGAGGGATTTGTAGCCATCCCGGAAAGGAGAATAGCAATGATCCAAAACCCGGTCCCCTCGTGTGTTAAAGCTGATGTGTTGGTGGTATTTTGGTGCTATTTTTTTGAAGTTGGCTTTGTTGAAGTCCCTGGCAACAATGAACGCGGCCTCAGGGTGCGCGGTTTCCTGCTGACTTATACTCCCATACAGTTCCCTGAGTGCCCGGTCTGTGTCGGCTTGTGGGGGGATGTACACAGCAGTGATAATGACCGCTGTGAATTCCCTCGGTAGCCAGAATGGTCGACACAGAAGCATGATATATTCCAGATCAGGAGAGCAGAAAGACCTGATAAAATGTACATTCCTCTGATCACACCATGATTTGTTGATCATAAAACATACACCTCCACCTCTGCTTTTACCTGAGAGGTCTTTCGCTCTGTCTGCTCGGTGCACGGAGAAACCCGTGGGTTCGATGGCCGAGTCTGGAATCTCCGCGGACATCCAGGTTTCCGTAAGACAGATAACGCAGCATTCTCTCGTCTCTCGTTGGAAGGAGATCCGCGCTCTCAGCTCGCAGAGCTTGTTGTCCAGAGACTGAACATTTGCCAGTAGTATACTGGGTAGCGGGGGGCGATTTGCGTGACGTCTTAATCTGATGAGAATGCCGGCTCTTTTTCCTCTTTTCCGTCTGCGTTTCCGCGGCCGGGCAGCCCAAACAAAGGGCTCCGCTGGCGTGTTTGTAAACCGCGGGTCGGCATTGAGGAATGTGAAGTCCGGTTTTCGGTGTGTGATTGCCGAACCAATGTCCAAAAGCGTTTGTCTGTCGTACACAATAAGGCAGACAACATCCAAGACAAAAAAACACAAAACTGTAAACAAAACAAACAATAAACTGCAGTGTTTTGATGAAAAAGCATCTGCTCACAAGTGATATTTCCCTTAATTTTACTTATTTACAATTACATACTGAGATGAAACATATAAACATAGAAACCATTTTCACATAAATATAGAGGGCAACAGTTGGATTCCGGAAGTAAAAATCTGATAAATTTTTTCCATAGATGAATTGATTTTTAACAATAACTTATAAACCTTTAAAGACAGACCTATTGTGATCTCAGTGGATGTTAATCTGTGGTATATGCTTCTGTTGAAGCCATCTTCAATGTTTAAAAATCGCATTTAACAGCGGGATTCCTGGTGAATAACTACAGTACCTGTGGTGCAGCAGTGAAAGTTCCACCAGTCAGAGAACTGTGGCCAAGAAACCAGTGAAATAAGACCTGAAGTGACCGCCCATTTCAATGACACACCGAACTGATATATTTGTGTATATCAGAATATTTCACAATAAACGTAAACGATATTGTTTCTATACTTATAATCAACAACCTAAAATTAACAGTTTGATATATTTGCATAGTTTTATATTCGATCATGTCATTCGCAATGCTTCATGGGATTGTAGTTTGTGCCCTCGTGAAAGACCTTTGAATTTAATCAGATTTTCAAATACTTTTTTGCTTAAAACATAAAGACAGTAATGTTGTGATTTACCTCGGAGCTGGTTGGTTTGGTTCATGCTTCTTTTTTTTTTTTAAGTCTATGGAAGAAATGAATGGGAAGAATACTTGTGGAACCCAGATGCTGAATACGTGGACAGGGCACTGTTGCATTCTATTGAAATGTTTATTTCACGCTTTGTTAGAAGTTTAAAACATGTAATCATTTGGATTTTTATAGTTTAATGCTGAAAGTCTGGGACAAGCCTAAAATCGTAACATCTATACATTAAAATACATTTGAAAAGTATCAAAAATATATGATGACAGCCTTGTAAAATGTTTCAAATTCTGTTTTGAGACATTCATCATTTTGATGAAAATGAATCCCTTGGACATGAAATGGCCTGAAGTGGAAGAAACACCTATTTTTCTGATTGAACCTGTATTCAATGTTTTATTAATATACACCCTCATGGGTATTTCCATCTGAATTGATTGAATGGATTATTGGTAATATCTGCATTTTGGTATCCTGATGGTGTGTATGCCATTATATTTTCAGATCCAAGCTCTAGATAAAATCACTTTAGAGCGAGTGTCAGCAGAAAGAATTCAGTGTTTACATCAAATTGACAAGAGAGTTACACAAGAATGCCTAGAGGGAGAGAAGAGACAGGTGAGATTCCCCAAATACTTTTCATGAATGTCATCACGTTTGCATAAGCCTTGCTTTTTTTATTTACTTGCTTTATAAACATGGAACATTGTAACAAAACTGCTCAACCTGGCTTTACTGTTCGCTCTGAATACATTTCAAGTGTTGTAAAAACGTTACGCATTAACGTGTGATCACAATATGTGTTTATCGTTATATGCAGCAGCTTCATATAGTACGTGGAGTGCTCTGAACATGATATGGTCAGTACTGTGTTCCAGTCGTGCTAGATTACATAATATAGTAACAGCTATGACATGAAACACCTGTTCACCAGCTACTGTGTTTCACTGTACCCACAGAGACCAACTATTAACCTTAGTTACATATGAGGAGCACTTTATAAAGTTACTTAATGAGATATTACACTATGTTTTGAATAGTCAATGTTGTTGCCTAACAGTTATGACCATATTTACAATGTTGCACAGCCTCTCGTATCTTATTGGATAAATCTAAATTAGCACAGGATAAGCTTTGTATTCTCTCTCTCCTTCTCTATGCAAGCAGGCATCAGTAGTCAATGATCTGAAGAACTGGTGCCTTTCTAATATCCAAATTTTGGATACACGCCTCTCTGGCGACCCCTGCACCACCAAGTTACAGCGCTCCCCTTCATATTGGAGCTCCTCTTCAGTTCCCGATCTTTCAGATCGGGAACTTACAGGTGCTGGTCATATAATTAGAATATCATCAAAAAGTTGATTTATTTCAGTAATTCCATTCAAAAAGTGAAACTTGTATAATGTATACATTCATTACACACAGACTGATATATTTCAAGTGTTCATTCCTTTTCATTTTGATGATTATAACTGACAACTAATGAAAACCACAAATTCAGTATCTCAGAAAATTAGAATATTACTTAAGACCAATACAAAAAAAGGATTTTTAGAAATGTTGGCCAACTGAAAAGTATGAACATGAAAAGTATGAGCATGTAGAGCACTCAATACATAGTTGGGGCTCCTTTTGCCTGAATTACTGCAGCAATGCAGCGTGGCATGGAGTCGATCAGTCTGTGGCACTGCTCAGGTGTTATGAGAGCCCAGGTTGCTCTGATAGTGGCCTTCAGCTCTTCTGCATTGTTGGGTCTGGCGTATCACATCTTCCTCTTCACAATACCCCATAGATTTTCTATAGGGTTAAGGTCAGGCGAGTTTGCTGGCCAATTAAGAACAGGGATACCATGGTCCTTAAACCAGGTACTGGTAGCTTTGGCACTGTGTGCAGGTGCCAAGTCCTGTTGGAAAATGAAATCTGCATCTCCATAAAATTGGTCAGCAGCAGGAAGCATGAAGTGCTCTAAAACTTCCTGGTAGACGGCTGCGTTGACCTTGGACCTCAGAAAACTAAAAAGATATGTTCCTCCAGACTCTGGGACCTTAATTTCCAAAGGAAATGCAAAATTTACTTTCATCAGAGAACACTCAGCAGCAGTCCAGTCCTTTTTGTCTTTAGCCCAGGCGAGACGCTTCTGACGCTGAGTCTTGTTCAAGAGTGGCTTGACACAAGGAATGCGACTGCTGAAACCCATGTCTTGCATACATCTGTGCGTGGTGGTTCTTGAAGCACTGACTCCAGCTGCAGCCCACTCTTTATGACTCTCTCCCACATTTTTGAATGGGTTTTGTTTCACAATCCTCTCCAGGGTACGGTTATCCCTATTGCTTGTACACTTTTTTCTACCACATCTTTTTCTTCCCTTCTTCTCTCTATTAATGTGCTTGGACACAGAGCTCTGTGAACAGCCAGCCTCTTTAGCAATGACCTTTCGTGTCTTGCCCTCCTTGTGCAAGATGTCAATGGTCGTCTTTTGGACAGCTGTCAAGTCAGCAGTCTTCCCCCATGATTGTGTAGCCTACAGAACTAGACTGAGAGACCATTTAAAGGCCTTTGCAGGTGTTTTGAGTTAATTAGCTGATTAGAGTGTGGCACCAGGTGTCTTCAATATTGAACCTTTTCACAATATTCTAATTTTCTGAGATACTGATTTTGGGGTTTTCATTAGTTGTCAGTTATAATCATCAAAATTAAAAGGAATGAACACTTGAAATATATCGGTCTGTGTGGAATGAATGTATACATTATACAAGTTTCACTTTTTGAATGGAATTACTGAAATAAATCAACTTTTTGATGATATTCTAATTATATGACCAGCACCTGTAATTTACACCCCACTGTGCCAGAGTCATCCGGGGGCAGAGCCTGTTACTGTGCCTTAACAAACCAGCCGGAAGCAGCAGACGGGGGAGAGACTGCAGCAGCGACAACTTCTGCTGAGGACGGATCAGCCAGTTACTATGTGGTTGAGGTGGATGTCACACCAGGTACGACACACATGATTGGATGGATGAACATACACACATACAACTGGTGGAAGTTCACTAAGAATGTATGTTCACACACTGTCTACATTTTAGGAAAGAACAATGCCATGGTTCTCCCATTAAAGATATTTAATGGGAAGATATTATGTATTCCATTTCAAGATCGTCCATCAATAGACTGAGGTGATGCAGGCAGAGATCAGGGATGTGAAACGCAGTTCAACCTGCCCGGTCATTTCGGTGAGGTTCGGTGTGGTCCATCCTAAATCCAAGGTTCAGACAATGGCATAAGAAGTATCCCATGTCTTATGGTTGGAGTTGCAGTGGAGTCCAACACGAAGCAGGAATTGTGCTGGATCCAGCCGGTTCGCGTGACCTCAGGATAGGCGTCCCGAGGTTGAGACATGGAAACAAATATAATAATATAAGCATAGATGCCTTCAATTTATTGCAGAGTTATAGATCATGATCAATGTTTCTGGTTTCTGGTTCCGGCAGACCCAACTAAAGCAAGCATAATTGTGGGTTGGAGGATAAATTAGGTGTATGTCTGGATAAATGGATGAGTCTTTAGTCTAGACTTAAACTGAGGGAGTGTGTCTGCATCTCGAACAGTGTTAGGGAGACTATTCCATAGTTTACGAGCCAAATATGAAAAGGATCTTCCTCCTTTTGTGGATTTTTATATTCTAGGAACTATTAACAGGTCAAAATTTTGTGATCTTAATGAACGTGTTGGAATATAGTGTGGTAGAAGATCACTTAAGTACTGTGGAGATAGACCATTCAAAGCTTTGTACGTATTAAACAGAATTTTAAAGTTAATATGGAATTGAACAGGTAGCCAATGTAACAATGATAAAATGGGACTAATATGATCATATTTCTTGGTTCTCGTCAGAACTCTAGCTGCTGCATTTTGAACCAATTGAAGTTTATTTAACGCGGCTTGATATTGATAAAGAGTTCCTTATTCAATTCCAATTCATATTTGGATATTTCATTTATAATGTCCATTTTGCCTACACATTAAATTCTTACAAGAAATGCTCTATCAGCTAATTCTGTTAATTATACAGGGGACCTTCTAACTTGATACAACAAAATAATAATTGAAGAAATTATTCATATGAAATTTTCATTATTTTGGTCATATTTTATCTTTTCAAAAATGTACAAATATATTCCATCAATAATTATGATGTCATGAAAATGGCATATGTTATTTTTCATATATATGTATATATTGTTACATGTTTATCGTTTACATGCGTAATTTGTACTATTTACAATATCTACATTGATTTGTAGAACATGTTCAAACGTAACTGTCTCTTTAAGAAAAGCGTCCCACAGAAGTGTTTTGGTTAAGCACACATTAACGAGAGTGAAGTCGAACGGCTTCTTTAAATGTAAAGAACAGAAAGGATATTAAAAGAGACAAATGGATTGCGTGGATCTAGTCTTTGGACAGACGGAACGTGTCAAAGCAAACGCGCAGTGAAAGGATCTCGCTGCTGAACTTCTGCACCACTACACTACTCAATCACTGCTGAGAGAAATCTCAACATTTACCAGCCAGTGGAGAATCACACACATTTTCAGTCACATATGATTTACTCTTATTGTAGAGGGTTGTGCAGAGAGTAAAAGATCCATCTTGGCATTTAAGGTATCCAGATCCTTCAAATGTTTACTTACCTGGGACTGTAAAGTGTTACTCTACCGCTGTGTTTCAGACACTTGAATCGGCTTTTTAAACTTCCAAAAGAGTGCCTGACCACACCGTACATCTGGATATGTGTGTGATTTATATCTTTCTTCTACATCATTTGATCATCACATGATGAATCACTTCAACCATGATCAATAGAAGATTCATATAAACATCTGTAATGGTGCGATGCTAATTGCGCCAGACAAATAGCGCTGAGTTTGTGAATAATCTGCAATTTACAATGAGCAAAATTTTCATTGAAAGTCACATTGTTTGCATTTAAAAGATTGACAATGACTTTAAATACTCATGGCACAGCGCTATACCAACACAGATTCATGAATGGATAGTTTACCTAAAAATTCTGACATTATTTGCATTATTACCCTCTTGTTGTTTTAAACCTAAATTACTTTTTTTCTTATGTGGAACACAAATGGAGATATCTCTTCATCATTCATGTTCGTTGTTGGATAAAAAGAAGCAATGCAAGTGAATGGTGACTGAGACTTTCATACTGCCAAACATATCTTTTAGTGTCATATGAGTTTGGAATGACATGACGTGAGTACATGATGGCAACAGAATTTTCATTTGGGGGTAAACTGTCCCTTTAAACTGTATTGTGGGATATTACTGAATAAGACACAGGTGTGTTTGTGCTGAAATACAGTTTAGTGAATATGCCATTCTGTCTGTCACACACACACAGATGAGCACTCCAGGTTTTCTGGCTCGTCTCACACACAGACTGCGACTACATGCAGCATTAATGCTCTTTTCGGTGTTTGTGCTCATGCAGATTAATGCTTATGTAATTGTTATATAATATTAATGAGGAGCTGAAATGAAATTTGTTTGGGAAGGTGTAACATGTACTCTCCTCATGTACTCACCACTGACTTGACATGAGAAACTCTGTGTAAAACTATATTAATCATGACGTAAGCTTTCATGACCTCATTTTTTGAGAGACTGTGGCTTGTGCAAAACAGAAATCGTTTGATGTGTTGTCTGAACAAGTAGTTGACAAATCCGTCTTAAGGAAGCAGTGTATAATTTCAGTTATACAGACTGTTTTTAGGTTCACCTTACCCATATTAGATGCGTTTATTAGAGGCATTTACATCAGGCATGCTCAAAAACAGCTAGATGAACACAATGAGATGCGCTTTGAAGGAATATTTTACTGTACAAACTGTCTAACATAGACGTGGGCAATCCGTCCCTCCACATGGTTTAATCTGTCCCACTGCTCATTTTTCCAGAAAAAGTTTTTTTTTATTAGATTTTCATTTTAATTTGTCTTTCACTGGGGCCTAATGCGCCTCCAAGAGCTTGCAACATGCTTAGAGTTTCCAGATATCAAGAAATGTAAACCACCCAATCAGAGCATTATACTTTGGAATATACAAATTGGAAAACATTCACTTCATTTACCCAGGCTGGTAACCATGCATCAGTGTTGCCATGTCCGCCTATTACAAACGACTTTGGGCTTGTTTTTTTCATGAAGTCACTTATTATTATGTATATACTGTATATATATTATAGGTTTGTGTTTGAGTAAAATGAAGATTTTTGTTTTATTCTATAAAGTACTGACAACATTTCTCTCAAATTCCAAATAAACATGTTGTTATTTAGTGCATTTATTTGCAGAAAATGACAACTGGTCGAGTGTTTTCAGATCTGGAATAATGCAAAGAAAACAAGTTCATATTCATTTTCAGAAATCAATATTTGCTGGAATAATCCTGATTTTCAATCACAGCTTTCATGCGTCTTGGCATGCTCTCCGCTAGTCTTTCACAGTGCTGTTGGGTGACTTTATTCCACTCCTAGTGCAAAAATTCAAGCAGTTCGGCTGTGTTTGCTGGCTTGTGGCCATCCATCTTCCTCTTGATCACATTCCAGAGGTTTTCAATGGGGTTCAGGTCTGGAGATTGGTCTAGCCATGACAGGATCTTGATCTGGTGGTCCTCCATCCACACCTTAATTGACCTGACTGTGTGGCATGGAGCATTGTCCTGCTGGAGAACCAATCCTCAGAGTCAGGGAATATTGTCTGAGCAGAAGGAAGCAAGTTTTCTTCCAGGATAACCTTGTAAGTGGCTTGATTTATGCATCCTTCACAAAGACAAATCCGATTCCAGCCTTGCTGGAGCACCCCCAGATCCTCCACCAAATTTCACAGTTGGTGCAAGAGACTGTGGTGTATATGTATGTGTGTATACATGTGTGTGTATGTATGTGTGTGTGTGTGTGTGTATAACTTTGTGGACACTATATGTGCTTGATGAACATTTGATTTAAAAATTTTAGGCATCAATTTCCCCCTTTCCACTATACCTTATGTAGTAACATGGCTGCAGGGATTTGCCCTCATTCAGACACAAGGCTATCAGTGAGGTCAGGAACTGATGTTGGTCGATGGTGCCTGACTTACAGTTGCTGTTCCAGTTAACCCCAAAAGTGATCAGTGGGGTTCAGGTCTAGGCTTTGTACAGGCCAGTCAAATTACATTACACAAAGAAACATTAAGATTTTTATTTACATGATTTAATGGAGTAACCAAATTCGTTAATTAGAAGGGGGTGTCCACATACTTTTGGCCATATAGTGTGTTTGTGTGTGTGTGTGTGTGTGTATGTATGTGTGTATATATATATATATATATATATATATATATATATATATTCATATACACATACATATACTCACATTTTTCCCATGGTTGATGTGAAAATTAACTAAACCTCCTGACCCTTATCTGCATGATTTTATGCACTGCAGCCGCACGATTTGCTGGTTAAATTATTAGATTATAATTTACAAGGTTTCCTGACGTTTAAATATTTCATAACATATGATTGTGCCTTAAAAATATGTTTTTACACATTTATTTCACTTACTACATTACTACATTTTGTTGAATGTTTTTATATGTGTTTGTGTATTTTAAATTGGGTTCCCCGTCTGTCGCTCACTTCGACGTCATGTCAAAGAAGCGATACTAGGGGTCTCTCTTGAGTGCTGAATATGCCTCTGGTCTATGAAAAAAGGCCAATGAGAAGTTGGCAGACAGTATTTGCATACCCTGCCCTGGACATACGGGTATAAAAGTGGGGAAATACGTTGAGTTCATTCAGAAATTTTCTTCGGAGCCGATGGTCGTCTATGCAGCCAGCTGCGAGTCACACACCAGATTCCTGCTTCTGTTCCTCTGACGCTCTGCTTGCTGTTGGATCTACGGCGCACTTCAGCGGCTTTCTCCTTCTCTGCACGGCAGTGCAGCTTGCACCTGGGCACTTCGACAGCACCTGGGCACTGCTGCCTTCGGGCCAGCACGTCCAGGCTGAGGCTGACGTGCAGATGTCCAACATGCTTGCCCGGGCCGCCGACAGCATGGGGTTGGACTGGAACCTTCCGTCCTCCCCACAGCCATCGCGGTTGGATGACTCTTGTATGTTCTAACAGACGTCCAACTGCTGCATTACTGGTCTGTAGCCATGCTTTAAAACAGAGAATGATGTGAAAACAGTTTGTTGAAAAGTTGAATCAAAGTCAGAGGTGACATTATTAAATGCAGTGTCATTTGTCAGTCACTAAAGTGATAGTGATGGCATGATCATGACAGATCCGGACACACTGCAGCCAAATAAGGTCAATTTCAGGTCACTCGTGATACACAACACGCTGTAAAAGACGAGACTGAATACAGCTTCCTAATCGCCAGCTTCTTATTCAGTAAAAGGAACGCTCAAGTTATTCTTCCCCACTACACAACTCAATCTCTGGCGAGTCATATCTGAATATTTACTTGTCAATAACATAAATTTTTTAGTCACATTTAGAGGGCTGTGACTCATGAGATTTTTTTCAGTGTATGAGCGTATGAACATTCAGTTTGAAGTGTGCTGCACATGCAGACTATTTATGTATTTCATTACATTGCAGCTGTAAGGCTGGGTGCCAATGTGCCAATGTGTTTACATTCAAAAGGCAAAGAGCCTTTGATGATCAACTTCGAGAAGATCAACAAATGAACTTTCTCACAATTAGCATCTCTTCCTGAGGCACCATACCCCACTGAGCGAAGACTGCAAATTCACACCTCATTGTTGCCCTTCCATATCTGTCCCATTCTCTTCCCTCTCTTCCTCATCCATTCCCCCTCAGCTCAGAATCATCTCAAACTCACCTAATATCTGTATGTAACAAAAGACCATATCTGATGTATACAAATAATGTAACTAGTGTAACATGTTTGGTATCATTCAAAATGTCTCAGTGCGTCTGGTATAGTGTTTTGTCCCCAGGTTTATAAAACTCAATGACAACAAAGTTATAAGGTCTTTGCCAAATACTGAATAACTCTAGAGGTCTATACCCCTCCTTGAAGTGAAAACACCAGGATGCCAAGAACCCATTCACCCCCAAATTCTCAAAGGATAATACCATTTGGTACACAATGTGTATTCTGTCTGGATATTTAAGGAAGGCTGGCCCAGAGCTCAAGGTTCTCTGTAGTCAGACGATCCCGCACACCTCACTGTGTGTAACTTTAATAACAGAAATCTGCATTCAGATTTCCCATGCTTTGCAATTACATGTAGTTTTCTCCATTGTCAGGTATGTTCTTTGACTTGTTTCTTTATCTTGTGTTTTAAATCTTACCTGGCAAATAAATTGTTACCTTTTGATTTATTCTGTGTTCCTCTGAAATCATTTATATCAGTACTGGTTCTTTAAAATAGGAGAAACTGCTCTGGAGGAACCGAGCAGGAGAATACCATTTTATATCATAACTGAAGCTTTAATGTAGGAGGAAGCCACTTAAAGACTATCAGTTTGAATCTCATTAGAAACTGATCAAAAGGTAAATGAATAGAAGAGGATTCAGAGTAATCAATAACTTAAATGATTAAAATAAAAGAATGATCAGAAATTATTTAGAGCTTTAATCTAAATTAGAGGTCAACTTAAAAATGGAGTCAGATTAATATAAAATTGGAGTCAGATAAAATTAATAACAGGATGAATTTGTAAAGTGCAAATTATTAACAATAATTGCTTTACTTCAGTGCTCAGAAAAGACAGAACAACGCAGAGACCTTCAAGGGGCAAATCTATATGTTTTTAGCAGTTTTGCCTGACGTTTTTTTACACAGCCTTTGTAGTTTAATAATCTCAACTAGGACATATCTCACTTATTTGTGCACTAAATGTTTGCAACATGACATTTGTACATCAAACGGAATTTTTTTTTTTTATATATGAGCCTTTTTCATGAGTACAAGGACAAGTACGTCAGCGTATCAGGATATCTGTAGTAATATAGAAGTGCAAAAAGTCATATGGACCACTTATGTTGCTCTTATAGTGCATTAATGGTGTTTTTGTTCTTTTTGGAGCTTGACAGATATGGTCACTCTGATTTATCACTGAAGAATCTTTATGCAGCTCTTTTCTATGCAAATGTTCTTTCATGTTCAATGGAAAAAAAAACAGAAAACTTGTTTGGAATGACGAGAGTTAAGGTTTTAAGATAAAAAAAATCCTGTGAATTTTCATTTTTTGCTGAACTGTTCACCTCTTTTACAGTTAGTGTTGTAGTACAGTTTCTCTTTGTCTTTTCAGATGAGCAGCAGCCATCACAGAATCAGTCTGTGTCCCATTCTCCTTGTAAAGTCCGGCATAAACAAAGATCACGGTCATGTAGTGACCCTCACAGAGCGCAAGATCAATGGCAGGACTAGAGTCTGGTGCGAGAAGACATGCTAGATAACAAGAACCTCAAAAAGCGCTGCCAACATAGAGCCAAGACCAAAGCAGACACACAAACCTCGAAAGGTTCAGGAGCGCGGCAAGCCGGTCACACAGTACTTTTTTGAGGCTGTGACACTGCAGATGGAGCGTTGGTATGAACGGAAAATAGAGGAAGCACGCTGGCAAGCCAACCAGAGAGCCCATGCTGACAGATCCGCTCTACTGGAGAGAATAAACTACCTGGAAGATGAACTCTGACTGCTGAAAACTAACAAACAGGAGGAGAGCTAGTATCTCATATACAGTATATTTGACAAAATTCAGTGTTTTAAGGAATAGTTCATCCAGAAATTAAAATTCTGTCATTAATTTTTCACCTTCATGTCGGGTCAAACCTGTATATATGACTTTATACGTGGAGCACAAAAGATTATTATATATTTTTAAGAAAATCCTGGCTGCTCTTTTCCATTTATTGAAAGTGGACAGGGGATATCAAACTCCAAGATGGCAAAAAGGCACCATAAATGACTGTCCATGCGCTATATTCCAAGACTTCTGAAGTCATATTACAGCTTTGTGTGAGGAGTGTGTAGTCATTCACTGAAAAACATATCCATCCTAATTCTCCTTGGCACATTCATGTGTTGTTTTGAATCAAATCTTTTCTGTGAATACGTTTTTCACTTATCACATTTACTAAACCAGTTTGAATGATTTGTTCACTAATCGTAGCTGGACTGTATGATCAGGTTACAGTAGTTAACAGACCACTGGTGGGGAAACTTCAGTGAATAACGACTTCAATTTGGGTCCATTTCAAAATAGGATGACTCCAGAAAACTTGGAATATAGTACATGAGTCATAAGTACTTGATGCTTGAAAGCTTCAGTCCCCATTTATTTGAACTGCATGGAAAAGAGCGTCCAGTACAATTGTTCAAATTGTTTCACAGATGATAACGTCATATGAACTTTCAACGACATGTGGGTGAGTAAATGATGACAGCATTGTCATTTGAGTGAATTCATTTTTTAAGAATTGGCTCCCTTTCAATTCACGAGTGTGAATTTGAATTGGCCCCGCCCCACAGGATGTAGAATTGAAATTGAAATGAAGAGAAGAATTCAAAGAAATTCAACACAATAACACACAAATATTATTTCTAACACAAGCAACAAAATGTAATTATTTAATTTGGACTAATTATGCCTATTTATTCTCTAACATGTAGAATACATGTTTCAGTTTTTTTCTCAACTGATTACACATTCAATCGTTTCAAAACAATGAACGTAGCCATAAAAACACGTTTTAATTTTGCCTTACAAAATATCCACCTCATTGTTTTCAAATGAACTAAGGAAAAGTAAATATTGACATAAAAATTAGAATGAATTGATTATTTAACATTGCACTATAACAAAATAAGTATACTATAATAATGTTCTAAAATGTGTAGTCCTGTTGGCTATGACTAATTCCACGGTCCATGAAAACAAACAATAATGAAAAAATATCTAGTATTTCTATAGTTGGCATTTCAAACACTGATTATCAAATCGAATGTTTCAGGAAGTGTTGTTTGTATGACTGTCGATTTAATTCATTCAGTGTGATTAATTATTATACAGTAATTGATTTATTTTTTCTCCCCGATGTGGAACGCCCAATTCTCAATGCGCTGTAAGTCCTCATGGTGGCGTAGTGACTCGCCTCAATCGGGTCGGTTTACCCACTGAGATACCCCGCCCCCTCCCCCCAGTGTGATTCATTCTTTTAAAAATAATCACAATTATTCATGCCCCCTGACCGTCATAAGGAATTTCCCAGTGCATCTCGAGCTCAACAGGCATTTCAGGGGTTCTCAAACAATTTTGATTAAAATGCGATTCATTTAATTAATCAAGTAATTGATTTGATTATACATTTTTAATCAATTGACAGCCCTATGATAACATTTGTATGGGTATTTCATACATAAAATATATTACTAAACACTACACTTCAAGAAGATTATTTGTTCTTTTAATTTCATTCCATTTAATTGTACTTTTTCAAATTATTATTCTGCACAACCCTGATAATATAAGACTGTGATTTATGATTTCTAGATTAGTGAAGATTAATAGAGCTGCTACACATGAACGTAACACGGCAGTAACAAAATTCAGCCGAACAGAACATCATTTCTATGAAACACTCTACAGAAGTACTTGAATGCAAATGTTTCTAGCTCAATTTCACATCGTTGTGTTCTGAAATGTGGGAGTGCATTAACAACTCGACACAAGTGCACATCACAGTGTCAGCACTGCCGCTAGCAGCACTTCCTGTGCTTCTACTGATGGTTTTCTCTCATGGCAGAGCAACAGTTTAAAGAGAATTTGCTGAGCTAGTTTGTTATAGTTAAACTCTGAACATGCTCTCTGAATAATAATAATAATAAACCTGCTTTATTGGAGACATTTGAAGGGAACTACTGAGGTGTGTTACTGCCACAGTAACACAAAAACATGTTAAGTGCTATACTGGATGTACAAAGAGAATACATGTCTGTTAACATACTTCTGGAAAGCCCCTCTCAGACACATCTTTGGCAGTGTCTGCTTGCAATGGTGTTGTGTTAAAACACCTTGTTCTGACATGTCTGATAATGAACACATTTACATGCACAATCTTACAGTGATTATGTTCAACAAGCCGACATTCAGAAGTGCAGCTCATTACACACACACACTGTGGATTGTTGAAATCAAATATGCTTTTGGCAAAAAAACAAATGTCTTCATTGCCATTTTCTTTTAACGTCAATTAATGTTTTCATCTGTAATCTTCACTTGTAAATAGTTTTTAACTGTCTTGACAAATACTAATAACTACAAGGTAATCATCAGAGTGTATTTATACATGTGCAGCTACTACATAATAGTGCCTTACTGTCACTGTAAAGGGAAATGCATTATTTTCTGTCCTAATCAAATATGAACTATGAAGGTACACAGCTTGATAAGTCCAAATTAATGATTAAAAAAGCACATCTAATGACATGAAGAAATTTGTGGACAATTCATCTATGCTGTCTTTGGTTGGAAATAGGGAATGTTAATTGATGGACCTGTTTAAGGCCAGTTTATTTTATTAATGAAATGTAATATTTTCATTGTTTGGGAAAATGTAAAGCTGGACGGGGTGATCAGGTCTTTGGTGCGAAGCAGTGGTCATAATGCTTCACTGTATATATGATGTCTGTTTTTCATCCTGTTAACTGTCCATGCTATACAGATTTTTTTGGATGAGGCTTATCCAGTTTAAACTAAATCAGTGTACTTTGCTGTCCAGACAAATAATGATGGTAAATGGTCTGCACTTATATAGCGCCTTTTTACCTTAACAGTATTCAAAGCGCTTTACACTGTGACTCATTCACCCATTCACACACACTCACTCACACACCAATGGCAGCAGAGCTGCTAGTCTGCCATTGGGAGCAACTTGGGGTTCAGTGTCTTGCCCAAGGACACTTCGGCATGTGGAGTCATGTGGGCCGGGATTCGAACAACCAACCCTACGATTAGCAGCCGACCCCGCTCTACCTCTATCTAGAATAACGGTCTCTACATGTCTACAGACACAACACACCATAACATGTCAAACAGTAGACATGGGAACAGAAATAGCGTGTGGTTTGTGCTTAGACGTTTTATTCATCACCACCCCATCCTCTCACATTCCAGATAAATTTACACTCAATATAGCTACAGCTGGTCTTTCTGGAAATAAAAGCACCAGTTTAATCAAAGAAAAGGAATTCACTTTTACATTCAGAGCTGCACAGGATTCTAGAGAGAGTTCAGAACATGATTAATGATCCATATGCAGTATTTTGTCATTATGTGACTTATTGCAGAAAAAGAAAAGGCTTTGGTAGTGACACAGTTAGGCTGGTATTGGATTACAAAGCAATAACAAGTATATGAATGGCTAGCAATCAGTTGACAGATTTATTTCCTAACCCTTTGGAACTATAAAGGACAGGGAAAGAAATGTACCAATTAACACTGCATAATTTATATATACAATTTTGTGTGTATAAATAGAAAATACACAGAAGAGTAATGTTTTCTCTAGTCTCATGAAACCGGTCAAGAACACCTCAAAATGAAAAGTGGCAAATAAGAAATTACATTTTGCTTAAAGAAAACAAACTATTTTCTGGAACCATTACAATTTTTGACATTGTTCCATTATTTTCATCATAATTAACGCACATTTCCCCCAACATTGTGGGGTGATTCATTCTTAATGGTCTTAAAAACTGGCATCATTTGCTTCATGCAAAACAGAATTTCTTCTTTTGATTTGAATGTGAAAATGTCCCAGTCAGTTGAATTTTGTTCCCTCATAGTTTTGGTGAAAGAAAAGCATGAAAACAACGTCACAGCAGCAGTCTGATCATCCCGGTGCAGTTTCTCATCAGGACGCTCAAGAATGAGAAACAAATCCACACAATCATAAATAAAGACATCATCTGAGGAAGGAATTATTCAACTCTTCGTTTCAACTAGCATTTCAAAAGTCTTTAAATAAATTAAAGAGGTGTAAAAATACAGAGCTCTACTGCATCATTAGATTCTCGTTTTTTTTAAAAGGCACCAGACAAGTGCATCCTGAACAACAAAATAAATACAGCACAAAGTGTCGAGGCAGACTCAACCAGTCAAACCACCAAAGATTGAAGAGAAAGATTTAAAAACACCCCAAACTCCCATTCTACACAGACGCATCTCAAAAAGAACAGACTATGTCCTGGTCATATTTCACCCCAACATCAGTCCAAAAAATGTCTTCATGCAAAATATAGATTTTGCAAAAGTCTATGTTCAGGAACATTAAGATTTCTTTGCATTGCAACATTATTTGCATTGAACATTTCTCCCCACAAATTCTCATTACATAATGCTTTTTTGAAATTGGGATTCTCATTACTTTAAAACAAAAACTACTAATATTTAATATACATTTTACGCATTTAAATCAGCATAAAAGGCAGTACAACAAACACTACCTTGATATATACATACACTTCATAACTCAATAATAGACTTCAATTATATTTTCTTTTGATTTCAGGGTAAAATATGACCCGTTCTTCAAAGTTTTTGTGAGATTCACCAGCACACATTGACACTAAACATACACCAAGTCCCGCCCCTGCTCCGGCCCCAGTCCCTTCGAAGGGTCAACCAGCTCGTCCTCATCATAATCGTCACAGTCAATGGGTTTGGGACAGCTGTACGGGTGGCCGTTGTCATCAAAGAACCGTCGGAACGTGAACTCGTAGAAGGCGTGCTCTGGGTGCTTGCCGTTCTTGAACCAGCGGTTGAGCGTGTCGTTGTGGTTGCTGTCGGCATCGTCACTCCACAGTTTGTCGGGATCGACTGGGTCAAAGTTGGAGGTGTCCGTGCAGTGTGTAATTTTGGGGATGTAAGGCGCATGGTGTTGTTGCCGCAGGTCCGTGGAGAAGTCGATACTCTTGAAGAAAGGCTGGGCTTTGATTTCATCTGCACCGTTTTTCCCGAGCCGGTCTTCAGGGCCCCGGCAGAGCTTTAGGATGAGGTCAGTGGCCTCCGGACTCAGCTTGGCCTGTGGGGGAATGTGCAGTGCCGTCTGCCAGTTTATTACCTGAAACAGACACAAACATTCAACATGACAGCAAACCAGTGCCCGATCATGGTCACATGACATCCCTGAGAAGGTTAAATGTTGTTCTCTACTGGTGCTGTGCAGTGAAATTGTAAACAATTGTTTACTATTGTGTGTACACTGTATCGACCAACCAGCATCCAGGACAATTATCCTTTTTAGAATATTGTAACTGACTGACGATACGTACTAAAGCTGGGTATCGATACAGATTATTCCTATTCATTTGGGTATATTTAAGTTTAGGGCTGCAATTAACGATTTTTTGATAATCGATTAATCTAACGATTATTAGACCAATTATTCAACTATTCTGTGATTATTGCAACAATTAATCATTCACTCTTAACCAATTATTCAGCTTGTGCCCTGACTTAAAAGGTTGTATTAAACATGCTTAATAATAATAATAATAATAATAATAATAATAATAAAGAGGACAAAATCATCTTTTAAATATACCTCTAAAAGACATTCACGGAATTAAAGGAAAAAATACTTTTTATTAAGTTTAATTCAGTAAAGAAATTCACTGCAAAATATCTTGTTTTCCATTTAAAAGTGTCTAAAAATTAATAAAACAAGATACATTCACTTGAGAAGCAACGATACAAGTATATTTTGTATACGAGTGTATTTTGTTTGTACGAGTATTTTATATATGAGTGTATTTTGTTTGTAAGTGTATTTTGTATGTGTATTTTGTATAAGTGTATTTTGTATAAGTGTATTTTGTGTATAAGTGTATTTTATATACAAGTGTATTTTGTATACAAGTGTATTTTGTTTGTACGTGTGTATTTTGTTTGTAAGTGTATTTTGTAAATGAGTGTATTTGTGTATATGAGTGTATTTGGTATACGAGTGTATTTGTATATAAGTGTATTTTGTTTGTACGAGTGTATTTTGTATACGAGTGTATATTGTGTAAATAAGTGTATTTTGTGTAAATAAGTGTATTTTGTGTGTACGAGTGTGTAACGCGGGGTTAAGATGGGCAAGGAGGAGGCGAGAACCGGTTTGTCAATATAAATAATATTTTAATGAAGAACTTAAAACAAAAGCATAAACAAACACATAGGACAACGGACATGTCCGTGATTAAGCTCTCTCTCCCTCGAACCGTCGTCACCGGCCGCCTTTATCCCTCGCGCGCCCCATCAGGCCGATTGGGGACCGGGCGTGCAACATTCCAGCCCGGCCCCGCCCCCCTCCACTCCACAGAGTGTATTTTGTGTGTACGAGTGTATTTTGTTTGTAAGTGTATTTTGAGTATACGAGTGTATTTTGTTTGTACGCGTATTTTGTTTGTACAAGTGTATTTTTTAAATGAGTGTATTTGTGTATTTTGTATACAAGTGTATTTGTGTATAAAAGTGTATTTTGTTTGTACAAGTGTATTTTGTTTGTACAAGTGTATTTTGTTTGTACGAGTGTATTTTGTTTACGAGTGTATTTTGTTTACGAGTGTATTTTGAGTATAAGAGTGTATTTTGTTTGTAAGTGTATTTTGAGTATACGAGTGCATTTTGTTTGTACGAGTGTATTTTCTTTGTACGAGTGTATTTTGAACACAAGTGTATTTTGTATGTATGAGTGTATTTTGTATACAAGTGTATTTTGAGTATACGAGTGTATTTTGTTTGTACAAGTGTATTTTGTATGAGTGTATTTTGTATACAAGTGTATTTTGTGTGTACGAGTGTATTGTGTGTACGAGTGTATTTTGAGTATAAGAGTGTATTTTGTTTGTAAGTGTATTTTGTTTGTAAGTGTATTTTGAGTATACGAGTGCATTTTGTTTGTACGAGTGCATTTTGTTTGTACGAGTGCATTTTGTTTGTACGAGTGTATTTTGTTTGTACGAGTGTATTTTGAACACAAGTGTATTTTGTATGTACGAGTGTATTTTGTATACAAGTGTATTTTGAGTATACGAGTGTATTTTGTTTGTACAAGTGTATTTTGTGTGTACGAGTGTATTTTGTGTGTACGAGTGTATTTTGTTTGTAAGTGTATTTTGAGTATACGAGTGTATTTTGTTTGTAAGCGTATTTTGTTTGTACAAGTGTATTTTTTAAATGAGTGTATTTGTTTGTAAGTGTATTTGTATATAAGTGTATTTTGTTTGTACAAGTGTATTTTGTATATGAGTGTATTTTGTATACGAGTGTATTTTGTTTGTAAGTGTATTTTGTTTGTACAAGTGTATTTTGTATACGAGTGTATTTTGTTTGTAAGTGTATTTTGTATACGAGTGTATTTTGTTTGTAAGTGTATTTTGAGTATAAGAGTGTATTTTGTTTGTACGTGTATTTTGTTTGTACAAGTGTATATTGTATACATGTGTATTTTGTTTGTAAGTGTATTTTGAGTATACGAGTGCATTGTCTGTACGAGTGTATTTTGTTTGTACGAGTGTATTTTGAACACAAGTGTATTTTGTGTGTACGAGTGTATTTTGTTTGTAAGTGTATTTTGAGTATACGAGTGTATTTTGTTTGTAAGTGTATTTTGAGTATACGAGTGTATTTTGTGTATACAAGTGTATTTTGTAAGCGTATTTTGTTTGTACAAGTGTATTTTTTAAATGAGTGTATTTGTGTATTTTGTATACAAGTGTATTTGTGTATAAAAGTGTATTTTGTTTGTAAGTGTATATTGTTTGTACGAGTGCATTTTGTTTGTACGAGTGTATTTTGAACAAGTGTATTTTGTATGTACGAGTGTATTTTGTATACAAGTGTATTTTGAGTATACGAGTGTATTTTGTTTGTTTAAGTGTATTTTGTATATGAGTGTATTTTGTATACAAGTGTATTTTGTTTGTACAAGTGTATTTTGTATATAAGCGTATTTTGTTTGTACGAGTGTATTTTGTGTGTACGAGTGTATTTTGTTTGTAAGTGTATTTTGAGTATACGAGTGTATTTTGTTTGTAAGTGTATTTTGAGTATACGAGTGCATTTTGTTTGTACGAGTGTATTTTCTTTGTACGAGTGTATTTTGAACACAAGTGTATTTTGTATGTATGAGTGTATTTTGTATACAAGTGTATTTTGAGTATACGAGTGTATTTTGTTTGTACAAGTGTATTTTGTATGAGTGTATTTTGTATACAAGTGTATTTTGTGTGTACGAGTGTATTGTGTGTACGAGTGTATTTTGAGTATAAGAGTGTATTTTGTTTGTAAGTGTATTTTGTTTGTAAGTGTATTTTGAGTATACGAGTGCATTTTGTTTGTACGAGTGTATTTTGTTTGTACGAGTGTATTTTGAACACAAGTGTATTTTGTATGTACGAGTGTATTTTGTATACAAGTGTATTTTGAGTATACGAGTGTATTTTGTTTGTACAAGTGTATTTTGTGTGTACGAGTGTATTTTGTGTGTACGAGTGTATTTTGTTTGTAAGTGTATTTTGAGTATACGAGTGTATTTTGTTTGTAAGCGTATTTTGTTTGTACAAGTGTATTTTTTAAATGAGTGTATTTGTTTGTAAGTGTATTTGTATATAAGTGTATTTTGTTTGTACAAGTGTATTTTGTATATGAGTGTATTTTGTATACGAGTGTATTTTGTTTGTAAGTGTATTTTGTTTGTACAAGTGTATTTTGTATACGAGTGTATTTTGTTTGTAAGTGTATTTTGTATACGAGTGTATTTTGTTTGTAAGTGTATTTTGAGTATAAGAGTGTATTTTGTTTGTACGTGTATTTTGTTTGTACAAGTGTATATTGTATACATGTGTATTTTGTTTGTAAGTGTATTTTGAGTATACGAGTGCATTGTCTGTACGAGTGTATTTTGTTTGTACGAGTGTATTTTGTGTGTACGAGTGTATTTTGTTTGTAAGTGTATTTTGAGTATACGAGTGTATTTTGTTTGTAAGTGTATTTTGAGTATACGAGTGTATTTTGTGTATACAAGTGTATTTTGTAAGCGTATTTTGTTTGTACAAGTGTATTTTTTAAATGAGTGTATTTGTGTATTTTGTATACAAGTGTATTTGTGTATAAAAGTGTATTTTGTTTGTAAGTGTATATTGTTTGTACGAGTGCATTTTGTTTGTACGAGTGTATTTTGAACAAGTGTATTTTGTATGTACGAGTGTATTTTGTATACAAGTGTATTTTGAGTATACGAGTGTATTTTGTTTGTTTAAGTGTATTTTGTATATGAGTGTATTTTGTATACAAGTGTATTTTGTTTGTACAAGTGTATTTTGTATATAAGCGTATTTTGTTTGTACGAGTGTATTTTGTGTGTACGAGTGTATTTTGTTTGTAAGTGTATTTTGAGTATACAAGTGTATTTTGTTTGTAAGCGTATTTTGTTTGTACAAGTGTATTTTTTAAATGAGTGTATTTGTTTGTAAGTGTATTTGTATATAAGTGTATTTGTATATAAGTGTATTTTGTTTGTACAAGTGTATTTTGTATATGAGTGTATTTTGTATACGTGTATTTTGTTTGTAAGTGTATTTTGAGTATAAGAGTGTATTTTGTTTGTAAGTATTTTGTTTGTACAAGTGTATTTTGTATATGAGTGTATTTTGTATACAAGTGTATTTTGTTTGTAAGTGTATTTTGAGTATACGAGTGCATTTTGTTTGTAAGTGTATTTTGTTTGTACAAGTGTATTTTGTTTGCAAGTGTATTTTGTTTGCAAGTGCATTTTGTATACAAGTGCATTTTGTATACAAGTGCATTTTGTTTGTACGAGTGTATTTCGTGTATACAAGTGCATTTTGTGTATACAAGTGTATTTCGTGTATACGAGTGTATTTCGTGTATACAAGTGTATTTCGTGTATACGAGTGTATTTCGTGTATACAAGTGTATTTCGTGTATACAAGTGCATTTCGTGTATACAAGTGTATTTTGTTTGCGCAAGTGTATTTTGTTTGCAAGTGTATTTTGTTTGCAAGTGTATTTTGAGTATACGAGTGTATTTTGTGTATACGAGTGTATTTTGTGTATACGAGTGTATTTTGTTTGTAAGCGTATTTTGTTTGTACAAGTGTATTTTTTAAATGAGTGTATTTGTGTATAAAAGTGCATTTGTGTATAAAAGTGTATTTGTGTATAAAAGTGTATTTGTTTGTAAGTGTATATTGTGTAAATAAGTGTATTTTGTTTGTACAAGTGTATTTTGTTTACGAGTGTATTTTGTTTGTAAGTGTATTTTGAGTATAAGAGTGTATTTTGTTTGTAAGTGTATTTTGTTTGTATGTGTATTTTGTATACATGTGTATTTTGTTTGTAAGTGTATTTTGAGTATACGAGTGCATTTTGTTTGTACGAGTGTATTTTGTTTGTACAAGTGTATTTTGAACACAAGTGTATTTTGTATGTACGAGTGTATTTCGTATACAAGTGTATTTCGTGTATACAAGTGTATTTTTTGTACGAGTGTATTTTGTTTGCAAGTGTATTTTGTTTGCAAGTGTATTTTGAGTATACGAGTGCATTTTGTTTGTACGAGTGTATTGAGTGTACGAGTGTATTGAGTGTACGAGTGTATTTTGTTTGTAAGTGTATATTGTGTAAATAAGTGTATTTTGTTTGTAAGTGTATTTTGTTTGTACGAGTGTATTTTGAACACAAGTGTATTTTGTATGTACGAGTGTATTTTGAGTATACAAGTGTATTTTGTATATGAGTGTATTTTGAGTATACGAGTGCATTTTGTTTGTACGAGTGTATTTTGAACACAAGTGTATTTTGTATGTACGAGTGTATTTTGTATACAAGTGTATTTTGTATACGAGTGTATTTTGTTTGTACGAGTGTATTTTGAGTATACGAGTGTATTTTGTATATGAGTGTATTTTGTATACAAGTGTATTTTGTTTGTACAAGCGTATTTTGTATATAAGCGTATTTTGTTTGTACGAGTGTATTTTGTGTGTACGAGTGTATTTTGTTTGTAAGTGTATTTTGAGTATACAAGTGTATTTTGTTTGTAAGCGTATTTTGTTTGTACAAGTGTATTTTTTAAATGAGTGTATTTGTTTGTAAGTGTATTTGTATATATATAATGTATTTTGTTTGTACAAGTGTATTTTGTATATAAGTGTATTTTGTTTGTACAAGCGTATTTTGTATACAAGCGTATTTTGTTTGTACGAGTGTATTTTGTGTGTACGAGTGTATTTTGTTTGTAAGTGTATTTGTATACAAGCGTATTTTGTTTGTACGAGTGTATTTTGTGTGTACGAGTGTATTTTGTTTGTAAGTGTATTTTGAGTATAAAAGTGTATTTTGTTTGTAAGTGTATTTTGTGTGTACGAGTGTATTTTGTTTGTAAGTGTATTTTGAGTATAAGAGTGTATTTTGTTTGTAAGTGTATTTTGTTTGTAAGTGTATTTTGAGTATACGAGTGCATTTTGTTTGTACGAGTGCATTTTGTTTGTACGAGTGTATTTTGTACACAAGTGTATTTTGTATGTACGAGTGTATTTCGTGTATACAAGTGTATTTCGTGTATACAAGTGTATTTTTTGTACGAGTGTATTTTGTTTGCAAGTGTATTTTGTTTGCAAGTGTATTTTGAGTATACGAGTGCATTTTGTTTGTACGAGTGTATTGTGTACGAGTGTATTTTGTTTGTAAGTGTATATTGTGTAAATAAGTGTATTTTGTTTGTAAGTGTATTTTGTTTGTACGAGTGCATTTTGTTTGTACGAGTGTATTTTGAACACAAGTGTATTTTGTATGTACGAGTGTATTTTGTATACAAGTGTATTTTGAGTATACGAGTGTATTTTGTTTGTACAAGTGTATTTTGTATATGAGTGTATTTTGTATACAAGTGTATTTTGTTTGTACAAGCGTATTTTGTATATAAGCGTATTTTGTGTGTACGAGTGTATTTTGTTTGTAAGTGTATTTTGAGTATAAAAGTGTATTTTGTTTGTAAGCGTATTTTGTTTGTACAAGTGTATTTTTTAAATGAGTGTATTTGTTTGTAAGTGTATTTGTATAAGTGTATTTTGTTTGTACAAGTGTATTTTGTATATGAGTGTATTTTGTATACGAGTGTATTTTGTTTGTAAGTGTATTTTGAGTATAAGAGTGTATTTTGTTTGTAAGTGTATTTTGTTTGTACGAGTGTATTTTGTTTGCAAGTGCATTTTGTTTGTACAAGTGCATTTTGTTTGTACAAGTGTATTTTGTGTGTACGAGTGTATTTTGTGTGTACGAGTGTATGAGTGTATTGAGTGTACGAGTGTATTGAGTGTACGAGTGTATTTTGTTTGCAAGTGTATTTTGAGTATACGAGTGCATTTTGTTTGTACGAGTGTATTGAGTATACGAGTGCATTTTGTTTGTAAGTGTATTTTGAGTATACGAGTGCATTTTGTTTGTACGAGTGTATTGAGTGTACGAGTGTATTGAGTGTACGAGTGTATTTTGTTTGTAAGTGTATTTTGAGTATACGAGTGCATTTTGTTTGTAAGTGCATTTTGTTTGTACAAGTGCATTTTGTTTAAGTGTATTTTGAGTGTACGAGTGTATTTCGTGTATACAAGTGTATTTTGTTTGTACGAGTGTATTTTGTATACAAGTGTATTTTGTTTGCAAGTGTATTTTGTTTGTAAGTGTATTTTGAGTGTACGAGTGTATTTTGTGTATACGAGTATACGAGTGCATTTTGAGTATACGAGTGTATTTTGTTTGTACGAGTGTATTTTGATTGCAAGTGTATTTTGTTTGCAAGTGTATTTTGTATACGAGTGCATTTTGTTTGTACGAGTGCATTTTGTTTGTACGAGTGTATTTTGAGTGTACGAGTGTATTTTGAGTGTACGAGTGTATTGAGTGTACGAGTGTATTTCGTGTATACAAGTGTATTTCGTGTATACAAGTGTATTTCGTGTATACAAGTGTATTTCGTTTGTACGAGTGTATTTTGTATACAAGTGTATTTTGTTTGCAAGTGTATTTTGAGTATACGAGTGCATTTTGTATGTGTATTTTGTTTGTACAAGTGTAATTTGTATATGAGTGTATTTTGTATACAAGTGTATTTTGTTTGTAAGTGTATTTTGAGTATACGAGTGCATTTTGTTTGTACGAGTGTATTTTGAACACAAGTGTATTTTGTATGTACGAGTGTATTTTGAACACAAGTGTATTTTGAGTATACGAGTGTATTTTGTATACAAGTGTATTTTGTTTGCAAGTGTATTTTGTATACAAGTGCATTTTGTTTGTACGAGTGCATTTTGTTTGTACGAGTGTATTTCGTGTACGAGTGTATTTCGTGTATACAAGTGTATTTTTTGTACGAGTGTATTTTGTATACAAGTGTATTTTGTTTGCAAGTGTATTTTGTTTGCAAGTGTATTTTGTTTGCAAGTGTATTTTGAGTATACGAGTGCATTTTGTTTGTACGAGTGTATTGAGTGTACGAGTGTATTTTGTTTGTAAGTGTATTTTGAGTATACGAGTGTATTTTGTTTGTAAGTGTATTTTGTTTGTACGAGTGTATTTTGTATACAAGTGTATTTTGAGTGTACGAGTGTATTTCGTGTATACAAGTGCATTTCGTGTATACAAGTGTATTTTGTTTGCACGAGTGTATTTTGTTTGCACGAGTGTATTTTGTTTGCAAGTGTATTTTGTTTGCAAGTGTATTTTGAGTATACGAGTGTATTTTGAGTATACGAGTGTATTTTGTGTATACGAGTGTATTTTGTTTGTACAAGTGTATTTTTTAAATGAGTGTATTTGTGTATAAAAGTGCATTTGTGTATAAAAGTGTATTTGTGTATAAAAGTGTATTTGTTTGTAAGTGTATTTTGTTTGTAAGTGTATTTTGTTTGTACGAGTGTATTTTGTATACATGTGTATTTTGTTTGTAAGTGTATTTTGAGTATACGAGTGCATTTTATTTGTACGAGTGTATTTTGTTTGTACAAGTGTATTTTGAACACAAGTGTATTTTGTATGTACGAGTGTATTTCGTATACAAGTGTATTTCGTGTATACAAGTGTATTTTTTGTACGAGTGTATTTTGTATACAAGTGTATTTTGTTTGCAAGTGTATTTTGTTTGCAAGTGTATTTTGTTTGCAAGTGTATTTTGAGTATACGAGTGTATTTTGTTTATACGAGTGCATTGAGTGTACGAGTGTATTGAGTGTACGAGTGTATTTTGTTTGTAAGTGTATATTGTGTAAATAAGTGTATTTTGTTTGTAAGTGTATTTTGAATACATGTGTATTTTGTTTGTAAGTGTATTTTGAGTATACGAGTGCATTTTGTTTGTACGAGTGTATTTTGAACACAAGTGTATTTTGTATGTACGAGTGTATTTTGTTTGTAAGTGTATTTTGAGTATACGAGTGTATTTTGAGTATACGAGTGTATTTTGAGTATACGAGTGTATTTTGAGTATACGAGTGTATTTTGTTTGTACGAGTGTATTTTGTATACAAGTGTATTTTGAGTATACGAGTGTATTTTGTTTGTACAAGTGTATTTTGTATATGAGTGTATTTTGTATACAAGTGTATTTTGTTTGTACAAGCGTATTTTGTATACAAGCGTATTTTGTTTGTACGAGTGTATTTTGTGTGTACGAGTGTATTTTGTGTGTAAGTGTATTTTGAGTATACAAGTGTATTTTGTTTGTAAGCATATTTTGTTTGTACAAGTGTATTTTTTAAATGAGTGTATTTGTTTGTAAGTGTATTTGTATATAAGTGTATTTTGTTTGTACAAGTGTATTTTGTATATGAGTGTATTTTGTATACAAGTGTATTTTGTTTGTACAAGCGTATTTTGTATACAAGCGTATTTTGTTTGTACGAGTGTATTTTGTGTGTACGAGTGTATTTTGTTTGTAAGTGTATTTTGAGTATACGAGTGTATTTTGTTTGTAAGCGTATTTTGTTTGTACAAGTGTATTTTTAAATGAGTATTTGTTTGTAAGTGTATTTGTATATAAGTGTATTTTGTTTGTACAAGTGTATTTTGTTTGTACAAGTGTATTTTGTTTGTAAGTGTATTTTGTTTGTACGAGTGTATTTTGTATACATGTGTATTTTGTTTGCACGAGTGTATTTTGTATACATGTGTATTTTGTTTGCAAGTGTATTTTGAGTATACGAGTGCATTTTGTTTGTACGAGTGTATTTTGTTTGTACAAGTGTATTTTGAATGCACGAGTGTATTTCGTATACAAGTGTATTTCGTGTATACAAGTGTATTTTTTGTACGAGTGTATTTTGTTTGCAAGTGTATTTTGTTTGCAAGTGTATTTTGAGTATACGAGTGCATTTTGTTTGTACGAGTGTATTGAGTGTACGAGTGTATTGAGTGTACGAGTGTATTTTGTTTGTAAGTGTATATTGTGTAAATAAGTGTATTTTGTTTGTACGAGTGTATTTTGTTTGAACGAGTGTATTTTGTATACATGTGTATTTTGTTTGTAAGTGTATTTTGAGTATACGAGTGCATTTTGTTTGTACGAGTGTATTTTGAACACAAGTGTATTTTGTTTGTACGAGTGTATTTTGTATATGAGTGTATTTTGAGTATACGAGTGTATTTTGTTTGTACGAGTGTATTTTGTATACAAGTGTATTTTGTTTGTACAAGTGTATTTTGTATATGAGTGTATTTTGTATACAAGCGTATTTTGTTTGTACAAGCGTATTTTGTATACAAGCGTATTTTGTTTGTACGAGTGTATTTTGTGTGTACGAGTGTATTTTGTTTGTAAGTGTATTTTGAGTATACAAGTGTATTTTGTTTGTAAGCGTATTTTGTTTGTACAAGTGTATTTTTTAAATGAGTGTATTTGTTTGTAAGTGTATTTGTATATAAGTGTATTTTGTTTGTACAATTGTATTTTGTATATGAGTGTATTTTGTATACAAGTGTATTTTGTTTGTACAAGCGTATTTTGTATACAAGCGTATTTTGTTTGTACGAGTGTATTTTGTGTGTACGAGTGTATTTTGTTTGTAAGTGTATTTTGAGTATACAAGTGTATTTTGTTTGTAAGCGTATTTTGTTTGTACAAGTGTATTTTTTAAATGAGTTTATTTGTTTGTAAGTGTATTTGTATATAAGTGTATTTTGTTTGTACGTGTATTTTGAGTATACGAGTGCATTTTGTTTGTACGAGTGTATTTTGTTTGTACAAGTGTATTTTGAACACAAGTGTATTTTGTATGTACGAGTGTATTTCGTATACAAGTGTATTTCGTGTACGAGTGTATTTCGTGTACGAGTGTATTTTGTTTGCAAGTGTATTTTGTTTGCAAGTGTATTTTGTTTGCAAGTGTATTTTGAGTATACGAGTGCATTTTGTTTGTACGAGTGTATTGAGTGTATGAGTGTATTTTGTTTGTAAGTGTATATTGTGTAAATAAGTGTATTTTGTTTGTAAGTGTATTTTATTTGTACGAGTGTATTTTGTATACATGTGTATTTTGTTTGTAAGTGTATTTTGAGTATACGAGTGCATTTTGTTTGTACGAGTGTATTTTGAACACAAGTGTATTTTGTATGTACGAGTGTATTTTGTATACAAGTGTATTTTGAGTATACGAGTGTATTTTGTTTGTACAAGTGTATTTTGTATATGAGTGTATTTTGTATACAAGCGTATTTTGTATATAAGCGTATTTTGTTTGTACAAGTGTATTTTGTATATAAGCGTATTTTGTTTGTACGAGTGTATTGTGTGTACGAGTGTATTTTGTTTGTAAGTGTATTTTGAGTATAAAAGTGTATTTTGTTTGCAAGCGTATTTTGTTTGTACAAGTGTATTTTTTAAATGAGTGTATTTGTTTGTAAGTGTATTTGTATATAAGTGTATTTTGTTTGTACAAGTGTATTTTGTATATGAGTGTATTTTGTATACGAGTGTATTTTATTTGTAAGTGTATTTTGAGTATAAGAGTGTATTTTGTTTGTAAGTGTATTTTGTTTGTACAAGTGTATTTTGTTTGTACGAGTGTATTTTGTTTGCAAGTGCATTTTGTATACAAGTGCATTTTGTTTGTACGAGTGCATTTTGTTTGTACGAGTGTATTGAGTGTACGAGTGTATTGAGTGTACGAGTGTATTTTGTATACAAGTGTATTTTGTTTGCAAGTGTATTTTGAGTATACGAGTGCATTTTGTTTGTACGAGTGCATTTTGTTTGTACGAGTGCATTTTGTTTAAATGTATTTTGAGTGTACGAGTGTATTTCGTGTATACAAGTGTATTTTGTTTGTACGAGTGTATTTTGTATACAAGTGTATTTTGTTTGCAAGTGTATTTTGTTTGTAAGTGTATTTTGAGTGTACGAGTGTATTTTGTGTATACGAGTATACGAGTGCATTTTGTTTGTACGAGTGTATTTTGTTTGTACGAGTGTATTTTGAACATGAGTGTATTTTGAACATGAGTGTATTTTGTTTGTACGAGTGTATTTTGTTTGTACGAGTGTATTTTGTTTGCAAGTGTATTTTGTTTGCAAGTGTATTTTGTTTGCAAGTGCATTTTGTTTGTACGAGTGCATTTTGTTTGTACGAGTGTATTTTGAGTGTACGAGTGTATTTCGTGTATACAAGTGTATTTTTTTGTACGAGTGTATTTTGTATACAAGTGTATTTTGTATACAAGTGTATTTTGAGTGTACGAGTGTATTTCGTGTATACAAGTGTATTTCGTGTATACAAGTGCATTTCGTGTATACAAGTGCATTTCGTGTATACAAGTGTATTTTGTTTGCAAGTGTATTTTGTTTGCAAGTGTATTTTGAGTATACGAGTGTATTTTGTGTATACGAGTGTATTTTGTGTATACGAGTGTATTTTGTGTATACGAGTGTATTTTGTTTGTAAGCGTATTTTGTACAAGTGTATTTTTTAAATGAGTGTATTTGTGTATTTTGTATACAAGTGCATTTGTGTATAAAAGTGTATTTGTGTATAAGTGTATTTGTTTGTAAGTGTATATTGTGTAAATAAGTGTATTTTGTTTGTACAAGTGTATTTTTTGTACGAGTGTATTTTTTGTACGAGTGTATTTTGTTTGCAAGTGTATTTTGTTTGCAAGTGTATTTTGTTTATACGAGTGCATTGAGTGTACGTGTATTGAGTGTACGAGTGTATTTTGTTTGTACGTGTATATTGTGTAAATAAGTGTATTTTGTTTGTAAGTGTATTTTGTTTGTACGAGTGTATTTTGTATACATGTGTATTTTGTTTGTAAGTGTAATTTGAGTATACGAGTGCATTTTGTTTGTACGAGTGTATTTTGAACACAAGTGTATTTTGTATGTACGAGTGTATTTTGTTTGTAAGTGTATTTTGAGTATAAGAGTGTATTTTGTTTGTACGAGTGTATTTTGTTTGCAAGTGTATTTTGAGTATACGAGTGTATTTTGTGTATACGAGTGTATTTTGTGTATACGAGTGTATTTTGTTTGTAAGCGTATTTTGTTTGTACAAGTGTATTTTTTAAATGAGTGTATTTGTGTATTTTGTATACAAGTGCATTTGTGTATAAAAGTGCATTTGTGTATAAAAGTGTATGTTTGTAAGTGTATTTTGTTTGTAAGTGTATTTTGTTTGTACGAGTGTATTTTGTATACATGTGTATTTTGTTTGTAAGTGTATTTTGAGTATACGAGTGCATTTTGTTTGTACGAGTGTATTTTGAACACAAGTGTATTTTGTATGTACGAGTGTATTTTGTATACAAGTGTATTTTGAGTATACGAGTGTATTTTGTATACAAGTGTATTTTGTTTGTACATGAGTGTATTTTGTATACGAGTGTATTTTGTTTGTACAAGTGTATTTTGTATACAAGCGTATTTTGTTTGTACGAGTGTATTTTGTGTACGAGTGTATTTTGTTTGTAAGTGTATTTTGAGTATACGAGTGTATTTTGTTTGTAAGCGTATTTTGTTTGTACAAGTGTATTTTTTAAATGAGTGTATTTGTTTGTAAGTGTATTTGTATATAAGTGTATTTTGTTTGTACAAGTGTATTTTGTATATGAGTGTATTTTGTATACGAGTGTATTTTGTTTGTAAGTGTATTTTGAGTATAAGAGTGTATTTTGTTTGTAAGTGTATTTTGTTTGTACGAGTGCATTTTGTATACAAGTGTATTTTGTTTGCAAGTGTATTTTGTTTGCAAGTGTATTTTGAGTATACGAGTGCATTTTGTTTGTACGAGTGTATTTTGTATACAAGTGTATTTTGTTTGCAAGTGTATTTTGAGTATACGAGTGCATTTTGTTTGTAAGTAGTGCATTTTGTTTGTACGAGTGCATTTTGTTTAAGTGTATTTTGAGTGTACGAGTGTATTTCGTGTATACAAGTGCATTTCGTGTATACAAGTGTATTTTGTTTGTACGAGTGTATTTTGTATACGAGTGTATTTTGTTTGTAAGTGTATTTTGAGTGTACAAGTGTATTTTTTAAATGTGTATGTGTATTTTGTATACAAGTGCATTTGTGTATAAAAGTGCATTTGTGTATAAAAGTGTATTTGTTTGTAAGTGTATATTGTGTAAATAAGTGTATTTTGTTTGTACAAGTGTATTTTGTTTACGAGTGTATTTTGTTTGTAAGTGTATTTTGAGTATAAGAGTGTATTTTGTTTACGAGTGTATTTTGTTTGTAAGTGTATTTTGAGTATAAGAGTGTATTTTGTTTGTAAGTGTATTTTGTTTGTAAGTGTATTTTGTTTGTACGAGTGTATTTTGTATACATGTGTATTTTGTTTGTAAGTGTATTTTGAGTATACGAGTGCATTTTGTTTGTACGAGTGTATTTTGTTTGTACGAGTGTATTTTGTACACAAGTGTATTTTGTATGTACGAGTGTATTTTGTATACAAGTGTATTTTGAGTATACGAGTGCATTTTGTTTGTACGAGTGTATTTTGTTTGTACGAGTGTATTTTTAACACAAGTGTATTTTGTATGTACGAGTGTATTTTGTTTGCAAGTGTATTTTGTTTGCAAGTGTATTTTGAGTATACGAGTGTATTTTGTATACAAGTGCATTTTGTTTGTACGAGTGCATTTTGTTTAAGTGTATTTTGAGTGTATTGAGTGTACGAGTGTATTTCGTATACAAGTGTATTTCGTGTATACAAGTGTATTTTTTGTACGAGTGTATTTTGTATACAAGTGCATTTTGTTTGTACGAGTGCATTTTGAGTGTACGAGTGCATTTTGAGTGTACGAGTGCATTTTGAGTGTACGAGTGTATTTTGTTTGTACGAGTGTATTTTGTTTGTACGAGTGTATTTTGTATACAAGTGTATTTTGTTTGCAAGTGTATTTTGAGTATACGAGTGCATTTTGTATACAAGTGCATTTTGTTTAAGTGTATTTTGAGTGTACGAGTGTATTTCGTGTATACAAGTGCATTTTGTTTGTACGAGTGTATTTTGTATACAAGTGTATTTTGTTTGCAAGTGTATTTTGAGTATACGAGTGCATTTTGTTTGTACGAGTGCATTTTGTTTGTACGAGTGCATTTTGTTTGTACGAGTGCATTTTAAGTGTATTTTGAGTGTACGAGTGTATTGTGTATACAAGTGTATTTTGTTTGTACGAGTGTATTTTGAACACAAGTGTATTTTGAACACAAGTGTATTTTGAGTATACGAGTGTATTTTGTTTGTACAAGTGTATTTTGTTTGTACAAGTGTATTTTGTTTGTACAAGTGTATTTTGTTTGTACAAGTGTATTTTGTTTGTACAAGTGTATTTTGTATACGAGTGTATTTTGTTTGTACAAGTGTATTTTGTATATAAGTGTATTTTGTTTGTACGAGTGTATTTTGTATATAAGTGTATTTTGTTTGCAAGTGTATTTTGTTTGCAAGTGTATTTTGTTTGCAAGTGTATTTTGTTTGCAAGTGTATTTTGTATACGAGTGCATTTTGTTTGTACGAGTGCATTTTGTTTAAGTGCATTTTGAGTGTACGAGTGCATTTTGAGTGTACGAGTGTATTTTGTTTGTACGAGTGTATTTTGTTTGTACGAGTGTATTTTGTATACAAGTGTATTTTGTTTGCAAGTGTATTTTGAGTATACGAGTGCATTTTGTATACAAGTGCATTTTGTTTAAGTGTATTTTGAGTGTACGAGTGTATTTCGTGTATACAAGTGCATTTCGTGTATACAAGTGTATTTTGTTTGTACGAGTGTATTTTGTATACGAGTGTATTTTGTTTGTAAGTGTATTTTGAGTGTACAAGTGTATTTTTTAAATGTGTATGTGTATTTTGTATACAAGTGCATTTGTGTATAAAAGTGCATTTGTGTATAAAAGTGTATTTGTTTGTAAGTGTATATTGTGTAAATAAGTGTATTTTGTTTGTACAAGTGTATTTTGTTTACGAGTGTATTTTGTTTGTAAGTGTATTTTGAGTATAAGAGTGTATTTTGTTTACGAGTGTATTTTGTTTGTAAGTGTATTTTGAGTATAAGAGTGTATTTTGTTTGTAAGTGTATTTTGTTTGTAAGTGTATTTTGTTTGTACGAGTGTATTTTGTATACATGTGTATTTTGTTTGTAAGTGTATTTTGAGTATACGAGTGCATTTTGTTTGTACGAGTGTATTTTGTTTGTACGAGTGTATTTTGTACACAAGTGTATTTTGTATGTACGAGTGTATTTTGTATACAAGTGTATTTTGAGTATACGAGTGCATTTTGTTTGTACGAGTGTATTTTGTTTGTACGAGTGTATTTTTAACACAAGTGTATTTTGTATGTACGAGTGTATTTTGTTTGCAAGTGTATTTTGTTTGCAAGTGTATTTTGAGTATACGAGTGTATTTTGTATACAAGTGCATTTTGTTTGTACGAGTGCATTTTGTTTAAGTGTATTTTGAGTGTATTGAGTGTACGAGTGTATTTCGTATACAAGTGTATTTCGTGTATACAAGTGTATTTTTTGTACGAGTGTATTTTGTATACAAGTGCATTTTGTTTGTACGAGTGCATTTTGAGTGTACGAGTGCATTTTGAGTGTACGAGTGCATTTTGAGTGTACGAGTGTATTTTGTTTGTACGAGTGTATTTTGTTTGTACGAGTGTATTTTGTATACAAGTGTATTTTGTTTGCAAGTGTATTTTGAGTATACGAGTGCATTTTGTATACAAGTGCATTTTGTTTAAGTGTATTTTGAGTGTACGAGTGTATTTCGTGTATACAAGTGCATTTTGTTTGTACGAGTGTATTTTGTATACAAGTGTATTTTGTTTGCAAGTGTATTTTGAGTATACGAGTGCATTTTGTTTGTACGAGTGCATTTTGTTTGTACGAGTGCATTTTGTTTGTACGAGTGCATTTTAAGTGTATTTTGAGTGTACGAGTGTATTGTGTATACAAGTGTATTTTGTTTGTACGAGTGTATTTTGAACACAAGTGTATTTTGAACACAAGTGTATTTTGAGTATACGAGTGTATTTTGTTTGTACAAGTGTATTTTGTTTGTACAAGTGTATTTTGTTTGTACAAGTGTATTTTGTTTGTACAAGTGTATTTTGTATACGAGTGTATTTTGTTTGTACAAGTGTATTTTGTATATAAGTGTATTTTGTTTGTACGAGTGTATTTTGTATATAAGTGTATTTTGTTTGCAAGTGTATTTTGTTTGCAAGTGTATTTTGTTTGCAAGTGTATTTTGTTTGCAAGTGTATTTTGTTTGCAAGTGTATTTTGTATACGAGTGCATTTTGTTTGTACGAGTGCATTTTGTTTAAGTGCATTTTGAGTGTACGAGTGCATTTTGAGTGTACGAGTGTATTTTGTTTGTACGAGTGTATTTTGTTTGTACGAGTGTATTTTGTATACAAGTGTATTTTGTTTGCAAGTGTATTTTGAGTATACGAGTGCATTTTGTATACAAGTGCATTTTGTTTAAGTGTATTTTGAGTGTACGAGTGTATTTCGTGTATACAAGTGCATTTCGTGTATACAAGTGTATTTTGTTTGTACGAGTGTATTTTGTATACGAGTGTATTTTGTTTGTAAGTGTATTTTGAGTGTACAAGTGTATTTTTTAAATGTGTATGTGTATTTTGTATACAAGTGCATTTGTGTATAAAAGTGCATTTGTGTATAAAAGTGTATTTGTTTGTAAGTGTATATTGTGTAAATAAGTGTATTTTGTTTGTACAAGTGTATTTTGTTTACGAGTGTATTTTGTTTGTAAGTGTATTTTGAGTATAAGAGTGTATTTTGTTTACGAGTGTATTTTGTTTGTAAGTGTATTTTGAGTATAAGAGTGTATTTTGTTTGTAAGTGTATTTTGTTTGTAAGTGTATTTTGTTTGTACGAGTGTATTTTGTATACATGTGTATTTTGTTTGTAAGTGTATTTTGAGTATACGAGTGCATTTTGTTTGTACGAGTGTATTTTGTTTGTACGAGTGTATTTTGTACACAAGTGTATTTTGTATGTACGAGTGTATTTTGTATACAAGTGTATTTTGAGTATACGAGTGCATTTTGTTTGTACGAGTGTATTTTGTTTGTACGAGTGTATTTTTAACACAAGTGTATTTTGTATGTACGAGTGTATTTTGTTTGCAAGTGTATTTTGTTTGCAAGTGTATTTTGAGTATACGAGTGTATTTTGTATACAAGTGCATTTTGTTTGTACGAGTGCATTTTGTTTAAGTGTATTTTGAGTGTATTGAGTGTACGAGTGTATTTCGTATACAAGTGTATTTCGTGTATACAAGTGTATTTTTTGTACGAGTGTATTTTGTATACAAGTGCATTTTGTTTGTACGAGTGCATTTTGAGTGTACGAGTGCATTTTGAGTGTACGAGTGTATTTTGTTTGTACGAGTGTATTTTGTTTGTACGAGTGTATTTTGTATACAAGTGTATTTTGTTTGCAAGTGTATTTTGAGTATACGAGTGCATTTTGTATACAAGTGCATTTTGTTTAAGTGTATTTTGAGTGTACGAGTGTATTTCGTGTATACAAGTGCATTTTGTTTGTACGAGTGTATTTTGTATACAAGTGTATTTTGTTTGCAAGTGTATTTTGAGTATACGAGTGCATTTTGTTTGTACGAGTGCATTTTGTTTGTACGAGTGCATTTTGTTTGTACGAGTGCATTTTAAGTGTATTTTGAGTGTACGAGTGTATTGTGTATACAAGTGTATTTTGTTTGTACGAGTGTATTTTGAACACAAGTGTATTTTGAACACAAGTGTATTTTGAACACAAGTGTATTTTGAGTATACGAGTGTATTTTGTTTGTACAAGTGTATTTTGTTTGTACAAGTGTATTTTGTTTGTACAAGTGTATTTTGTATACGAGTGTATTTTGTTTGTACAAGTGTATTTTGTATATAAGTGTATTTTGTTTGTACGAGTGTATTTTGTATATAAGTGTATTTTGTTTGCAAGTGTATTTTGTTTGCAAGTGTATTTTGTTTGCAAGTGTATTTTGTTTGCAAGTGTATTTTGTTTGCAAGTGTATTTTGTATACGAGTGCATTTTGTTTGTACGAGTGCATTTTGTTTAAGTGCATTTTGAGTGTACGAGTGCATTTTGAGTGTACGAGTGTATTTTGTTTGTACGAGTGTATTTTGTTTGTACGAGTGTATTTTGTATACAAGTGTATTTTGTTTGCAAGTGTATTTTGAGTATACGAGTGCATTTTGTATACAAGTGCATTTTGTTTAAGTGTATTTTGAGTGTACGAGTGTATTTCGTGTATACAAGTGCATTTTGTTTGTACGAGTGTATTTTGTATACAAGTGTATTTTGTTTGCAAGTGTATTTTGAGTATACGAGTGCATTTTGTTTGTAAGTGCATTTTGTTTGTACGAGTGCATTTTGTTTGTACGAGTGCATTTTAAGTGTATTTTGAGTGTACGAGTGTATTGTGTATACAAGTGTATTTTGTTTGTACGAGTGTATTTTGAACACAAGTGTATTTTGAACACAAGTGTATTTTGAGTATACGAGTGTATTTTGTTTGTACAAGTGTATTTTGTATACGAGTGTATTTTGTTTGTACAAGTGTATTTTGTATACGAGTGTATTTTGTTTGTACAAGTGTATTTTGTATATAAGTGTATTTTGTTTGTACGAGTGTATTTTGTATATAAGTGTATTTTGTTTGCACGAGTGTATTTTGTATATAAGTGTATTTTGTTTGCAAGTGTATTTTGTTTGCAAGTGTATTTTGTTTGCAAGTGTATTTTGTTTGCAAGTGTATTTTGTTTGCAAGTGTATTTTGTTTGTAAGTGCATTTTGTTTGTAAGTGCATTTTGTTTGTAAGTGCATTTTGTTTGTACGAGTGCATTTTGTTTAAGTGTATTTTGAGTATACGAGTGTATTTCGTATACGAGTGTATTTTGTGTATACGAGTGCATTTTGTTTAAGTGTATTTTGAGTGTACGAGTGTATTTCGTGTATACAAGTGTATTTCGTGTATACAAGTGTATTTCGTTTGCAAGTGTATTTTGAGTATACGAGTGTATTTTGTATACAAGTCGTAAGTGAAATACACTCGTAAGTGAAATACACTCGTACACTCAAAATACACTTAAACAAAATGCACTCGTACAAACAAAATGCACTTGTATACAAAATGCATTTTGTTTGTACGAGTGCATTTTAAGTGTATTTTGAGTGTACGAGTGTATTTCGAGTGTACGAGTGTATTTCGTATACAAGTGTATTTCGTGTATGCAAGTGTATTTTGTATACAAGTGTATTTTTTCTCTTGGTTATACTTCTGCGAGTGCAGTAAAGACAAAATATACGTATATTCAAGATCTATTCTCTAAAAGTAAGTCTAAATATCTTATATGCTGATTCTCAGGTGAATGCATCTTTTTTTAATATAGAAAATATTTATAGATATTTTAAAATATCTGTATTTTGAATCTTTTATTCAACATTTTCAGATAACAATTTTTTAATTTATAGCTATGACAAAACTGGCATGTAGGATGCCTCACATGGGGCACCATTAATGGCGCTTCGTTCAGGAGCAGGTTTGGTTATTAGCAATAATTAATAATTATCAAAATCAATAGAACACTGATTAGAATTAACATTAGCTTTTTAATCCTTTAAATCAACAATTAGCAAAGACAATCCTCAATTGGGGGGGGGGGGGGCGCGAGTATTGATGCTGACTATCACACCTGGCACCGTGAGTTTGAATCCAGGGTGTACTCCAGTCAGGTCTCCTTAGCAACCTAATTGGCACAGTAATTACCAGAGGGTAAACGGCCATGCTGCAAAAATTAGTACACTCTCCTGAAAGTTCTAATATAAAACTTGTTTTCTGGTGCAGTTGAGGGACATTGAGTGTGAAGGTTCAAAAGAATAATCTGCTGATCAAACAGGCATAGTTAAAGTGTAAATGTTTTACTTATCCCTTTGAAATCACTCATGCCATATAATGTCCCTATAGAGGACCAAATTCTGTTCCATTTCTAAAATCCTTAGGGGAGTGTATCAGAGCAGGCAACGGGTCGCAGTTTGGACACCACTAAAATGGTCCAACATAGTCTCACCTTCATTTGGGTTTCAAGAGGTGTTGTTGCCAGAAAGGGAGGCTGGCCAACCAACATCTCATAGAGGATAACACCAACACTCCACCAATCACACAGCTGCGTGTAACCTGGGGGTTAAAATAAAGATGAAACGAAAGCAAATGCACTAAAAGACAACCATCAGCACAATTTAAAGGTTTTTAGATTTTAAGAAGACTAAACTGTACTCCTAAAAAAAGGAAAACATACAGTAAACGCAATTCAATAATATTAAATAAAAATAAAAACTGATATTTAACTTCATTTAATGTATTTTTATAAATGACCACTCTACAGAAACGATACCAGTTTCTATACTAGAAAAAAATACTACAATTACACCAGAAAACATTAAATGCTTCAAGTATTGTAAACCGAAGCAAACATCAAGAAAGTAATTTGATTCTGGTATTTATTATAAAAATAAAGCTTAATAAGAACCAGTCTTTAGTTCCCAAGTGCTCTATACAGGACGTTTGCATTATGCCGTCCGCTTTATCATTAGCGCTCATGAGCATATGTTAGTAGCGGCTGTAGCGTATACCTGTGCGCAGCAGAACCTCAGGTGCGATGTAATTGGGTGTGCCCACGAGTGAGTGTGCCTGACACCGCTGATGTTGTCTAGCAGCTCTGCGTTCTAGTGGCTTCAGTCTGTCCCCACAGCGACAGTTAGCAGGATCTTCCCATTCCATACTGAAGTCCATACTGTCCTGACGCACATGATCACCTGACAATAAACAGATACACTTCTTACACTGACATGACTTAAGAGACTAGTAAAATGAACAGTTCACCCAAAAGTATCATTCTGCAACCATTTACTCACCCTCATGTCATAGATAAACTCTTATGACTTTCACCCATGTAACACAAAAGGAGGTCGTTTGAACAATGGCACTGGTCACTCTTCCCATCGCAATAACAAAGAATGATGACTTTCAAAAGGCTTTCGAGAAGAATGTCACGTTTTGCTATTTTCATGGAAATTAACAAACAATTAATTGTTAACGTTAATACGGCACATCACACTTAGCGAACTCCAAATAATATGTTGATGTAGCCTATTTCAATATAACTTAAATTAATATACATAAGAAATGTACTATTTGCATTTTCCTTTTAAAATATTCTTAGTTCCAAGTATTTTAATACATTTATGCTGTTTAGTAAGAATTTGTGATGTTAATGAATTACTATTAAGAACAACTTATTGTGCATACTTGACTGCATAAAAACTACACGTTGTGGGTCATGGAATAATTTAGACCTTTAATTCAAATCCTAACACGCATCATATGACACTTCTCTGGTGATGAAGAGATGTCAGGTGAATGTACCTTCATGCTCTCTCTCTGCGATCACTGATGCAAATTTAGTTTGGGATGACACAAGGAGACTGGCAGAACAACAGTGCTCATTGTCATGTTGTGTTTTATCACACTATCATGGTGCACATCTGTGTAGTTCTTCCATGTTGCAGACAGGACATGACATGCTTCAATGCTTTTGGTTTAGAACTGTATTTCTATTTGTTTCTTTAATCACAATGTTGCATTTGTGTGCTTATCCTGGATGTCTCCACCGAGAGAAGAACGTGATATCAACAATATTTATTTAGTAATTGTACATCTAAAAAAACATTTTATTTAAACCGTAAAAAATGTCACCCAGGGAATGTCCCAGACTAATGCTAAATGAACTCAAAACACGACTACTGTTGATCATTGTTCCGCTCTATGTTCTTAAACCCCAGATACACCCCTGGTGAAGTAAATGATGAATGAAAATATATATATTTCAGGTGAACAGTCATCAGAAATACATTGAGAGCAGATTATTGGCTCACCACTTTGGTAGTATTTGGAGTCATGTGTCCAGCGGAAGCCTGTACAAAGACCAAAGTCTGTCAGTTTGATGTGTCCGTCACGATCAATCAGGATGTTGTCGGGTTTGATGTCTCGGTGGATGAAACCCATTTTGTGGACGCTTTCCACAGCACAGGTGAGTTCTGCAATGTAAAACTGTGCCAAGTCCTCTTGGAAAATGCCCATCCTGATCAGCAGGCTCATCATGTCGCCGCCAGGGATGTAGTCCATGACAAAATACAAGTTATCTTTATCCTGGAAAGAGTAGTACAACCGGACGACCCACTCATTATCTGCTTCAGCGAGAATATCCCGCTCTGCTTTCACATGGGCCACCTGGTTCCGTAACAGCACATCTTTTTTACGAAGGGTTTTCATGGCGTACAGCGCTCCTGTGTCCACTTTTCGAGCCAAACACACTTCACCAAATGCACCGATTCCCAGAGTCTTTATCTTCTCAAACATGGATTTGTCCATTTTGGCGCGTTTGAGCCGGATGTAGTTGGATTCTTTCTGGCACAGCATCATGCGCATCTGCTCCTGTGCATCACCCGACAGCCCCACCTGCACATATACCACATGATTTACACACAGCCTGATAAAAAAACCTCACAAAACATTTATACATAAACACACTCACAGACACAGGTGCACTAGTTCAACTCTTATTAAAAGGGACATTTCACACAAACTAAAATTCTTTCATTATTTACTCACTCTCATGTCATTCCAAACCTATAGGACTTTCTTCCATGGATTAGAAAAGATTTTTTTAAAGAATATCTGGGGCACTCTTTTTCATTTAATGAAAGTGAATGAGGACTGGCGTTGTCAAGCTCCAAAAAGACAAAAAAAAAAAAAAAAAAAAAAGCACCATAAAGCATCATAAGTGGTCAATACAACTCATGCACCATATTCTTCTGAAGTCACATGAGGGCTGTACCAACACAATCATATCATACATGTCTTACTTACAAAACAATAGTTAAATCTGCCTTGGCTCTCATTGGTGCGTTCATGAGAAAAATAGCAATGTTTGTCGGCTCGTCAATGAATCGGTTGATACGGCACAGACCAACAGACTCTGTAAGATTTGGTCGCAACAGTTAACAGCCCAAACCGGTCTCGAGCTCTGGACGCACACCACTGATTATTACTGGGTCGTGTAGATCTTGTGTTTGGACACATATTACACAGAAAAACTGTTACTCTCAACACACTGTGAAAACATCTCTCTGCTGATTACTCCCCCACTATACTAGTGTTCGACCGATATGTTTTTTTTTTTTTTTTTTTTTTTTTTTTTTTATATGGCCAGTGCCGATATCTTAAGAGCAGGCAGACCGATAGGCAGACATAATGCAAATGGATATATCACACAATGTAAAATGATCATAAATAACACGTACAGCAAATTTAAAAAAAATGTATTTGACTTGTAATTATTATTTTTACTCAAAATGTTGCTCAAAACTTCACCTTTATAAAATGTTTTAATAAATATTACACAGCAGCAGCTGATGGCATGTTTAGTCACATGGGGCTGATATGGCAATATAGTTACAAAAATGATCTCAATATTTTCAAGTATATTGAATATATTAATAATGTTTAATGTGTGAGGTCACAATTTAGTTAAAAATAACAAAGCAGTGTTTTCCAGTTTTTCACTAGATGAACATAAGATGAAAATAAAAGGAGAATGATATTAAAACATTATTTTATTTTTGAACACATTGTGCAACTTTATTCACTTTTTGGAAGCCAGTTGAGTTCGGTTATAATTAGGGCTGCACGATGTATTGAATTTATCAAAATATCGCAAATTTAAATCTCAAAATGCATATCACCAAGGACAGATTTAGACCTGGGAGGCCCATGGGCCGGTACACCTTGGAGGCCCCCACATCATGTGATTACGGTCACCTTTAAGTGCTAGAGGACGCTTGTCAGATTTGTTTGGATTTTTCAAATAAATGGAAGGTTTGTAGCAATGTCTGACACGGCCAATTATATGTACATTTTAATTCTGAAGCGATTCAAAATCATGTGTTATTAATAGGCATGTTCATTGTATTTAAATATCAAAATCACTATTCGGTTATTTTGCACATGTATGGAGTTCTTTGACCCGATCGGAGTCCGATGGTACCAGAGTTACAGGCTGTTCACATGTGATTCTATGCGGTTTTCAACAGTTTCTCTATGCAAATACGCACTGGACAGATGTATTTGATCGTTGCGTCGTGCCCCACTCAGGACTGTGGCATTTAAGTTTAAAATAACTTTAATATTTATAAACGCATCTCAAGACACCGGTGTTCGGTTTCACCATTTGTTCAACGGTCAAGCTTTTTCAGCACTGCGGTCACAAATCTATATTCTGATGAAGGTGGCAAAGAGGAATGTGACCGTTACATATTATTCCAGATTGTTTTTCTCCTGGCAAAGTTTCAGTGCTTGTTAAACAGTGAGCCATTGTTTCCCCCTATTGCTCTAGTGTGCAGACAATAATTACACAAGTTAAATGCTGAATCATTTAAAAATCATCCAGAAGAAGTCCTATAAACCGTAGCGTTCTCTGCCTCATGTGAACCTGCTCGGGCAGAATTACACATTTTCCATTGATTCAGAACAGGTCTACTCTGTTGCAGGCAGTGACGGAGATTATTTTTGTTGTACCTGAATGTGATTTTATTATTTGAAGATCTAGGAATTGTGCTATTTTGGCTCATTGCTCACCATGCACTTTATTTCCTGCTAACAGAGATTGTGTTTGACGCATGCATGGTAATAATCGTTCTTTATACCCGAGTCCCCACTCGCGACAAATACCACAATAACCATTTGTGAACTCTCACAGTTAACCAAATATTAAAAAAAAAAAAAAAAAAAAAAAAAAAAGTTTACAATGCACATATTTAGGTTATTAAAAGCATATTTTGCTTTATCATTTAAGATTAAATGCATGCACAACATTTTAAAGTCATCTTTATAATGTTGCACAAAATCTGTCACTTTTATGAAATTTAACCATCACAGTTTTTACACAGTCAATGTACACTGCACATTATCTTTGTGTTTGGAAGTGTTTTGTGAATAAGATGCTGTTCTCTACAGTTTTTCAAATTAACGTGCAGCACCCATGAGACACAGATACCCTGAGCGCCCAATCGAGTGTCTGTGCTTGTGCTGCTGTCGTCCAGCATGTATTCGTCCAAACAATCTATTTCACACATGGCTGACATTTACGTGGATTTATAATAGATATTCTAAATCAATCATTAAATAAGTAAAATTTAAATAAAATGAATTTTAGTAATGAACTATTTTGAGGATTAGACTTGTTTTATACAAAACATATCTGTAATTTTTACTTCACCCTCACCTGAAGCTTTTATTTTGGAGGAAAAATTGCAGCGTGAATTTGACAGTATACAGTCTGGTGAAACACTGTCATTGCTACCTTTTCTGTGGTAGGCCAACTGTGTGGAGATTTTAGATTTGTATAAATTGTAGATATACAGATGTTTGGAAGTGCGAGGAGGAGAGAACCTGCAGCAGTTTACTTTCACAATGCGAAAGGAACTCCTCTGAGATGCTGACACGGCCAGGATTACCTTCTCTGAGGGTTAAGCAACATTTGTGATCCAGAAGGACATAGTTTTGATCCTGACTGATATAATACACACTCTGCAGAAAGAAATGCGAGTGCTCCACAGGAATACGAGCGTCACAACAAGAAATCACTGGATTTGCGCACGTTTGTGTAATTCAGTCACTTTTTTATATGAATATTGCTATCATTACACAAGACAGTTAAAAGTTACAGGGAAGTGTTGAGGAGAGATAGGGAGAATGAAATGCACAGCCACTCTACACATCATGAGCTTGTGCGCATCTGCTCAGGGAATGGCACTGCTTGAATGAGACTAATTGAAACGGTCTATTTTTTGGGTAACACAAAGAACAGCAGAAGGAACAATCTTTCAGGAGTCACAGGGCGTTTTCACACTCGGTCATTTTTCAGGGGTCTGAGCAAGGTTCGCAGGATTTTTGGCCCATATGTGAACACTCCAAACGATCTCAGACCCCTTTAAAGTGAGATCAACTCGGAGATGCAGCCTGCGGTTCTGTTCACTAATAATGCCTTCCTAATGCCCTCTGAAACGCATTCGAGACAGATTGCAATGCGATCGCTCAAACAACTTCTTGAGGTGGTTTGAGACACATTCCTCATGAAACTGGTCAAGTGTAAATGCATCTGGCTGTTCAAGACGCCTATGTAAACTTTACTCCACCCAATCAGCGCAACGTCAGCATATAGAAAACACGAAAAATAACAGCTGCTACAGAGTATTTGCATAGGGCTCGTGTCGCACATTAAATACAAATAATAAAAAAAAATGCACGTTGTAGGAAAGACAGGACTAATTTTCTTTTATTTGAAGAAACTGGTACCGACAATGAGGGCAGATTATGCACGTTACGTATCTTACCTACGAATAGCCCACAGGGAGTGAAATACACAACGCACACACAAACAGAAACACAAGCACAATGATCAAAGACAGATCAAATCAAATAAGAAATCACATCTTTTAATTTTCTGCCCAATGCTAGCATAATCACAGTGGTGTGGTCAGGTGTAACTGGAATGAGTTTATTCAGTCGGATAGACATCTGATCAGATAAAATGCATGAAGGGGCCCAGTGTAAATGGGCTCTATGTAATACAGTCCTTTTTATTGTGGAAGATCCATAAAATGTGTTTTATTGAACAGACACCTGTATTCGGGTATGTAGAGCTGTTCTCTTAACATTCATGTAGCCATAATAATAAATATATACTTTTTTTTTTATCAATTTTTTTTTTTTAAACGTGGTCTGTGCTACACAAAAACAACACAGTGTGAATGCAAAATGGACCAAGTCCCCGTAACGGGTCAAGTGGACCAAACAAGAGATCTGAGCCCACTTTCATGGTCACAGACAGTGTGAATGCAAAGAGAACTGGACCCTTTTCACTCGGTCCGCTTTTTGAAAATGTATCGTCTGATGCCGATAATTTGAATATATCAGTCGACCACTACATTTTACTACATTTAATTGTGTAACACACAATTACTGGCGAGTGAAATATGCCAAATATATATAATGGCGGCCAAAGGTTTGAAATAATGTTCAGATTTTGTGGTTTCAGAAGGAAATTGATACTGTAATTCACCAAAGTAGCATTCAACTGATCACAATGTATAGTCAGGACAGTACTGATGTAAAAAACAACACCATCACTATTTAAAAAAAGGCATTTTTGATCAAATCTAGACAGCAGCATCACTCAAACACCTTATCCTTGAGTAATCATGATAAATTGATCATTTGATACTAGAAAATCACTTGCCATTACATCAAACACAGTTGAAAGATATTTGGTTCATTAAATGAAGATTAACATTGTCTTTGTGTTTGTTTTTGAGTTGTCACAGTATGCAATAGACTGACATGTCTTCAGGTCAATATTAGGTCAAAAATGACAAAAAAGAAACTTCTTTCTCTAGAAACTCAGTCAATCATTGTTTTGAGGAATGAAGGATATACAATGCTTGAAATTGACAAAAAACTGCAGATTACATACAATGGTGTACACTACAGTCTTCAAAGACAAAGCACAACTGACTCTAACAAGGACAGAAAGAGATGTGGAAGACCAGATGTACAACTAAACAAGAGGATAAGTACATCAGAGTCTCTAGTTTGAGAAATAGACGTCTCATATGTCCTCAGCTGGCAGCTTCATTGAATTCTACCCGCTCAACACCAGTTTCATGTACAACAGTAAAGAGAAGACTTGGTGGTGCAGGACTTATGGGAAGAACTGCAATGAAAAAGCCACTTTTGTAACAGAAACACAAAAAGAAAAGGTTCAAGTGGGCAAAGATGCACAGACATTGGACAACAGATAATTGGAAAAGAGTGTTATGGATCTTAACGTCTCGGTTACTTTTGAAACCTCCGTTCCCCGAGGGAGGGAACGAGACATAGTTTCAAAAGGAAGTGACACAAGGGGTCTTCTCGGACGCCAAATCGTACCTCTGAACCTGAGAAAAGGCCAATGTCAAGTTGGCAGACAGAATTTGCATGCCCCGCCCCAGACATACGGGTATAAAGAGAAGCGGGGCAGCGAATGCCAGTCAGGATTTTGCACTGAGGAGCCGAAAGGGTGAAGCACGGCCATTTACAGTGCTAGGTCTAGTGCCGTGGCAGGAGGGACACCATGTCTCGTTCCCTCCCTTGGGGAATGGAAGTTACAACAGTAACAGAGACGTTCCCCTTCTGTCACTCTCTCGACTTAGTGTTGAAGGAAGTGACACAAGGGCTCCATATAAAAATGCCACGCACTGACCGTGTGACGTGACTGTTGGAGAAGGGGCAAAGCAGGCTATTGCGTGTTAGAGGCCCCTGAACTAAATGCACGTCGCCCTCCCCAACGCCCCCTCAAAGAGTTTTAGCATATCCACCTTAGGTTTTCCCTCCACCCGAGTGCCTGCACCGTGACCTTCGTAGCTCTGAGAGCGAGGTTGGAGCAGAGCGCAGTTCCTGCAGCACATCGGGGTTGGAACTACCCAGGTGCAGATCTTGAGTGCCTTGACTTAGTGAATTTGCAGGAGAGCCATGGCATGCAGGGCGGAGGCAGCCTGTCCAGTGGTGCTGTAGACTTTTGAGGTCAGTGATGACGTCATTCTATGGCTCTGGAGAGGAATACCGGGCAGTCCCGCCAGGTGGCGGTGTTCCGCCATCCAGGGTAGTGAGAGCGGACAAGCGGACGGCGGTTCCGACCGCGTTGGCTCGTCATGCACTTCCGGGAACGACGGAACCAAGGGGGGGCGTGGCTATAAGAGGCGCCATGACCCGAGGAACCGATTGAGTAGCCAAGGGGGGGTGACGGAGATCTCCAGTCCAGCCTCGTGCTCGCGGCGGCCCGGGAAAGCATAGCGGATCAGCAAATCAGCTGGGCGAGCAGACCCGAAGGTGGCAGCCCAGGCGAGGCATCAGACGCCGCTGTGATGCAGCGGCGATGCCGTCATCCAATTCCGGGGGCTCAAGGGAAAATGCCGGCTGGCCGGGAAGCGAGCCTGTGGTTATCCCCAAATCGCCAGCCAGGTCGACCTCAATCCCGTGGGAAGAAGGAACAACGCGGGGGGCGGCTGACGTGGCTTTCTCTCATGACAAAAGAAAGACGCGACCGCAATATTGCCATGGTTATGTTCTCGCACTGAGAACATGAGGCATTCATAAAAACGCTGCCTGCGTGTGATCGCAGCCCAGGCACGTCAGAAGTGGAGAGAATTCAACCGCATCCAGGAACTACACAGAGGCGGAAAGACATCTTTAAAAAGACGCGTCCTGAAAAGGATGTTCACCACCTGCTGTGTATTGCTCTTTTATGAGTGGGAACTCAAACTCTTTTAGAGAAAAATATACTCTTTTAGGAGGAGAACACTCTTTCAAACAGAAAGAAGCGCTGTCGAAGCGCCCAGGGGCGTAAACTGCACAGCGTGCAGAGAGAGAGAGACACCAGCTGGAAATGCGCCGTGCGGATCCAACAGCAATGCTTCTCTCTGATAAAGGTGAGTGAAACAGGTGTGTGTTTCAGCTGCTTGCGGTACAACCATCCGGCTCCGAAGAAAAATTCTGACTGGCATTCGCTGCCCCGCTTCCCTTTATACCCGTATGTCCGGGGTGGGGCATACAAATTCTGTCTGCCAACTTGAAATTGGCCTTTTCTCAGGTTCAGAGGTACGATTCGGCGTCCGAGAAGACCCCTTGTGTCAAGACACTACGTCGAGAGAGTGACAGAAGGGGAACCCCATTGAGCTTTTGTGGGATCAGCTAGACTGTAAGGTGTGTGAGAAGTGCCAGATAAGACAGTCACATCTATGGCAAGTGCTACAGGAAGTGTGGGGTCAAAGGTCACATGAGTATCTGGACAAACTGACAGCTAGAATAACAAGGATCTGTAAAAGCTGTCATTGCTGCATGTGGAGGATTTTTTTGATGGGAACTCTTTGAAGTAGTTTAAGAAATTTTTTTCAAATTGTAATAGTAATTTTTCACTTTATTAATGTCCTGACTAGTGGTTCTCGATACCAATTCCGATAGCACAGCAAAAATATTCTAATATGATAATCTGTTATTGAACACAACAGTTTAGTTATTTTTAATTATTTTAATAATTATAGTTTAATAATTATTATTTTCCATAACTTTCCAGAATTTTTTTTTAAAAGTATAATTTCATTTCATCATCAAAATGGTGTCTAATAAATAAATTCTTACATCTTTTAACAAGTGAACATACATTTTTTATTTTTTTCGGCAAACTTTTATTCAACTCTTGCTTGTGATACTTTATTATTATTATTATTATTATTATAATAGAGAATATAAAATTTTACAAAAAAGTTGTAACATATGTATAAAATTTCAGGCATCTAGATTTGATTTTGAATCATGCTTTTATGATGTGTTTTGCCGTATGCTTCACTTTTCTGGATAAACGGTTTGCAATGATTGTGATCATTGAAGACTTTTAAATCTCATCTCTTTAAACTGGCCTTTAAGTCTGATGAATGAAATGTAGGACAAAGTTTTGGAGTGTTTGTATTTTGGATTACTGGTGTTTGTGTATGTGGTCATTTTAAAATGTTGCGTTTTAAATTTTATTACTTTAACACACTTTGGTTACCCGTTTTAAACGCAATATAAATAAAGCTGATGCTGTGATTTTAATTATATAAATCTATATTTTACATGATTCACAATGGATATGTACTCTGCTTTGTCATCTCATACAACGGTTACTGATTCTCAATGTTTGTGGAGTTTCTAGTGGATGAGAGGTTGGATTTATTTAACGTACACATCTCTTCCACGGTAAGATTGCAGCCTTTATCAGTTTAATAAATCATTCCAGGGCATGTCACTATTTTAATTTGAATAATTGTCCGTTTCAGTGTACAAGAAGTAACAGAGCAAGCATTCAAAATAAGCCTGTGAGCATTTTAAAGCTGTCGTGTGTCAGTCATACTGTTTACCGGATAAATTCTGTGCTCGGTACTACCGGTACTGCAGAAACACTGGTACTGTTACATCTTTTTTATTTTAGGATCAACTTGGTACCGAAGAACCCATACTTTTGACAACACTAGTCCTGACTATACATTGTGATCAGCTGAATGCCACTTTGGTGAATAAAAGTACCAATTACTTTCCATAAGAGCAAAATCTCTACATTATTCCAAACTTTTGGCCACCAGTGTACATTTTAGTGAAATAGTGTGACCACTATGGTGGAGGATCACGCAGTGGGGTAAAACATCAATCTTGGGATTTAAAGTTAGGATTGCAAAGCACAAGAAAAAAACATTTTGCACATACCCCTAATGGCTTCAGAAGACTTGGAATTTAGTGCGAGAGTCATATGGACACTACTGCAATGATACTTTTATTGTGCCATTTAATTTTTTAAGCTTGAAAGCCTTAGTCCCCATTTAATGCAATTGCTTGAAAAATAGTGCCCCGTACAAGTGTTAAAAATGTCTCCTATTGTGCTCAACATCATAAAGTCATACAGATTTGAAACTACAAGAGGGTGAGAAAATAATGAAAGAATTATCGTAATTTTTTTTTTGTTCAACAATTCATTTCACAGACTTATGACTGAATTTCCTAAATAATTAAGAAAACATAAATTACATGTAATATTAAAAACTTTGGTAGCACCTAGCACTGCATAACAGCAAAGCATGCAATACATCGTGTTTCCTACAGTAATGTATGAAGCATTGGGGATGTCAAAAAGACAATTTTTCCAGTTCAAGTCAATATAAAAATTGTGAAAATTACTTAAGTGTGAGGTCACATCAGAACTGCAGGAAACAATTGAGACCATAATTCTCTTCCGAAACCTAGTGAGAAATTTCACTGTTATACAAATAGTGCACTTGAAATGAAGTACACAGAAAACTTGACTACATTTTATTTTAATGGAGTTTGCTGTTAACATGTTGCTAAGCTAAAAAGGAATAGGACCTTGTGTTAAAAGCATGCCTTTAATATCTTGCAATGCTCTCCAGGTAGGCAGTTCACTAGGTTCTGGAACAGTGCTTGTGACAACATTGAAATTATTCAGTACACATGCTGTCCAATTGACAGGACTTTACCACATTTGAGTGAAGAATATCCAGAAGAAACCTTAAAATATGAAACCAGTTGATCAGAACAGCTGCAAGAAAGAGAGAAGAAAACAGAGCAGATCCACAAACTGAATGATACAGAAGAGAGAGAGAGAGAGAGAGAGAGAGAGAGAGAGAGAGAGAGAGAGAGAGAGAGAGAGAAAGGAGGGCAGGAAAGAATCATGGGAAAAAGACAGAAAAAGTTAGAGTCAATAGGAGGTAAACAGCAGAGTAGAGGACGGACGTGACTAAAAGGGAACCGTCAGGCTTGGGTAAGTATTGTGAAAGTCACACATGACAATAAGATTCTGTTTATTGCGTTTATATGGAGTTTCTTAGAAACCCTAAACCTAACCATAACCTTAGTAGCAACAAATGCTACTTTCCTCAAGACTTTCCAAGCCCAATGGTTCCCTTCTAGACACAACCGTAGAAGAGCAAAAAAACAAGAAGATTATTGTTAGGACGCAGTAATAAAGAAACGCATGCTAACCCGTTGCATCTCGCTCTCCAACTGTTTCTTCCTCCTGATTCTCTGTTGGTGATTCTTCAGGATGTTCTCCACATGCTGCTCCATGAAGAACTTGAAGGCCTGTGGGGAGTACATGGGAACTCTGCTCTCCCCCTTACGTTCCTCATCACGTTTGTTACGCCGCACTGGCACGGGCGAAGTCGTAATCTGCTTCTTCTCACGTTCCTCTGAGCTCTCTGCACGCTCGCTGGAGCAGGTGCTGTCAGTGTCGTTGTCATTGTCTGCCCCTTCATCCTCTTTGCTGCTAGGTTTAGGGGCAGGGTTTGGGTCATACCCTGGTGGTGGAGGCTGCTGTAGCAGGTGTTTAGGGTAAGGAGGGGGTGGGCCTTGGTAGCTCGGGACTTCCACAGCAGCTGGAATCTGGCTCACAGTCCCTGTTGGAGCAGTCGGCTCTTTAAAGGCACTGGTGGGAGGGGCCGGCTGCTGCATCCAGGGTGGGTGCGAAGGGGCCACGGCGGTGTGCAGCTCTGGCTTTTGCACACGCATGCTCTTTACTGGCTGCAGGATGGGGGCCTGTGTGATGGTGGTGACAGTAGTTGCAGAAGGCTGAGAACTCGGCACAGGCGGGCACTGACGTCCACTGGACTGGGCGTTGGTGAAGGAGTTGGAGCGACCCGGAACACTGTGAGGCCATGACGGAGGAGCATCCTGATTGCTGCTGTGCCCGGGGGACGTCTGAGGCTGCTGCATGGGTGGTCTGACCTGGGGAAGCGCTCCAAAGTTGTACATGTCAAGGTTGTGGCTGTTGCGGTTGGGCACCAGCATGGTCGGAGGAAGGTTGGCTCCATTCGAGGATACAGCAGCACTGGACTGCATCTGCTGGGCAGTGGGGCTCTGTCTGTTAGTCTGATGCATTGGATACGGAGGCGGTGGCGGTTGACGGTTGGTGCCATTCTGAGGCCAGGCTGGAGGGAATGTGAACTTATTGCCCCCCGAGTTTTGCATGATGATAGGCTGCCGACCCACAGGAACTTGACTGAGACCTCGCTGTACTTGGGATGGAGGGTTGATGTAGCCGTCGGGCCAGGGCCCTTGAGGCACAGGGGAGATACGGGGCACCAGGTAATCTAGGTTCCCAGAATACCGCTTTGTTGAGGGGTTGGAGTCCCATGAAGAGGGTGGAGGGGTGATGCTTTGCACCTGCCGTGGAATGGGAGGGTTCACTCGCTGGCCGCTAGCAGCAGCAGAAAGATTTTGAGGAAAGGTTGCAGGTCGTGTGAGGTCCCCTTGAGGTCCAGGGCTACTGGGACGGTACATCATGCTGTCAGTCATCAGCGCACTGTGTCGCTGTTGGGCCAGAGATTCCTTAGAGCCCTTCCAGCTTAGCCGCCGCAACACTGGCTGTTGTATTTGAGCTGGACCTAGACAGGAAACATCAACATTGACAATGGCGACTTGAACCTGATAAAACATTCTAAAACTGTTGAATTAGATTTCAGAGCCCAAGAAACCTATAGGTAGGTTTTCTGAATGACTAACTAGTCTGACTAAGTCAGGTGGTAAGGAAGCCCTGTATATTTTAAAATTCTTAAGTAAGTGGTTTGAAATTTTACAGCTGTAGGCAGTCAATTTCTTAGAAAGATTGCAAGGGATGAATTTAAAAATGCAACTTCTCAGAGAATGTTTTATATACTATAGACTGTCAGCAGGATAAAACCCCCATATGAGAAGGTGTGTCTGATTCACTAACTTTACAGCACCGCCACTAATAAATATTAGAGCTAAAAAATACCTAGAAAACATCACTAACTGAAAAGTAGGTTGTTGACTATGCTAGTGTAGCCAGACCTGGCTCTGACTGAACTGCAAAAGGTCTGGAACCTATCCAACTTTTTCCTGAATGTGCAATTGTTCCATGATTCTACTGTTTTCAGTTTCTGGTCTCCAGTGTTTTCACATTTGTAAAAATTGTCCAAAAAAAATGCTGATACTTCACAAGAGTCGAGGTGACCATTTTTGTATAAGACAGTGTCTCACCGGAGTGCGTAGAAGACATGAATTGATGGTCCAAAGTTAGTTACATTGATATCATTAATTATTTGGAATTGTTAAGACAGCCAACAACTGAACAAGTTGAACTTTAAATAAATTTTTTCTGCAAGTAACAAATGGTTGTCGTTCTCCTCTGGATCACTAAATTTGGCCATTTTTACTTGGCGTCTCGAGACCAGAAATGGAAAACAGGCCATTAGAATCATCATGGCGCTGCCCAGTGGTTGCTCAGGAAAACCGTGGATAGCAGCTTTAACCTGCTAAGAACCATCTGACTGACAAGTAAAGCGATCAATGGTTTTGTCATTAAGAACCATTTAGAGGCGGGGTTATTAGAGAGAGAGAGATTATTATATATATATATATATATATATATATATATATATATATATATATACACATATATCTCACGCCTAGGCCTGTCACAATAACTACTTTTGTTGGACGATACATTGTCCTAGAAATAATTGCAATAAATTATATTATTGTCATTTTAAGACCATTTTATATCACTGATATAATGATAATATAATAGCATAATAATGCAAGTACACACTTTCAAAGAGCAATGAACTCTTAATTCTTAAGAATATTCAGACACTGGAATTGGAATGTAAAAAAAAAATTAAGTTGGGAAGGCCACTCTCCATCTTCCAATGTGTTTCTGTTCCCAGCTTGGAAAACAGTGCAGAACACCGTGCAGAAAGATGGTAAATCATTACACACTATCCAGCCTGTATGAATTTCTCTCTTCTGAGGAACACAAAATTAGATTTTTGGCAGAATGTTAGTCAAGGTCACTATTCATTGTCACTGCATCTTTTTTATCTCCATCAAATAAAAGTGGATTGAGACTGAAACTAACATTCTCCCTAACATCTCCTTTTGAGTTCCACAGAAGATAGAAAGTCAGAGCGGTTTGGAGCAACATGAAGGTGAGTAATGTACAATAAGGTTCATTAACGTTAAATAATGCATTAGCCTTATCATGAACGAAGACCCATGAATGAAGACCCATTGATAAAATCCTGAGAGAACCTTGCTGCTAAATCAGTTCTGATGAATATTCAAAACACACATGCATTTTAAAATTGACTGATTCACATGGCAGAGAAAATACCTGAGATGGAGCTCTAGAAAGATGAGATGTGATGGGTGCATAAGTCCGTTTTAATCATTTCTCTTCAATCTACAGACGGTCTTATTCCACAAAGCGTTTTTGCATTTTCTGCCTTTCTTGCTGTTTTATGAGGGAGGGCCATGATGTGACGAGACTAAATTAGATCTCTCCAACGTTGCGTGATTAAGATGAAGAGAGCTTTGTTGATTATAAACAGGAGCAATAGTTTTATCTCATCACATGTCCAAATAACACGAGTGAAGGTGAGAGGGAGAGAGGGCGATGTGATCGAGGGATGTCCTTGAATCTTTAAAGTAAAACATGCGGGAATTATTACAATTGTGCTCAATCCCCGCAGTCCCGAGCTATTGAGCTAACATTCGTTATCGAGATTTTAATTCGGCTACTTGTCCGGTTGGGCAAGTAAAATTCTCTTTAACTTGCTCGTTCAAAATTTCCACTTGTCAAGCGTTATTGTTGAGCCCTGACACATTATCTTCACCTGTCGCTGTCCGTTCTGTGTGTGTGTGTGTGTGTGTGTGTGTGAGAGAGTGAGTGCGTGGAGCTGAGCCCAGCCTCAGACACCGAGAGAAGATGAGGACAGAAGCAGCACGACAGGGTAAAATGTTGGTGACATTCATTCTTATGTAATCAAACACAAATGTAAACACAATGGGCAATATCGAGGTCAGCAAATATTAGAGGCCATTTCCATGTGTCGTACGATAAATTGATATTATAATTATCGTGACAGGTCTAATCACGGCATAATACTATTTTTTTTTTTTATTATGCTTCTGCAGTCAATGCAGGCGTTCCGTCTGAGGCTGAGACTTGTTGGATGACCAGACTGCACCACAATGTCTTTACAAAACAAGTATTATGTTATCAAATGTTTAAAATGTTATTTCACCCAAACAAAAGTACAATTCTGTCAACTTTTACCCAGCCTCATGTTGTTCCAAATCCATGTTGTTTTTTACAAGGAGATTTTAGGCAGAATGACAGTCTCATTTTAATTGCATGGTAAAAAGATGCATTGATAGTGAATGGTGACTGAGACTAACATAACCTTTGTGTTCCACAGAAGAAAGCTGTACAAGTTTGGAACAAAATGGAGGCCAGGAAAATGAGTGAATTTTCATTTTTGAGTGAACCAACATCCAGAATGTCCAAACCAAGTAACTGAAAAGTTGAGACTTAAAGTTGCATAATTAAAATAAATGAATATGATTTGACTGAGGTGGCTCTCATACCTGTTTGCTTTATGCCAGTGTTTGCAGGACGTGCTGCAGCGACTGTTATCTGCTCTCTCACAGTCTCCTGCAAGTTCATCTTACTGATGTATTCTACGGCTGCCTCCACACTACGACTGTTAGTCTGCTTCAGAGCATGAACCACCAACTCCTGTGCAAATACAAACACACAGATGATGATGGATTAAATTAATATTCCGGGTTCAATACAAATTAATCTCAATCAACAGTTCTGCCATATTTGAATAAACTGTACATGACAATATCAGCACTGATTATGATGACTGAAGCAGTCCCTCACCGCAGGTTTACACTGATCGTGTCCTGCACTCTCACGATTGCTCTCATTATCAATGAAGCTGTTTTCTACATGACACAGTCCATCACATCTATGCCTTGCTGATTATAACTGTAACGTTCCATTTTTTCCGTGTTGCTTGTCTGGAGTGTATTTACCATCAACAAGCGCTGTGCGGCGGAATGAATCCAAACTAAGTCCATGAAATGCTTTTCGCTTTTGTTCTAAAAGCTACCCACAGCGATGTTTCTTTTTTGCATCAAAGCGACCTATAAAATGTCCTGTTGCTCATAGCTTAATGTGGTTGCAGCTGGTTAGTAAACAAACATATGACAAGTTGCCAATGCACAAAATGCATTGGTGGAATATTTTTTCGAAATGTTCTATTTCTATTGTTCTTGTACCCTCAGTAGAATTTCAAAAATACCTTAAAGCAAGACCAAAATTAGTTTTTATCAATTTACACATATATTCCACAATTGCACATTTATTTCTCAATACGGATGAATCTTATTGAAAAAAGAAAGAAAATGTTAAATCACGTCCACAGTTTCAGTGTGCATTTGAATAGGACACATGAGCTCAGAGCTTGTTTGGTGACATACCATGTGTGCCATTCTTCAAATAAGCAAAATTATAAAGTGACAGTTGGGAACATTCTTTGCACAAAGATGCATTTGATGCGTTGAAGAGAAAGAGCTACAAAAACATGTAGGACTTTACAAGTAATCAAAAACAATAATCAAGATTATAATTATGACTGCTGCAATTGAAACTTTTTCCTCCTTTTCTTTAATAAAAGCACAAATGTGTGTTCCAGTGAGACTCTTCCAATGCAAGTCAATGGGGTTTAATCTGTACACATTAAAATACTGTTTCAAAAGTATAGACACAAGACATGAACAATATGTGTGTTAACATGATTTTACTGTCATTAAATCACTTACTGACCGCATCTGTGTGAAGATATAGACAATTATACAACTGCGTTACCATGACGATGTAATATCAACAAACCCTAAAACCATAAAGTTTTAACAGTAGAATGAATGCAAGTGCTTTTATAAAATTATAATCTTCCCATTTCTGCATTTAAACCTCCAAAAATTGGTTCCCATTGAAAGAGAGTCACTGGAACACACATTTGTGCTTTTTTAAAGAAAAAGATGAAGGAGTCGAAATTATATTTTGTGGTAATCGACATTATGACACAAATGATGTTGACTGACATTAACTTGTGTTGACCCCAGAATATTCCTTTAACTGATCATGACACTTTTCCCATTAAGGTGTACTGCTGTTTTTGTGTAGCACTTAAGCATTGTATCAAATCACCGACACGTTTGTTGTGAATTCAGTGGCAAATCAGACGTCTGATCCAGTCCTGCGTTTATGGTGGCACATGATGTGCTCAAGAAACATCACCTGACAAAAAGAAAAATCTAAAAGCACCGCTGGTCAATTGCAATTGTTTTGGACTCAATACCAAATTCAACCAACTATCTTACCTCATCAAAACCAGCATCTTGCAGCTCTTGCAGCATGTGTTTGTTGATGTCTGTAGTGTGCACACTGGAGGAAGGTTCATTGGCGAACGGCAGCAGTGATCTGCGGATCTCCTGAAGAGCTTTGTGATAGGGGTTTTTGGGGTTGGTGTTGCGCCCTTGTTGTCGGGGATCGTCCGACGGGCTTTTCCCAGTGCTCATGTCAGCCTTGAGACCGTCCGATGGCCGCGAGAGGTTCCGCAGGCTCTCCCGGATCTCCTGTAACATCTGTTGACTATTGCCACTGTAGTTGCTCGCAGGGAACGTCTTGGGTCGCATCTGTCTGTATCCTTCGGGTTTCTCGCCCCTCTTCATGTAAAATCATATGCTAAGTGCCAAGGTGGTGAAGAAACTTCCAGGTGGAAGAAAGATACCGTGAGGATTTCGGTGTGTTTCACCTGCACACCAGAAAGGAGTCAGAACATCAGCATATCAGTGTAGGAAAAGACTGTGAATATGCAAGCACAGTTTAAACATGAATACAACTCATGAATTACATAGTTACAGCTATCAGGAAACATTTCACCTCACAAAAGTATAGACATAAGATCTCAAATTATATTATGCATAAAGAAAATGCAGCCTATTTTAGGATGATATATATATATATATATATATATAAACACGACATATTATATTTGCTTTAGTACAAAATCACATTTGACAACATAATGTGAGAATAACAATATAAGAGTTAAAAACAGAAACGTTAAAGTAATGGAGAGAAATGTGCTTAAGTGTCTTGAAAATGACACAATGCACAAAATCTTTATAGCCAATAAACAGAATTCATGTTCTAAATTATTTTTCTCAATGTTTTCAATTGATTTTTAGGTGAAGTATGATCTTAACACTCTCAAAACCTAATGAGCTGTCTACCTAGATATCATCTTTGGGTATACCCAATGAAGAAATATCATGTCTATCTAGGAAACCCACAAGCTTGTGAAACACAGACGTCCAGCGCATCACAGACTGCCAAATCTGTTGCCGTCTCGATAGGGAGCTCACTCGATTTTGAAACAGACAGAAAGTCCAGTACAGTCACAGACTGCTAGCTCTGTTAGCCACATAAGGCAAGCCATTCGTTTGCTACATCCTAGAGGTATACTCACACAAAGCCCTGGGAAGCTTTACACCTTACTTGTACGCTCAAATAAACACTTAAGACGGATAAATCATGTATGAATCGGTGTAACAGGTGACTGAGGCCTACAGCTGAGGCGACGCTATTAAACAGACAATAATGAACGAATTTGATGCACTTACCATTTAATGAGTGTGATACATGGTGTTTGAACATGTATGCACCTCTGCGCACTATTCAATCATGAATAACTCCACTGCTCTTTCGACAGATGCGTGTATTTATTCACTGGCTTCTCTTTGGTATTTACTGTCGTCTTGAGTTTTACAACGGCTGTCATGCGCGTCACAAGAGCCCGGATGTAGTAATATCACTTCCCCTCCCCCTTTATTTATTTATGACAACACGCACATGAAACGTGTACAGAATACATACACAAATTGTAAATATAGTTGGCAAATGATTTAAAAAAAATAATAAAAAGTAAAGTTAGATATAGAAGAAATTTAAATTCGAACAATATTTCGAATTGTAATAAAATACAATTGTGTGTGTGTGTGTGTGTGTGTGTGTGTGTGTGTGTGTGTGTGTGTGTGTGTGTGTGTGTGTGTGTGTGTGTGTGTGTGCACTACCGTTCAAAAGTTTATGGTCACTTACTCTTTATTTATTTTTTAATTTATGTATTTTCTTCACATTTTTTAGAATAATAGTAAAGTCATCAAAACTATGAAATAACATAAATGGAACTATGGGAATTATATTGTGACAAAAAAAAAAAAAAAAAATCAAAACTATGTTATATTTTAGCATCTTTAAAGTAGTCACCTTTGCCTAGATTTTCAGACATGTACTCTTGACATTTTCTCAAGCAACTTCTTGAGGTTTCACCCTGGGATGCTTTTTAAGGGTATTTAAGGTGTTCCCATCTATGTTGGGCACTTATTGGCTGCTGTTCTTTATTATTTGGTAGAAAATTTAAAAAAAAACGTGTTTTTTTTATTTTTATATATATATATATATATATATATATATATATATATATATATATATATATATATATATATATATATATACATTTTTAGTTTTGTAATCAAATAAATTTAAACGTAGGCACTACAATTTTTTCTACAAAACTAATTTCAATCATTTAAGCATTACGCCTTCAGATCAAACGAGTTTTAAGATTATGAGAAACATTTCAGTCAAGTGACTCCAAAATTTTAAAGGGTAGTGTAAATATATATATATATATATATATATATATATATATATATATATATATATATTATGCGAGAAAGGGCAACCAAAATTCCCATAATAAGCAGAAGAAAATACCAAAAAAAATTTAACAATAAACAAGACCCTCTTTCTTTTAAAAGACTTGGCTCCATTACAATACTCTATATTTAAGCATTTATCAAATTAATTGTTAAAACCAATATATCGTCTACCTCTACTATGCATTCCCACCATCGGGTCAAAAGTCCCACAGAGATTCCATAAAACCTGCCTTTAATACACCGCCCTGGTGCAAATGTCACACACCCCCGCCCACTTCACAAGCCATACCAAATATTCATGTTATCTAGTTATCTAGAATGTAATGATGATAAAATGATATGATCACATTTCTTGGTTCTAGTTAGCACTCTCGCTGCCACATTTTGAACCAACTAAAGTTTATTTATTAAACCTGCAGGATATCCACCAAGCAACGCATTACAATAATCTAGTCTTGAGGTCATGAATGCATGAATAATTCTTTCGGCATCAGAAACAGAAAACGTGTCGTAACTTAGCAATATTTCTGAGGTGATAGAATGCAGTTCTACAAATATTATATTATATAAAGGATAGATTGCTTTCAAATACTGTATAACACCTACATTTGTTGCTGTAGAAGTTGATGTAACAGTATTAAGTCCTGTCTGAAATTGTTCTCAGACACCATTTCTTTGTAAAAATTAATATAGTTGGGAGGACACTAACTTTTCTAGTGTTATCGACACATATGGCAGATTTGAAATCGGTCAATAATTAGCCAATTTTCCTAGATCAAGCTATAGGTTTTTGATAAGCGGTTTGATAACTGCCAGTTTAACGTTTCTTTGGACATGTCCTAAGGATAATGAGGAGTTAATAATATTAACAAGAGGTTCTGAGATTACAGGAAACACCTCTTTTAGGAGTTTAGTCGGTATTGGGTCTAACATAAATGTTTTTGATTTTGATGTTTTGATAATTTTTATTGACCTATAACAACAAAGGATAGAAGATGCTTGTAGGGAATAATTATAGTCTTCTGGGGTGATGTGGCAGATGGATGCGTAATTCCAATTGTGTTTCTGGTGATTTCAATTTTATCAGTAAAAAAACTAAGCACCATCACAGCACCTGTGTGCAGGTGCATAGGAATGAGAGAATAATCAAAAGAATGAATCCTGCACACTGCTGTTGCTTGCAATCTGTGTAAAAATGTATTAATGAAACATTTCGGTTTTGAGGCCTTCATCAGGCATTGTTTACAAACCAGGAGTGAAAATCATCCAAATTTAAAATACAAAGCAGCCAATGAAAATCTGTCATGACAAGTCATGGCCAATAATATACAGAAAAAAACAGAAGTGACAACCTAACTACACCATAAGAGAAGTAACAGAGCCAGGAGTATTATTACCCTCTTAGTGGACATTCCAAACAAAATTCCTCTCCAGTTCCCCCTACAAAAGCAAAGAATACAATAATAAAATACACAATATAAATTTCATAAATGTAAAAAAAAAAAAAAAAAACCTAATTATTCAAAATCTACAAAATACAATCAAGTTATGTCAAGATTTAATAAATATACAATGTAGATTACTTTTGCATAACATAACAAACACAGAGAAAATATCAGCATTATAACATTAAACAGAAGCTCATCATTAAGAGCTAGAGTTTGGAGAGTGTAAATCCAAAACACCTCAAGTATCTGAAGAATAAGATCAATATTGCCACCTCTGGGTGGCACCTTCACCCTCTCTATACCAAAAAATGCAGCGTGATTAAAATTATTAAAATATACCACTACTGGATAAATCATGTCCTTTCGACTAATTGAACTAATACGTTGTTTGAGTTATCTAGATGTTTTTCCAACATACCAAAGACCACAAGAGCAACTAGTCAAATACACCGTAAATGCAAACATGGTATTTAATTAAATATAGTAAATTGACCTTAATCAGTTTTTATCAACCTGCTATTAACACTCGCTTTTAGTAAGTTACTTGTACTTTGAGATTGAAAAATCTTACCAGCTCAGTCTACTTGAGCTGGATTCATTTAGAAAAAGTAAGTTTATGACCTGTGGGCATGCGCAGATCAGTCCATGCTTACACAAGGCAACGTAACCTGATTTGTAAAGGTCCTATCCCCTGACCAATTGGCTATCCTAACCTTAACCACTCAAGGTGAAATGCCTAACCCCAACCAATCAAGCTGCTTCGTAGGGCGGGTCTTGGCGTGGCGGGATTCCTAATTTGGCAGACGGTACATGCAGGCCCGCATTAATGCACGGGCTTACTGGGGCTGAAGCCCCAGGGCCTATGAAGACAAGAGGCCTATCATAAGCCAATAAAAAATCACATTGTTTTGTAGTTTGTCAAATTTTCTGTCAATCACTTGATATTCATGTTTTTGGCTGCTGATTGATCCAATTTACAAGTGACCCACGTGGGAAGCATGATATGACAGCCTATCAGAATGTAGAGAAACAGTTGTAGCATGCGTTGTCATCTACTCTAGTAGTCTATTCAAATGTATGCTTATAGTCACTCACAGAAGATAGCGGATAGCTAAATCAAAATGTCGGGAAAGAAAAAGTTTGAGAGTGGGGCTCATAAGCGAAAAATATTGCGACAGAAAGAAAACAGTGAGAAGGAATTGTTAAAAAAGATTCCAAAGCTGACAGGATTTTTTAAACCTGCAAATGAAGGCGAGTCGAGCTCATTAAGCGGAGCACCGATGAACAGTGCAGAGGACAAGCAAACAGGCGGGAGACCGTTAACTCGCGCTGCAGAGGACGAGCAAACAGGCGGGAGACCGTTAACTCGCGCTGCAGAGGATGAGGACGGGGACGGACACACCGGAGGACCTTTACCTCGCTTACCTGGAAAAGAGGAGGACCAGGTGTGGGAAGAGCAGTGCTCGAATTGAGGGGGGGCTGGGGGGATCCGGGACCCCCCATAAGAAGTAAAAAATAGACTTAGGGGGGTCACTCAGATATTTTAGCTGATTAGCTGATTAAATGCATGAAATGGATACGGTAAATTTCGTGAATTAATTATTTACAATAATTTATATTAAGTTTGTTTATAGGCTAGTTGCCATGTCTCTTCAAAATGTAAACGCCCCGCCCCACATCTAAAGAGCGCTGTATCTATGCGGGATTCACTCTTGAAATAGCAATGATTGACATTGATAGCCATAGCATTGTTTGTTCCTGAATAAAGCAGCCTTTTTCACTGAAATGGTTGAATAGTCTGCTGACTGACTTACTCACTCACAACAGTCCTTTCCCGCCTCCTACTGGACGTAACTAACGTTATGTACTAATCATATGCACTAAAATCGTTGAAAAATCCCCACCAACACACAGACTGTTTTGTCACAATTTATATGTTTAATATCTAATAAACTAGTTTCATGCATTTTATTAAGTCTTTTGGAACAAACATTATTATCACAGTGTCACATTAATCATCCAGTTGTTTTTAGGGTAAATTCTACATCGGTAAATAAAGCTAGAATCATTCTGTTGGATGTTCAGAAGTTCATAAGTATCTTCTGCTCACCAAGCCTGCATTGATTTGATCAAAAATATACTAAAAACAGTAATACTATGAAATATTATTACAATTGAAAGTAATAATACAATAAAATCGAATTTATTTCTGCGATTAAAGTTGAATTTTCACCATCATTACTTCAGTCTTCATCACATGATCCTTCAGAAATCATTCTCATATGATTTGATGCTCAACAAACATTTAAGATTATTATCAATGTTGAAAACAGTTGTGTACATTTTTTTTGTGTGACTCTGATGAATGGAAAGTTCAAAAGAACTAAATTGATCTGAAATAGAAACTTTTGTAGCATTATACACTACCATTCAAAAGCTTGCGGTTAGTAAGAATTTATATTAAAAAAAAACATGTTGGGAAAGAAATTAATACTTTTATTGTTGTGGATTTTTTTATGGAATACTGTCTTCGTTAGGCTATATCTCCTCGAGAGAAACTTATTTCTGCTTTTGTTGCATATAGACAAACGTGTTCATTAGACTTTTTTTTTTTTATAGTGGGCCTACAAAACCTCTCAGCCCCAGGGCCTGACGGCAGGTTAATGCAGGCCTGGGTACATGTCACATCAAGCCCGCAACTGACCAGGTGGAGCTGGACCTAAACATCACTTCAACGGCACTTGTGATTATCTTCAGCATAACAGTGATTCTTGTGCATGGCATACTCATTTGGTGAGACATTCTGTCGCCAACGGTCAATGTCGCTCGTGTCGCCGGATGTCGCCAGCGCTCCATTGAAATGAATGGGATCATGTCGTTTTGTCACTGTGTGTCGCTGGCGGTGTGAACGGGGCTTTAGGAGTAGAAAAACCCCACCAAAACTGTTAAATCTGAAGAACAGTCTTCTGGGTTAGAACAGTAAAGAGACGTCAGCTGTCAGATAGCACTTTGTAAGCTTTGCAGCCATTAATGTTCTCTTGTTATCAGAGAAATTTTGATGCTTTCATGCAACTGTTCTCGCTTATTTACGATCTCAATTAAAAAAAAGAAAAATTCCATTAAAGTCTGTACCACCATGTTATGCAGGTATGCTAATGGTGGAAATAGCGCCACCTTGTGTTGCAAAGAGTTGTTAGTCGTTATTAGATGATAATGTCAGAAAAGACATTTAAGACATTTAAAGACTGTTTACATTTGTGTTTTGGGAAAACTTTTAATAGTTGTAATGTAGTACAAATACAAACCCCAAGGAGTGATGTTTTTCTTTGTGTTGGTTTAATCCTTGGACTGCTCACTTTGGGACACAAAAGCATTTGTTGTACTTTCAGTTTTGATCAAAAATCCACTGATTTTGCATGCACTGAAGTCCTGTAGTTATCAGGTGTTTACCTGTTTAATATTGGGAGACTGTTACATGCTAATTCTTTAGCTCACAGAAATGTGGTTTTATTTTTTATTTATTTTTTATATTTTTCCATGTCATTTTCTACAGTTAAATCAAACCACAACTTTGTTTATCTGCTGTTTTGTACTTGAATGTGCATTGAATAAATGTTGTAATGGAGCTGAATCCACCCAGTGAGTGTTCTTTTAAAGTATATGTTTGTGGTGTGTTTGCCTTTATCAGATAGTAACAGCAAAAATAGATAAGAAATAGGGGAGAGAAAAGGCCACAGGTTGGACCCAAACCCGGGCAGCTGCAACAAGGACCCATTCAAGTAAATTGGTTTCTTTAATTTAAGTGAACATGAAAAATGAGTGAGCAGAACTAAAAGTGTTAAGTTGTAGGTATTTAGTAATTCTACGTGGGGTTAAATTTATATCAAGCAATCCACACAAAATGAAAAAATTAAGTTAACACTAAGCATGGATATTAAGTTACATGAACATAAAAAAACGTGTTAGTGGTACTACTTGATTTAGTACTGTACACTTAAAATAATCAAGCTTTTCTAACTCACTAATCTTAAGATTACTTTGCTTAATTTTTTTGAGGCAACGAGTTTGCATACTTTTTTTAAGTAAGGTCAACTAATTACATTTTACAGTGTACGCATCATCAATCCACAACTATGGATAACCACGTTGAGAAAATTGTTTTCACATGATCTCCGCCTTCTCTATAAAATTACTATCAGAGTGACACAATTGCCTTAATCTAAAAAAATTATTTTTTTGGAAACCTGTCTTTAGCGGTGTGGGGTGAAAATTTGAGAACTTGAATACAGTAATGAGATTACCCACACTCTTTTGGACACACATATCCAAAAAATGGACATGCTGTGTACTGAACTCCTCAAAACCATTTAAAAGATTGACAAATTAATGCATTTCATTTAAATTGCCCATAAAAATGCAAAAATTATTGACAATATACCATTACAACTTTAAGATTTTCGAACAATATAAATTGGCATCGTTGTTAAAAATAGAACATTTCTCAAAAAAAAAAAATATTGGCATAATTAGAAGCAAAAATGTACCCCATTGCTGTTCCAATCATCTGAAGAAAAAAAAATCTCTCTCAAAACCAAAGTAATTATACTTAAAGCACAAAGACCACTCTCATGTGAAATGTTGGTATATAAACTAGTAATACCAAGTGTAAGTAAGAAACTATTATCAGGTAAATCACAAATATCAGAAATGTTGTTGATAAAATCAGTTGAGTCACGGATAAATGCCAGTAACGAGTGAACGAATGGTTTAGTAAAATAACCTACATAGTGTGCATAAGTCCTGACCCATAAGTCCTGCACCACTGAGTCTTCTCTTTACTGTTGTACATGAATTCAATGAAGCTGCCAGCTGAGGACATGTGAGACGTCTATTTCTCAAACTAGAGACTCTGATGTACTTATCCTCTTGTTTAGTCGTACATCTGGTCTTCTTAAAATCTGTATTTAGATCCTCATTCCTTGCCTGCCTTGTCACATTAGCGTGATTGCTCAAGGATAGGGTGTTGGAGTGATGCTGCTGGAAATGGGGCCTGTCTAGATTTGATCAAAAATGACTTTTTTGAAATAGTGATGGTGCTGTTTTTTACATCAGTAAAGTAGGTGTACTTTGGGGTGGTGAATGTAGTTAAGGATATACCTCTTACCAGAAGGGAAATTCTCTCTGTGGCTTACGCTATCTTTAATCCTCTTGGATTTCTGTCTGCTGCCAAATGAATACAGCAAGATCTGTGTAGAGAAGGAACTGGTCAGGATAGTATGATACTAATGATAAGTTTAATGCTGGATAAATATCTTGGCAAGCTAAATTGTTTGGAAAGATTCAAGAACAGAAGATGTTTGAAAAGTTTTTAGAAGTGATGTCTGCTCAACTACATGTGTGTATATATATATACATATATAATATTCCAGTAAATGGGTTATTGTGTTTTATTTTACCTGCTTCACAATTACCAATGTATCTCATATTCTACTCTCCTGTTAAGTAAGGCTTGAACATTAAGACCCATCACCATTCCTTACTTAGAACTTTGTGCTGCTACACTTGTTAGTCCCAAGTACAAGTTATTAAGATGCAATTTCAGGGCAGTTTTCTGGGCAGGCAGTTTTTGTATTGAAGTACATTCAAAATGGGACCTCAAGGACTGAGAACAGTGTCTATGGTCCTGGAGTAGACTTGGAGTGAGGAGGATGGTTCAGTGCTGTGCCACCTCTCAGCATGTGCTTGTCTGCAGAATTTAGAAGTGCTTCTGAAAGATATATTGACTAATTTATCTGAGGAGCAGAGTTCCAATATCTTGGTGTTCTTGGTACCATTTGTTGCTGTTCTCACTCTCACAAATGTGCAGAAACATGATTGATATTGAAGTGAAGTATGCTCGGCTAATCAAGCAACATACATCCATAGGGTCACGGCTGTTGGTGTATTTTACATTCTTGTGCCAGTATTGGATGAAATATTAGGTCATAAACAGAAGGACAAATGCTGTAACTGTACTAGTTGCCTTTCTACAACTCTGACCTTTCTAATGTATCAATAATTGTTATAACAACATAGGTTCTGCTAAATTTATAAGCTGGATCTACTAGACCCTGTTTACACCTGGTATAAAGGTGCATTTGGTGATCCAATCAAATGTGGTCAGTGCTAAATAGGGGTCTAAATCTTTTTGTGATCAGACTAAAACAAGACTTTGCTGGTTATGAATGGTTCAAAAGGGGGAAAAAAAGTCAATTGGAAAAAAAACTGGGATACATACACAAACACGAGAACTTCATGGATCTTCTTCAGTGTGTCTGATATCAACATGCACAGACACTTATGAGAAGCACGAACATCTGCTGCTCAGGTTAATATAGGTGATTCACTAAAATAATGGACAATTCTGCTTGAAATGTTGCTTTTGTGCTTAGATTAAATTTCAGATACATCTGGGAGAAATAGTGTGCTGTTTTTTCTGTGCTTTTTGTCTTTTCTGAGTTTGTTGCGCTTTATTGTCATACAGTAACACACTGATATGATTGATGTATGTTGTCATGAAACAGAGTTCCTCCCCTACAAATCCGATCACAAGTGGTCACAGGACACACATTTAAGTGACCAGCTGTAATCAGTGATGTGTCTCATCTGACTACATGTGATCGGATCACCCAAGCCACATCTTAAAACCAGGTGAAAATTCTATTAACTGGCTGTTTCCAAAATTTCAGCTTCTTCAGGAAGCAGTTATACAATTTGATATATATAATACTCCAACAAACTTACAGAGCTAGGTGAATGGGGTCTTCTCGTACACACACAGACACTGTCTCTAGTTTCGGAAGTGACAACTGCATTTTAATGAGGGTGTGAATCCCCTAAATTTGAATTCCATGTGTTTACGGAACACAGGAGTTACTCCCACAATTACTATGATTGACAAGTGATATTCTTAGCAACGCTTCAGCATCTAGTGTCTGTGAACAACACATTCTCACACCCAACTCGTCACATATTGACGCTTTTGACAGGACCCCTTGGCGTCACATTTTAACGCCCTGTGTATACCTTTGGCGTCATTTTTCGACGCGTTGGGTAGTCCGATAGATTTCTATAGAGGATTTTAAAAATAAAAATATAAAAAACTTTGATTAATTGAACAAAATTATAAAAATAAAAATATAAAAAACTTTGATTAATTGAACACAATCATAGCATATTATATATATTTATTAACATCAACAAACCTCCGATAAAAATACGTTATCCAGCATGCTCTTGTTACCAGTACCTAAGAAAACGCTTAAACTGCTTACTTGCACACGCCGTGGAGCGTTGTTAAACTCACCTTTGAATGCGGTTTTGGTTAAGACTACCCAACGCGTCGAAAAATGAAGCCAAAGGTATACCCAGGGCGTTAAAATGTGACACCAAGGGGTCCTGTCAAAAGCGTCAATATATGACGAGTTGAGTGTGAGAATGTGTTGCTGTGAAACATGAAAGCCACCAGTTTTTGCTAAGAGATTATCCACCAAAGATGTATTAACATCCAACAATGTTTATTTATCTGCCGTTGACAGAATTGACATGTTTTGATTAAACGCATCTAAGCAGCTCTTTAGTGTAATTTACGTCACTGAGAAAGAGTCTGGAATATCTGAATGAATGAAGACGCATACTTCTGTTTGCATGATTTACACCAGTAGATGGACAGATCTAGTTGTTCAGTTCGGTTCCATACACACTGTGTGGAATTTATGAAAATATGGTCGTCACTACCTGAATTTTTTGTGAGTTAATTCAGTTGTAGAATGCTGTTGTCACTACCAGTACTTTATCAAACTGTGTGTGTGTCCAGACCAGGATTAAGCAGTAAAAGGTGAACTAACACCCCAATTTAGCTGCAGTGTGTTCGTGGCCCTGCTGTAGAGCAGTCTGAATGCTCTTGTTTGCTCTTTAGAGTGGTCTGAATCACTGCTGCTACATGAAGATGATATTCTTGAGACTCAGTGTGCTTCTTTTCAAGAAAGTGTACATCTTATCAAAATAACCATTCCAAAATTGAAGAAGAAGCACTAGGGATTATGCTGGGCTGCCATGCCCCTCAACATGATACGAAATGAGATAAATGGTAAATGGTCTGCACTTTTATAGCGCCTTTTTAACCTGAACGATATTCAAAGCACTTTACACTGTGACTCGTTCACCCATTCACAAACGCACTCATACACCAATGACGGCAGAACAGACATGCAAGGTGCTAGCCTGCCATTGGGAGCAACTTGGGGTTCAGTGACAGATAATTCCAAATGATGTCCGTCATTTTGATAGATAAAACATAAGAAAACAATTTTTACCATAGCTCCTCAAATTTCAGTTGAGCTATCTTTACTGTTCTTGATATGCGTGGCTTCAATATCTCCTTGCGTGTGCGTAGGAGAGAGAGTGCTAGCGGCGCAACTGAGATGATGTGGGTGACGAAAAATGTGTACCCCCATTGACAGACGTAAGTGGCGCTAAAGGACAGAAAGTATATTTTTCTGCTTTACACTGTGTCTCATTCACCCATTCACACACATATTCACACAACAATGACGGTAAATCTGCCATGCAAGGCATTGGGAGCAAATACACACCATTTCAAAAGTATAGCCACAAAACACAAACATTATATTATGCTCCTCACATTAGGGGAGAAATAGAAAAACAGTATTCAGATATATTTTTCATAGGGTATGCCCCTGGAAATTTACACATTTGAGCATAAAACAACTGTTTAAACTTTAAACAGTAATTTACCAATGAAAAGCTACACCATTTCTTATAATTTGTACGTTTTCTGAAGAAGTTTTATTGTTGGTCAGGCAAAAATCAAAGATCTGATCAGTTACAATAGAAACAGCTCAACTCTCCTAAACAGTTTGCATGATTTGAAGTATCATTGTAGTCGGTTAACTATGCAAGGACTATAGTACATTTATTTGGGTCCACATCATTGTAACTAAAGCCCAACTGAACAAATAAATGTAGGAAATAGACAAATATTACAAGCATTTCTTCCAAACATCATGTCTTAGCTAGATAATCACACAGGGACTTGTCTATGGATGTACACCGCCTCCCCATCTGTGCCACACACCAAGCACTGCTCAAGCACATCGAGGCTGTTAACGGACAGTGTTTGGCTGGGCAGCATGTGAGTCGCTTCCAGTCACAGACCTCCCCTGTCTGTGATACAGCACTATTCGAGATGACTCAAATGACTACATGCTGATCAAAATACAATGTGAATTAAGTCAGTGTATTGGAAAGTTGACATATCCTGTGGTGTGATATGCTATAATCCAAAAACTTTTTTAAAGATCAATATGTTAATTCATGTATAATTACTATGCATGCATGTTTTATGACCTCATATTGAGAGAAGACATGGACGAGGGGACGTTTGGACCCCGTTTACACCTGTATTTAGCCATGTCCATGTGTGATCAGATCACACTTTGTGGTGTGTTCCATACACACACAGAATTATCATTTAGGGGATTCATTCCCACATGAACATGCAGTTGTTACTCTCAACACTTGTATACATGGCTTAACTGTGCTGTAATGTATCATTTATTTGTCTATATGAAGTGTTGTCATACTCTGCAGGAGTGAGCTCATGTCTGATCCTGACGTGGTCTCCCAGTGTAGCAGAGATCCGTCCTCAGAGCGGTGAACATGTGATTGGGGTTTGAAGGATGAAAGTGTACTTCCACACTGTAGTGAAAACAGCACAGAATCAGTCTCAGTGCCATTGGTCAATTCTCAGGCTTTTGACATTTAAACTTTGACACTGTAAAAACCTTTCACATGGACTGGGTGATCTAAAAATACAAATGGCAACAATGTTAAATGCTCGCTTATTTAAATATTTTAAACTGAATATTCAGATATTAGAAGGGGGTTATTATTAATCTCTTCTAAATATAGGTTGCATATTGGACTGATTTTTTTAATTTGACACTGTATGTACTGTTTGCCCACTGCGACCCACTTTTTTTGAATGCCAGTCATTCGTGACCCACCAAAGATGTTGGCGGAATAAATTAATAGGTACTTAATAAATATACTGTAGTTATGTTTATATGAATATAATCACATAAAATAGTTATGTTTATATGGGACAAATAGCATCCCGTATTGATTGATGATCCCATATATGACAGGATAGGTAACAATCCTACTTGGGAATGCCGCTCTGAAATGATGATGTCCAAAGACTGGATTGCATTCAGGCTAGAACGGTAATGCATGGAGCTAGCGCTTGCAATGCTACTTAAAGAGACCTTGTCCAAAAATAACAATTCGTAGCATTGATGGATTATTGTGATTGGACAGCTAATATTTAATATCAGAGGAATGCAGCCTCTTACAATCATTTACGTAGCTGGATATATTTACATGATTTGACAATAGAGGTCACTGTTGCCCTAAACATTACAAATGTACAGTTCTATCCTTCTAATTGGTCATTTGTTCCTATGACAGAAAAGATCTCCTGACCCAGCAGACAATGATCCATGACCCAAAAGCCAGTGGTTGAGAAACCCTGTATTAGAGGTCGACCAATAGTGGATTTTGCCGATACTGATAAATAAGGTGGTGGAAAAGGCCGATAATCGATTCACTGGCCAGTAGTTTTTAAAATTGATATGTAGAATTTATAGAATGTAAAAAAAATGTGTAGTCTTTCTTTACTATGATGGGCACAGACACTGAGGCTACAAGAGTCCAAATGGAATATAACCCATGCAGTTTATTATTTCCACAAGAAAATGAAGATTTGGTGCATAAAGCGGGACTTTTACAAGATCCCCAGAATACACTTATTCACTGAAAATGATGGAGACTTGTCTCCATTACAATACTCTTATATTTAAGTATTTACCAAATTAAGCTTTTTATAACCTACATTCACCAGATTAAAACTACTAACTATCTGAATAGATTTTAGCAGATAACCGATAGTTACAATAAGCAACTGTCGCCACTGATTAATTGGTAAAACCGATATATCAGTCTACCACTAGTATGTACACACTTTATGTACTGTGATTAGCTCTGGAACTACAAAGGTACATTTCTTAAAGGTGTAACTAACTCATCAGAGCCCATTCGCTATATAGTCTTGGTTTCGTATTTTTCCCCATTCATGTTCTCCATAGGGATTTAATAAAGTCATTAAAAAAAATTACAAATAATAATAATAATAATAATAATAATAATAAAACTCCAGTGGAATCACTTTACAAACTTTGATTTGAGGGAAAAGTCATTCGAAATAAAGAATTATAAAACAATGGAAACATAAAAACTATTGATTTCAAGTTGTTGATTCTAAGTCAATAACCAAAATATTTTTATTTTATTGCAAAATATTCAGATATTTGCAAATCGGCTCGATTATGTCATTCACAGTGTCACTGCAGAGCTCTTTTGGCGTGCTGTGTTGACCGCGATTCTCCGACTAGTGGAACTATTAAACACAATTTTGAAGTTGAAATAACATGGACTGATGGCTTTAAAACAAGCATGTACCATCGATTTATAACCTCGGAACTCACAGTAGGTCGTCTTTAAAGGTTCATTAGTTAGTGTTTAAAATCAATTTGAATATGGAGAAAATTAATGGGATTTGTACTTCAGGAACCCGACTATTGCGTTCTATAAACCTGGTTCTGATTCTATCCCATACTGCCCCTCCAAGATGTTCCTATCTCATAGAACTCACCCTGTATGGAACAAACAACCTATTTTCCCTATTGTTTCATAAGTTCATTATAATTACATCACACCAGACATGCTTTGCAATTTCTGTATTTTTGTTTGTTCTGTTACATGTTCTGTACCTTGGCTCCAGGAGTCACTGTATTTCGATTCCTCTCTTATCACATAGGAGAGAAATGACAATGGACCAACTTTAACTTTACTTTGATAGAAGTTCCGTAATTAGGCCTAAAACATTGCATGAATATATGGATATCCCTAGTGTGTATGAAAAGGAACCAGACTGCAAAGTTTGGTTTTAAAGTCGCTGTTTTATGTGGGTGGCATTTCACCCACTTAACACTGCAGGCAAGTAATATAAACCTCTTTAAAATACTGACCACGTTAAGATGAACTTAAGAAAACGGTTTATTCCAGGGTTATTGCAGAAAGCGGCATTCTGAAAAGTCTTGTAAACAAGAACACTATTTTCCTTAAGCCTTTATGGGATTAAGAGAAAGCGGTTTAACACAACTCAGTTTCTCCCGGCAAACTTGACTTAGTGTGATCATGTAAACGCATAAGCGGTGTTCTTTCAGGTTTCTGAATAGTGTGCATGAGGATGAACAGATCAGATAAGTCAACACACCATAAAGAATTCAACATTTCTGGGAGAACTGTGGGTATATTTATGCACCCCGATGTAAAATATCAATTGTCTCTCACGTTTGCGTATATATGTGCTCATTGGAGGAACATTGGAGGAATCCCAGGGTTTGATGTAAGAGGGAAACCCCACGATTGCAGCACAATTGCACTGCAGATTGCGATAGAAAGTTAAGGAAACAAACGCAGCAACAACTCTGGGATATCTGGGAATAAAGTGAAGAAACATGGACTAAAACAGCAATGTCTTCCTTAGATTCCATGTTTGAAATTTACGTTGCTGTGGAGAAAGCTGCTTACTAACTGAGCTGCACGTATGCAAGAATAAAGAGAAAGTTGCTTTCGAGCATTGATTCGAGCCTTAAGCAGCTTTATCGCAATAAACAGCTTTCTAGTCTCTGTGTAAACATAGTCATGATGATCTCCCAAAATGTGGGGGATTTCACTTAGCAATTCTAAAAGCAGTGTTTAAAAGTGGTTGCTACACTACTGACTATGCCTGCTGGCCAAGACTAAGCAAACACTGAGTTTATGCATGAATGAAGAAATGAATAAAAAGGCAAATAGCGAGTCTCAATTTCTGCAGAATGGGCCTCTATTAGAGAGAAGGGCGTATTGCCCTGACTCATATCCCAGATACACAGCATCCCATCCTGCCCTCCTGTGGCCATGGTGTGCTGCTGGTTTGGATGTTTATCCACACAATGTATGGGCACTCCATCTCCAGTACAATATTAGAAACCAGCTTAAAGCTGATGTTTGTCATGTTTTCAATGTTAAAATTATTTTACATATCCCAGCTTAATAAGAAGTGTCAACTACAAGTACGCATTTTGGGTGGATTTCAACTATGTAAAAACACTGTAGCTCTATTAAAACATTGCTCAGTTCAACACAGCAGCATTGGCACAACCAATGGTGTGAGTTTGGGGCTAATGGTTTGTACAATCAATGGAATACTGAGGGGTGTCTGCAGCCCATTTTAAAAACCATGATTATGTTTACAATTCAGGATGATGACAACCATGGCTCAGAAATTGCACACTTCATTTTTATAATCAGTCAAATCTAAACACAAAGCTGGGTACGGTATTTAAAAAAGTTCATATTTCACTGACCTCCACAGAAATACACAGTTTGTGTTTGAGTAAAATGAACATTTTTTTTATTCTATAAAGTACTGACAACATTTCTCTCAAATTCCAAATAAACATGTTGTTATTTAGTGCATTTATTTGCAGAAAATGACAACTGGTCGAGTGTTTTCAGACCTGGAATAATGCAAAGAATTCATATTCATTATTAATCAACACAATACTAATGTTTTAACTTAGAGTTCAGAAATCAATATTTGCTGGAATAATCCTGATTTTCAATCACAGCTTTCATGCGTCTTGGCATGCTCTCCGCTAGTCTTTCACAGTGCTGTTGGGTGACTTTATTCCACTCCTGGTGAAAAAATTCAAGCAGTTCGGCTGTGTTTGCTGGCTTGTGGCCATCCATCTTCCTCTTGATCACATTCCAGAGGTTTTCAATGGGGTTCAGGTCTGGAGATTGGTCTAGCCATGACAGGATCTTGATCTGGTGGTCCTCCATCCACACCTTAACTGACCTGACTGTGTGGCATGGAGCATTGTCCTCCTGGAGAACCAATCCTCAGAGTCAGGGAATATTGTCTGAGCAGAAGGAAGCAAGTTTTCTTCCAAGATAACCTTGTAAGTGGCTTGATTTATGTGTCCTTCACAAAGACGAATCCAGTTCCAGCCTTGATGAAGCACTCCCAGATCATCACCGATCCTCCACCTGGTCATCTAGTGGTTAGACGTAGACCTGGAGAGGCCTTCAAGCCACAGTGTCTCCCACCCACTGTGAAATTTGGTGGAGGATTTATTTGGAATTTGGGAGAAATGTTTTGAGTACTTTATAGAATAAATGTTTTTTTAAATTTTACTCAAACAGATACCTATAAATACTATTTCCAGAGAAACTGATCATTTTGCATTGGTCTCTTAATATTTTCCAGAGCTGTATATAAATATATTGTATTAAGTAAAAATTTAGCAACTGTAAAGCAAAAAAAAAAAAACTACTGTATATATAATTCTCGTTACTGTAATTCAGTAATATAAATGATCACAAAAGATCAACAGAATGTTTTCATCATTTAATTAATATCAGCATAAATTAATTAAATAAATGCTTCACATACATTTACATAAAAAAAAAACATTTCACATTACATCAATGAAAATTCAAATTTTCTCTCATTAAAGTACACTGAGGGGAAATTGTTCGCTGTCTGTCACTCACTTTGACGTCGCGTTGAAGAAGGGACACTAGGGGTCTCTCTTGAGCGCCGAATATGCCTCTGATGCATGAAAAAAGGCCAATGAGAAGTTGGCAGACAGTATTTACATACCCCGCCCCCGGGTATAAAGGCGAGGAAATACTATGAGTTCATTCAGAAATTTGCTTTGGTCATGTCAGCAGTCAACTGCGAGTTACACACCTGTTCCTGTTCCTCTGACGCTTTGCTTGCTGTTGGATCTACGGCGCACATCAGCAGCTTGTCTCCTTCTCTGCACAGCAGTGCTGTTTTCCCCTGGGCGCTTTGACAGCACAAAATTAAAAGAGTTTTAATTCTTAAAAGAGAATTGATTGACAGTGATTTTCTCTGTAAAAGAGTATTTTCCTAAAAGAGCAATACACAGCGGCGTTGAACGTCCTTTTCAGGACGCGTCTTTTTAAAGATGCCATTCCGCCCCTGTGTAGTTCTTGGATGCGGTAGAGTGCTCTCCACTTCAGACGGCCACAGGCTTTGTCTCGTGTGTCTGGGTTGCGATCACACCGAGGCAGCGTTTGTGGATGGTTCATGCTCTCACTGCGAGAGCATGACCATGGCAACGTTGCGGTCACGGCTCGCTTTCAACAGATAGCACACCACTCCAGCCGCCCCCCGCATCGCTCCTTCTTCCCACGGGATTGAGGACGATGCCGCTGGCGCTGGATGCGATCTGGGGACGGCAGCGGGTGCAGCTCCGCCAGGTACGCCCCCTCGGACCACCCGCCCCCCGGCACGCTCGTTGACTCCCGTCCGTGTTCGAGGCAACAGCGGCTCGCCTCATGGCCAGCCTGCCTATCCTCTAGAGCTAGAAGTGGATGAGCTCGCTGCTGCATCAAAGAGCGCGGTGTCTGATGCAGACGACTCCCCTGGACTGCTGCCTTCGGGCCAGCACGCCCAGGCTGAGGCAGACGCGCAGATGTCCGATATGCTTGCCCGGGCCGCCGTTAGCGTGGAGCTGGACTGGAACCCTCCGTCCCAGAAGTGCATGATGAACTGATGTCTATGTGGAGGGTGCCGCTCTCCACTCGTCATGCCACCCGCCCATCCGCTCTCGCTACCCTCGATGGCGGAGTGGCCCACGGGTACACGCCGATTCCCCAGGTGGATAGGGCTGTTGCGCTCCGCCTGTGCCCCGGAAACCCGACCAACTGGCGAGGTCGCCCTGTGCTCCCCTCCAAGGCCTGTAGGACAACAGCGCCATCGGACACACCGCTTCCACCCTGCACACCATGGCCCTCCTGCAAGTCCACCAGGCCAAGGTGCAAAGATCTGCACGTGGGTAGCCCTGATCCTGATGTGCTGCAGGAATTGCGCTCAGCGACCGACCTCGCCCTCAAGGCCACGAAGGTCCCAGCGCAGTCACTCGGGCAGGCGATGGCCACGCTCGTGGTCCAGGAACGTCATCAATGGCTGAACTTGGTCGAGATGCGTGAAATCGACAAGACTCTGTCTCCCAGTTTGGCCTTTTCGGCGACACCGTCGAGGGCTTTACCCAGCAGTTCTCCGCGGTGAAGAAACAGACGGAGGGGATCTCTCACATCCTGCCCTGCCGCAAGCCTGCTGCCATGGGCCATGCCCCGTCTGCTTGCCGAGGGCATCCCCACACGTCCCCACACTCTGCCGCCATACCTCAACAGTCCCGGCACGCTGGACGTGGACCCTCCGCCCTCAGCCCCAAGACTGTTCCCCGGCTGGCCAGTTCGGACGAGTCAAGAGGGCACCTCTACCAGCCCTCCTCCTCAGTCATGAACCCGCCCCCTGCTGGATGCACGGAGTAAGTGCTTTGAGTCTTTTCTCAGCACCAGAACCTCGGGACGCGTCATCGCCTCCCGACACCGTAACACCTGCTCCGCCCCGCTGCGATGCCCTGCCGGTTACGTCAAAAATAATCGTCCCCTTGGTGCCCCTAGCACAGAGCTTGGATGCGTGGCTTTCACTTCCCAATCCGTCATGCTGGCTGGCCCGGACCATCCGACTCGGTTACGCAATTCAGTTTGCCAGACCTCCACCCCCCTTCACGGGCATCCGCTTTACCGCAGTACACGGCGAGCATGCGAAATCCCTGCATGCGGAGATCGCTACCCTTTTACTCAAAGACGCGATAGAGCCTGTCCCTCCAACTGAAATGAAGAAGGGTAAATACAGCCCTTACTTCATTGTACAGAAGAATGGCAGTGGCTTACGACCGATCTTGGAATTGAGAGTTTTCAACTGGGCTTTAAACTCCCGTTCAAAATGAAAATGGTTGGGGCACCGTGTGCAACGGGCACGCAGCCGCGGGCCATTGGAAAGGGGCCCCGCTGCACTGGAATATCAAATGCCTAGAGTTGCTGACTGTTTTCTTTGCCCTGCGGAAGTTTCTCCCGTTAGTTCGGGACAAACATGTCTTAATCAGGTCAGACAGCACCACCGCGGTACCGTACATAACTCGCCAAGGCCGCCACATGTCACGACTCACCCGTCGTCTACTCATTTGGAGCCAGCACCGACTGGTCGCTGCGCGCCACTCACATCCCCGGCAACCTCAATGTGGTAGCGGACGCGCTGTCACGACAACGCTTGCCTGGCGGAGAATGGAGTCTCCACCCCCAGGCAATACAGCTGATTTGGGATCGGTTCGCAAAGCCCAGGTAGACCTGTTTGCCTCCCGAGAGACCTCCCACTGCCAGCTCTGGTATGCCCGAACAGAGGCTCCCCTCGGGGCAGATACACTGGCACACAGCTGGCCCTCGGGGCTGCGCAAGTATGCATTTCCCCCAGTGAGCCTTCTTGCAGAGGTGCTGTGCAAGGTCAGGGAGGACGAGAAACAAGTCACCCTAGTGGCTCCTTACTGGCCCACCCGTGCCTGGTTCTCCTCGCGACAGCCCCTCCCTGGCGAATTCCCCTGAGGAAGGACCTCTGGAACCTCCATGTCTGACCCCTGGACGGGACGTGGAAGATCTAGCTGGTCTACCATCTACCGTCGTAGACACGATCAACCAAGCCAGGGCCCCTTCTACCTGGCAACTTTACGCCCTAAAGTGGCACCTGTTTGCAAATTGGTGTTCTTCCTGGAATGAAGACCCACAGAGGTGCGCAGTTAGGTCAGTGCTCTTATTCCTACAGGAGAAGTTGGAAGGGAGGCTGTTGGATGTTGCCGCTATCGCAGCTCACCATGACCCAATAGACGGCAAGTCTCTGGGTAAGCACAACTTAGTCATCACATTCCTAAGAGGCACCCGGAGGTTAAATACCTTCCGGCCAAGCCTGTTCCCCTCCTGGGATCTCTCGGTGGTCCCCGTCTTTCTGTATTGAAGAGGTGCTGAAGCGGTCTCATATGCATCAACCCCAGTGGCATGACCACCACGGAGGATGCCATATGCCCCAGGAGCCTCTGAAAAAGTTTTAAAGGGACTTCTGTGCCCAGCCTGAAGGCGGTGAGGCATTCCAGCACTGACTGCGCACGCTCATTGCTGAGACGTGCTGACATTGATACCGAGTCTAACTCTATACCGAGAAAAAAGATGCTCTGGACTGGAGTAAGCTTGCTCTTTTCCCAGTTGACCTGAAGCCCCAAACGGCTGAGGTGCCTGAGCACTTGGTCTCTGTGAGCGCATAACTCTTGCGAGTGGGCCAGAATAAGCCAGTCGTCAAGATAATTGAGTATGCGGATGCCGGCTTCTCAGGGCGGGGCAAGAGCTGCCTCTGCGACTTTCGTGAAGATGCGAGGGGACAGAGACAGGCCGAAGGGAGGACTTTGTACTGATACGCCTGGCCATCGAAGGCAAACCGCAGGAAGGGGCGGTGTCGAGGCAGAATGGAGACGTGGAAGTATGCGTCCTTCAGGTCTACCGTTGCAAACCAATCTAGATGCTGGACGCAGGTTAAGATGTGTCTCTGCGTGAGCATTTTGAACGGGAGTTTGTGTAGCGCTTATTTGAGAACTCGCAGGTCCAAGATTGGTAAGCCACCGCCTTTCTTGGGTACGATGAAGTAAGGGCTGTAGAAACCCTTCTTCATCTTGGTTGGAGGGACAGGCTTTATCGCGTCTTTGAACAAAAGAGTAGCGATTTCCACGTGCAGGGACTAGGCATGCTCGCCATGTACTGTGGAAAAGCGGACGCCCATGAAGGGGGCAGGGGTGCTGAGAAAAGACTCAAAGCACTTACCTTGCTCCGCACACCAGGCAGGGGGCGGGTTGGCGACTGAGGAGGAGGTCCAGGGTAGGCGTCCTCTAGACTTGTCGGAACCGGCCGGCTGGGGAACAATCGTGGGGCTGGAGACGGGTGGTCCGTGTCCAGGAAGCCGGGACTGTTAAGATCTGGTGGCAAAGTGCCGTGAGAATGGCATTTGCGGGCCAGGTGACCCAGAGACATAAGAAACAGCTCTTTTATTGAGAATGTGGGTACCGCAACCCCATCTAAGGGGGGCGGAAAATGAAATTTGTTTAAAAACAAAAGATTCTCCTCCCGGCTCTCCACCGGGGGATGAAGCGGTCTTACCACCTCCGGAGCTAACATCTCTGTTGCTGGGTCGTCCGTCTCAGGAGTGCCTGGGAGCCTTACGGGTCCTCAAGGGGGTCCGAGAGACAGGGGGCATCTGCTTCCTGCAGTGTGCTCGATGCTGGGGCTGAGAGTTGGGCCCGGGTTGAGGCGGAGCAGATTTCTTGGCCGCAGGGGGACGCCCTCGGCGAGCAGACGGGGCAGTGGCTGTGGCGGCAGGTTTGTGGCACAGCAGGATATGTGAAATGGCCTCTGTCTGCTTTTTCACCGCAGAGAACTGCTGGGCGAAGTCCTCGACGGTGTCGCCAAAGAGGCCAAACTTGGAGACAGGGGCGTTGAGGAAGCGAGCTTTGTCAGCCTCACGCATCTCAACCAGGTTGAGCCATAGATGACGTTCCTGGACCACAAGGGTGGCCATCGCCTGCCCGAGTGCCTGCGCGGTGACCTTCGTGGCTCTGAGGGCGAGGTCGGTCGCTGCAGCACATCGGGGTCAGGGCTACCCTCGTGCAGATACCTGAGCACCTTGGCCTGGTGGACTTGCAGGATGGCCATGGCGTGCAAGGCGGAAGAGGCTTGTCCCGTTGCCCTGTAGGCTTTGGTATTCAACGAGGATGTCGTCCTACAGGCCTTGGAAGGGAGTATAGGGCGTATAGGGAGTATAGCGAGAGCGGACGAGCAGGGCTTTTGACGAAGGGAAAGCGGGGCTCTCCATGAAGATGTCAGCTCATCATGCACCTCCGGGAAAAACGGGACCGGAGGGGGCGGCGCCCAGACCCCAGGAACCAGTCATCCAGCCGTGACGGGTGTGGGGAGGATGGAGGGTTCCAATCCAACCCCACACTGACGGCGGCCCGGGCAAGCATGTCGGACATCTGCGCATCAGCCTCAGCCTGGACGTGCTGGCTACACAGGGGTTGAATGGCATCTTTAAGAAGACGCGTCCTGAAAAGGACGTTCAACGCCGCTGTGTATTGCTCTTTCAGAGAAATAAACTCTTTTACAGAGAAAATTACTCTTTATAGGAAACTCTTTTAACTCTTAGCGCCCAGGGGCAAACTGCATGCCGTGCAGAGAAGAGAAAAGCCACTGAAGTGCGCCGTAGATCCAACAGCAAAGCAGAGCATCAGAGGATAGAAGCAGGAAACAGTTGTGTCACTCGCAGCTGGCTGCATAGACGACCATCAGCTCCTTAGAAAATTACTGAATGAATGAGCGTATTTCCCTCGCCTTTATAGCCGTATCTGGGGGCGGGGTATGCAAATATTGTTCGCCAACTCTCATTGGCCTTTTTTCATAGATCAGAGGCATATTCGGCGCTCAAGAGAGACCCCTAGTGTCGCTTCTTCGACACAACGTCGAAGTGAGCGACAGACGGGGAACTAAAGTTCAGAACATGTTACACAGTGCAAGGATTTTTCTGCGGAACTTCTTAAGGACTATACTACTCAATCACCGCTGAGTGAAATCTCAACATTTACCAGCAAGTGGCCAATCACAGACATTTTTAGTCACATAGCAGGAAATTTGGTTGCATATGTGAGTGATTTACTCTCATTGTAAAGGGTTGCATATAGAGTCAATATTTTTCATGGGATTTTAGGAATCAATAACATGAAAGTTTAAAAATGAAGATTGCGATTAATTAGAAAATCTATATTTGTACCCAGTCCTACTGGCTATAGATTGTATTTGAATAATGGCACTTTTCCGCTGCACGTAACTCTACTCACATTACTTTTCTGAGCTTGCTTTACCGTTGCCACTATTAGTGCCATAGTGCCACCTCAATGAGGGTGAGATTATAGGCTGATCGTCATAGTTGCGCCACCTCTACTGCCGTGACATCATCTTAAACATGACACAAACGGACCAAAACGGTGGTAGCCGTGTGCGACCAACAGCTGATACACTTCCCGAGAGACTTTTTCATTTCATTCATTGCTAACGAGTGCACCGTCTGCACCTCGTTTATTGACCACGGCGTGGTTTTGCGCTCAGCCATTTCTTTTTACACAAATCGAAAGTCGCATGAATGAATGATACTGCTATCGCTTTTGCTAACTTTAAAACTAGCGGGTTGATGTCACGTGTCGGAAATCCAGTGATGCTGGTAGTGACGATTCTCCCTGACCAATCAGTGATCTGCAGGATTTTTATGTAACATTTAGTATGGCTCAGCTCGCTTGGAACCTCGTGGTACTAAAAAAAGTATCAGGTACCAGGTACTTTGCACAGTGGAAAACCCCCCAAAAAGCGAGTAGGCTCGAGTTGTACCATGCAGTGGAAAAGCCCCAAAATAATCTTGATTTGGAGCGAGTGACTCATACAGAGAGAGAATTTGTGCAGGACTGTCACTCTGCTGCCAGAAGTCCCACATCTTCAGCTGGCCAATGGAATTTATCATGAGAACTTCAGCTGTCCTCACAAACATCACGACATGAATCGTACTGCTGTCTGCATTCTCTGTTGAAACCCAAAAACACATCTCATGCATAATGAGCACAGCACAGCACATATCATATTGAAAAGAAAAAAAGAAAAGATTGGGAATTATTATTCTCCTATTTATTTTTTTTTTTTTTACTCCTGTGAGTTAAAGGGATAGTTCACCTAAAAAAAAATTCTCTCATTATTTACTCACCCTCATGATATCCCAGATAAATTTCTTTCTCCAAAAGAACACATTTGAAAAAAAAAAATACAAAAATATCTTAGCTCAGTAGGTCCTTAAAATAGAATTTGATGGTGATCCGATTTTTGAAACTCCAAAAATCACAAAAAGTCAGCTTAAACGTCATCCATATGACTTCAAAGTGTCACTTTAGAGGACATTCATTTAATGTCCTCTAAAGTGACATTCGCTTAGGTGTACTTTTAATGCTGTACAGTAGCTTGGATGGTTTTAGCTTGAATCTGTATTTATCTGTTTCTTTACTCACAGTGGTGCGTTTGTGTGCTTATCCTGGATGTATCAACCGAGAGGAGAATGTGATCTGTTACATGCCAATACGAATACGTCATGTGAGAGACTGCTTGAACTCCCTCTTATGAAGCTTTGTGTTACAGTTAAGAAGTACTTAAATATTGAGCTTTTTCACACCCAAAATGATAGTATTGCTCAAGAGGACATTAATTGAACCGCTGGTGTCATATGGATGATGTTTATGCTGACTGTCTGGGATTTTTGGAGCTTCAAAAGTCGGATCACTATCCACTTGCATTTTAAGGACCTACTGAGATATTTTTCTATTTTTCTTCAAATGTGTTCTGCAGAAGAAAGAAAGTCATACACACCTGGAATATCGTGAGGGTGAGTAAATGATGAGAGAATTATAATTTTTGGGTGAATTATTCCTTTAAAGAAATATTCTGGGTTCAATACAAGTTAATCTCAATTGACATCATTGGTAATGTTGATTACCACAAAAATTGATTTTAACTAGAGCTGTCAGTAGATAATTTTTTTAAATCATGATTAATCTCGAGGGTCAAGTGACACCATGCGAGGTTCGGACGTGTGAACGATGAGCTCTGTTCTCTTTGCTAATTTTAATACTTTTAATGATATAAACCAGTGAGATTCGATACTCTCTGTTCCATAACTGTTCTAGGAGGACAATATGTCAAAGAATTCAAAAATCTTGGGCTCTGGAGACATTAAAAGACACTAACGTGCTTAAGCTGATACCCCTGAGTAGGCCCCGAGCCAGGGACTCGATTTGGTAGGGGAAGTGCAGGAAATTCTGAAAGAAATGTTGAACATGTCGGAAATGCTGATGAAGGTCGTTGCTGACTTGGAGGATCTTGCTGTACTGTCTGTCACTATAATGTGGTTCGCTCTCAGATGGGCATGTGGTGAGTTGTGCGTGGATGCTGAGGCAGATGGCGTGAAGGCAACTGAGTTTTATCCTCCACCACCCAAATGAGATGAGTCACTACGCCACCAGGAGGACTTAGAGTGCACTGGGAATTGGGCATTCCAAATTGGGGAGAAAAAGGAGAGAAAAAGAAGGAAACTCTTACATCAACGCACTGATGTTTCCGGCCAGACTGAGAAAACTGTAGATACTAAGGATGGTTGCAAAGTATTTACATGTCCCCATTTCTTTCATAAAGACAATGGGGAAAGTAAGACATTTGGTGATTTTCATGTTGCCCCAAATTGAGCTTGACTCGCTGAACAAACACTTGACTGGCTGAGGAAGCTGGTGCCTTTTTGGTTCTTTTGGTGTTGATTCCACATCATGGTTGGAGTTTGTTTTGTGGAATAACACTCCTTCAAAAAACTCTTACATAAACGGAAGATCGTTTTTGCACTGATGTTCCCGGCCAAATAGATACTAAGGATGGCAACAGGGTATTTGCATGCCCAGAGCAAGCAATGTCTTTCATAACATTTTTACCTCGGCCATTGATATTAATAATGTTTTTAAAGAATTCTATCTTGATCTCTATAGTTCCATGTCTTCGTCTACTGATGAAGATATTAGGAACTTTGTGGAACCAATAGATCTCCGTAAACTGACAACTGAGCAAAAAAATTCTCTTGATTCTAAGATAACCCTGGAGGAGCTTGGTGAGGTAATTAAGGCCTTGCCTACAGGGAGGCAACCATAAAAAGCCCAGATCAGTCTGATTCAGAAAGATCCAAATGAGTGTAAGAGTTACCATCCAATTTCCCTGATCCAGCTAGACCTTAAAATATTGTCAACATTTGGGCTAACTGATTAATTTATGACATCTTTTACATGTGGGGTTATGTGTAGATTATGTGGGGGTTATTTGGAGCCGTAACTCTTCTCATAACATCAGGGCCCGTATTCATAAAGAATCTTAATGCAAAAAGTAGCTCCTAGTGACAAAATTCTAAGAAAATTCTTAGAAATGTGGGCGTTTACTCCTAAAATTAAAGAAAAAATCCTAGTAAAGAAAAAAGTAATTCAAATAGCATCTTAACCCTTAAAAGAGGTCTTAAGGTCAAAATTGTTAGGAGCACGGACGAGGACTTTTAAGAGGCTTAAGAGTTTCTTTAGCAGAGGAGAAAATGGCAGGAAGACGAAGAGAGAGAAGAAATGTGTTGCAGACAATGGATGACAGTGAGTTGTTAAGACGCTATAGATTAGATCGTGCAGGGATCATGTTTGTGACTGATCTTATTAGAGACGCGCTAACATCTCCGACACAGCGCAGGAATGCCATAGCGCCAGAAATGAAAGTAATCACTACATTACGATATTTGGCAACTGGGAAAATGCAACAATGCAGCAGTGATGATTTGGGTCTGTCACAACCTTCTGGAAGCAGAGTGATCACACAAACAATTACAGCACTTTCAGAACCTCTAATTGTGTCGCAGTTCATTTCGTTTCCACTGGACATTCCCACCTTGCAGGCTCAAAAAACTGCATTTATGAATATAGCAGGCTTCCCTGGTGTTGTCGGAGTAATTGATGGAACCCACATCCGAATTATTGCACCGTCGGAAGACGAGGACGTTTATGTTAATAGAAAGAGGTACCACAGCATAAACGTTCAAGTTGTTTTCAGTGCAGATTATATGATTTTAGACATTGTTGCAAAATGGCCCGGCGCAACACATGATGCCAGGATACTGCCGGAGAGTGGCCTGAGACATCTGTTTAAAGGACGTCGTATTCCAGCAAATTGCCACTTGTTAGGGGATAGTGGTTATCCTTGTAAACCATGGCTCCTCACACCTTACCTCCGTCCTGACCAGGGGTCACAGCTAAATTACAACAGGTAACAGTGACAACATACAATTAATGTGTGTGGACTTCAAATTTAAAGAACAACAAATGTGTTGCAGTAGCTTAGTATTTGTTGGCTACACTACTTCCCATAAATAACCTACCATTATGTTTTGAAAATATCAACTGAATTCTGTTAATTTTCATTAACTCACAGAGCTCACAAGAAAACACGAGCCGTAGTTGAGCGGGGTATTGGTCAACTAAAGAGGCGCTTTCACATTTTACATGGAGAGGTGCGACTGGCACCAGGAAAGGTCTGCAAAGTGATAACAGCCTGTGCAGTGATTCATAACATCTGTAAAGCTAGACAAATTGCAGACCCTCCCACGGACAATTGAGCTGATGAAGAGGATGATGAAGAATACCCTCCACAAGGGAGAGATCTGTCCCAAAGTGGGAATCCTTACAGAGCCCAGTTTACTAATTTGCATTTCATGTAAGTAACAGTGAATGTAATATAAAAATCGTGACTAAACAGCGCCTTAGCCAACATTTTCATTAGAAAGATATTATGAAGACACAAAAAAAATATTATTTGTTATTAGTTTTATTTTTGAGTAGCTCAATTTTTAGTTTGTAGTACTCCTCCTGTAGATGGAGTACTATTTTCTGCTGCTTTAGGACATCCATCTCTATCTCCACTTTTTTCTCTATTAGGGATGTTGTTGAAGCAACTGCGGTGGCAGCAGAAGGCAGGGAATGAGGCGCTTCGGGCTGAGGGTCGCCCATCTGCGATGTCGACGGTCCCCATTCCTCTGCTGAAGGATCTGTGCTACTGAGAGCAGAAAACATATAATCTCTGTTATTTTAAATACATTTAGGCCAATTAGTTTTTTTTCAGTTCAAAGAATGCCAGATATAAATATGAGAAATGGCCTTGGCTATGTTAAATAAAAATGTGTCTTTATATTGTGTTACTTGGCTGTTGGTTTATTAAAATTACAATTTTTGTAGTTCCACCAGCTGAATCATTGAGCTGTCTGTGCCCTCCTTCAAACCGGTAATACTTGTTTCTGAGTGATCAAAGATGTTGAACACGGTTTGGGCTACTTGGGACAGCTGTTTAGCAGGTGGTCCCACACCTAGAAAACAATACAATGGACCACATGTACAGTATACATATAATTGTTTGAGATAAGTTTGCCAGTGGTTTAAAAAAAAGTGTTATAGCACTCACCTGTGCGTGATGACTCCCGCATGTGTGCTGCAATTTCCTCTCTGGCTTTTGATTGCAACACGTACCAACGTTTCTCGCAGTCTTCACTGGTGCGCACAAGCAGGGGGAATGAACCATTAATACGCTCCCACGTCTGCTTCTTGCCCCGTGCTGTGACACCCGGCCCGAATTTTCCTTTTAGAATGGCCTTGTGTTCCTCCACTAACTGGGCTAACAGTAAACACTGTTCCTCTGTCCAGTTGGGCTTTCTCGCCCTTCTTGGTTTTGATTCCATGTTTGATACATTAAAACCAACATTCAAACCACCACTTAAATAGACATACCAGCAATCAGTGTAATTGGAAAGAGTGGAACAATTTTGATCATTCTAAGCCAATCAATTACCTTATTGGAAATTAACAGCATGGTAAATAAAAAAAAGGATTTATATACACATATATAGTGTGTTTGTGTGTGAGAACGGTCAAATAGGAAAAATTATGCATGTAATTTCAAAGTGAAGGCTTAGAATAGACCCTATCCTTAAAATCACTTTTTTTTCCCTTCTTGGACAACCAACCAATCACAGTCTTCAAAAGATTGTGTCATACATGATGATGATGATGATACAAGATGAAAGTTTTTGTCTTTTCCTTACTCAGAGTTGCTCTCAGATCGGTCCCGAATCGCTCTTAAGCTAAGACTCCTACGTAAAAGTTTTTAAGCTAAATTAAGAGTTTTCTGAGATGATTCTTAGAATCTTTATGAATACGGGACCAGTCGTTTAATCAATATTATGTGGTCAGTGGCGAATGATCAGATTTTGGTTGCTGCAATCTCATTTGATGCCGAAAAGGTGTTTGAAATGGTAGAATGGGATAATCTTTTCAAGATTATGGAAATATACAGGTTCGGGAATACTTTAATAGGTTGGATTAAGTTACTTTATAGACACCCGGTAGTAGCGGTACAAACTAATTAATTAAATTCCAATTATTTTACACTGGATAGGGGCACCCAACAAGGTTGCCCTCTTTCCCCATTATTGTTCTGTCTTACCCTGGAAACATTAGCAGCCATGCTAAGAAAGGAGTATGATTTTCCAGGGGTGATGGCAGGAGGTGTGACGCATAAGCTTTCGCTTTATGCAGATGATATTTTATTATTCATCTCCAAACCTACTAGATCTACGACTTGCCTCCACAGAATTATTACTTCCTTTTCTAAGTTCCAGGATACAGAGTTAATGGGTCTAAATTCAAAGCTTTGTCTCTAACAGTGTACTGCCCAGTAACATCTTTTCAGCCAGAAGCCTTCCAGTGGCTCAAACAGGGCATTAAGTTTTTGGGCTTTTTATTCCCAGCAAATTTGTGTGATTGAGTCATCTATGATTGGGAAGATTAATGTTATTAAAATGAATTGTATCCAAAAATAATCTACATGCTACAGTCTCTCCCTATAGATGTACCCCTCTCTTAGTTCAAGCAATTTGATAGCATAGGGAAGTCCTTCATTTGGAATGGTAAACATCCCAGATTACATTTCAGTAATTTGCATAGGATGATTGTGTAACAGGAGCCAGGTGGTAGATAGCTGTGCAGTGTGTAAACCTCACTCTCCTGACCTCAAGAGGTGCACTAGCGACTGACGGTAGAGGCTGTAGCCTTTAGCCTCCTCGTTAGCGCACCTGCCTCCCATGCCGGAGACGTCGGTTCGAGTCCCGTTCAGAGCGGGGCGAGTAGGACCGGCTACAATTGATAAATGTGGGCTAGGCCTACCCAAGATTTGTTTTTTATTATTATGCATTCGGTCTCTGTCATTTGGCTCATTAGTCAGAGAGCCTCCACCTGGTTTTGTATTGAACAGGAAGTCCTTGCCACTATTTCGCCATTGCAAAGCCTTTCTATCAAACTAACCATTGAAGTTAAGTCACACCCCATTATCCTGCATTTGCACGTGGATTGGACAAAAGTGTCAAAAGTATTTGTTACGTGCTCCGAAGATATGGTGTTCTTTTGTTGTTGTCTTTGCTTTCACTTTCTCCGCTATTATCTCTCAGGGTGGTGCTGTTGGCTGCCCATCATCATTGCGACGTACACTTGAATGGGCGTCCTTGCTATAAGAGACTGACGTAGACCGGAAGCGGGGGAGAGAGAAGGAGGGAGCTGTTGGCTTTCGTTTCGGGTCACGCCGTGATGTTGGCGTGCCTTGTTTGTTTTTCGTTTTTGTTATCTAAAGTTTATATTTTGGAGTTAACAGTTTGTTAACGTTCATTTTTGATTACGTTGGAAACTTGAGTCTTTATGTTTTCTTTTGTTTCTTTTGTATTGCTTTACAACCGGCTAGGGAGTAGTGATCAGGCAAGTATGTCACGTGACTTCCATTTATGCAACACCTAGGGATGCACGTTGTTAATACACCAGGTAAGGAGCGGGTGCCACTCTAGTATGTTTTGAGATTTTACGCAGTGTAGATTAGGTAGGGCGTGTTGAGCGCCGTCAACTTTGTTTTTGTTTTATTTTCTTGATGTAGTAGTTTAGTGGGGATGGGAATGTAGTTAGATTGTGGGTTTTGTTTTGTTTATTTCTTTAATTTAGCCCCGCTCAGGTTCCTACTCCCTGGGCACGGTATTTGGGTTGTTGTGGGGTTTTTTTGTCTCTCTCTCTTTTGTGCACGTTGTTGCTGTGAATAAATATATTCATTTGCTTGATTTAAACCCCATTTTGTCTTCGTGTCTTGTTGCTCCAGCACCTTAATCACGTTAACAGGGATAACTAATCTGGGAATTAATTACATTACTTTATGTTGTGTCACCTCATGCCCTTAGCCGTTTTAGGGACGTAACAGTATTGAATTTGGACATTTATTTAAATGTTGCCTTGAGCATGTGGCTGAACACAAATTTACGTATTAATAAGTCCCCTTTCTGCTGGATTTTGAGGGAGGTAACTACACACGGTGACCTACATGTGAGTAGAGTATTGAGATCTTTTGAATATTTGGTTCATCATTTTGACAAAATAATTGAACGAAAGAAAGAAACAAAAAGAGAAAGAAAAAAGGAAGAAAGAAAAAAAGAAGAAAAAAGAAAGAGAAAATTAAGAATGAAACAAGTCAGTAAGAAAGAGTGAAAGAAAGAAAAAAGAAAGAAAGAAAGAAAAAGTGAAAGAAAGAAAAAATGAAAGACAAATAAAAGAAAGAAAAAGAAACACTGAACAAAAGAAAGAAAAGGGAAGAAAGAAAAAAGAAAGGAAAAAGTGAAAGAAAGAAAAAAGAGAATGGAAGAAAGAAATATTAAATGAAAGAATGAAACAAGAACACACCTTGATTATCACCCGATAATCATTTACATCACCTTGATTATCACCCGATAATCATTTACATCATCTTGATTATCACCCGATAATCATTTACATCATCTTGATTATCACCCGATAATCATTTACATCATCTTGATTATCACCCGATAATCATTTACATCATCTTGATTATCACCTGATAATCCTTTATATCACCTTGATTATCACCGATAATCATTTACATCACCTTGATTATCACCCCTATAATCCCTTACATCAATTTGATTATCACCCAAAAATAATTTACATAACCTTGATTATCACCCCGATAATCATTAACATCACCTTGATTATCACCCGATAATCATTTATATCACCTTGATTATCAACTCGATAATCATTTACATCACCTTTATTATCACCCCTATAATCCCTTACATCAGCTTGATTATCACCCGATAATCATTTACATCAACTTGATTATCACCCGAGAATCATTTAAATCACCTTGATTATCACCCCTATAATCCCTTACATCACCTTGATTATCACCCCAATAATCCCTTACATCATCTTGATTATCACCCGATAATCATTACATCACCTTGATTATCACCCCTATAATCCCTTACATCACCTTGATTATCACCCGATAATCATTTACATCACCTTGATTGTCACCCCTATAATCCCTTACATCACCTTGATTATCACCCCAATAATCCCTTACATCATCTTGATTATCACCCGATAATCATTACATCACCTTGATTATCACCCCTATAATCCCTTACATCACCTTGATTATCACCCGATAATCATTTACATCACCTTGATTGTCACCCCTATAATCCCTTACATCAGCTTGATTATCACCCGATAATCATTTACATCACCTTGATTATCACCCCTATAATCCCTTACATCAGCTTGATTATCACCCGATAATCATTTACATAACCTTGATTATCACCCGATAATCATTTATATCACCTTGATTATCAACTCGATAATCATTTACATCACCTTTATTATCACCCCTATAATCCCTTACATCATCTTGATTATCACCCGATAATCATTTACATCACCTTGATTATCACCCCTATAATACCTTACATCATCTTGATTATCACCCGATAATCATTTACATCACCTTAATTATCACCCCGATAATCATTTACATCACCTTGATTATCACCCCGATAATCATTTACATCACCTTGATTATCACCCCTGATAATCATTTACATCACCTTGATTATCACATTGATAATCATTTACATCACCTTGATTATCACACCGCTAATCATTTACATCACCTTGATTATCACCCCTGATAATCATTTACATCACCTTGATTATCACATTGATAATCATTTACATCACCTTGATTATCACACCGCTAATCATTTACATCACCTTGATTATCACCCCTGATAATCATTTACATCACCTTGATTATCACATTGATAATCATTTACATCACCTTGATTATCACCCCGATAATCATTTACATCACCTTGATTATCACCCCTGATAATCATTTACATCACCTTGATTATCACATTGATAATCATTTACATCACCTTGATTATCACACCGCTAATCATTTACATCTCCTTGATTATACCCCTGATAATCATTTATATCACCTTTATTATCACCCCTATAATCCCTTACATCATCTTGATTATCACCCGATAATCATTTACATCACCTTGATTATCACCCCTATAATACCTTACATCATCTTGATTATCACCCGATAATCATTTACATCACCTTAATTATCACCCCGATAATCATTTACATCACCTTGATTATCACCCCGATAATCATTTACATCACCTTGATTATCACCCCTGATAATCATTTACATCACCTTGATTATACCCCTGATAATCATTTACATCACCTTGATTATCACATTGATAATCATTTACATCACCTTGATTATCACACCGCTAATCATTTACATCTCCTTGATTATCAACCGATATTCATTTACATCACCTTGATTATCAACCGATATTCCTTTACATCACCTTGATTATCACGAAGATAATCATTTACATCACCTTGATAATCACCCGATAATCATTTACATAACCTTGATTATCACCCCTATAATCCCTTACATCACCTTGATTATCACCCCAATAATCCCTTACATCATCTTGATTATCACCGATAATCATTACATCACCTTGATTATCACCCCTATAATCCCTTACATCATCTTGATTATCACCGATAATCATTACATCACCTTGATTATCACCCGATAATCATTTACATCATCTTGATTATCACCCGATAATCATTTACATCATCTTGATTATCACACAGATAATCCCTTACATCATCTTGATTATCACCCGATAATCATTTACATCACCTTGATTATCACCCGATAATCATTTACATCACCTTGACTATAACACAGATAATCATTTACATCACCTTGATTATCACCCGATAATATTTACATCACCTTGATTATCACGAAGAAAATCATTTACATCACCTTGACTATCACACAGATAATCATTTACATCACCTTGATTATACCCCTGATAATCATTTACATACACTTGATTATCACACAGATAATCATTTACATCACCTTGATTATACCCCTGATAATCATTTACATCACCTTGATTATCACACAGATAATCATTTACATCACCTTGATTATCACATTGATAATCATTTACATACACTTGATTATCACACAGATAATCATTTACATCACCTTGATTATACCCCTGATAATCATTTACATACACTTGATTATCACACAGATAATCATTTACATCACCTTGATTATACCCCTGATAATCATTTACATACACTTGATTATCACACAGATAATCATTTACATCACCTTGATTATACCCCTGATAATCATTTACATACACTTGATTATAACACAGATAATCATTTACATCACCTTGATTATCACACAGATAATCATTTACATCTCCTTGATTATCACACCGCTAATCATTTACATCTCCTTAATTATACCCATGATAATCATTTGCATCACCTTGATTATCACCCGATATTCCTTTACATCACCTTGATTATCACACAGATAATCATTTACATCACCTTGATTATCACACCGCTAATCATTTACATCTCCTTAATTATACCCATGATAATCATTTGCATCACCTTGATTATCACCCGATAATATTTACATCACCTTGATTATCACAAAGATAATGATTTACATCACCTTGATTATCACACAGATAATCATTTACATCACCTTGACTATCACACAGATAATCATTTACATCACCTTGATTATCACCCCTATAATCCCTTACATCACCTTGATTATCACCGATAATCATTTACATCATCTTGATTATCACCCCTATAATCCCTTACATCATCTTGATTATCACCCCAATAATCCCTTACATCACCTTGATTATCACCGATAATCATTTACATCATCTTGATTATCACCCCAATAATCCCTTACATCATCTTGATTATCACCGATAATCATTTACATCATCTTGATTATCACCCGATAATCATTTACATCATCTTGATTATCACCCGATAATCATTTACATCACCTTGATTATCACCCGACAATCATTTACATCACCTTGATTATCACCCCAATAATCACTTACATCACCTTGATTATCACCCCAATAATCACTTACATCATCTTGATTATCACCCCAATAATCCCTTACATCACCTTGATTATCACCCCAATAATCACTTACATCATCTTGATTATCACCCCAATAATCCCTTACATCACCTTGATTATCACCCCAATAATCACTTACATCATCTTGATTATCACCGATAATCATTACATCACCTTGATTATCACCCCTATAATCCCTTACATCATCTTGAATATCACCCGATAATCATTTACATCACCTTGATTATCACCCGATAATCATTTACATCACCTTGTTTATCACCCGATAATCATTTACATCTCCTTGATTATCACACCGCTAATCATTTACATCTCCTTAATTATACCCATGATAATCATTTGCATCACCTTGATTATCACCCGATATTCCTTTACATCACCTTGATTATCACACAGATAATCATTTACATCACCTTGATTATCACACCGCTAATCATTTACATCTCCTTAATTATACCCATGATAATCATTTGCATCACCTTGATTATCACCCGATAATATTTACATCACCTTGATTATCACAAAGATAATGATTTACATCACCTTGATTATCACACAGATAATCATTTACATCACCTTGACTATCACACAGATAATCATTTACATCACCTTGATTATCACCCCTATAATCCCTTACATCACCTTGATTATCACCCCAATAATCCCTTACATCACCTTGATTATCACCGATAATCATTTACATCATCTTGATTATCACCCCAATAATCCCTTACATCATCTTGATTATCACCGATAATCATTTACATCATCTTGATTATCACCCGATAATCATTTACATCATCTTGATTATCACCCGATAATCATTTACATCACCTTGATTGTCACCCCTATAATCCCTTACATCATATTGATTATCACCCGATAATCATTTACATCACCTTGATTATCACCCGATAATCATTTACATCACCTTGATTATCACCCCTATAATCCCTTACATCACCTTGATTATCACCCCAATAATCACTTACATCATCTTGATTATCACCGATAATCATTACATCACCTTGATTATCACCCCTATAATCCCTTACATCATCTTGAATATCACCCGATAATCATTTACATCACCTTGATTATCACCCGATAATCATTTACATCACCTTGTTTATCACCCGATAATCATTTACATCACCTTGATTATCACCCCAATAATCACTTACATCATCTTGATTATCACCGATAATCATTACATCACCTTGATTATCACCCCTATAATCCCTTACATCATCTTGAATATCACCCGATAATCATTTACATCACCTTGATTATCACCCCAATAATCACTTACATAATCTTGATTATCACCCCAATAATCACTTACATAATCTTGATTATCACCGATAATCATTACATCACCTTGATTATCACCCCAATAATCACTTACATAATCTTGATTATCACCGATAATCATTACATCACCTTGATTATCACCCCAATAATCACTTACATCACCTTGATTATCACCCCAATAATCACTTACATCACCTTGATTATCACCCCAATAATCACTTACATCACCTTGATTATCACCCCAATAATCACTTACATCACCTTGATTATCACCCCAATAATCACTTACATAATCTTGATTATCACCCCAATAATCACTTACATAATCTTGATTATCACCGATAATCATTACATCACCTTGATTATCACCCCAATAATCACTTACATAATCTTGATTATCACCCCAATAATCACTTACATAATCTTGATTATCACCGATAATCATTACATCACCTTGATTATCACCCCAATAATCACTTACATAATCTTGATTATCACCGATAATCATTACATCACCTTGATTATCACCCCAATAATCACTTACATCACCTTGATTATCACCCCAATAATCACTTACATAATCTTGATTATCACCGATAATCATTACATCACCTTGATTATCACCCCTATAATCCCTTACATCATCTTGAATATCACCCGATAATCATTTACATCACCTTGATTATCACCCGATAATCATTTACATCACCTTGTTTATCACCCGATAATCATTTACATCACCTTGATTATCACCCCAATAATCACTTACATCATCTTGATTATCACCGATAATCATTAAATCACCTTGATTATCACCCCAATAATCACTTACATCACCTTGATTATCACCCCTATAATCCCTTACATCATCTTGAATATCACCCGATAATCATTTACATCACCTTGATTATCACCCGATAATCATTTACATCACCTTGATTATCACCCGATAATATTTACATCACCTTGATTATCACCCCAATAATCACTTACATCATCTTGATTATCACCGATAATCATTACATCACCTTGATTATCACCCCTATAATCCCTTACATCATCTTGAATATCACCCGATAATCATTTACATCACCTTGTTTATCACCCGATAATCATTTACATCACCTTGATTATCACCCCAATAATCACTTACATCATCTTGATTATCACCGATAATCATTAAATCACCTTGATTATCACCCCAATAATCACTTACATCATCTTGATTATCACCGATAATCATTACATCACCTTGATTATCACCCCTATAATCCCTTACATCATCTTGAATATCACCCGATAATCATTTACATCACCTTGATTATCACCCGATAATCATTTACATCACCTTGATTATCACCCGATAATATTTACATCACCTTGATTATCACGAAGAAAATCATTTACATCACCTTGATTATCACACAGATAATCATTTACATCACCTTGATTATCACCCGATAATCATTTACATCACCTTGATTATACCCCTGATAATCATTTACATCACCTTGATTATCACCCGATAATCATTTACATCACCTTGATTATACCCCTGATAATCATTTACATCACCTTGATTATCACCCGATAATCATTTACATCACCTTGATTATACCCCTGATAATCATTTACATCACCTTGATTATCACACAGATAATCATTTACATCACCTTGATTATCACACAGATAATCATTTACATCACCTTGATTATCACCCGATAATCATTTACATCACCTTGATTATACCCCTGATAATCATTTACATCACCTTGATTATACCCCTGATAATCATTTACATCACCTTGATTATACCCCTGATAATCATTTACATCACCTTGATTATCATCCGATAATCATTTACATCACCTTGATTATCACACATATAATCATTTACATCACCTTGATTATCACCCGATAATATTTACATCACCTTGATTATCACAAAGATAATGATTTACATCACCTTGATTATCACACAGATAATCATTTACATCATCTTGATTATCACCGATAATCATTTACATCACCTTGATTATCACCCCTATAACCCCTCACATCATCTTGATTATCACCCGATAATCATTTACATCACCTTGATTGTCACCCCTATAATCCCTTACATCATATTGATTATCACCAAATAATCATTTACATAACCTTGATTATCACCCCTATAATCCCTTACATCACCTTGATTATCACCCCAATAATCCATTACATCATCTTGATTATCACCCGATAATCATTTACATCACCTTGATTATCACCCCTATAATCCCTTACATCACCTTGATTATCACCCCTATAATCCCTTACATCATCTTGAATATCACCCGATAATCCTTTATATCACCTTGATTATCACCCGATAATCATTTATATCACCTTGATTATCTACTCGATAATCATTTACATCACCTTGATTATCACCCGATAATATTTACATCACCTTGATTATCACAAAGAAAATCATTTCCATCACCTTGACTATCACACAGATAATCATTTACATCACCTTGATTATCACCCCTGATAATTATTTACATCACCTTGATTATACCCCTAATAATCATTTACATCACCTTGATTATCACACCGCTAATCATTTACATCACCTTGATTATCACCCCTGATAATCATTTAAATCACCTTGATTATACCCCTGATAATCATTTACATCACCTTGATTATACCCCTGATAATCATTTACATCATCTTGATTGTCACCCCTATAATCCCTTACATCACCTTGATTATCACCCCAATAATCCCTTACATCATCTTGATTATCACCCCAATAATCCCTTACATCATCTTGATTATCACCCGATAATCATTTACATCATCTTGATTATCACCCGATAATCATTTACATCACCTTGATTATCACCCCTATAATCCCTTACATCACCTTGATTATCACCCCAATAATCCATTACATCATCTTGATTATCACCCGATAATCATTTACATCACCTTGATTATCACCCCTATAATCCCTTACATCACCTTGATTATACCCCTGATAATCATTTACATCACCTTGATAATCACCCGATAATCATTTACATCACCTTGATTATCACCCCTATAATCCCTTAAATCACCTTGATTATCACCCCAATAATCACTTACATCATCTTGATTATCACCGATAATCATTACATCACCTTGATTATCACCCCTATAATCCCTTACATCATCTTGATTATCACCGATAATCATTACATCACCTTGATTATCACCCGATAATCATTTACATCATCTTGAATATCACCCGATAATCATTTACATCATCTTGATTATCACCTGATAATCCTTTATATCACCTTGATTATCACCGATAATCATTTACATCACCTTGATTATCACCCCAATAATCCCTTACATCATCTTGATTATCACCGATAATCATTTACATCACCTTGATTATCACCCCTATAACCCCTCACATCACCTTGATTATCACCCCAATAATCCCTTACATCATCTTGATTATCACCCCAATAATCCCTTACATCATCTTGATTATCACCCGATAATCATTTACATCATCTTGATTATCACCCGATAATCATTTACATCACCTTGATTGTCACCCCTATAATCCCTTACATCATATTGATTATCACCCGATAATCATTTACATCACCTTGATTATCACCCCTATAATCCCTTACATTCTTGATTATCACACAGATAATCATTTACATCACCTTGATTATCACCCGATAATATTTACATCACCTTGATTATCACTGTGGCAGCGGGGGTGTGGTCAAGCGTCCGTCCGGGGAGAGAAAGCGGTAAGGGCGCTTGCACCTGAGCCAAATTATGTCTAACACCTGTCTCTAATTTCAGTAAGCATGGGGAGAGCGGCATAAGAGCGGCCACTGAACCAACAGAGAGAGAGAGAGAGAAAGACACCTACATTTACACGGCAGCCCAGCGTGGTTATTTATGTTTAGTTTGAAATTGTGTGTTAAAAAGGTGATTATTGTAGTAAAGTGCTGTGTGAGACTATGGCCATTAAAAGGAAAGAGTTTTCTGAACCCACGTCTCTGTCACTCTTTACACTGGTGCCGAAAAACCCAGTTGAACCAGCTACGGTACGCCCCATGGAGCCCTCCCAGCTGTCCGAGATCCTCCAGTCCCTCGCCAGCATGCATCAGACGCACCAACAGTCCCTGATGGAGCTGCGCCAAGACCAGGACCGGCGATTTTTTGAGATCCTGCGGGCGCAATCAGAGGACCGACACGCGATCCGGAGCCTCCTTACCCAGCAGAGTGCCCCAACCGCGTCCTCCGACATTCGCTCCCAGCTGCCCCCCCCAACGCTTCTGAAGATGGGGGCGGAGGATGACGCAGAAGCCTTTATTGACCTCTTCGAGAGGACGGCGGAGATCTGGGGCTGGCTGCGTGATCAGTGGGCGGCGAGACTCCTACCACTGCTGTCGGGCGAAGCGCAACTCGCGGCCCAACAATTGCCGGCGGCGAATGTCTTAAGCTACACGGACCTGAGGAAAGCTGTCCTGCAGCGGGTGGGGCGCAGTCCCGAACAATATCGCCAGCTGTTCCGGTCGTTGAAGCTGGGGAAAGATGATCGCCCCTTTTCTTTCGCGCAGCGGCTCCGGGACGCGTGTCGGAAATGGCTGCTGGCGGGGAGCCCGGACGTCGAGGGTATGATCGATCAGGTGGTATTGGAGCAGTTGGTCCATGCACTGCCGAAGAGGACTGCGGAATGGGTCCAGTGCCACCGCCCGTCGTCGCTGGAGGAGGCTGTCCAGCTTGCGGAGGACCACTTGGCGGCGTACCCGAGGGCGGAAGAGCCCTGTTCTCCCTCTCTCTCTCTCTCCCCTCCCCTTGTGTGTTCCCCCTCTTCCCCTCACTCTGCTCTCTCACCAGGGCCCGTTCCTGCCCCGCGGAGGCGAGGAATCCCGCCAACGCGACCAGTTCCCCGCGCCAGGCAGTGGACGACCCCCACCCCTGGAGCGTTTCGCCGTTCTCCCCCTCAGGTGGAGGCACCCGCCGACACAGGTGCGGGCGGGACGTCTGGGCCGGCCTGCTGGCGCTGCGGGGATCCGGGGCACTTTCAGGATCAGTGCCCGGTGATGGAGACGGCGACAGTGGTCCGGATCCCCGAGGCTCCACGGGCTGCCCCCGATCGAGCCGGAGCGTACCGGATTCCGGTAAGAATCAAGGGGGGTACTTACCAAGCATTGGTGGACACCGGTTGTAATCAAACCACCATCCACCAACGCTTGGTTCGGCACGGGGCATGGGATACGCACAAAAGGGTAGGGGTGAAATGTGTGCATGGCGATATTCACAAATACCCTGTGGTGACTCTGACAATTCATTTTCGTGGTGCAAAACATAGAGTGGAGGCCGCGGTTAGCTCCCGCCTCACCCATCCGCTGATTTTGGGAACTAATTGGCCCGGGTTCAATAAAATATTAAGGGGAATATGTGCGGATGGGTCCTGCATGAAGGCAAAGGGATGTGTTATGTGCGATTCTCTCGCGGGGGAGGCGGAGCCGGGGCCGTCTTCGTCTGCTTCATCTCGGGGTGATACCAGTGAGGGGGAGGTGACAGCCCCTCCCCTCCTCAGAGAATTTCCCGAAGGGGATTTCCCTCTGGAGCAGTCACGAGACGATACCCTCAAGCACGCCTTCGACCAAGTGAGAGTAATTGATGGTCAACAACTCCGTCCGGGTGTCGCACTTTCATATCCCTATTTTGCGATTATAAATGAGCGGTTGTATAGAGTGACGCAGGACGCTCACACAAAAGAGGAGGCAGCCCAGCTCTTGATTCCACGGAGCCGCCGGGAAATGCTTTTCCAGGCGGCTCACTATAATCCCATGGCAGGTCACCTAGGGGAAGGAAAGACACGACTCCGTCTAATAGCCCATTTTTAATGGCCGGGCATTGGCGGCGACGTACGCAGATGGTGTGCGGCGTGCCGTGAATGTCAGCTGGTAAACCCACCGGCCACCCCAAAAGCGCCATTGCGCCCCCTTCCACTAATCAAGGTCCCATTTGAGAGGATTGGAATGGACCTCGTCGGGCCATTAGAGCGGACAGCACGCGGACATCGCTTTGTATTAGTCCTGGTGGATTATGCAACGCGATATCCGGAAGCAGTGCCTCTGAGCAACATCTCAGCACGTAGTGTTGCGGGGGCACTCTTCAAGGTAATCTCCCGGGTGGGGATTCCGAAAGAAATCCTCACCGATCAGGGCACAACATTTATGTCACGAACACTTCACGAGCTTTACGAATTGCTGGGTATTAAGACGATTCGCACTAGCGTGTACCATCCGCAGACGGATGGGCTGGTGGAGCGTTTTAATAAAACCCTGAAGAATATGATTCGTAAATTCGTGCACGAGGATGCTAGAAACTGGGATAAGTGGCTCGACCCCCTGTTATTTGCAGTTCGAGAGGTCCCGCAAGCCTCCACTGGCTTCTCTCCTTTTGAGTTACTATATGGGCGGCGCCCGCGCAGTGTACTAGATGTGATACGCGAAGCCTGGGAGGAGGGGCCTTCAAACAGTAAGAACGAAATTCAATACGTCCTTGATCTCAGAGCAAAACTCCACACCCTGGGAAAACTAACACAGGAGAATTTGCTCCGAGCTCAAGAACGACAACGCCGGCTGTATGACAGGGGCACTCGACTCAGGGAGTTCGCACCGGGAGATAAAGTTCTTGTATTACTCCCAACATCGAGCTCCAAATTACTCGCAAAGTGGCAAGGGCCCTTTGAGGTCACACGACGAGTGGGGGATCTCGATTATGAGGTGAAACGAACCGATAGAGGGGGCGCGTGTCAAATATATCACGTCAACCTTCTAAAATTGTGGAAGGAGGCGGTCCCTGTGACGTTGGCCACGGTAGTTCCGGAGAGGGCGGAGCTCGGACCGGAGGTAAACAAAAGCTGTGATCATAACACCCCGGTCATTTGCGGGGATCACCTCTCACCGTACCAACTTGCAGAGGTTGCTGAGTTGCAAAAAGAATTTGCAGACGTGTTTTCCCCTCTACCGGGACGTACGAATCTCATCCAACACCATATCGAGACCGAGCCGGGACTGGTAGTGCGTAGCCGGCCATATCGCTTACCCGAACACAAAAAGAAAATAGTTCGAGAGGAATTGGATGCAATGCTCGAGATGGGCGTAATAGAAGAGTCCCACAGCGATTGGTCCAGCCCGGTCGTGCTTGTTCCCAAGAGCGACGGGTCGGTGCGGTTCTGTGTGGATTATAGAAAAGTCAACGCGGTGTCTAAATTCGACGCGTACCTGATGCCCCGTGTTGATGAGTTGCTCGATCGGTTAGGTACGGCTTGCTTTTATTCGACATTGGATTTAACAAAGGGTTATTGGCAGATCCCCTTGACACCAATTTCCCGTGAAAAAACAGCCTTCACCACGCCGTTCGGATTGCACCAATTTGTGACACTTCCGTTCGGTTTGTTTGGAGCCCCGGCTACGTTTCAGCGACTTATGGATCGTATCCTCCGGCCGCATTCGGCTTATGCCGCTGCCTATTTGGATGACATTATCATCTACAGTAACGATTGGCAGCGGCACAAACAACATCTGAGGGCGGTCCTGAGGTCGCTGCGCCGGGCCGGGCTCACGGCAAACCCTAAGAAGTGCGCGATTGGGCGTGTGGAGGTACGGTATCTGGGGTTCCACTTGGGTCATGGCCAGGTGCGTCCCCAAATTGACAAGACCGCAGCAATTGCGACATGCCCGAGACCCAAGACCAAAAAGGGGGTGAGGCAGTTCCTGGGGCTGGCTGGCTATTATAGGAGGTTCGTGCCTAATTATTCGGACGTCACCAGCCCGCTGACTGACCTCACTAAAAAGGGGGCTCCAGATCCGGTCCAATGGTCGGAGCAGTGCCAACAGGCGTTCATGCAGGTTAAGGCTGCACTTTGTGGGGGGCCGCTTTTACATGCACCTAACTTCTCTCTTCCCTTTCTATTGCAGACGGACGCTTCAGACAGAGGGCTGGGGGCCGTACTCTCGCAGGTGGTGGAGGCGGAGGAGCGCCCGGTGCTGTACATCAGTAGGAAGCTCTCCTTAAGGGAAACGAAGTACAGCACCGTAGAGAAGGAGTGTCTGGCCATCAAGTGGGCGGTCCTCACCCTTCGATATTACCTGCTGGAGCGGGCTTTCACTCTCTGCTCAGATCACGCCCCGCTCCAATGGCTCCACCGCATGAAGGATACTAACGCCCGGATCACCCGTTGGTATCTGGCTCTACAGACCTTTAAATTCAAGGTGGTCCACAGACCGGGGGTGCAGATGGCTGTCGCGGACTTCCTTTCCAGAAATGGGGGGGGAGTGGTAGGCAGGCCGGATGGCGCCCCGGCCTGAGTTGGGCGGTGGGGGTATGTGGCAGCGGGGGTGTGGTCAAGCGTCCGTCCGGGGAGAGAAAGCGGTAAGGGCGCTTGCACCTGAGCCAAATTATGTCTAACACCTGTCTCTAATTTCAGTAAGCATGGGGAGAGCGGCATAAGAGCGGCCACTGAACCAACAGAGAGAGAGAGAGAGAAAGACACCTACATTTACACGGCAGCCCAGCGTGGTTATTTATGTTTAGTTTGAAATTGTGTGTTAAAAAGGTGATTATTGTAGTAAAGTGCTGTGTGAGACTGTGGCCATTAAAAGGAAAGAGTTTTCTGAACCCACGTCTCTGTCACTCTTTACAATCACAAAGATAATCATTTACATCACCTTGATTATCACCCGATAATATTTACATCACCTTGATTATCACAAAGATAATCATTTACATCACCTTGATTATCACACAATAATCATTTACATCACCTTGATTATACCCCTGATAATCATTTACATCACCTTGATTATCACCCCTATAATCCCTTACATCATCTTGATTATCACCCCAATAATCCCTTACATCATCTTGATTATCACCGATAATCATTTACATCACCTTGATTATCACTCCTATAATCCCTTACATCATCTTGATTATCACCCCAATAATCCCTTACATCATCTTGATTATCACCGATAATCATTTACATCACCTTGATTATCACTCCTATAATCCCTTACATCATCTTGATTATCACCCCAATAATCCCTTACATCATCTTGATTATCACCGATAATCATTTACATCACCTTGATTATCACCCCTAAAACCCCTCACATCATCTTGATTATCACCCCAATAATCCCTTACATCATCTTGATTATCACCCGATAATCATTTGCATCACCTTGATTATCACCCGATAATATTTACATCATCTTGATTATCACCCCAATAATCCCTTACATCATCTTGATTATCACCCGATAATCATTTACATCACCTTGATTGTCACCCCTATAATCCCTTACATCACCTTGATTATCACCCCAATAATCCCTTACATCATCTTGATTATCACCCGATAATCATTTACATCATATTGATTATCACCCGATAATCATTTACATCACCTTGATTATCACCCGATAATCATTTACATCACCTTGATTATCACCCCTATAATCCCTTACATCACCTTGATTATCACCCCAATAATCACTTACATCATCTTGATTATCACCCCAATAATCCCTTACATCACCTTGATTATCACCCCTATAATCCCTTACATCATCTTGAATATCACCCGATAATCCTTTATATCACCTTGATTATCACCCGATAATCATTTATATCACCTTGATTATCTACTCCATAATCATTTACATCACCTTGATTATCAAGTCAAGTCAAGTCAATTTTATTTGTATAGCGCCTTTCACAACACACATCGTTTCAAAGCAGCTTTACAGAAGTTCAGCATTAACAGACGATAAAAATGTAATGTCTATAAAGTCGATAAATCATCATCCTTGTGCAGGGCTCCAAACTGCGACTAAAAATGGTCGCATTTGTGACCAAATAAATTTATTTGTGAGTGTAATTTCTGTCAAGGTCGCCATTGGTGACAGTAAAAGTTTACTCCCTTTTGATTTTAAAATTTGCTTTACATTTCCCGAGATACATAACAAAAGTTTATATCAAAGAAATAGCGGGGAAAACGGAGTTCATTGCAGGAACTAACAATTTCAAAAAAGAGACTGTTAGAAAACACGGTGACAGTAACAAGCATAAAAATGCACGTGATCACATAATTGCGAAGAATGCTCCACAGACTACACTGTTAGCGAGCTGCGGGACGAAAAGGAATGGATGGAGTTAAAAAAATTTAAAATATTTGGCGCCTGTTTTTCCCCCTGTAGGAGCCATTGGCACCATTATCACACCTATAAACCCTTACATCATCTTGATTATCACCCCAATAATCCCTTACATCATCTTGATTATCACCGATAATCATTTACATCACCTTGATTATCACCCCTATAATCCCTTACATCACCTTGATTATCATCCCAATAATCCATTACATCATCTTGATTATCACCCGATAATCATTTACATCACCTTGATTATCACCCGATAATCATTTACATCACCTTGATTATCACCCGATAATCATTTACATCATCTTGAATATCACCCGATAATCATTTACATCATCTTGAATATCACACGATAATCATTTACATCATCTTGATTATCACCCGATAATCCTTTATATCACCTTGATTATCACAGATAATCATTTACATCACCTTGATTATCACACAGATAATCATTTACATCTCCTTGATTATCACAAAGATAATCATTTACATCTCCTTGATTATACCCATGATAATCATTTACATCATCTTGATTATCACCCGATATTCCTTTATATCACCTTGATTATCACACAGATAATCATTTACATCACCTTGATTATCACACAGATAATCATTTACACCACCTTGATTATCACACAGATAATCATTTACATCTCCTTGATTATACCCATGATAATCATTTGCATCACCTTGATTATCACCCGATAATATTTACATCACCTTGATTATCACAAAGATAATCATTTACATCACCTTGACTATCACACAGATAATCATTTACATCACCTTGATTATCACACAGATAATCATTTACATCACCTTGACTATCACACAGATAATCATTTACATCACCTTGATTATCACATTGATAATCATTTACATCAACTTGATTATCACACAGATAATCATTTACATCACCTTGATAATCACCCCAATAATCCCTTACATCACCTTGATTATCACCCCAATAATCCCTTACATCATCTTGATTATCACCCGATAATCATTTACATCATCTTGATTATCACCCCAATAATCCCTTACATCATCTTGATTATCACCCGATAATCATTTACATCACCTTGATTATCACCCGATAATCATTTACATCACCTTGATTGTCACCCCTATAATCCCTTACATCATATTGATTATCACCCGATAATCATTTACATCACCTTGATTGTCACCCCATAATCCCTTACATCATATTGATTATCACCCGATAATCATTTACATCATCTTGATTATCACCCCAATAATCCCTTACATCATCTTGATTATCACCCGATAATCATTTACATCATATTGATTATCACCCGATAATCATTTACATCACCTTGATTATCACCCCTATAATCCCTTACATCACCTTGATTATCACCCCAATAATCCATTACATCATCTTGATTATCACCCGATAATCATTTACATCACCTTGATTATCACCCCTATAATCCCTTACATCACCTTGATTATCACCCCAATAATCCATTACATCATCTTGATTATCACCCGATAATCATTTACATCACCTTGATTATCACCCGATAATCATTTACATCACCTTGATTATCACCCCAATAATCACTTACATCATCTTGATTATCACCCCAATAATCACTTACATCATCTTGATTATCACCGATAATCATTACATCACCTTGATTATCACCCCTATAATCCCTTACATCATCTTGAATATCACCCGATAATCATTTACATCATCTTGATTATCTCCCGATAATCATTTACATCACCTTGATTATCACCCGATAATCATTTATATCACCTTGATTATCTACTCCATAATCATTTACATCACCTTGATTATCACACCTATAATCCCTTACATCATCTTGATTATCACCCCAATAATCCCTTACATCATCTTGATTATCACCGATAATCATTTACATCACCTTGATTATCACCCCAATAATCCCTTACATCATCTTGATTATCACCGATAATCATTTACATCACCTTGATTATCACCCCTATAATCCCTTACATCACCTTGATTATCACCCCTATAATCCCTTACATCACCTTGATTATCACCCCAATAATCCATTACATCATCTTGATTATCACCCGATAATCATTTACATCACCTTGATTATCACCCCTATAATCCCTTACATCACCTTGATTATCACCACAATAATCCATTACATCATCATGATTATCACCCGATAATCATTTACATCACCTTGATTATCACCCGATAATCATTTACATCACCTTGATTATCACCGATAATCATTAAATCACCTTGATTATCACCCCTATAATCCCTCACATCATCTTGAATATCACCCGATAATCATTTACATCATCTTGATTATCACCCGATAATCCTTTATATCACCTTGATTATCACCCGATAATCATTTATATCACCTTGATTATCTACTCCATAATCATTTACATCACCTTGATTATCACACCTATAAACCCTTACATCATCTTGATTATCACCCCAATAATCCCTTACATCATCTTGATTATCACCGATAATCATTTACATCACCTTGAAATCACCCCTATAACCCCTCACATCATCGTGATTATCACCCCAATAATCCATTACATCATCTTGATTATCACCCGATAATCATTTACATCATCTTGATTGTCACCCGATAATCATTTACATCACCTTGATTGTCACCCCTATAATCCCTTACATCATCTTGATTATCACACCGCTAATCATTTACATCTCCTTGATTATACCCATGATAATCATTTGCATCACCTTGATTATCACCCGATAATATTTACATCACCTTGATTATCACCCCTATAATCCCTTACATCACCTTGATTATCACACAGATAATCATTTACATCACCTTGACTATCACACAGATAATCATTTACATCACCTTGATTATCACCCCAATAATCCCTTACATCATCTTGATTATCACCCGATAATCATTTACATCATCTTGATTATCACCCGATAATCATTTACATCACCTTGATTGTCACCCCTATAATCCCTTACATCATATTGATTATCACCCGATAATCATTTACATCACCTTGATTGTCACCCCTATAATCCCTTACATCATATTGATTATCACCCGATAATCATTTACATCATCTTGATTATCACCCCAATAATCCCTTACATCATCTTGATTATCACCCGATAATCATTTACATCATATTGATTATCACCCGATAATCATTTACATCACCTTGATTATCACCCCTATAATCCCTTACATCACCTTGATTATCACCCCAATAATCCATTACATCATCTTGATTATCACCCGATAATCATTTACATCACCTTGATTATCACCCCTATAATCCCTTACATCACCTTGATTATCAACCCAATAATCCATTACATCATCTTGATTATCACCGATAATCATTACATCACCTTGATTATCACCCCTATAATCCCTTACATCATCTTGAATATCACCCGATAATCATTTACATCATCTTGATTATCACCCGATAATCCTTTATATCACCTTGATTATCACCCGATAATCATTTATATCACCTTGATTATCTACTCCATAATCATTTACATCACCTTGATTATCACACCTATAAACCCTTACATCATCTTGATTATCACCCCAATAATCCCTTACATCATCTTGATTATCACCGATAATCATTTACATCACCTTGATTATCACCCCTATAATCCCTTACATCACCTTGATTATCACCCCAATAATCCATTACATCATCTTGATTATCACCCGATAATCATTTACATCATCTTGATTATCACCGATAATCATTACATCACCTTGATTATCACCCCTATAATCCATAACATCATCTTGAATATCACCCGATAATCATTTACATCATCTTGATTATCACCCCTATAATCCATAACATCATCTTGAATATCACCCGATAATCATTTACATCATCTTGATTATCACCCGATAATCCTTTATATCACCTTGATTATCACCCGATAATCATTTATATCACCTTGATTATCTACTCCATAATCATTTACATCACCTTGATTATCACCCCAATAATCCCTTACATCACCTTGATTATCACCCCAATAATCCCTTACATCATCTTGATTATCACCAATAATCATTTACATCACCTTGATTATCACCCCTATAACCCCTCACATCATCTTGATTATCACCCCAATAATCCCTTACATCATCTTGATTATCACCCGATAATCATTTACATCATCTTGATTGTCACCCGATAATCATTTACATCATCTTGATTGTCACCCGATAATCATTTACATCACCTTGATTGTCACCCCTATAATCCCTTACATCATCTTGATTATCACACGATAATCATTTACATCACCTTGATTATCACCCCTATAATCCCTTACATCACCTTGATTATCACCCCAATAATCCCTTACATCATCTTGAATATCACCCGATAATCATTTACATCACCTTGATTATCACCCGATAATCATTTACATCACCTTGATTATCACCAGAAAATCATTTACATCATCTTGATTATCACCCCTATAATCCCTTACATCACCTTGATTATCACCCCAATAATCCCTTACATCATCTTGAATATCACCCGATAATCATTTACATCATCTTGATTATCACCCCAATAATCCCTTACATCATCTTGAATATCACACGATAATCATTTACATCATCTTGATTATCACCCGATAATCCTTTATATCACCTTGATTATAAACTCGATAATCATTTACATCACCTTGATTATCACCGATAATCATTTACATCACCTTGATTATCACCCCTATAATCCCTTACATCACCTTGATTATCACCCGATAATATTTACATCACCTTGATTATCACACAGATAATCATTTACATCACCTTGATTGTCACCCCTATAATCCCTTACATCATCTTGATTATCACACCGCTAATCATTTACATCTCCTTGATTATACCCATGATAATCATTTGCATCACCTTGATTATCACCCGATAATATTTACATCACCTTGATTATCACAAAGATAATGATTTACATCACCTTGATTATCACACAGATAATCATTTACATCACCTTGACTATCACACAGATAATCATTTACATCACCTTGATTATCACAAAGATAATGATTTACATCACCTTGATTATCACACAGATAATGATTTACATCACCTTGATTATCACCCCAATAATCCCTTACATCACCTTGATTATCACCCCAATAATCCCTTACATCATCTTGATTATCACCCAATAATCATTTACATCACCTTGATTATCACCCCATAACCCCTCACATCATCTTGATTATCACCCCAATAATCCCTTACATCATCTTGATTATCACCCGATAATCATTTACATCATCTTGATTATCACCCGATAATCATTTACATCACCTTGATTGTCACCCCTATAATCCCTTACATCATATTGATTATCACCCGATAATCATTTACATCACCTTGATTGTCACCCCTATAATCCCTTACATCATATTGATTATCACGCGATAATCATTTACATCATCTTGATTATCACCCCAATAATCCCTTACATCACCTTGATTATCACCCCAATAATCCATTACATCATCTTGATTATCACCCGATAATCCCTTACATCATATTGATTATCACCCGATAATCATTTACATCATCTTGATTATCACCCCAATAATCCCTTACATCACCTTGATTATCACCCCAATAATCCATTACATCATCTTGATTATCACCCGATAATCATTTACATCACCTTGATTATCACCCCTATAATCCCTTACATCACCTTGATTATCACCCCAATAATCCATTACATCATCTTGATTATCACCGATAATCATTACATCACCTTGATTATCACCCCTATAATCCCTTACATCATCTTGAATATCACCCGATAATCATTTACATCATCTTGATTATCACCCGATAATCCTTTATATCACCTTGATTATCACCCGATAATCATTTATATCACCTTGATTATCTACTCCATAATCATTTACATCACCTTGATTATCACACCTATAAACCCTTACATCATCTTGATTATCACCCCAATAATCCCTTACATCATCTTGATTATCACCGATAATCATTTACATCACCTTGATTATCACCCCTATAATCCCTGACATCACCTTGATTATCACCCCAATAATCCATTACATCATCTTGATTATCACCCGATAATCATTTACATCATCTTGATTATCACCGATAATCATTACATCACCTTGATTATCACCCCTATAATCCATAACATCATCTTGAATATCACCCGATAATCATTTACATCATCTTGATTATCACCCGATAATCCTTTATATCACCTTGATTATCTACTCCATAATCATTTACATCACCTTGATTATCACCCCAATAATCCCTTACATCACCTTGATTATCACCCCAATAATCCCTTACATCATCTTGATTATCACCGATAATCATTTACATCACCTTGATTATCACCCCTATAACCCCTCACATCATCTTGATTATCACCCCAATAATCCCTTACATCATCTTGATTATCACCCGATAATCATTTACATCATCTTGATTGTCACCCGATAATCATTTACATCATCTTGATTGTCACCCGATAATCATTTACATCACCTTGATTGTCACCCCTATAATCCCTTACATCATCTTGATTATCACACGATAATCATTTACATCACCTTGATTATCACCCCAATAATCCCTTACATCATCTTGAATATCACCCGATAATCATTTACATCACCTTGATTATCACCCGATAATCATTTACATCACCTTGATTATCACCAGAAAATCATTTACATCATCTTGATTATCACCCCTATAATCCCTTACATCACCTTGATTATCACCCCAATAATCCCTTACATCATCTTGAATATCACCCGATAATCATTTACATCATCTTGATTATCACCCCAATAATCCCTTACATCATCTTGAATATCACACGATAATCATTTACATCATCTTGATTATCACCCGATAATCCTTTATATCACCTTGATTATAAACTCGATAATCATTTACATCACCTTGATTATCACCGATAATCATTTACATCACCTTGATTATCACCCCTATAATCCCTTACATCACCTTGATTATCACCCGATAATATTTACATCACCTTGATTATCACACAGATAATCATTTACATCACCTTGATTATCACACAGATAATCATTTACATCACCTTGATTATCACACCGATAATCATTTACATCTCCTTGATTATACCCATGATAATCATTTGCATCACCTTGATTATCACACCACTAATCATTTACATCTCCTTGATTATACCCATGATAATCATTTGCATCACCTTGATTATCACCCGATAATATTTACATCACCTTGATTATCACAAAGATATTGATTTACATCACCTTGATTATCACACAGATAATCATTTACATCACCTTGACTATCACACAGATAATCATTTACATCACCTTGATTATCACCCCTATAATCCCTTACATCACCTTGATTATCACCCCGATAATCCCTTACATCATCTTGATTATCACCGATAATCATTTACATCACCTTGATTATCACCCGATAATCATTTACATCACCTTGATTGTCACCCCTATAATCCCTTACATCATATTGATTATCACCAAATAATCATTTACATAACCTTGATTATCACCCCTATAATCCCTTACATCACCTTGATTATCACCCCAATAATCCATTACATCATCTTGATTATCACCCGATAATCATTACATCACCTTGATTATCACCCCTATAATCCCTTACATCACCTTGATTATCACCCCTATAATCCCTTACATCATCTTGAATATCACCCGATAATCCTTTATATTACCTGGATTATCACCCGATAATCATTTATATCACCTTGATTATCTACTCGATAATCATTTACATCACCTTGATTATCACCGATAATCATTTACATCACCTTGATTATCACCCGATAATATTTACATCACCTTGATTATCACAAAGAAAATCATTTCCATCACCTTGACTATCACACAGATAATCATTTCCATCACCTTGACTATCACCCCTGATAATCATTTAAATAACCTTGATTATACCCCTGATAATCATTTACATCACCTTGATTATACCCCTGATAATCATTTACATCACCTTGATTGTCACCCCTATAATCCCTTACATCACCTTGATTATCACCCCAATAATCCCTTACATCATCTTGATTATCACCGATAATCATTTCCATCACCTTGACTATCACACAGATAATCATTTACATCACCTTGATTATCACCCCTGATAATCATTTACATCACCTTGATTATACCCCTGATAATCATTTACATCACCTTGATTATCACCCCTGATAATCATTTACATCACCCTGATTGTCACACCTATAACCCCTCACATCATCTTGATTATCACCCCAATAATCCCTTACATCATCTTGATTATCACCCGATAATCATTTACATCATCTTGATTATCACCCGATAATCATTTACATCACCTTGATTGTCACCCCTATAATCCCTTACATCATCTTGATTATCACCCGATAATCATTTACATCACCTTGATTATCACCCCTATAATCCCTTACATCACCTTGATTATCACCCGATAATCATTTACATCACCTTGATTATCACCCCAATAATCCATTACATCATCTTGATTATCACCCGATAATCATTTACATCACCTTGATTATCACCCCTATAATCCCTTACATCACCTTGATTATCACCCCAATAATCCCTTACATCATCTTGATTATCACCCGATAATCATTTACATCACCTTGATTATCACCCCTATAATCCCTTACATCACCTTGATTATCACCCCTATAATCCCTTACATCATCTTGATTATCACCGATAATCATTACATCACCTTGATTATCACCCGATAATCATTTACATCATCTTGAATATCACCCGATAATCCTTTATATCACCTTGATTATCACCCGATAATCATTTACATCATCTTGATTATCACCCGATAATCCTTTATATCACCTTGATTATCACCCGATAATCCTTTATATCACCTTGATTATCACCGATAATCATTTACATCACCTTGATTATCACCCGATAATATTTACATCACCTTGATTATCAAAAAGATAATGATTTACATCACCTTGACTATCACACAGATAATCATTCACATCACCTTGACTATCACACAGATAATCATTTACATCACCTTGATTATCACCCCTATAATCCCTTACATCACCTTGATTATCACCCCTATAATCCCTTACATCACCTTGATTATCACCCCAATAATCCCTTACATCATCTTGATTATCACCGATAATCATTACATCACCTTGATTATCACCCGATAATCATTTACATCATCTTGAATATCACCCGATAATCATTTACATCATCTTGATTATCACCCGATAATCCTTTATATCACCTTGATTATCACCGATAATCATTTACATCACCTTGATTATCACACAGATAATCATTTACATCTCCTTGATTATACCCCTGATAATCATTTACATCATCTTGATTATCACCCGATAATCATTTACATCACCTTGATTATAACACAGATAATCATTTACATCACCTTGATTATAACACAGATAATCATTTACATCACCTTGATTATCACCCGATAATCATTTACATGACCTTGATTATCACCATAAAATCATTTACATCATCTTAATTATCACCCGATAATCCTTTATATCACCTTGATTATAAACTCGATAATCATTTACATCACCTTGATTATCACCCCTATAATCCCTTACATCACCTTGATTATCACCCGATAATATTTACATCACCTTGATTATCACGAAGAAAATCATTTACATCACCTTGATTATCACACAGATAATCATTTACATCACCTTGATTATCACCCGATAATCATTTACATCACGTTGATTATACCCCTGATAATCATTTACATCACCTTGATTATCACATCGATAATCATTTACATCACCTTGATTATCATCCGATAATCATTTACATCACCTTGATTATCACACAGATAATCATTTACATCACCTTGATTATCACACAGATAATCATTTACATCACCTTGATTATCACACAGATAATCATTTACATCTCCTTGATTATCACACGATAATATTTACATCACCTTGATTATCACAAAGATAATGATTTACATCACCTTGATTATCACACAGATAATCATTTACATCACCTTGACTATCACACAGATAATCATTTACATCACCTTGACTATCACACAGATAATCCCTTACATCACCTTGATTATCACCCCAATAATCCCTTACATCATCTTGATTATCACCGATAATCATTTACATCACCTTGATTATCACCCCTATAACCCCTCACATCATCTTGATTATCACCCCAATAATCCCTTACATCATCTTGATTATCACCCGATAATCATTTACATCATCTTGATTATCACCCGATAATCATTTACATCACCTTGATTATCACCCGATAATCATTTACATCATCTTGATTATCACCCGATAATCATTTACATCATCTTGATTATCACCCGATAATCATTTACATCATCTTGATTGTCACCCCTATAATCCCTTACATCATATTGATTATCACCAAATAATCATTTACATAACCTTGATTATCACCCCTATAATCCCTTACATCACCTTGATTATCACCCCAATAATCCATTACATCATCTTGATTATCACCCGATACTCATTACATCACCTTAATTATCACCCCTATAATCCCTTACATCATATTGATTATCACCAAATAATCATTTACATAACCTTGATTATCACCCCTATAATCCCTTACATCACCTTGATTATCACCCCAATAATCCATTACATCATCTTGATTATCACCCGATACTCATTACATCACCTTAATTATCACCCCTATAATCCCTTACATCATCTTGAATATCACCCGATAATCATTTATATCACCTTGATTATCTACTCGATAATCATTTACATCACCTTGATTATCACACCTATAAACCCTTACATCAACATGATTATCACCGATAATCATTTACATCACCTTGATTATCACCCGATAATATTTACATCACCTTGATTATCACAAAGAAAAACATTTCCATCACCTTGACTATCACACAGATAATCATTTACATCACCTTGATTATCACCCCTGATAATTATTTACATCACCTTGATTATCACCCCAATAATCCCTTACATCACCTTGATTATCACCCCAATAATCCCTTACATCATCTTGATTATCACCCGATAATCATTTATATCACCTTGATTATCTACTCCATAATCATTTACATCACCTTGATTATCACCCCAATAATCCCTTACATCACCTTGATTATCACCCCAATAATCCCTTACATCATCTTGATTATCACCGATAATCATTTACATCACCTTGATTATCACCCCTATAACCCCTCACATCATCTTGATTATCACCCCAATAATCCCTTACATCATCTTGATTATCACCCGATAATCATTTACATCATCTTGATTGTCACCCGATAATCATTTACATCATCTTGATTGTCACCCGATAATCATTTACATCACCTTGATTGTCACCCCTATAATCCCTTACATCATCTTGATTATCACACGATAATCATTTACATCACCTTGATTATCACCCCAATAATCCCTTACATCATCTTGAATATCACCCGATAATCATTTACATCACCTTGATTATCACCCGATAATCATTTACATCATCTTGATTATCACCCCTATAATCCCTTACATCACCTTGATTATCACCCCAATAATCCCTTACATCATCTTGAATATCACCCGATAATCATTTACATCATCTTGATTATCACCCCAATAATCCCTTACATCATCTTGAATATCACACGATAATCATTTACATCATCTTGATTATCACCCGATAATCCTTTATATCACCTTGATTATAAACTCGATAATCATTTACATCACCTTGATTATCACCGATAATCATTTACATCACCTTGATTATCACCCCTATAATCCCTTACATCACCTTGATTATCACCCGATAATATTTACATCACCTTGATTATCACACAGATAATCATTTACATCACCTTGATTATCACACAGATAATCATTTACATCACCTTGATTATCACACCGATAATCATTTACATCTCCTTGATTATACCCATGATAATCATTTGCATCACCTTGATTATCACACCACTAATCATTTACATCTCCTTGATTATACCCATGATAATCATTTGCATCACCTTGATTATCACCCGATAATATTTACATCACCTTGATTATCACAAAGATATTGATTTACATCACCTTGATTATCACACAGATAATCATTTACATCACCTTGACTATCACACAGATAATCATTTACATCACCTTGATTATCACCCCTATAATCCCTTACATCACCTTGATTATCACCCCGATAATCCCTTACATCATCTTGATTATCACCGATAATCATTTACATCACCTTGATTATCACCCGATAATCATTTACATCACCTTGATTGTCACCCCTATAATCCCTTACATCATATTGATTATCACCAAATAATCATTTACATAACCTTGATTATCACCCCTATAATCCCTTACATCACCTTGATTATCACCCCAATAATCCATTACATCATCTTGATTATCACCCGATAATCATTACATCACCTTGATTATCACCCCTATAATCCCTTACATCACCTTGATTATCACCCCTATAATCCCTTACATCATCTTGAATATCACCCGATAATCCTTTATATTACCTGGATTATCACCCGATAATCATTTATATCACCTTGATTATCTACTCGATAATCATTTACATCACCTTGATTATCACCGATAATCATTTACATCACCTTGATTATCACCCGATAATATTTACATCACCTTGATTATCACAAAGAAAATCATTTCCATCACCTTGACTATCACACAGATAATCATTTCCATCACCTTGACTATCACCCCTGATAATCATTTAAATAACCTTGATTATACCCCTGATAATCATTTACATCACCTTGATTATACCCCTGATAATCATTTACATCACCTTGATTGTCACCCCTATAATCCCTTACATCACCTTGATTATCACCCCAATAATCCCTTACATCATCTTGATTATCACCGATAATCATTTCCATCACCTTGACTATCACACAGATAATCATTTACATCACCTTGATTATCACCCCTGATAATCATTTACATCACCTTGATTATACCCCTGATAATCATTTACATCACCTTGATTATCACCCCTGATAATCATTTACATCACCCTGATTGTCACACCTATAACCCCTCACATCATCTTGATTATCACCCCAATAATCCCTTACATCATCTTGATTATCACCCGATAATCATTTACATCATCTTGATTATCACCCGATAATCATTTACATCACCTTGATTGTCACCCCTATAATCCCTTACATCATCTTGATTATCACCCGATAATCATTTACATCACCTTGATTATCACCCCTATAATCCCTTACATCACCTTGATTATCACCCGATAATCATTTACATCACCTTGATTATCACCCCAATAATCCATTACATCATCTTGATTATCACCCGATAATCATTTACATCACCTTGATTATCACCCCTATAATCCCTTACATCACCTTGATTATCACCCCAATAATCCCTTACATCATCTTGATTATCACCCGATAATCATTTACATCACCTTGATTATCACCCCTATAATCCCTTACATCACCTTGATTATCACCCCTATAATCCCTTACATCATCTTGATTATCACCGATAATCATTACATCACCTTGATTATCACCCGATAATCATTTACATCATCTTGAATATCACCCGATAATCCTTTATATCACCTTGATTATCACCCGATAATCATTTACATCATCTTGATTATCACCCGATAATCCTTTATATCACCTTGATTATCACCCGATAATCCTTTATATCACCTTGATTATCACCGATAATCATTTACATCACCTTGATTATCACCCGATAATATTTACATCACCTTGATTATCAAAAAGATAATGATTTACATCACCTTGACTATCACACAGATAATCATTCACATCACCTTGACTATCACACAGATAATCATTTACATCACCTTGATTATCACCCCTATAATCCCTTACATCACCTTGATTATCACCCCTATAATCCCTTACATCACCTTGATTATCACCCCAATAATCCCTTACATCATCTTGATTATCACCGATAATCATTACATCACCTTGATTATCACCCGATAATCATTTACATCATCTTGAATATCACCCGATAATCATTTACATCATCTTGATTATCACCCGATAATCCTTTATATCACCTTGATTATCACCGATAATCATTTACATCACCTTGATTATCACACAGATAATCATTTACATCTCCTTGATTATACCCCTGATAATCATTTACATCATCTTGATTATCACCCGATAATCATTTACATCACCTTGATTATAACACAGATAATCATTTACATCACCTTGATTATAACACAGATAATCATTTACATCATCTTAATTATCACCCGATAATCCTTTACATGACCTTGATTATCACCATAAAATCATTTACATCATCTTAATTATCACCCGATAATCCTTTATATCACCTTGATTATAAACTCGATAATCATTTACATCACCTTGATTATCACCCCTATAATCCCTTACATCACCTTGATTATCACCCGATAATATTTACATCACCTTGATTATCACGAAGAAAATCATTTACATCACCTTGATTATCACCCGATAATCATTTACATCACCTTGATTATCACCCGATAATCATTTACATCACCTTGATTATCACCCGATAATCATTTACATCACGTTGATTATACCCCTGATAATCATTTACATCACCTTGATTATCACATCGATAATCATTTACATCACCTTGATTATCATCCGATAATCATTTACATCACCTTGATTATCACACAGATAATCATTTACATCACCTTGATTATCACACAGATAATCATTTACATCACCTTGATTATCACACAGATAATCATTTACATCTCCTTGATTATACCCCTGATAATCATTTGCATCACCTTGATTATCACACGATAATATTTACATCACCTTGATTATCACAAAGATAATGATTTACATCACCTTGATTATCACACAGATAATCATTTACATCACCTTGACTATCACACAGATAATCATTTACATCACCTTGACTATCACACAGATAATCCCTTACATCACCTTGATTATCACCCCAATAATCCCTTACATCATCTTGATTATCACCGATAATCATTTACATCACCTTGATTATCACCCCTATAACCCCTCACATCATCTTGATTATCACCCCAATAATCCCTTACATCATCTTGATTATCACCCGATAATCATTTACATCATCTTGATTATCACCCGATAATCATTTACATCACCTTGATTATCACCCGATAATCATTTACATCATCTTGATTATCACCCGATAATCATTTACATCATCTTGATTATCACCCGATAATCATTTACATCATCTTGATTGTCACCCCTATAATCCCTTACATCATATTGATTATCACCAAATAATCATTTACATAACCTTGATTATCACCCCTATAATCCCTTACATCACCTTGATTATCACCCCAATAATCCATTACATCATCTTGATTATCACCCGATACTCATTACATCACCTTAATTATCACCCCTATAATCCCTTACATCATATTGATTATCACCAAATAATCATTTACATAACCTTGATTATCACCCCTATAATCCCTTACATCACCTTGATTATCACCCCAATAATCCATTACATCATCTTGATTATCACCCGATACTCATTACATCACCTTAATTATCACCCCTATAATCCCTTACATCATCTTGAATATCACCCGATAATCATTTATATCACCTTGATTATCTACTCGATAATCATTTACATCACCTTGATTATCACACCTATAAACCCTTACATCAACATGATTATCACCGATAATCATTTACATCACCTTGATTATCACCCGATAATATTTACATCACCTTGATTATCACAAAGAAAAACATTTCCATCACCTTGACTATCACACAGATAATCATTTACATCACCTTGATTATCACCCCTGATAATTATTTACATCACCTTGATTATCACCCCAATAATCCCTTACATCACCTTGATTATCACCCCAATAATCCCTTACATCATCTTGATTATCACCCAATAATCATTTACATCATCTTGATTATCACCCCAATAATCATTTACATCATATTGATTATCACCCGATAATCATTTACATCACCTTGATTATCACCCCTATAATCCCTCACATCACCTTGATTATCACCCCAATAATCCCTTACATCATCTTGATTATCACCCCAATAATCCCTTACATCACCTTGATTATCACCCCAATAATCCCTCACATCACCTTGATTATCACCCCAATAATCCCTTACATCACCTTGATTATCACCCCAATAATCCCTTACATCACCTTGATTATCACCCCAATAATCCCTTACATCACCTTGATTATCACCCCAATAATCCCTTACATCACCTTGATTATCACCCCAATAATCCCACACATCACCTTGATTATCACCCCAATAATCCCTCACATCACCTTGATTATCACCCCAATAATCCCTCACATCACCTTGATTATCACCCCAATAATCCCTCACATCACCTTGATTATCACCCCAATAATCCCTTACATCACCTTGATTATCACCCCAATAATCCCTTACATCACCTTGATTATCACCCCAATAATCCCTTACATCATCTTGATTATCACCGATAATCATTTCCATCACCTTGACTATCACACAGATAATCATTTACATCACCTTGATTATCACCCCTGATAATCATTTACATCACCTTGATTATACCCCTGATAATCATTTACATCACCTTGATTATCACCCCTGATAATCATTTACATCACCCTGATTGTCACACCTATAACCCCTCACATCATCTTGATTATCACCCCAATAATCCCTTACATCATCTTGATTATCACCCGATAATCATTTACATCATCTTGATTATCACCCGATAATCATTTACATCACCTTGATTATCACCCCTATAATCCCTTACATCACCTTGATTATCACCCGATAATCATTTACATCACCTTGATTATCACCCCAATAATCCATTACATCATCTTGATTATCACCCGATAATCATTTACATCACCTTGATTATCACCCCTATAATCCCTTACATCACCTTGATTATCACCCCAATAATCCCTTACATCATCTTGATTATCACCCGATAATCATTTACATCACCTTGATTATCACCCCTATAATCCCTTACATCACCTTGATTATCACCCCTATAATCCCTTACATCATCTTGATTATCACCGATAATCATTACATCACCTTGATTATCACCCGATAATCATTTACATCATCTTGAATATCACCCGATAATCCTTTATATCACCTTGATTATCACCCGATAATCATTTACATCATCTTGATTATCACCCGATAATCCTTTATATCACCTTGATTATCACCCGATAATCCTTTATATCACCTTGATTATCACCGATAATCATTTACATCACCTTGATTATCACCCGATAATATTTACATCACCTTGATTATCAAAAAGATAATGATTTACATCACCTTGACTATCACACAGATAATCATTCACATCACCTTGACTATCACACAGATAATCATTTACATCACCTTGATTATCACCCCTATAATCCCTTACATCACCTTGATTATCACCCCTATAATCCCTTACATCACCTTGATTATCACCCCAATAATCCCTTACATCATCTTGATTATCACCGATAATCATTTACATCACCTTGATTATCACCCGATAATCATTTACATCACCTTGATTATCACCCCAATAATCCCTTACATCACCTTGATTATCACCCCAATAATCCCTTACATCATCTTGATTATCACCCCAATAATCCCTTACATCACCTTGATTATCACCCCAATAATCCCTTACATCACCTTGATTATCACCCCAATAATCCCTTACATCATCTTGATTATCACCGATAATCATTTACATCACCTTGATTATCACACAGATAATCATTTACATCTCCTTGATTATACCCCTGATAATCATTTACATCACCTTGATTATCACCCGATAATCATTTACATCATCTTGAATATCACCCGATAATCATTTACATCATCTTGATTATCACCCGATAATCCTTTATATCACCTTGATTATCACCGATAATCATTTACATCACCTTGATTATCACACAGATAATCATTTACATCTCCTTGATTATACCCCTGATAATCATTTACATCATCTTGATTATCACCCGATAATCATTTACATCACCTTGATTATAACACAGATAATCATTTACATCACCTTGATTATAACACAGATAATCATTTACATCACCTTGATTATCACCCGATAATCATTTACATGACCTTGATTATCACCATAAAATCATTTACATCATCTTAATTATCACCCGATAATCCTTTATATCACCTTGATTATAAACTCGATAATCATTTACATCACCTTGATTATCACCCCTATAATCCCTTACATCACCTTGATTATCACCCGATAATATTTACATCACCTTGATTATCACGAAGAAAATCATTTACATCACCTTGATTATCACACAGATAATCATTTACATCACCTTGATTATCACCCGATAATCATTTACATCACGTTGATTATACCCCTGATAATCATTTACATCACCTTGATTATCACATCGATAATCATTTACATCACCTTGATTATCATCCGATAATCATTTACATCACCTTGATTATCACACAGATAATCATTTACATCACCTTGATTATCACACAGATAATCATTTACATCTCCTTGATTATACCACTGATAATCATTTGCATCACCTTGATTATCACACGATAATATTTACATCACCTTGATTATCACAAAGATAATGATTTACATCACCTTGATTATCACACAGATAATCATTTACATCACCTTGACTATCACACAGATAATCATTTACATCACCTTGACTATCACACAGATAATCCCTTACATCACCTTGATTATCACCCCAATAATCCCTTACATCATCTTGATTATCACCGATAATCATTTACATCACCTTGATTATCACCCCTATAACCCCTCACATCATCTTGATTATCACCCCAATAATCCCTTACATCATCTTGATTATCACCCGATAATCATTTACATCATCTTGATTATCACCCGATAATCATTTACATCACCTTGATTATCACCCGATAATCATTTACATCATCTTGATTATCACCCGATAATCATTTACATCATCTTGATTATCACCCGATAATCATTTACATCATCTTGATTGTCACCCCTATAATCCCTTACATCATATTGATTATCACCAAATAATCATTTACATAACCTTGATTATCACCCCTATAATCCCTTACATCACCTTGATTATCACCCCAATAATCCATTACATCATCTTGATTATCACCCGATACTCATTACATCACCTTAATTATCACCCCTATAATCCCTTACATCATATTGATTATCACCAAATAATCATTTACATAACCTTGATTATCACCCCTATAATCCCTTACATCACCTTGATTATCACCCCAATAATCCATTACATCATCTTGATTATCACCCGATACTCATTACATCACCTTAATTATCACCCCTATAATCCCTTACATCATCTTGAATATCACCCGATAATCATTTATATCACCTTGATTATCTACTCGATAATCATTTACATCACCTTGATTATCACACCTATAAACCCTTACATCAACATGATTATCACCGATAATCATTTACATCACCTTGATTATCACCCGATAATATTTACATCACCTTGATTATCACAAAGAAAAACATTTCCATCACCTTGACTATCACACAGATAATCATTTACATCACCTTGATTATCACCCCTGATAATTATTTACATCACCTTGATTATCACCCCAATAATCCCTTACATCACCTTGATTATCACCCCAATAATCCCTTACATCATCTTGATTATCACCCAATAATCATTTACATCATCTTGATTATCACCCCAATAATCATTTACATCATATTGATTATCACCCGATAATCATTTACATCACCTTGATTATCACCCCTATAATCCCTCACATCACCTTGATTATCACCCCAATAATCCCTTACATCATCTTGATTATCACCCCAATAATCCCTTACATCACCTTGATTATCACCCCAATAATCCCTCACATCACCTTGATTATCACCCCAATAATCCCTTACATCACCTTGATTATCACCCCAATAATCCCTTACATCACCTTGATTATCACCCCAATAATCCCTTACATCACCTTGATTATCACCCCAATAATCCCTCACATCACCTTGATTATCACCCCAATAATCCCTCACATCACCTTGATTATCACCCCAATAATCCCTCACATCACCTTGATTATCACCCCAATAATCCCTCACATCACCTTGATTATCACCCCAATAATCCCTTACATCACCTTGATTATCACCCCAATAATCCCTTACATCACCTTGATTATCACCCCAATAATCCCTCACATCACCTTGATTATCACCCCAATAATCCCTCACATCACCTTGATTATCACCCCAATAATCCCTTACATCACCTTGATTATCACCCCAATAAACCCTCACATCACCTTGATTATCACCCCAATAATCCCTTACATCACCTTGATTATCACCCCAATAATCCCTCACATCACCTTGATTATCACCCCAATAATCCCTCACATCACCTTGATTATCACCCCTATAATCCCTTACATCACCTTGATTATCACCCCAATAATCCATTACATCATCTTGATTATCACCCGATAATCATTTACATCACCTTGATTATCACCCCTATAATCCCTTACATCACCTTGATTATCACCCCAATAATCCATTACATCATCTTGATTATCACCGATAATCATTACATCACCTTGATTATCACCCCTATAATCCCTTACATCATCTTGAATATCACCCGATAATCATTTACATCATCTTGATTATCACCCGATAATCCTTTATATCACCTTGATTATCACCCGATAATCATTTATATCACCTTGATTATCTACTCCATAATCATTTACATCACCTTGATTATCAAGTCAAGTCAAGTCAATTTTATTTGTATAGCGCCTTTCACAACACACATCGTTTCAAAGCAGCTTTACAGAAGTTCAGCATTAACAGACGATAAAAATGTAATGTCTATAAAGTCGATAAATCATCATCCTTGTGCAGGGCTCCAAACTGCGACTAAAAATGGTCGCATTTGTGACCAAATAAATTTATTTGTGAGTGTAATTTCTGTCAAGGTCGCCATTGGTGACAGTAAAAGTTTACTCCCTTTTGATTTTAAAATTTGCTTTACATTTCCCGAGATACATAACAAAAGTTTATATCAAAGAAATAGCGGGGAAAACGGAGTTCATTGCAGGAACTAACAATTTCAAAAAAGAGACTGTTAGAAAACACGGTGACAGTAACAAGCATAAAAATGCACGTGATCACATAATTGCGAAGAATGCTCCACAGACTACACTGTAAGCGAGCTGCGGGACGAAAAGGAATGGATGGAGTTAAAAAAATTTAAAATATTTGGCGCCTGTTTTTCCCCCTGTAGGAGCCATTGGCACCATTATCACACCTATAAACCCTTACATCATCTTGATTATCACCCCAATAATCCCTTACATCATCTTGATTATCACCGATAATCATTTACATCACCTTGATTATCACCCCTATAATCCCTTACATCACCTTGATTATCATCCCAATAATCCATTACATCATCTTGATTATCACCCGATAATCATTTACATCACCTTGATTATCACCCGATAATCATTTACATCACCTTGATTATCACCCGATAATCATTTACATCATCTTGAATATCACCCGATAATCATTTACATCATCTTGAATATCACCCGATAATCATTTACATCATCTTGATTATCACCCGATAATCCTTTATATCACCTTGATTATCACAGATAATCATTTACATCACCTTGATTATCACACAGATAATCATTTACATCTCCTTGATTATACCCCTGATAATCATTTACATCATCTTGATTATCACCCGATATTCCTTTACATCACCTTGATTATCACACAGATAATCATTTACACCACCTTGATTATCACACAGATAATCATTTACATCTCCTTGATTATACCCATGATAATCATTTGCATCACCTTGATTATCACCCGATAATATTTACATCACCTTGATTATCACAAAGATAATGATTTACATCACCTTGATTATCACACAGATAATCATTTACATCACCTTGACTATCACACAGATAATCATTTACATCACCTTGATTATCACATTGATAATCATTTACATCAACTTGATTATCACACAGATAATCATTTACATCACCTTGATAATCACCCCAATAATCCCTTACATCACCTTGATTATCACCCCAATAATCCCTTACATCATCTTGATTATCACCCGATAATCATTTACATCATCTTGATTATCACCCCAATAATCCCTTACATCATCTTGATTATCACCCGATAATCATTTACATCACCTTGATTATCACCCGATAATCATTTACATCACCTTGATTGTCACCCCTATAATCCCTTACATCATATTGATTATCACCCGATAATCATTTACATCACCTTGATTGTCACCCCATAATCCCTTACATCATATTGATTATCACCCGATAATCATTTACATCATCTTGATTATCACCCCAATAATCCCTTACATCATCTTGATTATCACCCGATAATCATTTACATCATATTGATTATCACCCGATAATCATTTACATCACCTTGATTATCACCCCTATAATCCCTTACATCACCTTGATTATCACCCCAATAATCCATTACATCATCTTGATTATCACCCGATAATCATTTACATCACCTTGATTATCACCCCTATAATCCCTTACATCACCTTGATTATCACCCCAATAATCATTTACATCATCTTGATTATCACCGATAATCATTACATCACCTTGATTATCACCCCTATAATCCCTTACATCATCTTGAATATCACCCGATAATCATTTACATCATCTTGATTATCTCCCGATAATCATTTACATCACCTTGATTATCACCCGATAATCATTTATATCACCTTGATTATCTACTCCATAATAATTTACATCACCTTGATTATCACACCTATAAACCCTTACATCATCTTGATTATCACCCCAATAATCCCTTACATCATCTTGATTATCACCGATAATCATTTACATCACCTTGATTATCACCCCTATAATCCCTTACATCACCTTGATTATCACCCCAATAATCCATTACATCATCTTGATTATCAGCCGATAATCATTTACATCACCTTGATTATCACCCGATAATCATTTACATCACCTTGATTATCACCCCAATAATCACTTACATCATCTTGATTATCACCGATAATCATTACATCACCTTGATTATCACCCTTATAATCCCTTACATCATCTTGAATATCACCCGATAATCATTTACATCATCTTGATTATCTCCCGATAATCATTTACATCACCTTGATTATCACCCGATAATCATTTATATCACCTTGATTATCTACTCCATAATCATTTACATCACCTTGATTATCACACCTATAAACCCTTACATCATCTTGATTATCACCCCAATAATCCCTTACATCATCTTGATTATCACCGATAATCATTTACATCACCTTGATTATCACCCCTATAATCCCTTACATCACCTTGATTATCACCCCAATAATCCATTACATCATCTTGATTATCACCCGATAATCATTTACATCACCTTGATTATCACCCCTATAATCCCTTACATCACCTTGATTATCACCACAATAATCCATTACATCATCATGATTATCACCCGATAATCATTTACATCACCTTGATTATCACCCGATAATCATTTACATCACCTTGATTATCACCGATAATCATTAAATCACCTTGATTATCACCCCTATAATCCCTCACATCATCTTGAATATCACCCGATAATCATTTACATCATCTTGATTATCACCCGATAATCCTTTATATCACCTTGATTATCACCCGATAATCATTTATATCACCTTGATTATCTACTCCATAATCATTTACATCACCTTGATTATCACACCTATAAACCCTTACATCATCTTGATTATCACCCCAATAATCCCTTACATCATCTTGATTATCACCGATAATCATTTACATCACCTTGAAATCACCCCTATAACCCCTCACATCATCGTGATTATCACCCCAATAATCCATTACATCATCTTGATTATCACCCGATAATCATTTACATCATCTTGATTGTCACCCGATAATCATTTACATCACCTTGATTGTCACCCCTATAATCCCTTACATCATCTTGATTATCACACCGCTAATCATTTACATCTCCTTGATTATACCCATGATAATCATTTACATCTCCTTGATTATACCCATGATAATCATTTACATCACCTTGATTATCACAAAGATAATGATTTACATCACCTTGATTATCACACAGATAATCATTTACATCACCTTGACTATCACACAGATAATCATTTACATCACCTTGATTATCACATTGATAATCATTTACATCAACTTGATTATCACACAGATAATCATTTACATCACCTTGATTATCACCCCAATAATCCCTTACATCACCTTGATTATCACCCCAATAATCCCTTACATCATCTTGATTATCACCCAATAATCATTTACATCACCTTGATTATCACCCCATAACCCCTCACATCATCTTGATTATCACCCCAATAATCCCTTACATCATCTTGATTATCACCCGATAATCATTTACATCATCTTGATTATCACCCGATAATCATTTACATCACCTTGATTGTCACCCCTATAATCCCTTACATCATATTGATTATCACCCGATAATCATTTACATCACCTTGATTGTCACCCCTATAATCCCTTACATCATATTGATTATCACCCGATAATCATTTACATCATCTTGATTATCACCCCAATAATCCCTTACATCATCTTGATTGTCACCCGATAATCATTTACATCACCTTGATTGTCACCCCTATAATCCCTTACATCATCTTGATTATCACACGATAATCATTTACATCACCTTGATTATCACCCCTATAATCCCTTACATCACCTTGATTATCACCCCAATAATCCCTTACATCATCTTGATTATCACCCGATAATCATTTACATCATATTGATTATCACCCGATAATCATTTACATCACCTTGATTATCACCCCTATAATCCCTTACATCACCTTGATTATCACCCCAATAATCCATTACATCATCTTGATTATCACCCGATAATCATTTACATCACCTTGATTATCACCCCTATAATCCCTTACATCACCTTGATTATCACCCCAATAATCCATTACATCATCTTGATTATCACCGATAATCATTACATCACCTTGATTATCACCCCTATAATCCCTTACATCATCTTGAATATCACCCGATAATCATTTACATCATCTTGATTATCACCCGATAATCCTTTATATCACCTTGATTATCACCCGATAATCATTTATATCACCTTGATTATCACACCTATAAACCCTTACATCATCTTGATTATCACCCCAATAATCCCTTACATCATCTTGATTATCACCGATAATCATTTACATCACCTTGATTATCACCCCTATAATCCCTTACATCACCTTGATTATCACCCCAATAATCCATTACATCATCTTGATTATCACCCGATAATCATTTACATCATCTTGATTATCACCGATAATCATTACATCACCTTGATTATCACCCCTATAATCCATAACATCATCTTGAATATCACCCGATAATCATTTACATCATCTTGATTATCACCCGATAATCCTTTATATCACCTTGATTATCACCCGATAATCATTTATATCACCTTGATTATCTACTCCATAATCATTTACATCACCTTGATTATCACCCCAATAATCCCTTACATCACCTTGATTATCACCCCAATAATCCCTTACATCATCTTGATTATCACCGATAATCATTTACATCACCTTGATTATCACCCCTATAACCCCTCACATCATCTTGATTATCACCCCAATAATCCCTTACATCATCTTGATTATCACCCGATAATCATTTACATCATCTTGATTGTCACCCGATAATCATTTACATCACCTTGATTGTCACCCCTATAATCCCTTACATCATCTTGATTATCACACGATAATCATTTACATCACCTTGATTATCACCCCTATAATCCCTTACATCACCTTGATTATCACCCCAATAATCCCTTACATCATCTTGAATATCACCCGATAATCATTTACATCACCTTGATTATCACCCGATAATCATTTACATCACCTTGATTATCACCAGAAAATCATTTACATCATCTTGATTATCACCCGATAATCCTTTATATCACCTTGATTATAAACTCGATAATCATTTACATCACCTTGATTATCACCGATAATCATTTACATCACCTTGATTATCACCCCTATAATCCCTTACATCACCTTGATTATCACCCGATAATATTTACATCACCTTGATTATCACACAGATAATCATTTACATCACCTTGATTATCACACAGATAATCATTTACATCACCTTGATTATCACACCGATAATCATTTACATCTCCTTGATTATACCCATGATAATCATTTGCATCACCTTGATTATCACACCACTAATCATTTACATCTCCTTGATTATACCCATGATAATCATTTGCATCACCTTGATTATCACCCGATAATATTTACATCACCTTGATTATCACAAAGATATTGATTTACATCACGTTGATTATCACACAGATAATCATTTACATCACCTTGATTATCACCCCTATAATCCCTTACATCACCTTGATTATCACCCCGATAATCCCTTACATCATCTTGATTATCACCCCTATAATCCCTTACATCACCTTGATTATCACCCCGATAATCCCTTACATCATCTTGATTATCACCGATAATCATTTACATCACCTTGATTATCACCCGATAATCATTTACATCACCTTGATTATCACCCCTATAATCCCTTACATCACCTTGATTATCACCCCGATAATCCCTTACATCATCTTGATTATCACCGATAATCATTTACATCACCTTGATTATCACCCGATAATCATTTACATCACCTTGATTGTCACCCCTATAATCCCTTACATCATATTGATTATCACCAAATAATCATTTACATAACCTTGATTATCACCCCTATAATCCCTTACATCACCTTGATTATCACCCCAATAATCCATTACATCATCTTGATTATCACCCGATAATCATTACATCACCTTGATTATCACCCCTATAATCCCTTACATCACCTTGATTATCACCCCTATAATCCCTTACATCATCTTGAATATCACCCGATAATCCTTTATATTACCTGGATTATCACCCGATAATCATTTATATCACCTTGATTATCTACTCGATAATCATTTACATCACCTTGATTATCACCGATAATCATTTACATCACCTTGATTATCACCCGATAATATTTACATCACCTTGATTATCACAAAGAAAATCATTTCCATCACCTTGACTATCACACAGATAATCATTTCCATCACCTTGACTATCACCCCTGATAATCATTTAAATAACCTTGATTATACCCCTGATAATCATTTACATCACCTTGATTATACCCCTGATAATCATTTACATCACCTTGATTGTCACCCCTATAATCCCTTACATCACCTTGATTATCACCCCAATAATCCCTTACATCATCTTGATTATCACCGATAATCATTTCCACCACCTTGACTATCACACAGATAATCATTTACATCACCTTGATTATCACCCCTGATAATCATTTACATCACCTTGATTATACCCCTGATAATCATTTACATCACCTTGATTATCACCCCTGATAATCATTTACATCACCTTGATTATCACACCTATAACTGTTGTGGTTCTTGCCTGCTTTGTGAAAAACTCACTCTTAAAGACTTGGAGTTTTTGATTTCAGAAGAATAGACTTTATTATCAGACCATAAAGCCGAGCTGCCCCTGCAGAAACAACTGAAGTGTCTTGAATTTTGCACACGCTTACATAGGTCTCACAAGGCGTGGCTAAAACAATGAATATCCTGTTTTGAGCTGAAAAACATCTTTGGAGCCCTAACAAATCTTCTTTATCTTTAAACCAGAAGTCTTCAGTTACATCCTGTGAGCCATTTTCACACTATGTAAAAACACTTTACTAAGAGGGGCCCATCATATATCTTCTTTAGCTTCAACAAAAGTAAATAGGAAACATCTGCATGTCATTTATGTGTGAGTGTCCATGTACCTCTGACATTCCATTCCCAGACTTTTATGCTGAACCACTCACATACACAAAAAACACATATGACCAACAGAAATAATTGTAGAATAAAATGGCATCGATTATACTTGATTAATGTATACTCAACTTGATAAAAATACACCACATATCCCCTCTCTGTGACTTTCAGAAGTCACATTTCCATTTTTACTCAGAGTGCAGTTTCACAATTCAGTCGCCTCAGTTATGCTAACTAGTGACTAAATTAAGTCACACAGCTTCACTACCAATGACCAGATTATGCCACCGCACTCCGTTGGAGATCACAGAACCAAACATCTCTACTCAACTTTGCTTAAGAATAGAGTAAAAGATTCTGTCCCTATATTCATTCAAAAAATTAAACATACAAAATTGTTTTAAGCATGAGCATGCAATTGGTTCAGCCTTGTGTTTGGTTGTCACAGTTATGTAGAGTGTATCATACAAAATATTCATCATCATTTTAAGAGTTCTTGCTTTTAGTGTAGATGTCTTCAACCCAGATACTTTGCGCATCGAAGAGGGTCACCCTTTGGGGAGAGGTTAGGCTAGCACTTACACCCAGGGCATGGTTCTTCATATCTTCTTATATATATTCATTAGAGAGATCAATTTTCTCCCATCTTGGTCTTTCTGTCCATCCAGGTTAGTTGTCATTGCATTGGACCATATACATCGATCAAGGTAATCTACTTAATGTTGCTCAAATCAAGAATGATTTTACCAATGGTAACACACAACAGAATTTTATTCCTTCCACAATGTTGTTATTCCAAACATTATATTAATGTTAGCTTATTGTGCACCCCATTCTTTAAGTAATCTATTTAAATCGCTATAAACAAGTTAAATCATGTTAATTTTAGTTACCTCCATGTTTTCTTTTTTCCATTCTTCATTATTATTAAAATGCACATGAGTTCAATAAAAGCATAATCAAAAATAATTTTTCAATCTTAATTCTTCATCATACAAACAGTCTCAGGTTTGTTCAATGCTTCTTTAATAATTTAGGCACCTCTTTGTATGCAACGGTTCTCAAAGCTTTACCCCCAAAAATCTATAAATTATCTTCTACACAGGGTGTGATCCCCTGATAACACAGTGATAGGATGCTTAGTATTTATCGCTGTGATGAAACATATTAATAAAGCGGTTATTAAGACACATTTGGGTTGAGTGGAACTCACAACTTCGGGCAGGTTTCTTCTAAACCTCCCTTTTGATGCTTCTATCCTAAAAGCATCCATCCACTTCCTTAAACCCATATTACCCTCCCATCTTGGGCAGGTTTCCAGGGCGGTGGCGCCCTGTCTTAGGCCGCTCTCATTTTGCCATTGGAGAGTCTTTCCCGTCATTGGGTCACCACCTCCTGCCACTGGTCTGATACCGCTCAGTCCTATCAGCCAATTCTTAATAATTTGGTATCTGTAAACAGATATTTTCTTTTGCTTTAGGAAGTATCACCTGAGAACCGCCACAGCCAATGGAACCATCTAAATCTGCTTAAATATGGAGACAGTTCAAAACATGGTTAAATTCACAAAGCATTATTCAAAATTAAACGGTCTATTAAAACTTAACAAATTAAACAAAATGCTAAAATTTAACTCATTTCCAGAACATTCATTTTCATTCAAATTGTATTTCTGCTCCTTTAGCAAATGTCACAAAAAAACTTGTATAATCATGGGAACTAATATCAGAATAAAACAAATACAGGGTAGCCTCTGTCGAGCTTCTAGGAAGCTTAATTTAAAACATCACCTTAATCAATAATGGTTTCTAGATAGTTTTGAACCTACATTTATTCTCTCAGATGAATGTTCAACTCAATCTCTTATCTTTAATATAAGCACCTAACATCAAATTGTCTTCTGAATTGGGATATATTCATTAATTGCCCTTAAAACCTTTAATCATGAGGAAAGCGGTTTGAACCTCTCCTTCATGTCACTGTATCTAACATTAGTGTCACATCACATCATTTACCATATAAAAGAAAATTAAAAGAAAATTCAACAATTTAAAGATGTGCCTTTAGCATATACTTCAACATCTGCTCTTGAGTTTCTTGTTTCAAGCAGACACTTATCATACAGAGAGTGAGAAAGGGGAGGAGTTCTGAGGGGGACATTCCATCTCATTACAGCTGTTCCTTCTTTCTCATTTTAGAATCTCACAATAATATATTTAAGTTACCCTTCAACATTGAAAAAAGTGATCATTATAAGAATTCATTTTATTATCTGCTTTCAAACTTTTCCATTTTAAACCATCTTAAAATAAAACCTCTTCCAGAACTTTCCATCTTCTTCTCTTATTAGAAATTTGATTACTATTCCTGACCCCTGACCTGCTGAGGGCACTGCTTCCAGACATGTGCTAAATCTATCTTTCTCATGTCCATATAATACATAAACATGCTTGAATGGTCCTTCTGGCACTGGCATATGAGCTATGAGTGGTTTTATTCAACCATCTATGCTTACGCCATATACATTGTGTCTTTTTCCCTTTCTCTTTTTTTTTTTTTTTTTTTTTTTTTTTTTTCTTCACATAGTATGTTCATAAGTTCATCAACACAAGCTTTTCCTCTCTTTTTCAACATTCTCTTTACATTCAGTACAACTAACTTTAGCCTTCTGTTCAAGCAGATCTTTACATTTACAACACCCATCTTATCCCTTCTTTTTTCTTTCTGTTGAATAACTCTCTAATGATTCCTTTCTCTGTTTTCTTACTCTCTCACGAGAAGCAAGTTTCATTCTAATGAAACAACAAAAATCACCTTTTTAAACTAACAGAAAAGTAAATGTTTAAACAAAATAAAGTATAAAAAAGGCACATTTCAAATTCATCAAATCTCTTGTGTTTTAAAATAATTGTTCAGTAAAATACATTAATCCTTCTAATTTCTCATAACTCATCTTTTAAATCCTAATGTTTAGCATCATTTAACAATAAGATTTTTGTTTATTATTATTCTCTTATATTCCTCAGCATTTCCTGATAAATGATTCAGTTAAATCATAGAGACAAACACCACTGTGCAGAAACTGTATGCCTCTAAAGTGATACTTTCATAGATTCATCTCAAAATGGAAATATTTACATTGGAAAAAGATACTCTATCAACTCTTTGTAACACCCACTACCCTTTTTCTTTAAAGTGAGGGTACGCTCTGGAAATTTAGGTGAGTACCAATCCAATAGGTAACTCTTACTTTGCCATACATTTGTAATATTTTACTCTTTAAATCAATAACTCAGTGGTTAGATGCTGGATTTAAATTTAGACCCTCGGAACAATTTAGACATGGGTATCGAACCCATGGATGGCAGTTGGAGAATCAAACATCCAATTAGACATATATGACCAAAGTCAAGTTATCCAGAGAAATGTAATCCACATTTGTAATGTCAATTCAGTAATGATTACCAGCAGTCATGATAGTGTGAGGGCCAATCAGATAATAGCCCACATCTTTCAGTCTTTTTCCCTCTGACTTCCTCCTGCAGGATTAGCCGCTTCAATAAATCATTTGGCCAGGTCATCTACAATGGTGAGAGACTAGTTGCAGAATGAGTTAGTGAACAGCATACACATAATGATGACAGCTTGAAATTCTTAATGATATTCAATTTAATCTCAGTGTTTCTGCATGGGTTTCACCTGCTACCAATGACCAATTTTTAATAGCATTCTCAATTATTTTTATATTAAATATATCACATATTGGGACTTTATTTAAATTTTATCTGGCATGATTGGTCATAGCACAAACCCAAGAAAAAACTTCTCAAAACTTAGCAAATTTTTAAAAGTAGAGAACATGAAATTATCAAACTCATTCTTAAATGTATTTCCTCTAAATCTAGTTTTAGTGGCAGCTCTCAGTGTACCCATGATCAACCAATGCCTACACTGTATATATAAAACAAGAAATAAAAGAAAAATATCTCATCTTAAAAGAATCTACTATCTATCTTTTCTAAATTCGGGGCGCCCCTTTGTTTGAGTGGAGACATCAAGAGAGACGAGATTATTTAGTGCAGGGTATAACCCCTCCTGCTCTCTCTCTCCTTACAGAGCCTCACAGATCTCACTCAATCTCTCCATTCAGACATTCCCTAGCAAAAATAATAAACACTACCCGTCTTATATTTGTTGGTTGATCAAGTTTACACTGATAAAGTTGCACTCACATGTAAATTGTTCTCTAGACTTATTTAAACAAATCAAAAACAAAACATATAATCATGGGTTTTTACATTTAGATATCAAGACATTATAGTGTTTAATTTAATATTGACAAACATTGTGTTTTCTCATAAAATTGAATAGACAGCACTTAAAACAGATACATGAATGTGAAGTTTTCTCATTTAAGATTTACTTTTCATACTCCAGTTACAAAAATCCTCCTTTTTAATTTCTCTTTCCCATTATCTTGAGATGTTAGCATTTCCACTGTGGCTTTCTGGTATAGGTTTACTGCTTAACAGCATACGTGAATGCAAATAAGTGTCTACTTTCCTCTGCCACCGGAATACTGAAAAAGGCAGAGCATAAATCAATCATAGTAAAGTATTTGGCATCAAGAGGGACATTTGTCAGCAGCGTGTGCGGATTTGGAACATCAGCCGGACAATTTTCTACTATATCATTGATTGCTCGTAAGTCATGAACAAGGCGCCATTTAGATTTGTTTGCTTTGATCACAAGCAAAATTGGAGTATTACAGTAACTGTTTGTTTCTATTAATACTCCTGCTTTTACTAAACCATCTATAGTGTCTTTTATGCCTGTTTTACGCTCCAATTCTTTAAATAGTTCAGCATCAATAGTGTCTACCAATTTGTGTGTTGTTATCATCTGTGTTTGTATATTTTTTATTGATGACTACTTCCTGAGGGGTACCCATCAATTGAGTCCAACACAAAATTTTTATGTAATTTTTGTCAACAGAATGAAAAATCAATGGATATACTGTTGTTTCCCATTGGCACTGTTTAGTTTTTTTTCATCTTTGGCCCCCAATATTTTGCAATACAATTCTTCCCTAAATATAAGAATACATATGGATCAGAATCTACTACATTACAAGTTCATTCTCAGTTATACTCAAAGCTGCTCCCTGTTTACCTCTTATGATGTATACATTTTTCAGTTTCTTTAATTCTTTTATGTATTTGTGCTTCTATTACTTGCACTTCTGCTTCAATCTCCTCTTCTTCTGTTCTCACTTGCCCTAAAAGTTCTTTTTCACATACAGTATCTTCATCATATTTCAATTTAATTTTTCCTAAAGCTGCCCATGCTTGTTCATAACAATCTAATTTTTTCTCACTTTTTCTGAACTTTTTTTAATTTTATTTATTTTTTATTTTCTTACTTTCTTTTTCTAAATCCACAATCCACATTCTCCTAAACCTTCTATAGTTCCCTTGAGTATTGGGAACTGACCTTCTGAGGGCACATATGGAGGTGATTTTACAAGGGCCTCTTCTCCTTCCCTCCCTTCTGCATCCTTATTCAAGTCTTATATTTTTCAGATAATTTTCTCCTTCTGTTTTGAACAATGCTAGCAATTCTCTCTCTTTTTATTTTTATTCTTATCTTTAGTTTTGTAATCTTTTATCAATGTTTCCATTTCCTCACACAAAGATACATCAAATCTTCCTTTGGCTATTTTGTCATCAAATTTTTGGTTCTTTTTTGCCATTTGTTTGAGAGTTTATCTATAAGTTCCTTAAACACTGGATATTTTAATCCTAATATGTCCACAGGAGTGGCTGCCATAATTACACCTTATGTATTATGATAACACTTATCTTTACTACAACCTTTGTTTAAAATCCAATTACTCAGTTGAATTTAGTTTAATGCAAAACACTGGAGTTAAAGTTTTTTCTCAGATAATGTGATTTCCCTAAATGAAATTCAAGTACTTTAAAGTTTTATATTATTTTAATATTCTTACTTGTCACTATGAAATGTACTCATAAGCACAGTTATATCACTTAACTGTATAACTTCTCTTGTATGAAGTTAAATACTTGTCTTTGATTCAGTCTAGTTAGGAGTTATGACCAGTCAACAGCTGCTTTTTCTCAGTTTATCTAATCTTACACCAGGCTTCCTGTCTTGCCTGAATTGAACAATCCTTGACTAAATTTTTTCTGCCAGCCAAAAGTTAATTTTTCCCTTCCATGCACATCTTTACAGCTGTGTTGTCTTATAGTTTTTATTATTCTCCCTATTGTTAATTTATACTGTATTACTATTTTGCCTCATATATTGATGGAAGATTGAAAATAGGTCTAAAGAGATATTCTTTTATATAAATTGCATATATACTCTTTGTTGGTTATGCATTAAAGACTGAGTTTTTCCCTGGATCACAGAGGCAACCCATAAAGCCAGGATTTCTGTTAACCAAGGAAATTCCTTACCAAAGTTTCACGAGACAGGCTTTCATTCCCAACATCCATTCAACATATAAAAGACAAATCTTTATTAGACAACTTTATTCCATTCATCCTGTCCCTTTTTAATTTTAGGGCTTATATTTGTACTCAGTCATACACTTCCATACACACCCTTTCAAACACAGACACAAGTACACTCACAACCACAGCAATTTCACACTTATTACACACACAAGGCCTATACAAACACAGAGCTCACAATAACACAACATAGTTCTAGAACACAACTATTCTACCACTCCTCTTGAGTAACCCGTTCCTACAGGATTTACACACACTCCTCTTGAGTGACCTGTTCCTACAGGATTTACACACATACAAAAATGTTTGCCTTCCTGGTCAAAAATTTCTGTACTATTAATTTTTTGTCATCCTTCTAGGCCCACTTGACAGTAGAAAACTATTAATTTTATGTCATCCTCTAGGCCCACTTGACAGTAGAAAACTATTAATTTTATGTCATCCTCTAGGCCCACTTGACAGTAGAAAACTATTAATTTTATGTCATCCTCTAGGCCCACTTGACAGTAGAAAACTATTTATTTTTTGTCATCCATCTAGGCCCACTTGACAGTAAAAAAATTATCTATTTCATGCAATTATTTCTTCTGGAATCAAAAACCCTCTATTTATTTTATTTTCCTTATCTGAATTTGGAAGAGCTTTTAGAGTGTTCTTACCACCACAGGTAAACTGGCAAGCAACACAAACTTTTATATAAGCAAAAATGCTTACCTTTTCGGTGGCCACCGTTTATTGTGTTGCTTGTCAAGAAAGCCCGTCGTGGTCACTCTTCTGCCCTGTTCCGTCCTGCCGGGGTCGCCATTTGTTGTGGTTCTTGCCTGCTTTGTGAAAAACTCACTCTTAAAGACTTGGAGTTTTTGATTTCAGAAGAATAGACTTTATTATCAGACCATAAAGCCGAGCTGCCCCTGCAGAAACAACTGAAGTGTCTTGAATTTTGCACACGCTTACATAGGTCTCACAAGGCGTGGCTAAAACAATGAATATCCTGTTTTGAGCTGAAAAACATCTTTGGAGCCCTAACAAATCTTCTTTATCTTTAAACCAGAAGTCTTCAGTTACATCCTGTGAGCCATTTTCACACTATGTAAAAACACTTTACTAAGAGGGGCCCATCATATATCTTCTTTAGCTTCAACAAAAGTAAATAGGAAACATCTGCATGTCATTTATGTGTGAGTGTCCATGTACCTCTGACATTCCATTCCCAGACTTTTATGCTGAACCACTCACATACACAAAAAACACATATGACCAACAGAAATAATTGTAGAATAAAATGGCATCGATTATACTTGATTAATGTATACTCAACTTGATAAAAATACACCACATAACCCCTCACATCATCTTGATTATCACCCCAATAATCCCTTACATCATCTTGATTATCACCCGATAATCATTTACATCATCTTGATTATCACCCGATAATCATTTACATCACCTTGATTGTCACCCCTATAATCCCTTACATCATCTTGATTATCACCCCTATAATCCCTTACATCATCTTGATTATCACCCGATAATCATTTACATCACCTTGATTATCACCCCTATAATCCCTTACATCACCTTGATTATCACCCGATAATCATTTACATCACCTTGATTATCACCCCTATAATCCCTTACATCACCTTGATTATCACCCGATAATCATTTACTTCACCTTGATTATCACCCCAATAATCCATTACATCATCTTGATTATCACCCGATAATCATTTACATCACCTTGATTATCACCCCTATAATCCCTTACATCATCTTGATTATCACCCGATAATCATTTACATCACCTTGATTATCACCCCTATAATCCCTTACATCACCTTGATTATCACCCGATAATCATTTACTTCACCTTGATTATCACCCCAATAATCCCTTACATCATCTTGATTATCACCCGATAATCATTTACATCACCTTGATTATCACCCCAATAATCCATTACATCATCTTGATTATCACCCGATAATCATTTACATCACCTTGATTATCACCCCTATAATCCCTTACATCACCTTGATTATCACCCCAATAATCCCTTACATCATCTTGATTATCACCGATAATCATTTACTTCACCTTGATTATCACCCCAATAATCCCTTACATCACCTTGATTATCACCCGATAATCATTTACTTCACCTTGATTATCACCCCAATAATCCATTACATCATCTTGATTATCACCCGATAATCATTTACATCACCTTGATTATCACCCCTATAATCCCTTACATCACCTTGATTATCACCCCAATAATCCCTTACATCATCTTGATTATCACCGATAATCATTACATCACCTTGATTATCACCCCTATAATCCCTTACATCATCTTGATTATCACCGATAATCATTACATCACCTTGATTATCACCCGATGATCATTTAGATCATCTTGAATATCACCCGATAATCCTTTATATCACCTTGATTATCACCCGATAATCATTTACATCATCTTGATTATCACCCGATAATCCTTTATATCACCTTGATTATCACCCGATAATCCTTTATATCACCTTGATTATCACCGATAATCATTTACATCACCTTGATTATCACCCGATAATATTTACATCACCTTGACTATCACACAGATAATCATTCACATCACCTTGACTATCACACAGATAATCATTTACATCACCTTGATTATCACCCCTATAATCCCTTACATCACCTTGATTATCACCCCTATAATCCCTTACATCACCTTGATTATCACCCCAATAATCCCTTACATCATCTTGATTATCACCGATAATCATTACATCACCTTGATTATCACCCGATAATCATTTACATCATCTTGATTATCACCCCTATAATCCCTTACATCATCTTGAATATCACCCGATAATCATTTACATCATCTTGATTATCACCCGATAATCCTTTATATCACCTTGATTATCACCGATAATCATTTACATCACCTTGATTATCACACAGATAATCATTTACATCTCCTTGATTATCACCCCTATAATCCCTTACATCATCTTGAATATCACCCGATAATCATTTACATCATCTTGATTATCACCCGATAATCCTTTATATCACCTTGATTATCACCGATAATCATTTACATCACCTTGATTATCACACAGATAATCATTTACATCTCCTTGATTATACCCCTGATAATCATTTACATCATCTTGATTATCACCCGATAATCATTTACATCACCTTGATTATAACACAGATAATCATTTACATCACCTTGATTATAACACAGATAATCATTTACATCACCTTGATTATACCCCTGATAATCATTTACATCACCTTGATTATAACACAGATAATCATTTACATCACCTTGATTATACCCCTGATAATCATTTACATCACCTTGATTATAACACAGATAATCATTTACATCACCTTGATTATAACACAGATAATCATTTACATCACCTTGATTATAACACAGATAATCATTTACATCACCTTGATTATACCCCTGATAATCATTTACATCACCTTGATTATAACACAGATAATCATTTACATCACCTTGATTATACCCCTGATAATCATTTACATCACCTTGATTATAACACAGATAATCATTTACATCACCTTGATTATACCCCTGATAATCATTTACATCACCTTGATTATACCCCTAATAATCATTTACATCACCTTGATTATACCCCTGATAATCATTTACATCACCTTGATTATAACACAGATAATCATTTACATCACCTTGATTATAACACAGATAATCATTTACATCACCTTGATTATAACACAGATAATCATTTACATCTCCTTGATTATACCCCTGATAATCATTTACATCATCTTGATTATCACCCGATAATCATTTACATCACCTTGATTATAACACAGATAATCATTTACATCACCTTGATTATCACACAGATAATCATTTACATCACCTTGATTATAACACAGATAATCATTTACATCACCTTGATTATAACACAGATAATCATTTACATCACCTTGATTATCACACAGATAATCATTTACATCACCTTGATTATCACACAGATAATCATTTACATCACCTTGATTATCACACCGCTAATCATTTACATCTCCTTGATTATCACCCGATAATATTTACATCACCTTGATTATCACAAAGATAATGATTTACATCACCTTGATTATCACACAGATAATCATTTACATCACCTTGACTATCACACAGATAATCATTTACGTCACCTTGATTATCACATTGATAATCATTTACATCAACTTGATTATCACACAGATAATCATTTACATCACCTTGATTATCACCCCAATAATCCCTTACATCACCTTGATTATCACCCCAATAATCCCTTACATCATCTTGATTATCACCCGATAATCATTTACATCACCTTGATTATCACCCCATAACCCCTCACATCATCTTGATTATCACCCCAATAATCCCTTACATCATCTTGATTATCACCCGATAATCATTTACATCATCTTGATTATCACCCGATAATCATTTATATCACCTTGATTGTCACCCCTATAATCCCTTACATCATATTGATTATCACCCGATAATCATTTACATCACCTTGATTGTCACCCCTATAATCCCTTACATCATATTGATTATCACCCGATAATCATTTACATCATCTTGATTATCACCCCAATAATCCCTTACATCACCTTGATTATCACCCCAATAATCCATTACATCATCTTGATTATCACCCGATAATCATTTACATCACCTTGATTATCACCCCTATAATCCCTTACATCACCTTGATTATCACCCCAATAATCCATTACATCATCTTGATTATCACCCGATAATCATTTACATCACCTTGATTATCACCCGATAATCATTTACATCACCTTGATTATCACCCCTATAATCCCTTACATCACCTTGATTATCACCCCAATAATCCATTACATCATCTTGATTATCACCCGATAATCATTTACATCACCTTGATTATCACCCCTATAATCCCTTACATCACCTTGATTATCACCCCAATAATCCATTACATCATCTTGATTATCACCCGATAATCATTTACATCACCTTGATTATCACCCGATAATCATTTACATCACCTTGATTATCACCCCAATAATCCCTTACATCACCTTGATTATCACCCCAATAATCCCTTACATCATCTTGATTATCACCCCAATAATCCCTCACATCATCTTGATTATCACCCGATAATCATTTACATCATCTTGATTATCACCCGATAATCATTTACATCACCTTGATTGTCACCCCTATAATCCCTTACATCATCTTGATTATCACCCGATAATCATTTACATCATATTGATTATCACCCGATAATCATTTACATCACCTTGATTATCACCCCTATAATCCCTTACATCACCTTGATTATCACCCCAATAATCCATTACATCATCTTGATTATCACCCGATAATCATTTACATCACCTTGATTATCACCCCTATAATCCCTTACATCACCTTGATTATCACCCCAATAATCCATTACATCATCTTGATTATCACCCGATAATCATTTACATCACCTTGATTATCACCCGATAATCATTTACATCACCTTGATTATCACCCCAATAATCCCTTACATCATCTTGATTATCACCGATAATCATTACATCACCTTGATTATCACCCCTATAATCCCTTACATCATCTTGAATATCACCCGATAATCATTTACGTCACCTTGATTATCACATTGATAATCATTTACATCAACTTGATTATCACACAGATAATCATTTACATCACCTTGATTATCACCCCAATAATCCCTTACATCACCTTGATTATCACCCCAATAATCCCTTACATCATCTTGATTATCACCCGATAATCATTTACATCACCTTGATTATCACCCCATAACCCCTCACATCATCTTGATTATCACCCGATAATCATTTACATCATCTTGATTATCACCCCAATGATCCCTTACATCATCTTGATTATCACCCGATAATCATTTACATCATCTTGATTATCACCCGATAATCATTTATATCACCTTGATTGTCACCCCTATAATCCCTTACATCATATTGATTATCACCCGATAATCATTTACATCACCTTGATTGTCACCCCTATAATCCCTTACATCATATTGATTATCACCCGATAATCATTTACATCATCTTGATTATCACCCCAATAATCCCTTACATCACCTTGATTATCACCCCAATAATCCATTACATCATCTTGATTATCACCCGATAATCATTTACATCACCTTGATTATCACCCCTATAATCCCTTACATCACCTTGATTATCACCCCAATAATCCATTACATCATCTTGATTATCACCCGATAATCATTTACATCACCTTGATTATCACCCGATAATCATTTACATCACCTTGATTATCACCCCTATAATCCCTTACATCACCTTGATTATCACCCCAATAATCCATTACATCATCTTGATTATCACCCGATAATCATTTACATCACCTTGATTATCACCCCTATAATCCCTTACATCACCTTGATTATCACCCCAATAATCCATTACATCATCTTGATTATCACCCGATAATCATTTACATCACCTTGATTATCACCCGATAATCATTTACATCACCTTGATTATCACCCCAATAATCCCTTACATCACCTTGATTATCACCCCAATAATCCCTTACATCATCTTGATTATCACCCCAATAATCCCTCACATCATCTTGATTATCACCCGATAATCATTTACATCATCTTGATTATCACCCGATAATCATTTACATCACCTTGATTGTCACCCCTATAATCCCTTACATCATCTTGATTATCACCCGATAATCATTTACATCATATTGATTATCACCCGATAATCATTTACATCACCTTGATTATCACCCCTATAATCCCTTACATCACCTTGATTATCACCCCAATAATCCATTACATCATCTTGATTATCACCCGATAATCATTTACATCACCTTGATTATCACCCCTATAATCCCTTACATCACCTTGATTATCACCCCAATAATCCATTACATCATCTTGATTATCACCCGATAATCATTTACATCACCTTGATTATCACCCGATAATCATTTACATCACCTTGATTATCACCCCAATAATCCCTTACATCATCTTGATTATCACCGATAATCATTACATCACCTTGATTATCACCCCTATAATCCCTTACATCATCTTGAATATCACCCGATAATCATTTACATCATCTTGATTATCACCCGATAATCATTTACATCACCTTGATTATCACACCTATAAACCCTTACATCATCTTGATTATCACCCCAATAATCCCTTACATCATCTTGATTATCACCGATAATCATTTACATCACCTTGATTATCACCCCTATAACCCCTCACATCATCTTGATTATCACCCCAATAATCCCTTACATCATCTTGATTATCACCCGATAATCATTTACATCATCTTGATTATCACCCGATAATCATTTACATCACCTTGATTATCACCCCTATAATCCCTTACATCATATTGATTATCACCCCTATAACCCCTCACATCATCTTGATTATCACCCCAATAATCCCTTACATCATCTTGATTATCACCCGATAATCATTTACATCATCTTGATTGTCACCCGATAATCATTTACATCACCTTGATTGTCACCCCTATAATCCCTTACATCATCTTGATTATCACCCGATAATCATTTACATCACCTTGATTATCACCCCTATAATCCCTTACATCACCTTGATTATCACCCCAATAATCCATTACATCATCTTGATTATCACCCGATAATCATTTACATCACCTTGATTGTCACCCCTATAATCCCTTACATCATCTTGATTATCACCCGATAATCATTTACATCACCTTGATTATCACCCCTATAATCCCTTACATCACCTTGATTATCACCCCAATAATCCATTACATCATCTTGATTATCACCCGATAATCATTTACATCACCTTGATTATCACCCCTATAATCCCTTACATCACCTTGATTATCACCCCAATAATCCATTACATCATCTTGATTATCACCCGATAATCATTTACATCACCTTGATTATCACCCGATAATCATTTACATCACCTTGATTATCACCCCAATAATCCCTTACATCATCTTGATTATCACCCGATAATCCATTACATCATCTTGATTATCACCCGATAATCATTTACATCACCTTGATTATCACCCCTATAATCCCTTACATCACCTTGATTATCACCCCAATAATCCATTACATCATCTTGATTATCAACCGATAATCATTTACATCACCTTGATTATCACCCCTATAACCCCTCACATCATCTTGATTATCACCCCAATAATCCCTTACATCATCTTGATTATCACCCGATAATCATTTACATCATCTTGATTGTCACCCGATAATCATTTACATCACCTTGATTGTCACCCCTATAATCCCTTACATCATCTTGATTATCACCCGATAATCATTTACATCACCTTGATTATCACCCCTATAATCCCTTACATCATCTTGATTATCACCGATAATCATTACATCACCTTGATTATCGCCCCTATAATCCCTTACATCATCTTGATTATCACCCCAATAATCCCTTACATCATCTTGATTATCACCCCAATAATCCCTTACATCATCTTGATTATCACCGATAATCATTACATCACCTTGATTATCACCCCTATAATCCCTTACATCATCTTGAATATCACCCGATAATCATTTACATCACCTTGATTATCACCCGATAATCATTTACATCACCTTGATTATCACCAGAAAATCATTTACATCATCTTGATTATCACCCGATAATCCTTTATATCACCTTGATTATAAACTCGTTAATCATTTACATCACCTTGATTATCACCGATAATCATTTACATCACCTTGATTATCACCCCTATAATCCCTTACATCACCTTGATTATCACCCGATAATATTTACATCACCTTGATTATCACACAGATAATCATTTACATCACCTTGATTATCACACAGATAATCATTTACATCACCTTGATTATCACCCGATATTCCTTTACATCACCTTGATTATCACACAGATAATCATTTACATCACCTTGATTATCACACCGATAATCATTTACATCACCTTGATTATACCTATGATAATCATTTACATCACCTTGATTATCACACAGATAATCATTTACATCACCTTGATTATACCCATGATAATCATTTACATCACCTTGATTATCACACAGATAATCATTTACATCACCTTGATTATCACACAGATAATCATTTACATCACCTTGATTATCACACAGATAATCATTTACATCACCTTGATTATCACACCGCTAATCATTTACATCTCCTTGATTATACCCATGATAATCATTTGCATCACCTTGATTATCACACCGCTAATCATTTACATCTCCTTGATTATACCCATGATAATCATTTGCATCACCTTGATTATCACCCGATAATATTTACATCACCTTGATTATCACAAAGATAATGATTTACATCACCTTGATTATCACACAGATAATCATTTACATCACCTTGACTATCACACAGATAATCATTTACATCACCTTGATTATCACACAGATAATCATTTACATCACCTTGATTATCACACAGATAATCATTTACATCACCTTGATTATCACACAGATAATCATTTACATCACCTTGATTATCACACAGATAATCATTTACATCACCTTGATTATCACACAGATAATCATTTACATCACCTTGACTATCACACAGATAATCATTTACATCACCTTGATTATCACCCCTATAATCCCTTACATCACCTTGATTATCACCCCGATAATCCCTTACATCACCTTGATTATCACCGATAATCATTTACATCACCTTGATTATCACCCCTATAACCCCTCAGATCATCTTGATTATCACCCGATAATCATTTACATCATCTTGATTATCACCCGATAATCATTTACGTCACCTTGATTGTCACCCCTATAATCCCTTACATCATATTGATTATCACCAAATAATCATTTACATAACCTTGATTATCACCCCTATAATCCCTTACATCACCTTGATTATCACCCCAATAATCCATTACATCATCTTGATTATCACCCGATAATCATTACATCACCTTGATTATCACCCCTATAATCCCTTACATCACCTTGATTATCACCCCTATAATCCCTCACATCATCTTGATTATCACCCCAATAATCCCTTACATCATCTTGATTATCACCCGATGATCATTTACATCATCTTGATTGTCACCCGATAATCATTTACATCACCTTGATTATCACCCCAATAATCCCTTACATCACCTTGATTATCACCGATAATCATTTACATCACCTTGATTATCACCCCTATAACCCCTCAGATCATCTTGATTATCACCCGATAATCATTTACATCACCTTGATTATCACCCCTATAATCCCTTACATCACCTTGATTATCACCCCAATAATCCATTACATCATCTTGATTATCACCCGATAATCATTTACATCACCTTGATTATCACCCGATAATCATTTACATCACCTTGATTATCACCCCAATAATCCCTTACATCATCTTGATTATCACCGATAATCATTACATCACCTTGATTATCACCCCTATAATCCCTTACATCATCTTGAATATCACCCGATAATCATTTACATCATCTTGATTATCACCCGATAATCATTTACATCACCTTGATTATCACACCTATAAACCCTTACATCATCTTGATTATCACCCCAATAATCCCTTACATCATCTTGATTATCACCGATAATCATTTACATCACCTTGATTATCACCCCTATAACCCCTCACATCATCTTGATTATCACCCCAATAATCCCTTACATCATCTTGATTATCACCCGATAATCATTTACATCATCTTGATTATCACCCGATAATCATTTACATCACCTTGATTATCACCCCTATAATCCCTTACATCATATTGATTATCACCCCTATAACCCCTCACATCATCTTGATTATCACCCCAATAATCCCTTACATCATCTTGATTATCACCCGATAATCATTTACATCATCTTGATTGTCACCCGATAATCATTTACATCACCTTGATTGTCACCCCTATAATCCCTTACATCATCTTGATTATCACCCGATAATCATTTACATCACCTTGATTATCACCCCTATAATCCCTTACATCACCTTGATTATCACCCCAATAATCCATTACATCATCTTGATTATCACCCGATAATCATTTACATCACCTTGATTGTCACCCCTATAATCCCTTACATCATCTTGATTATCACCCGATAATCATTTACATCACCTTGATTATCACCCCTATAATCCCTTACATCACCTTGATTATCACCCCAATAATCCATTACATCATCTTGATTATCACCCGATAATCATTTACATCACCTTGATTATCACCCCTATAATCCCTTACATCACCTTGATTATCACCCCAATAATCCATTACATCATCTTGATTATCACCCGATAATCATTTACATCACCTTGATTATCACCCGATAATCATTTACATCACCTTGATTATCACCCCAATAATCCCTTACATCATCTTGATTATCACCCGATAATCCATTACATCATCTTGATTATCACCCGATAATCATTTACATCACCTTGATTATCACCCCTATAATCCCTTACATCACCTTGATTATCACCCCAATAATCCATTACATCATCTTGATTATCAACCGATAATCATTTACATCACCTTGATTATCACCCCTATAACCCCTCACATCATCTTGATTATCACCCCAATAATCCCTTACATCATCTTGATTATCACCCGATAATCATTTACATCATCTTGATTGTCACCCGATAATCATTTACATCACCTTGATTGTCACCCCTATAATCCCTTACATCATCTTGATTATCACCCGATAATCATTTACATCACCTTGATTATCACCCCTATAATCCCTTACATCATCTTGATTATCACCGATAATCATTACATCACCTTGATTATCGCCCCTATAATCCCTTACATCATCTTGATTATCACCCCAATAATCCCTTACATCATCTTGATTATCACCCCAATAATCCCTTACATCATCTTGATTATCACCGATAATCATTACATCACCTTGATTATCACCCCTATAATCCCTTACATCATCTTGAATATCACCCGATAATCATTTACATCACCTTGATTATCACCCGATAATCATTTACATCACCTTGATTATCACCAGAAAATCATTTACATCATCTTGATTATCACCCGATAATCCTTTATATCACCTTGATTATAAACTCGTTAATCATTTACATCACCTTGATTATCACCGATAATCATTTACATCACCTTGATTATCACCCCTATAATCCCTTACATCACCTTGATTATCACCCGATAATATTTACATCACCTTGATTATCACACAGATAATCATTTACATCACCTTGATTATCACACAGATAATCATTTACATCACCTTGATTATCACCCGATATTCCTTTACATCACCTTGATTATCACACAGATAATCATTTACATCACCTTGATTATCACACCGATAATCATTTACATCACCTTGATTATACCTATGATAATCATTTACATCACCTTGATTATCACACAGATAATCATTTACATCACCTTGATTATACCCATGATAATCATTTACATCACCTTGATTATCACACAGATAATCATTTACATCACCTTGATTATCACACAGATAATCATTTACATCACCTTGATTATCACACAGATAATCATTTACATCACCTTGATTATCACACCGCTAATCATTTACATCTCCTTGATTATACCCATGATAATCATTTGCATCACCTTGATTATCACACCGCTAATCATTTACATCTCCTTGATTATACCCATGATAATCATTTGCATCACCTTGATTATCACCCGATAATATTTACATCACCTTGATTATCACAAAGATAATGATTTACATCACCTTGATTATCACACAGATAATCATTTACATCACCTTGACTATCACACAGATAATCATTTACATCACCTTGATTATCACACAGATAATCATTTACATCACCTTGATTATCACACAGATAATCATTTACATCACCTTGATTATCACACAGATAATCATTTACATCACCTTGATTATCACACAGATAATCATTTACATCACCTTGATTATCACACAGATAATCATTTACATCACCTTGACTATCACACAGATAATCATTTACATCACCTTGATTATCACCCCTATAATCCCTTACATCACCTTGATTATCACCCCGATAATCCCTTACATCACCTTGATTATCACCGATAATCATTTACATCACCTTGATTATCACCCCTATAACCCCTCAGATCATCTTGATTATCACCCGATAATCATTTACATCATCTTGATTATCACCCGATAATCATTTACGTCACCTTGATTGTCACCCCTATAATCCCTTACATCATATTGATTATCACCAAATAATCATTTACATAACCTTGATTATCACCCCTATAATCCCTTACATCACCTTGATTATCACCCCAATAATCCATTACATCATCTTGATTATCACCCGATAATCATTACATCACCTTGATTATCACCCCTATAATCCCTTACATCACCTTGATTATCACCCCTATAATCCCTCACATCATCTTGATTATCACCCCAATAATCCCTTACATCATCTTGATTATCACCCGATGATCATTTACATCATCTTGATTGTCACCCGATAATCATTTACATCACCTTGATTATCACCCCAATAATCCCTTACATCACCTTGATTATCACCGATAATCATTTACATCACCTTGATTATCACCCCTATAACCCCTCAGATCATCTTGATTATCACCCGATAATCATTTACATCATCTTGATTATCACCCGATAATCATTTACGTCACCTTGATTGTCACCCCTATAATCCCTTACATCATCTTGATTATCACCCGATAATCATTTACATCACCTTGATTATCACCCCTATAATCCCTTACATCACCTTGATTATCACCCCAATAATCCCTTACATCATCTTGATTATCACCGATAATCATTACATCACCTTGATTATCACCCCTATAATCCCTTACATCATCTTGAATATCACCCGATAATCATTTACATCACCTTGATTATCACCCGATAATCATTTACATCACCTTGATTATCACCAGAAAATCATTTACATCATCTTGATTATCACCCGATAATCCTTTATATCACCTTGATTATAAACTCGATAATCATTTACATCACCTTGATTATCACCGATAATCATTTACATCACCTTGATTATCACCCCTATAATCCCTTACATCACCTTGATTATCACCCGATAATATTTACATCACCTTGATTATCACACAGATAATCATTTACATCACCTTGATTATCACACAGATAATCATTTACATCACCTTGATTATCACCCGATATTCCTTTACATCACCTTGATTATCACACAGATAATCATTTACATCACCTTGATTATCACACCGATAATCATTTACATCACCTTGATTATACCCATGATAATCATTTACATCACCTTGATTATCACCCGATATTCCTTTACATCACCTTGATTATCACACAGATAATCATTTACATCACCTTGATTATCACACCGCTAATCATTTACATCTCCTTGATTATACCCATGATATTCATTTGCATCACCTTGATCATCACACCGCTAATCATTTACATCTCCTTGATTATACCCATGATAATCATTTGCATCACCTTGATTATCACCCGATAATATTTACATCACCTTGATTATCACAAAGATAATGATTTACATCACCTTGATTATCACACAGATAATCATTTACATCACCTTGATTATCACCCCTATAATCCCTTACATCACCTTGATTATCACCCCGATAATCCCTTACATCATCTTGATTATCACCGATAATCATTTACATCACCTTGATTATCACCCCTATAACCCCTCAGATCATCTTGATTATCACCCGATAATCATTTACATCATCTTGATTATCACCCGATAATCATTTACATCACCTTGATTGTCACCCCTATAATCCCTTACATCACCTTGATTGTCACCCCTATAATCCCTTACATCACCTTGATTGTCACCCCTATAATCCCTTACATCATATTGATTATCACCAAATAATCATTTACATAACCTTGATTATCACCCCTATAATCCCTTACATCATATTGATTATCACCAAATAATCATTTACATAACCTTGATTATCACCCCTATAATCCCTTACATCACCTTGATTATCACCCCAATAATCCATTACATCATCTTGATTATCACCCGATAATCATTACATCACCTTGATTATCACCCCTATAATCCCTTACATCACCTTGATTATCACCCCTATAATCCCTTACATCATCTTGAATATCACCCGATAATCCTTTATATTACCTTGATTATCACCCGATAATCATTTATATCACCTTGATTATCTACTCGATAAACATTTACATCACCTTCATTATCACACCTATAAACCCTTACATCACCTTGATTATCACCGATAATCATTTACATCACCTTGATTATCACCCGATAATATTTACATCACCTTGATTATCACAAAGAAAATCATGTCCATCACCTTGACTATCACACAGATAATCATTTCCATCACCTTGACTATCACACAGATAATCATTTACATCACCTTGATTATCACCCCTGATAATCATTTACATCACCTTGATTATCACCCCTGATAATCATTTAAATCACCTTGATTATACCCCTGATAATCATTTACATCACTTTGATTATACCCCTGATAATCATTTACATCACCTTGATTGTCACCCCTATAATCCCTTACATCACCTTAATTATCACCCCAATAATCCCTTACATCATCTTGATTATCACCGATAATCATTTCCATCACCTTGACTATCACACAGATAATCATTTCCATCACCTTGACTATCACACAGATAATCATTTCCATCACCTTGACTATCACACAGATAATCATTTCCATCACCTTGACTATCACACAGATAATCATTTCCATCACCTTGACTATCACACAGATAATCATTTCCATCACCTTGACTATCACACAGATAATCATTTCCATCACCTTGACTATCACACAGATAATCATTTACATCACCTTGATTATCACACAGATAATCATTTAAATCACCTTGATTATACCCCTGATAATCATTTACATCACCTTGATTGTCACCCCTATAATCCCTTACATCACCTTAATTATCACCCCAATAATCCCTTACATCATCTTGACTATCACACAGATAATCATTTCCATCACCTTGACTATCACACAGATAATCATTTCCATCACCTTGACTATCACACAGATAATCATTTCCATCACCTTGACTATCACACAGATAATCATTTCCATCACCTTGACTATCACACAGATAATCATTTCCATCACCTTGACTATCACACAGATAATCATTTACATCACCTTGATTATCACCCCTGATAATCATTTACATCAACTTGATTATCACCCCTGATAATCATTTAAATCACCTTGATTATACCCCTGATAATCATTTACATCACCTTGATTGTCACCCCTATAACCCCTCACATCATCTTGATTATCACCCCAATAATCCCTTACATCATCTTGATTATCACCCGATAATCATTTACATCATCTTGATTATCACCCGATAATCATTTACATCACCTTGATTGTCACCCCTATAATCCCTTACATCATCTTGATTATCACCCGATAATCATTTACATCACCTTGATTATCACCCCTATAATCCCTTACATCACCTTGATTATCACCCCAATAATCCATTACATCATCTTGATTATAACCCGATAATCATTTACATCACCTTGATTATCACCCCTATAATCCCTTACATCACCTTGATTATCACCCCAATAATCCCTTACATCATCTTGATTATCACCGATAATCATTACATCACCTTGATTATCACCCCTATAATCCCTTACATCATCTTGATTATCACCGATAATCATTACATCACCTTGATTATCACCACTATAATCCCTTACATCATCTTGATTATAACCCCTATAATCCCTTACATCACCTTGATTATCACCCCTATAATCCCTTACATCATCTTGAATATCACCCGATAATCCTTTATATTACCTGGATTATCACCCGATAATCATTTATATCACCTTGATTATCTACTCGATAATCATTTACATCACCTTGATTATCACCGATAATCATTTACATCACCTTGATTATCACCCGATAATATTTACATCACCTTGATTATCACAAAGAAAATCATTTCCATCACCTTGACTATCACACAGATAATCATTTCCATCACCTTGACTATCACCCCTGATAATCATTTACATCACCTTGATTATCACCCCTGATAATCATTTAAATAACCTTGATTATACCCCTGATAATCATTTACATCACCTTGATTATACCCCTGATAATCATTTACATCACCTTGATTGTCACCCCTATAATCCCTTACATCACCTTGATTATCACCCCAATAATCCCTTACATCATCTTGATTATCACCGATAATCATTTCCATCACCTTGACTATCACACAGATAATCATTTACATCACCTTGATTATCACCCCTGATAATCATTTACATCACCTTGGTTATACCCCTGATAATCATTTACATCACCTTGATTGTCACACCTATAACCCCTCACATCATCTTGATTATCACCCCAATAATCCCTTACATCATCTTGATTATCACCCGATAATCATTTACATCATCTTGATTATCACCCGATAATCATTTACATCACCTTGATTGTCACCCCTATAATCCCTTACATCATCTTGATTATCACCCGATAATCATTTACATCACCTTGATTATCACCCCTATAATCCCTTACATCACCTTGATTATCACCCGATAATCATTTACATCACCTTGATTATCACCCCTATAATCCCTTACATCATCTTGATTATCACCCGATAATCATTTACATCACCTTGATTATCACCCCTATAATCCCTTACATCACCTTGATTATCACCCCAATAATCCCTTACATCATCTTGATTATCACCGATAATCATTTCCATCACCTTGACTATCACACAGATAATCATTTACATCACCTTGATTATCACCCCTGATAATCATTTACATCACCTTGGTTATACCCCTGATAATCATTTACATCACCTTGATTGTCACACCTATAACCCCTCACATCATCTTGATTATCACCCCAATAATCCCTTACATCATCTTGATTATCACCCGATAATCATTTACATCATCTTGATTATCACCCGATAATCATTTACATCACCTTGATTGTCACCCCTATAATCCCTTACATCATCTTGATTATCACCCGATAATCATTTACATCACCTTGATTATCACCCCTATAATCCCTTACATCACCTTGATTATCACCCGATAATCATTTACATCACCTTGATTATCACCCCTATAATCCCTTACATCATCTTGATTATCACCCGATAATCATTTACATCACCTTGATTATCACCCCTATAATCCCTTACATCACCTTGATTATCACCCCAATAATCCCTTACATCATCTTGATTATCACCGATAATCATTACATCACCTTGATTATCACCCCTATAATCCCTTACATCATCTTGATTATCACCGATAATCATTACATCACCTTGATTATCACCCGATAATCATTTACATCATCTTGAATATCACCCGATAATCCTTTATATCACCTTGATTATCACCCGATAATCATTTACATCATCTTGATTATCACCCGATAATCCTTTATATCACCTTGATTATCACCCGATAATCCTTTATATCACCTTGATTATCACCGATAATCATTTACATCACCTTGATTATCACACAGATAATCATTTACATCACCTTGATTATCACCCCTATAATCCCTTACATCACCTTGATTATCACCCCTATAATCCCTTACATCACCTTGATTATCACCCCAATAATCCCTTACATCATCTTGATTATCACCGATAATCATTACATCACCTTGATTATCACCCCTATAATCCCTTACATCATCTTGATTATCACCGATAATCATTACATCACCTTGATTATCACCCGATAATCATTTACATCATCTTGAATATCACCCGATAATCCTTTATATCACCTTGATTATCACCCGATAATCATTTACATCATCTTGATTATCACCCAATAATCCTTTATATCACCTTGATTATAAACTCGTTAATCATTTACATCACCTTGATTATCACCGATAATCATTTACATCACCTTGATTATCACCCCTATAATCCCTTACATCACCTTGATTATCACCCGATAATATTTACATCACCTTGATTATCACACAGATAATCATTTACATCACCTTGATTATCACCCGATATTCCTTTACATCACCTTGATTATCACACAGATAATCATTTACATCACCTTGATTATCACACCGATAATCATTTACATCACCTTGATTATACCCATGATAATCATTTACATCACCTTGATTATCACCCGATATTCCTTTACATCACCTTGATTATCACACAGATAATCATTTACATCACCTTGATTATCACCCGATATTCCTTTACATCACCTTGATTATCACACAGATAATCATTTACATCACCTTGATTATCACACCGCTAATCATTTACATCTCCTTGATTATACCCATGATAATCATTTGCATCACCTTGATTATCACACCGCTAATCATTTACATCTCCTTGATTATACCCATGATAATCATTTGCATCACCTTGATTATCACCCGATAATATTTACATCACCTTGATTATCACAAAGATAATGATTTACATCACCTTGATTATCACACAGATAATCATTTACATCACCTTGACTATCACACAGATAATCATTTACATCACCTTGATTATCACACAGATAATCATTTACATCACCTTGATTATCACACAGATAATCATTTACATCACCTTGATTATCACACAGATAATCATTTACATCACCTTGATTATCACACAGATAATCATTTACATCACCTTGACTATCACACAGATAATCATTTACATCACCTTGATTATCACCCCTATAATCCCTTACATCACCTTGATTATCACCCCGATAATCCCTTACATCACCTTGATTATCACCGATAATCATTTACATCACCTTGATTATCACCCCTATAACCCCTCAGATCATCTTGATTATCACCCGATAATCATTTACATCATCTTGATTATCACCCGATAATCATTTACGTCACCTTGATTGTCACCCCTATAATCCCTTACATCATATTGATTATCACCAAATAATCATTTACATAACCTTGATTATCACCCCTATAATCCCTTACATCACCTTGATTATCACCCCAATAATCCATTACATCATCTTGATTATCACCCGATAATCATTACATCACCTTGATTATCACCCCTATAATCCCTTACATCACCTTGATTATCACCCCTATAATCCCTCACATCATCTTGATTATCACCCCAATAATCCCTTACATCATCTTGATTATCACCCGATAATCATTTACATCATCTTGATTATCACCCCATAATCATTTACATCACCTTGATTGTCACCCCTATAATCCCTTACATCATCTTGATTATCACCCGATAATCATTTACATCACCTTGATTATCACCCCTATAATCCCTTACATCACCTTGATTATCACCCCAATAATCCCTTACATCATCTTGATTATCACCGATAATCATTACATCACCTTGATTATCACCCCTATAATCCCTTACATCATCTTGAATATCACCCGATAATCATTTACATCACCTTGATTATCACCCGATAATCATTTACATCACCTTGATTATCACCAGAAAATCATTTACATCATCTTGATTATCACCCGATAATCCTTTATATCACCTTGATTATAAACTCGATAATCATTTACATCACCTTGATTATCACCGATAATCATTTACATCACCTTGATTATCACCCCTATAATCCCTTACATCACCTTGATTATCACCCGATAATATTTACATCACCTTGATTATCACACAGATAATCATTTACATCACCTTGATTATCACACAGATAATCATTTACATCACCTTGATTATCACCCGATATTCCTTTACATCACCTTGATTATCACACAGATAATCATTTACATCACCTTGATTATCACACCGATAATCATTTACATCACCTTGATTATACCCATGATAATCATTTACATCACCTTGATTATACCCATGATAATCATTTACATCACCTTGATTATCACCCGATATTCCTTTACATCACCTTGATTATCACACAGATAATCATTTACATCACCTTGATTATCACACCGCTAATCATTTACATCTCCTTGATTATACCCATGATATTCATTTGCATCACCTTGATTATCACACCGCTAATCATTTACATCTCCTTGATTATACCCATGATAATCATTTGCATCACCTTGATTATCACCCGATAATATTTACATCACCTTGATTATCACAAAGATAATGATTTACATCACCTTGATTATCACACAGATAATCATTTACATCACCTTGATTATCACCCCTATAATCCCTTACATCACCTTGATTATCACCCCGATAATCCCTTACATCATCTTGATTATCACCGATAATCATTTACATCACCTTTATTATCACCCCTATAACCCCTCAGATCATCTTGATTATCACCCGATAATCATTTACATCATCTTGATTATCACCCGATAATCATTTACGTCACCTTGATTGTCACCCCTATAATCCCTTACATCATATTGATTATCACCAAATAATCATTTACATAACCTTGATTATCACCCCTATAATCCCTTACATCACCTTGATTATCACCCCAATAATCCATTACATCATCTTGATTATCACCCGATAATCATTACATCACCTTGATTATCACCCCTATAATCCCTTACATCACCTTGATTATCACCCCTATAATCCCTTACATCATCTTGAATATCACCCGATAATCCTTTATATTACCTTGATTATCACCCGATAATCATTTATATCACCTTGATTATCTACTCGATAATCATTTACATCACCTTCATTATCACACCTATAAACCCTTACATCACCTTGATTATCACCGATAATCATTTACATCACCTTGATTATCACCCGATAATATTTACATCACCTTGATTATCACAAAGAAAATCATGTCCATCACCTTGACTATCACACAGATAATCATTTACATCACCTTGATTATCACCCCTGATAATCATTTACATCACCTTGATTATCACCCCTGATAATCATTTACATCACTTTGATTATCACCCGATAATATTTACATCACCTTGATTATCACCCGATAATATTTACATCACCTTGATTATCACCCGATAATATTTACATCACCTTGATTATCACCCGATAATATTTACATCACCTTGATTATCACCCGATAATATTTACATCACCTTGATTATCACAAAGAAAATCATGTCCATCACCTTGACTATCACACCGATAATCATTTACATCACCTTGATTATCACCCGATAATATTTACATCACCTTGATTATCACAAAGAAAATCATGTCCATCACCTTGACTATCACACAGATAATCATTTACATCACCTTGATTATCACCCCTGATAATCATTTACATCACCTTGATTATCACCCCTGATAATCATTTACATCACCTTGATTATCACCCCTGATAATCATTTAAATCACCTTGATTATACCCCTGATAATCATTTACATCACTTTGATTATACCCCTGATAATCATTTACATCACCTTGATTGTCACCCCTATAATCCCTTACATCACCTTGATTATCACCACAATAATCCCTTACATCATCTTGATTATCACCGATAATCATTACATCACCTTGATTATCACCCCTATAATCCCTTACATCATCTTGAATATCACCCGATAATCATTTACATCACCTTGATTATCACCCGATAATCATTTACATCACCTTGATTATCACCCGATAATATTTACATCACCTTGATTATCACAAAGATAATCATTTACATCACCTTGATTATCACACAGATAATCATTTACATCACCTTGATTATCACACAGATAATCATTTACATCACCTTGATTATCACACAGATAATCATTTACATCACCTTGATTATCACCCGATAATCATTTCCATCACCTTGACTATCACACAGATAATCATTTACATCACCTTGATTATCACCCCTGATAATCATTTACATCACCTTGATTATACCCCTAATAATCATTTACATCACCTTGATTATCACACCGCTAATCATTTACATCACCTTGATTATACCCCTGATAATTATTTACATCACCTTGATTATAACCCCTGATAATCATTTACATCACCTTGATTATACCCCTGATAATTATTTACATCACCTTGATTATCACCCCAATAATCCCTTACATCATCTTGATTATCAACTCGATAAACATTTATGTAACCTTGATTATCAACCCTATATTCATTTACATCACCTTGATTATCACCCCTATAATCCTTTGTCACCTTGAATATCACATTTATAATCATTTACATCAACTTGATTATCACCCGATAATCATTTACATAACACTGATTATCAAACCGATAATCATTTACATCACCTTGATTATCACCCGATAATCATTTACATCACCTTAATTATCACCCGACAATCATTTACATCACCTTGATTATCACCCCTATAATCCCTTACATCAGCTTGATTATCACCCGATAATCATTTAAATCACCTTGATTATACCCCTGATAATTATTTACATCACCTTGATTATAACCCCTGATAATCATTTACATCACCTTGATTATCACCCCAATAATCCCTTACATCATCTTGATTATCAACTCGATAAACATTTATGTAACCTTGATTATCAACCCTATATTCATTTACATCACCTTGATTATCACCCCTATAATCCTTTGTCACCTTGAATATCACATTTATAATCATTTACATCAACTTGATTATCACCCGATAATCATTTACATCACCTTGATTATCACCCGACAATCATTTACATCACCTTGATTATCACCCGATAATCATTTACATCACCTTAATTATGACCCGACAATCATTTACATCACCTTGATTATACCCCTATAATCCCTTACATCAGCTTGATTATCACCCGATAATCATTTACATCAGCTTGATTATCACCCCACAATCATTTACATCACCTTGATTATACCCCTATAATCCCTTACATCAGCTTGATTATACCCCTATAATCCCTTACATCATCTTGATTATCACCCGATAATCATTTACATCAGCTTGATTATCACCCCACAATCATTTACATCACCTTGATTATACCCCTATAATCCCTTACATCAGCTTGATTATACCCCTATAATCCCTTACATCATCTTGATTATCACCCGATAATCATTTACATCAGCTTGATTATCACCCGATGATCATTTACATCAGCTTGATTATCACCCCACAATCATTTACATCACCTTGATTATACCCCTATAATCCCTTACATCAGCTTGATTATCACCCCTATAATCCCTTACATCAGCTTGATTATCACCCGATAATCATTTACATCACCTTGATTATACCCCTATAATGCCTTACATCAGCTTGATTATCACCCGACAATCATTTACATCACCTTAATTATCACCCGACAATCATTTACATCACCTTGATTATACCCCTATAATCCCTTACATCAGCTTGATTATCACCCGATAATCATTTACATCACCTTAATTATCACCCGACAATCATTTACATCACCTTGATTATACCCCTATAATCCCTTACATCAGCTTGATTATCACCCCACAATCATTTACATCACCTTAATTATCACCCGACAATCATTTACATCACCTTGATTATACCCCTATAATCCCTTACATCAGCTTGATTATCACCCGACAATCATTTACATCACCTTAATTATCACCCGACAATCATTTACATCACCTTGATTATACCCCTATAATCCCTTACATCAGCTTGATTATCACCCCACAATCATTTACATCACCTTAATTATCACCCGACAATCATTTACATCACCTTGATTATACCCCTATAATCCCTTACATCAGCTTGATTATCACCCGATAATCATTTACATCAGCTTGATTATCACCCCACAATCATTTACATCACCTTGATTATACCCCTATAATCCCTTACATCAGCTTGATTATACCCCTATAATCCCTTACATCATCTTGATTATCACCCGATAATCATTTACATCAGCTTGATTATCACCCGATGATCATTTACATCAGCTTGATTATCACCCCACAATCATTTACATCACCTTGATTATACCCCTATAATCCCTTACATCAGCTTGATTATCACCCCTATAATCCCTTACATCAGCTTGATTATCACCCCAATAATCATTTACATCAGCTTGATTATCACCCGACAATCATTTACATCACCTTGATTATCACCCGATAATCATTTACATCACCTTGATTATCACCCCAATAATCATTTACATCAGCTTGATTATCACCCGATAATCATTTACATCATCTTGATTATCACCCCAATAATCATTTACATCAGCTTGATTATCACCCGACAATCATTTACATCACCTTGATTATCACCCGATAATCATTTACATCACCTTGATTATCACCCCAATAATCCCTTACATCAGCTTGATTATCACCCGACAATCATTTACATCACCTTGATTATCACCCGATAATCATTTACATCACCTTGATTATCACCCCAATAATCATTTACATCAGCTTGATTATCACCCGATAATCATTTACATCACCTTGATTATCACCCGATAATCATTTACATGACCTTGATTATCATACCGATAATTATTTACATTACCTTGATTATCATATCGATAATCATTTACATCACCTTGATAATCACCCCTATAATCATTTACATCACCTTAATTATCACCCCGATAATCCCTTTCATCAGCTTTATTATCACACCGATAATCATTTACATCACCTTGATTATCACACCGATAATCATTTACATCACCTTGATTATCACATCAAAAATAATTTAAATAACCTTCAATAGCATCCGATAATCATTTACATCAACTTGATTATCACATCGATAATCATTTACATCACATTGATTATCACACCGATAATCCCTTGCATCACCGTGATTATCACCCGATAATCATTTACATCACCTTGATTATCACCCGATAATCATTTACATAACATTGATTATCAAACCGATAATCATTTACATCACCTTGATTATCAACTTGATAAACATTTATATCACCTTGATTATCACTCCTATAATCCCTTACATCATCTTGATTATCACCCCTATAATCCCTTACATCAGCTTGATTATCACCCGATAATCATTTACATCACCTTGATTATCACACCGATAATCATTTACATCACCTTGATTGTCACCCCTATAATCCCTTACATCACCTTGATTATCACCCCAATAATCCATTACATCATCTTGATTATCACCCCTATAATCCCTTACATCACCTTGATTATCACCCCAATAATCCCTTACATCATCTTGATTATCACCGATAATCATTACATCACCTTGATTATCACCCCTATAATCCCTTACATCATCTTGAATATCACCCGATAATCCTTTATATCACCTTGATTATCACCCGATAATCATTTATATCACCTTGATTATCTACTCGATAATCATTTACATCACCTTGATTATCACACCTATGAACCCTTACATCACCTTGAATATCACCGATAATCATTTACATCACCTTGATTATCACCCGATAATCATTTACATCACCTTGATTATCACAAAGAAAATCATTTCCATCACCTTGACTATCACACAGATAATCATTTACATCACCTTGATTATCACCCCTGATAATCATTTACATCACCTTGATTATCACACCGCTAATCATTTACATCACCTTGATTATCACCCCTGATAATCATTTACATCACCTTGATTGTCACCCCTATAATCCCTTACATCACCTTGATTATCACCACAATAATCCCTTACATCATCTTGATTATCACCGATAATCATTTACATCATCTTGATTATCACCCCAATAATCCCTTACATCATCTTGATTATCACCCGATAATCATTTACATCATCTTGATTATCACCCCTATAATCCCTTACATCATCTTGATTATCACCGATAATCATTACATCACCTTGATTATCACCCGATAATCATTTACATCATCTTGAATATCACCCGATAATCATTTACATCATCTTGATTATCACCCGATAATCCTTTATATCACCTTGATTATCACCCGATAATCATTTATATCACCTTGATTATCTACTCGATAATCATTTACATCACCTTGATTATCACCCCTATAACCCCTTACATCACCTTGATTATCACCGATAATCATTTACATCACCTTGACTATCACACAGATAATCATTTCCATCACCTTGACTATCACACAGATAATCATTTACATCACCTTGATTATCACCCCTGATAATCATTTACATCACCTTGATTATACCCCTAATAATCATTTACATCACCTTGATTATCACACCGCTAATCATTTACATCACCTTGATTATAACCCCTGATAATCATTTACATCACCTTGATTATCACCCCTGATAATCATTTACATCACCTTGATTATACCCCTAATAATCATTTACATCACCTTGATTATCACACCGCTAATCATTTACATCACCTTGATTATACCCCTGATAATTATTTACATCACCTTGATTATAACCCCTGATAATCATTTACATCACCTTGATTATCACCCCTATAATCCCATACATCACCTTGATTATCACCCCAATAATCCCTTACATCATCTTGATTATCAACTCGATAAACATTTATGTAACCTTGATTATCAACCCTATATTCATTTACATCACCTTGATTATCACCCGATAATCATTTACATCACCTTAATTATCACCCGACAATCATTTACATCACCTTGATTATCACCCCTATAATCCCTTACATCAGCTTGATTATCACCCGATAATCATTTAAATCACCTTGATTATACCCCTGATAATTATTTACATCACCTTGATTATAACCCCTGATAATCATTTACATCACCTTGATTATCACCCCAATAATCCCTTACATCATCTTGATTATCAACTCGATAAACATTTATGTAACCTTGATTATCAACCCTATATTCATTTACATCACCTTGATTATCACCCCTATAATCCTTTGTCACCTTGAATATCACATTTATAATCATTTACATCAACTTGATTATCACCCGATAATCATTTACATCACCTTGATTATCACCCGATAATCATTTACATCACCTTGATTATCACCCGATAATCATTTACATCACCTTGATTATCACCCGATAATCATTTACATCACCTTGATTATCACCCGATAATCATTTACATCACCTTAATTATCACCCGACAATCATTTACATCACCTTGATTATACCCCTATAATCCCTTACATCAGCTTGATTATCACCCGATAATCATTTACATCAGCTTGATTATCACCCCACAATCATTTACATCACCTTGATTATCACCCGATAATCATTTACATCACCTTGATTATCACCCCACAATCATTTACATCACCTTGATTATCACCCCTATAATCCCTTACATCAGCTTGATTATACCCCTATAATCCCTTACATCATCTTGATTATCACCCGATAATCATTTACATCAGCTTGATTATCACCCCACAATCATTTACATCACCTTGATTATACCCCTATAATCCCTTACATCAGCTTGATTATCACCCCTATAATCCCTTACATCAGCTTGATTATCACCCGATAATCATTTACATCACCTTGATTATACCCCTATAATGCCTTACATCAGCTTGATTATCACCCGACAATCATTTACATCACCTTGATTATCACCCGATAATCATTTACATCACCTTGATTATCACCCCAATAATCATTTACATCAGCTTGATTATCACCCGATAATCATTTACATCATCTTGATTATCACCCCAATAATCATTTACATCACCTTGATTATCACCCGATAATCATTTACATCACCTTGATTATCACCCGATAATCATTTACATCACCTTGATTATCACCCCAATAATCCCTTACATCAGCTTGATTATCACCCGACAATCATTTACATCACCTTGATTATCACCCGATAATCATTTACATCACCTTGATTATCACCCCAATAATCATTTACATCAGCTTGATTATCACACCGATAATCATTTAAATCACCTTGATTATCACCCGATAATCATTTACATGACCTTGATTATAGCCCAGAAAATCATTTACATCACCTTGATTATCATACCGATAATTATTTACATTACCTTGATTATCATATCGATAATCATTTACATCACCTTGATAATCACCCCTATAATCATTTACATCACCTTAATTATCACCCCGATAATCCCTTTCATCAGCTTGATTATCACACCGATAATCATTTACATCACCTTGATTATCACACCGATAATCATTTACATCACCTTGATTATCACATCAAAAATAATTTAAATAACCTTCAATAGCATCCGATAATCATTTACATCAACTTGATTATCACATCAAAAATAATTTAAATAACCTTCAATAGCATCCGATAATCATTTACATCACCTTGATTATCACCCGATAATCATTTACATCACCTTGATTATCACACAGATAATCATTTACATCAGCTTGATTATCACCCGATAATCATTTACATCACCTTGATTATCACACCGATAATCATTTACATCATCTTGATTATCACCCGATAATCATTTACATCACCTTGATAATCACCCGACAATCATTTACATCACCTTAATTATCACCCCGATAATCCCTTTCATCAGCTTGATTATCACACCGATAATCATTTACATCACCTTGATTATCATCCGATAATCATTTACATAACCTTGATTATCACCCGATAATCATTTACATAACCTTGATTATCACACCGATAATCATTCACATCACCTTGATTATCACATCAAAAATAATTTAAATAACCTTCAATAGCATCCGATAATCATTTACATCAACTTGATTATCACATCGATAATCATTTACATCACATTGATTATCACACCGATAATCCCTTGCATCACCGTGATTATCACCCGATAATCATTTACATCAACTTGATTATCACCCGATAATCATTTACATCACCTTCATTATCAACTCGATAAACATTTATTTCACCTTGATAATAACACCGATAATCATTTACATCAACTTGATTATCACCCGAGAATCATTTACATCACCTTGATTAGCAACTTAATAAACATTTATATCACCTTGATTATCACTCCTATAATCCATTACATCATCTTGATTATCACCCCTATAATCCCTTACATCAGCTTGATTATCACCCGATAATCATTTACATCACCTTGATTATCACACCGCTATTCATTTACATCACCTTGATTATCACCCGATAATCATTTACATCACCTTGATTATCACACCGCTATTCATTTACATCACCTTGATTATCACCTGATAATCATTTACATCACCTTGATTATCACCCGATAATCATTTATTTCACCTTGATAATAACACCGATAATCATTTACATCAACTTGATTATCACCCGATAATCATTTACATCACCTTGATTATCACACCGATAATCATTTACATCACCTTGATTATCACCCCATAATCCCTTACATCAGCTTGATTATCACCCGATAATCATTTACATCACCTTGATTATCACCCGAAAATCATTTACATCACCTTGATAATCACCCGATAATCATTTAAATCAGCTTGATTATCACCCGATAATCATTTACATCACCTTGATTATCACCCGACAATCATTTACATCACCTTGATAATCACCCGATAAACATTTACATCACCTTGATTATCACCCCTATAATCCCTTACATCAGCTTGATTATCACCCGATAATCATTTACATCAGCTTGATTATCACCCGATAATCATTTACATCACCTTGATTATCACCCGATAATCATTTACATCACCTTGATTATCACCCCTATAATCATTTACATCACCTTAATTATCACCCCGATAATCCCTTTCATCAGCTTGATTATCACACCGATAATCATTTACATCACCTTGATAATCACCCGATAAACATTTACATCACCTTGATTATCACCCCTATAATCCCTTACATCAGCTTGATTATCACCCGATAATCATTTACATCAGCTTGATTATCACCCGATAATCATTTACATCACCTTGATAATCACCCGATAAACATTTACATCACCTTGATTATCACCCCTATAATCCCTTACATCAGCTTGATTATCACCCGATAATCATTTACATCAGCTTGATTATCACCCGATAATCATTTACATCACCTTGATTATCACACCGATAATCATTTACATCACCTTGATTATCACACCGATAATCATTTACATCACCTTGATTATCACACCGATAATCATTTACATCACCTTGATTATCACACCGATAATCATTTACATCACCTTGATTATCATCCGATAATCATTCACATCACCTTGATTATCACATCAAAAATAATTTAAATAACCTTCAATAGCATCCGATAATCATTTACATCAACTTGATTATCACATCGATAATCATTTACATCACATTGATTATCACACTGATAATCCCTTACATCATCTTGATTATCATATCGATAATCATTTACATCACCTTTATTATCATATCGATAATCATTTACATCACCTTGATTATCATATCGATAATCATTTTACATCACCTTTATTATCATACCAATAATCATTTACATCACCTTAATTATCACCCCGATAATCCTTTACATCACATTGATTATCACCCGATAATCATTTACATCACCTTGATTGTCAAACCGATAATCATTTTCATCACCTTGATTATCAACTTAATAAACATTTATATCACCTTGATTATCACTCCTATAATCCGTTACATCATCTTGATTATCACCCCTATAATCCCTTACATCAGCTTGATTATCACCCCTATAATCATTTACATCACCTTAATTATCACCCCGATAATCCCTTTCATCAGCTTGATTATCACACCGATAATCATTTACATCACCTTGATTATCACACCGATAATCATTTACATCACCTTGATTATCATCCGATAATCATTCACATCACCTTGATTATCATCCGATAATCATTCACATCACCTTGATTATCACATCAAAAATAATTTAAATAACCTTCAATAGCATCCGATAATCATTTACATCAACTTGATTATCACATCGATAATCATTTACATCACATTGATTATCACACTGATAATCCCTTACATCATCTTGATTATCACCCGATAATAATTTACATCACCTTGATTATCATATCGATAATCATTTACATCACCTTGATTATCATATCGATAATCATTTACATCACCTTTATTATCATATCGATAATCATTTACATCACCTTGATTATCATATCGATAATCATTTACATCACCTTTATTATCATACCGATAATCATTTACATCACCTTAATTATCACCCCGATAATCCTTTACATCACCTTGATTATCACCCGATAATCATTTACATCACCTTGATTGTCAAACCGATAATCATTTACATCACCTTGATTATCAACTTAATAAACATTTATATCACCTTGATTATCACTCCTATAATCCGTTACATCATCTTGATTATCACCCCTATAATCCCTTACATCAGCTTGATTATCACCCCTATAATCATTTACATCACCTTAATTATCACCCCGATAATCATTTACATCACCTTGACTATCACACCGATAATCATTTACATCACCTTGATTATCACACCGATAATCATTCACATCACCTTGATTATCACATCAAAAATAATTTAAATAACCTTCAATAGCATCCGATAATCATTCACATCACCTTGATTATCACATCAAAAATAATTTAAATAACCTTCAATAGCATCCGATAATCATTTACATCACCTTGATTATCACATCAAAAATAATTTAAATAACCTTCAATAGCATCCGATAATCATTTACATCAACTTGATTATCACATCGATAATCATTTACATCACCTTGATTATCACATCAAAAATAATTTAAATAACCTTCAATAGCATCCGATAATCATTTACATCACCTTGATTATCACATCAAAAATAATTTAAATAACCTTCAATAGCATCCGATAATCATTTACATCACCTTGATTGTCAAACCGATAATCATTTACATCACCTTGATTATCATATCGATAATCATTTACATCACCTTGATTATCATATCGATAATCATTTACATCACCTTGATTATCACCCCGATAATCATTTACATCACCTTGATTATCATATCGATAATCATTTACATCACCTTGATTATCATATCGATAATCATTTACATCAGCTTGATTATCACCCGATAATCATTTACATCACCTTGATTATCACCCGATAATCATTTACATCACCTTGATTATCATATCGATAATCATTTACATCACCTTGATTATCATACCAATAATCATTTACATCACCTTGATTATCACCCGATAATCATTTACATCACCTTGATTGTCAAACCGATAATCATTTACATCACCTTGATTATCAACTTAATAAACATTTATATCACCTTGATTATCACTCCTATAATCCGTTACATCACCTTGATTATCACATCAAAAATAATTTACATAACCTTCATTAGCATCCGATAATCATTTACATCAACTTGATTATCACATCGATAATCATTTACATCACATTGATTATCACATCAAAAATAATTTACATAACCTTCATTAGCATCCGATAATCATTTACATCACCTTGATTATCACATCAAAAATAATTTACATAACCTTCATTAGCATCCGATAATCATTTACATCAACTTGATTATCACATCGATAATCATTTACATCACATTGATTATCACACCGATAATCATGTACATCACCGTGATTATCACATCGATAATCATTTACATCACCGTGATTATCACCCGATAATCATTTACATCACCTTGATTATCACCCCGATAATCATTTACATCACCTTGATTATCACATCGATAATCATTTACATCACCTTGATTATCACATCGATAATCATTTACATCACCTTGATTATCACCCGATAATCATTTACATCACCTTGATTATCACCCTATAATCCCTTACATCACCTTGATTATCACCCCGATAATCCCTTACGTCACACTGTATTGCGCTCGTGCTCTCCTCCTACTGGCGGCGCGTTGCTACTAGAGCGCTGAGAAATTCCTTAACTCCCAAACAACCGAAACGATAAAGAAATATGATCATATGAGAAAACACTGCACAGAATATATGATTACAGGGTCATGTCTGGTGACGTATCGGCGCTGGAAGTGGTAACGGTGGTCGGAAGGGCGGTGTGCGCAGGCGCGGCGCTGACAGCCGCACTCTACCTGATCCGCAGAGTGTGTTTAATAATGGCGTGGAAATCCGGAGGAGCGAGTCACGCAGAGCTCGTCAACAACCTCCGCAGTGAGTTTCATCAGCTCTGCATGTTTACAAGAGCAAAACACGCTTATTGCCAGTAGTGCTGAGTAACGGGTGTGTGTTGACGCGTGTGTGAGGTAAAGTGCTCGTCTGTGTACTAGCATTGCGTTACAACTAAAGGAAACCGTGCTCATGCGTATTGTAACGGCGCAACTTTATGTCACATTCGTTCATGCGTGTGTTATTAATTTCACACAGACACATAATGACTGCTGTGGTGTGTTTAAAACTTTATAATGCGCCCCTATACTCCTCATTTATTGTTAGCTAGCTGCTAGCAGAAAAGTATGCGATCATCACTCATCAACCCATGCAAATAATCTGCACTCTTTACGTGTTTAATGTGTTAAATATGTATGTTTTTCTTTTCTTTTCCTGTTTTGTATTGTTGTGACTGGTGTTGTATTATATGGTGGGTGTTATTTTCGTATAAACTACACAAATAGCGCCATTTATCTTAAAATCAGTTCAAGTTTCCTGAAACGCCAGATTAATATTATTATAATTGTTGAAATATCTGGTGATTTTATGATGATCGTATGTGCAGTTTGTACTTGGAGTTTAGTGGGCGTGGCGCTCCGCATGGTGTTATGACGTCACTCAATGTTGTGCGCTTCTGCAGTTTAGGACTTTTACGACATTTATATTGATGCTATGTTTATTCAGACTCAGATTGACTTTAATTTCTAATTAAATATTTCCTTTGAAATTATCAGAATGTGATTTTAACCATTTAGTATTTGCCTCTCTCTTTTTTTTTTACATTACAGAATTGTATCTAATTGTGCAAGTTTTACGCAACTTTCACAGCAGTGTTGACAAAAAGTAACTAATGCACATTTATTATGGTACAGGTGTCACCATTAGACATACGTTGTATTGAACATGTATTGCATAGCTCTGCATCCGTATCATTTGGAAAGGCCAGCACCACTTGTCATTAAGATAAACTGCACAGAAATCTTTTGCACAGGTGTATTTTTTGCTGCACTTGGGGAGGCTCTCAGTGGTGCATCTGGAAAAAGATGAGCATTTTTAACTAATCCAATTGTTGACCATTGCCTACGGAGACTAATAATAATCTTCTGGCATGTAATCCATCCTCCTGAACTCTTGGCTTCAACTCTTGGGTTAAGTGTTCAGTGATCTATATTTAGTGGTGCATACCTTAGCAATCACTATTACTGTTGCTCATACTTAGGGTCAGGGGTTTAAGTAAACCCCTAACCCCAAGTATTGAACTCTTCACACCATTTATGCTACAGACATGCATACTGGCTTTACATGATGCTTCCTAAGCAATCTGTCTTTTGGCTTTCATCTTGTGGACCATGCAACAGGAAAAAAAATATATCTAACAGACTTACACTGAAGGAGGTACTCAAGCAATAATTAGAGACCAGAATGTCTTTGAGACTTAAGTGAGTGGGCTTTTTTGGCTTGGGCCAGTGAGTAATCACCTAGCAACCACACAGGAAAACCTAGCAATGGCATAACAACATGCTAAAACACTCAGAACACCTTAGTAACCACAAAGCATTCTGCTTTTACTTTGACCTGAGCTCTTCCCGATGCCTGGAGTTCACAAGCCATGACTTTGGGAGAATTTTCTTCTGGAAAGCTTACATTCCAAGTGACGTGGCCCAGGTGATATCTGCGGCTGCAGGTTTCCACAGAATGCAAATTGATGCTTCTTGCGACCCCCTTGCATTTTCATTATTAATAACTTGAAAAGGCTTTCAGGTACCAAGGCAACTGTAGTATTCAGCTCCATTTAACATGTTTTACTATGTTTAATCCATTCTGTAAAATTCCACAGATTTATGTGAGAAAATGGGAAAAAGACTCATCAGATTCTGCCTATTTTTCACAGGTTCCCCCCAAATCAGCATCCATCAGTGTGTTTAATGATCTCTTCTCTGTGTGTGATAGTGTCTTGGCCCTCAATGCCACTATTGATTTACAGCATTCACATGCCTGCTGTAAATAACCAGGTCAAATGTTTAGGATTGTGTTTCACAGAGCTACAGAGCCTTTAAAAAGGATTCAGTTTTTAATATCAAAAGGATAAAAAAAATCTGGAGGATGGGGAAAATTAAAAAAAACAAACATTGCCCTTGATGCACCTTTTTATTGATGAGTTAGTTAGTGAAGGTGGGTGCAAAAAAGTTTAGAAAGAAATGTGCAGTGTTTCCCCTGCCATTATATTAGGAGGCCCCCCCCCCCCCCCCCCCCCAACGGCACCCTCTGCCCCTCCTTGAAGGTAAAGTTAATTATGTTTTCTATATAGCGCCAAATCACAACAGAAGTAATTTAAGGTTACCTTTCCAATAGAACAGGTCTATACCTTGTTCTTTTATTAAACAAACTAAATAGCCCTTAAGTTATTTATCTTATTTACACGACGGCATGTCATTTCTGTCTCTACATGGTCGCACGTTTACTATTCTCCTCAGCTCTCTGTATCGCACACGGCGGAGTTCCGCCCCTATGCGCACACACACGCCTGCACGCGCACACACACAGACACGTTCGCGCGCACACAGGTGAGCATAGGGGTGTTCCATTCCAGGTTTTCTGGTACGGAGGTATGCATAATTACAAACTAGAGTCACTATGACTGTTATCTATTTCTAAAGAGATAAGCTACAAGCTACGTGTAGGATAAATACAAACTTTCTACAACAGCTCTCTGGCAAAACTTTGAGACTACGGTCGTGATATGACGTCACATTAATTCAACATATAACAAATAGTAATACACTCAAAATGTAAAAAATATACAATCTACTTGACTTTACTGCAAAAATATAATTTTTATAGGGATTAGACACTCACAAGTGAGTGATTTCGGACACAGTAACAGAGTCGACACCAAGAGTCGATTCCTGTGATGGAGTCGACCCCGAGTCTGGGGCTATTCAGAGTCAAGGATTCGACTCTTTGGAGTCGACTCCCCATCACACACTCCCACCAGCGGACAGAAAGCGTGTGTCGGAAATATGTTGCGTCAATCACCTGAAAAGAAGACAAAAATATCTGTGTTTTTTTTAAACGCTCCCAGTGTGGTGAAGATGGCAACACTCGCTCTCCCGTAAGTAGCACCCGGAGTAGCGCTACTGCTCCAAGTCCAAATACAGAAAAGAGCCCAAGTGCTGCACGCCCTTTCCCTGACAAGCAGCAAAAGTCCAGTCACTAGTGATGGGTCGTTCGCGAACGAGTCGGCTCTAAGAGCCGACTCTTGTAGGTGAATGTTGGGAGCCGGCTCGCATATCGGAAGAGCCGGATCTATTAATAAAAATATTTTAAAAAATGAAGATATGAACAATCAAAAGATTTAAATTAATATAATTAACTAATTCAAAGAATGAAAAAATAAAATAATATAGGCCTTAATGCTCAATCACACACACATTTGTTCTGACTGTCTGCTCAGACTAACAGCCTGCTGGCTTCTATTGCTCTGATGGTCCTAGTCAGTAGTGTAAACTGTGAAAGGGACATCTCAACCATGAACAGGGTAATACAAACTTTTCACAATAGGATTTGCTGCTTTTAGCACCCCCCCCCCCCCCCCCCCCCCCCCCCCCAAGCTGTAAACTTAGGGGAAACACTGAATGTGTATAGCTTTCAGGCCTTCAGTCTGCGAGTAATCATCTGTGTCAAAGTGTAAATGAATAATATTTACTATGCATGTGTAGCATGTTAGTTTTGTATACCAGCGTAATATGCTGGCATGCTGCAAAGGTTTTGTTGCTCTGGCACTTCCATTATTTAGTGCAGGAACGTGCCGTAGACATACAGAATGAAGTACTGTACAGTAAACGTCATGCATGAACAATCTTGCATGTCTCTTCTTTAGTTGATCTCTGCATCCTCCGTGGTAATACAAAACGATAGCCTGTAGTTCAGTTGGTTGCATTTTTAGATATGATGCAGCTGATATTTAGAGAACATGATTCATTGTGTACATTATTTAATTCGGACATTACTTTAACCTGTCGTACGTACTCGTATGAAGAAGTTGAGACTTCACAGAGGCCAAAATTTACTAAATTAAATGACTGTTGAAAAAAGATGACAAAAAAGAAGTGTAAAGATGCGCTCGGACAAGTTTCAGATTAAAGGGGTAGTTGTTCCCATGTTCCAAAATGTCTGATGTCATGCAGAGGCAAAACTGTCTGATATTGGAATGACTTGTACATTACACTTACAATGAACATATTATTACACAGGTATCAACTTATTGATTTGTATGTGTTTTTTGTCCAGAGAATGGGATCATTAAATCGGACCGTGTGTATGAAGTCATGTTGGCTACAGATCGTGCCCATTTCTCCAGATGTAATCCATATATGGACTCGCCACAATCTATAGGTATGTGTCACAATCCAAAGTTATCATTTCATTCTCACAATATCACCTATACTACATTACTACATTCTACAGTGTGTTTTATATTAGAGGCAGACCGATATATCGGTTTTACCAATTAATTAGTGCTGAAATTTGCTTTTTGGAACTATCAATATCGGCAAAATCTATGGCGATAGTTGTCAATAGTTTTTTTCATAATTTCGGCTAGTTTATACTTAAAAGTCTCGTTATGCTCCAAATCTTTTTATTTATTAATTTCTTTGTTATTTTGGGATTTTTATTGATTTTAGTACTCATTGTCTGTGCCCGTCATAGTAAAGAAAGAAATGTATTTAATTTTTTTTTGCAAAATCCACTGTCGGTCGACTTCTGTTTTATAGTAAGTCTGTTGGTTTATAGATGTCCCAGTGCAAAGCTGACTAAGTTGTGTACACCGGACATGTGACAGTGACTTGTGATTGACTGGAACGCATTGAGTTCAGAAGTGGGAAATTTCAAGTTGGGTATATTTTCCTCCGACTTCATCACGCCCCCCAAATGAAATGAACTGATTACTCAATAAATATTGAAATGATGGCATTTTGGGTTCATGATCATTTATGTTTGCCTTTCACTGGTAAAAATGAAAAAAGCCAGGGACATCTGGTTGCATTGACATGGAATGACCCTATTGGGAATTGTGTGTTTGTGCAAAAGCAGAATCACTCATACAATGTCCATATTTAGACATATGGATTCACGTTGAAAATAAAGAATTTAGTTTTACACTTCCTCAAGCCTAGCATCGCGCTTACGGCTCAATTGTTTATTATTAGTGTACTTTTTTAGGTGACGTGTAGCTTTGACGCTTCTGGTGTATATGGTGTTAGTCTGGTGATGCTCTTGATGTAGGCCTATCTTGTCTTTGGCGATGGTTTCTTTTTTTAATAGTCTTTTTTTGTTTATTCATTTTGTACAGGTTACCAAGCAACAATCAGTGCACCACATATGGTAAGTTAAAAGAGCATTTCTTGCAGTTAGCAGCATTTGTAATGGCAGATGTTGAACTGTGCTGGTGTGCTGCAGCACGCATATGCACTGGAGCTTCTCCATGATCACCTCTACGAGGGGGCAAAGGCTCTAGATGTGGGATCAGGCTCAGGAATCCTATCTGTCTGCTTCGCCAGAATGGTAAATTACATTTACATAATACAAACACAGCATTGCTTTTTCACTTTTGTGTAGTATTACATGCAAATTAATAATTAAATGCAAACACGGTCGTCACACATTTGAATTGAGTGTAAATGTGTTTGTAATATAGAGGACCAAATGAAATAAACAATGTGATGTTTTTACATTTTTACAAAATTGAGTCCTGAATTCATTCATTTTTAGATGAATTTACTACTTTGTTTATTGGTTTATTCTGGTTTTATTTATTACATCTATTTGTTCTTGCATTTATATATTTCTTGTTTATGGAAAGTAGACAAAAATCTTGATGTTGATCAATAAAAAGGTTCATTGACATGTTATGCATTAAATACCCATTTATGTTTGTATATTTATTAATTTTGTATATCATTAATTATTCATTAATTTTTTGGATGTTTGGTGTGACCGTAGCACTCAGTATTGTTTTAGTTGTGTTATTATAGTGTGTGTGTGTGTGTGTGTGTGTTGCAGGTTGGTCCGAGAGGGAAGGTGATTGGCATTGATCATATAAATGAACTAGTGGAAGAATCTATAACTAATGTAAAGAAAGACGACCCTAGTTTGATCTCTTCAGGGAGGATCCAACTCATCGGTTGGTTTGGTTGTATTTGCCCATCTCTTGTGTCTGACAAAAGTTTTTGTCTATTTTAAATTGTGTTTCATGATGTATCAGTTTATTAGGGATGCACAGATATTGGTATTCTGGCTCATAGGATTAGCTGATAATATTTTCATGTGATATTTGAAGACCAAGATGATGAGCAAAATTACAAATCTATACATTTTGTCTTTTACATTTTTTTAAATAAATAAAACAATATCAAGAATTTTTGCTATATACTACATTTGAAATCAAGCATAAAATTAATTACTGGCACTTTCTCATATGCACTTAGTGGTAGTGATTTTGAAGAACCCCTTGCTCTAAGTATTATACTTGCGATAATTAAATAATCGTATGATCATGGTTATATTTATTCACAAGCGGATGTCAGCTGGGTCAGTTCCTGTCCGAAAGAACGTGTGAAGCGCTTCTCAAGTGTTCTGATGAAAATATACATGAACAAAGCCAAAGTGCTCCGGCTTGAATTTAACGATAATGTAATGCCAAATGTTCCTGGTCATAGCAGGTTCATACACACTTACTGTATTTCTGTGGTGTGATCAAATGATTAAACGAAATATCAAAAGTTTTGCTTCAGACAAATATGGGCTTGTGGGTTTAATCAAAGATCATTAAAATAATGTGTGAAAGTGAAGAAATTAGGACAGAAATATTTTACTATTGCATAATATGATATATAACATAAATATAATATTTCTGTTATAAATATTTTATTTTTCCCTTTTTCCCAAGAGTTCCAAAAACAAGTGTAAATGTAAAATTGACCAAAACTAATGTTGACCAAAAAGAGACTTTTTTTTATATTTAAAACATTATTTTTCACGTCATTCATAAGTTTTTAAATCCTTAAAAGGAAATCATATTACCCTCTTTTATTATTTGAACTTAAATATGTTAAAATTAAGAAATATGAGAATTAATCGTGAAAGCCCAAAAAGAGACAATTAATCATCAGCCAGGTTTAATTATTGTGACAGCCATTCTTTAGCCAGTAACTTATCCTTCACAGTTTGTGTTATGGACATAAAGGGTGCCTCAATTCATGCAACTTATTATGTGTGTGATTTTAATTTTATTTTTCTCTCTAAAAAAATCAGACTTTCTGTTTGTTCATTGGCAGATGATAAAATGGATGAAATATCTCATAGATTTACTTTGGAGGGAAATGAGCCATACATAGAGATCATCATTTACTCACTCTCATGTCGCCTTCAAACCTGTATGACTTTTTTTCCTATGTGGAACACAAAAATATATATATATATTTTGAAAGATGTTTCACTTGTTTTTGTAAATAAATTAAAGTCAATGGGGTCAAAACTATTTTGGACCCCATTGACTTTCATTGTTTGGACAAAAAATCATAGAGATTTTTCAAAATAAATTTTTTTGTGATCCACATAAGAAAGAAATACAGTACATTAGTATACACAGTATTTTGATAGAATTTAAGGTTGTTTTGCAATTAAAATAAAGCAAAGAATTGACTAAACTTGCCCACAATTCATCCGTCTGTGACAATCCAGACTGATGTCTCTGGTCTAAGATAACAGCAGGTGGCGGTAATGAACCATTTTAGCTGTTAAGAGGAAGAAGGCCATTCCACATACATTGGAGATCAGTTTGATCATATTTTTAATTAAGGCCATGGAACAAGAGTTTCAAAACTATCCACAAATGCAAAAGCACATTTACGAGCATCCTCGAGGCAGAATAGCAATGAAAAAAGACTGCATTCGTGGACTGTACTGTGAGCTAATAAATCATTGTATAGCTTATATTTGTAAATTCAAAATTGTGGATTGTTGTGTGTATTTGTGAGATGTTTTGTGCACTCAATCTTCATATTAATGAGATACTTCATATCAAGCGTTATTGATTTCTGCATTCCTACAATTTATGTTTAATGATTTTTTTTTTACAATGTACTCATTCCTTTTAATACGTTTGACCATATTTAAATAAATAAAACATTAATGTGTGCTTTTAAAAGTAACTCGCAGTACCTTCGTGATGCATTCACGTTATGTCAGAATTACCGTAATTGCAATTTGTAAGCCCATAATTCAATGAAAGCACTTGAAAGTCGCAGGGTCATGTAAAAAGAACCAAATTGACCTCAACAATTAAAAGTTGTTTACACATATTTCAGTTTGACATGACATTTTATTTTGCCTTTGTTAACTGAAGCACTTTTTTGGTTCTTAAATATTTCACACCAACATATTGTGGTTAATTTATTAAATGTATGTATTTAAAAATATTTTGTTTTTAACATCAAAGCCATTTTGCCATTATGAGTGTTGTCATAGAAACGAATAACTTGGAAATCCCAGGAAGTGAACAGCTCCGAGTATAATGCACAACATAAACGCACCATTAATAATAAAGACAGTAGTGAAATGGGCTCAGCCGTATTATAATGTTGTGTGCTTCCAGTTGGAGATGGAAGAATGGGCCATACAGAGGAAGCGCCCTATGATGCCATACATGTCGGAGCTGCAGCTCCCACCGTGCCACAAGCAGTACGTTTCCCTTAAAACACATGTAGAGATTGGTGACTTGCTGGATAAGATGTATCCTTTAAAGAATGTTACAGGATCAATACCATATATTTTTATCAACAGCATTTGTGGCATAATGTTGATTACCACATGCTCATAAATAATTTGACTTGTGCCTCTGTTTTAATAGTAAAAAATAAGGCACTTACAATGGAATTAATTCAGAAGTGCTATTCATTTCTTTAAGGGTAAATGTTTTAATGAGGACAAATGTGCACCATTTAAGCTATAATAAATACAACAGTGTTCTTTTGTGAGGTCTTTATCTGTTTAAAAACAGTGCCTTGCCATATTGTGTGTGTGTGTGTGTGTGTGTGTGTGTGTGTGTGTGTGTGTGTGTGTGTGTGTGTGTTTGTTTTATAGTTGTTGGACCAGCTGAAGCCGGGTGGGCGTCTGATTCTGCCAGTCGGGCCAGCAGGAGGAAACCAGATGTTGGAGCAGTATGACAAACTGGAGGATGGCAGCACCAAAATGAAGCCACTGATGGGCGTGATTTATGTGCCTTTAACAGACAAAGACAAGCAGTGGTCCAGGTGGAAGTGACTTCCTGTCTGTCCTCTGTCTCCTCTTTCTTCTAGGGCACAGGTGAAGCGGTGTGGTCTGCAGCAGACAGAGGCTGTGTTTGCCGCTTGTCATCTTTTTGCTGCTCCATGCCATGATAAACAGCTGCGTATATTTGCGACTTAACACACCAGCATGCCTGATTTGACTAAAACCATATGTTTTGGTTTAGAAATTGCTAGTTTGCACTTTACTGCTGGAATGGGCATGAATTTGCTGTTTTTTCATAATGCTTTCTGAACATATGAAAAGAATGGCATATGAAAGCATGAACAACTCATGAAACCTGTTTATTGCTCTGTTTACTCTGGCTGTCTAAATGAGATTTTAAGGCATGTACAGTATGACTTAGATGTGTTTTGTTGTTTGTAGTCAGAATAGCAAATAAGCCCTAAGAAATCTTTATTTTTATTTATTTTTTAACAAAAAAACTTTGTATGTGGTTTGAAATTTTGTGTAAAGGTTCTGGGTTCTGTCCATGAGGAAAATCATCTCGCTTTTCTTTTCTTTACAAAGCACTTTATGCAACCAGTTCAAATGTTCTGTCCATCATAACATTGTGCTTCTAAACAGGATTACCGGTGCTCTGTCACACGCAACTCCTCACATCCCCATAAAATGATGTTACAACAAACCCTTAGTCAAAACATTCAGTCAGAGAACTAAAGCTCATAGGGTTGCAAAACTTCAGAAATATATTTGATTGACAGCTCTTAAAGGATAGTGAAATCAAATCACTTTATTGTTACTCAACTATAGACACGAGTGCAACAGTGAGTGAAAGTCTTGTGTGCAGATCCGAGAAACATAGCAGTCATGACAGTGACGAGACAAATACCAATCTACAATACACATCAGAACATCAGACTTTTAGTTCACCCAAAAATTTAAATTCTCCGAATTTTTAGAAGAATATTTCAGCTCTGTAGAACCATACAATGAATGGTGACAAGAACTTTGAAGCTTAAAAAGCACGTAAATGCAGCATAAAAGTAATCCATAAGACTCCAGTGGTTTAATCCATGTCTTCAGAAGAAATATGATAAGTGTGAGAAACAGATCAATATTTAAATCCTCTTTTAACTATATATTTTCCTCCCTACCCAGTGCGATATGTACGAAGATCAAGAATTGTCGAAAACAAAATAAGAACTCTTAGGAGAGAAGAGCACTTAGGAGGGTTGTTTGAAAGTGAAGATTTATAGTAAAAAAGGACTTAAATATTGATCTGTTCCTTACCCACACCTATCATATCACTTCTGAAAACATGGATTAAACCACTGGAGTCTTATGAGTTACTTTTATGCTGCCTTTATGCTAGGTCTGGCCATCATTCAGTTGCATTGTATGGACCTACAGAGCTGAAATATTCTTCTAAAAATCTTCATTTGTGTTCTGCAGAAGAAAGAAAGTCACACACATCTGGGATGGCATGAGTGTGAGGAAATGATGAGAGAATTTTCATTTTTTGGGTGAACTGTCCCTTTAAGACCGAAAGTTATTACATTTAAGGACCAAAATTACACAAAGTTACATTTAGGGCCTTTAATTACATTTAGAGCAGTGATTGCATGTGTTGCTTAAAAATGTTGTGTGTTATGCATTGCATGAATTCAGACTAATATATTTGATGTCCATAATAATGTTTTCTCTGTTTTTGTTTTTTTTTGTTGTTGTTTTTTGCAGGGATGAACTTTGAAAGGATGATCTGGAAATACTCATCACACCCCACATCAATACACACACACATACACATCCATCTGGACTTCACCCAGGAGAGAGCTCTATTTCCATACCTGTGACAGTCTGACTGTTGTGAAAGGTGGATGTAGGCAGCAGATTATTTTATTTAAAAAGGAATAAAGTGGAATAGGGCTTTGTGTTGATATTTTCATGCCGGCAGTTTGAGGATTGCGTGAATGCAGTGTGATTTATTTTTTTTGTCTTTGACACACAGGTGCGCATTTCTTGTGATGACTTCAGTATTACATTCAATTGGATTGTTTTCTTCATGCATCTCTGCTTATTGTGAACTCAATAGTCGGGTTGGCTGTTGTGCTGAATCCAGCCTGTTATTAAAGCATTATTCACTGCTACTGTACACAATGTGTAGGGCTCTCTTTGCTCTACATGTCAACGTTAACAGTAATGGCAGTAAAGCATTTTCAGCAAAAGCATGTGCTGCCCAGGCAGAATAAACCACGTGAGACACAACTTTACATTTGATCATTTCAGATGAGCGTTCTAAAGCAATAAGCCACGAGAGGCCATGCGTTGCAGTTGATTTATCATGGCAGTGCTCTTAAGCACAGTGAGAAGTGACTCCGGGTCAGTGTTGGGGAAGTTACTAAAAAAAAGAAGTCCACTACAAATAGCTCTGTAAAACTGTAATCAGATTACTTTACCGATTGCTTCAGCAAAAAATGGAATCACATTACTCATTACTTTAAACTTACTTTCTGAAACATTTTCTACAGAAAAGATTTTTTCCTCTCAACGATGTGAAATATATCTATAGTTCCTACTTATTCATTGTGACATGCGGTCACACACTCAGCACCACATTTCTCCTTTGTTTGGGGCCACAGGTCTTCTGACAGAACCGCATGAACAAAATTCATAAATGTATTCTACGTAAAATTCTATTAAATGTGTAACCTAAGGATTGTACTTAAAATTAAGGAACTTCATTGAATGCAATTTAATTACAATCATTTAAAATGTTATGTTACACTACGTGTTGACTTTAAAAGTCATTTGATTACAGTCACTAATTACTTTGTAATCAGATTACACCCAACACTGATCATGGTAAAATCGCACAGCCTCGAATGGATTAGAAAGGGATACAACAGTCAGCTGGTAATGTAAAATAAATGTTTAATTATTACAGCAATATGTTCCAAAAATAGTTGCATTTACTAATAGAAATAATTGGAATAAACAATTCTTGCACCAAGAAACATTAGTTTAACCGTTGGCTGTTTTGGAGCTGCCGTGCGACAAAGCAGATTGGTGCATTACTAAAGTATGCAGTATTTCTCAGTATTCAACAGCGTCCCTGAACGCAGCTCATCCAATCAGAGTTCAGAAATGTCCACTTGAACAATTTGAAATCTAAGAACACTGTAAATCGCCAATAAAGCAGAGCTGGGTCAACATTTGGAGAACAAGTTTTGCAATAGTTCACATGACTGATCTGATTATGCTGTAAAGCGGTGTTCATCTCCCACTCACATGTGCGGCAGATATCTCACGTTCAGATCCGCACCAGGATTTTGATTGTCACTGCTTTTCAAGGATAATTCTCTGTGAATGTTAGTGTTAGCTGCCCACACAAACATGCTTTGAATGAATAAACTCACTGCTTAATGAACATTTTTCATTTGTCTTTTCTGTCACATAATCTGATAACTGATGATCACTTATCTGTTTATGAACATAAGGTGTCCTACCAATTAAATGTAAAAGAGTGTTTGCTGTTTTTACAATACATTTTTCATTCAATATATAAACGTTTGTTTCTAATTTTACAATTATTGTGGTAGCACTTTATTTTACAGTAACGTTCTATATGTACTATATAATGACAAGAACTACAGTAATTACTAGGTCCTAACCTTAACCCATATTACGTACATGTTGTTCCCTAACATTACTCGGTAAGTGCACCTACTGTCAAATAAAGTGCAACCATTATTGCCTTTAACACCGACTCTATTATCTTTCATTCTTTACATTTCTGACAAAAATGTACCATGTTATTACAATGTTTTTTTAGACATGGTCCATGATACCATTTTTTTTATTTAATTTTATGAGATGTATCACAGCTAAAACATGTTATTGTTTTAAGTGCCTTATCAAACTGGGATTCGAGGACCCCCAGGGGGCCGCTAGGGGTAGGGACATTTCAGAGGAATTTGTTTTTCCCAATATATACATTATTTTAATACAAATACAAATTAATTTTTCGCAAACATGTCTTTATAATCACATGAACTATTTTTCGAACATATAAATGGGCCTTCATACATGAAAATATATAGCCATTTTTGGAAGGGGGTCCCTTGCAAGGAAATCATCATATGTGGAGTCCTTTGCATCAAAAAGTTTGAGGAATGTGAATATGGGAATCACATGATACTACTATGATAATGCCACAACCCTTTTTTTTTAATAATAATAATAATAACAACTTTACAGAGCACCTTTCAGCAATCCAGCACAAAGTATAAAACACTTAGTGAAACAAGCACAAAGTGCTTCACAAAACATAAACTGAAAGCACAAGAGGGGTCTGGGTATCTCAGCGAGTATTGACGCTGACTATCACACCTGAAGTCATGAGTTTGAATCCAGGGAGGTCTCCTAAGCAACCAAATTGTCCCGGTTGCTAGGGAGGGTAGAGTCACATGGGGTAACCAAATTGTCCCAGTTGCTAGGGAGGGTAGAGTCACATGGGGTAACCTCCTCGTGGTGGTGATTAGTGGTTCTCTCAATGGGGCGTGTGGTGAGTTGTGTGTGGATCGTGGAGAGTAGAATGAGTCTCCACATGCTGTGAGTCTCCGCGGTGTCATGCACAACGAGTCACATGATCAGATGCGCCGATTGACGGTCTCAGAAGCGGAGACGACTGAGACTTGTCCTCCGCCACCCGGATTGAGGTAACCGCGCCATCACGAGGACCTACAAATTGGGGAGAATTTTTATATATATATATACAGTATACACATGCATGCACGCACACACACAAGTGTAACTGTGTGTGAGTGAGTGAGTGAGTGTAAGTGTGTGTGTGAGTGAGTGAGTGAGTGATTGTGTGTGAGTGAGTGTAAGTGTGTGTGTGAGAGTGTGTGTGATACAGAGTGATAATGTGTGATGTCTCTGTTGTCCATATCAGGAGTTTGGTTAATCTGACACAGAGACACAAATACGGTAAAAAGACGTGAATGTGAATGTGGTATCGAATATATGTACATGTGTAAGTGTGGGTGTGTGTGTGTGTATGTGTGTGAGTGTGTGTGTGAGTGTGTGTATGTGTGTGAGAGTGTGTGTGTGAGTGTGTGTGTGTGTGTGAGTGTGTGTGTGTGTGTGTAAGTGTGGGTGTGTGTGTGTGTATGTGTGTGAGAGTGTGTGTGTGAGTGTGTGTGTGTGTATGTGTGTGAGTGTGTGTGTGAGTGTGTGTATGTGTGTGAGAGTGTGTGTGTGAGTGTGTGTGTGTGTGTGAGTGTGTGTGTGTGTGTGTGTGTGTGTGTAAGTGTGGGTGTGTGTGTGTGTATGTGTGTGAGTGTGTGTGTGAGTGTGTGTATGTGTGTGAGAGTGTGTGTGTGAGTGTGTGTGTGTGTGTGAGTGTGTGTGTGAGAGTGTGTGTGTATGTGTGTGTGTGAGTGTGTGTGTGAGTGTGTGTATGTGTGTGAGAGTGTGTGTGTGAGTGTGTGTATGTGTGTGTGTGTGTGTGTGTGTGTGTGTGTGTGTGTGTGTGTGAGTGTGTCAGAGACACTGTAGAAGGAAAGAATCCCAGCCAGACAGTCCACATACACTCCTACTCTCTCAGACAGGGGTGTAGGGTCAAATAGGTCAGTCCTCTCATTTTCGTGCCAGTCAGTGAAACCACTATGCGAGTAATCCAGACTTCAAGACTTGTTATTGAGTCCAAACATACACTCATTAATTCTGCCTTTCCTGCCGAGTCCTTTACATGCCACTAATATTTCAGCCACATTCTCGCTCTATTCAGCCTCCCAGTAAAAGCGTCCAATCAGACTCTCTTTACACAGAACCTGATACACACCAAACCATTCTGGATGATCAGGATACGACTGCTGGTCTTTCACATGTGTTGCCTTCCTGTTTTCCTCAGACAGAACGGGACAGGTGTGTGCTGTGTTTGGAACCAGTGAGAGATCACAGACATCTGAACACAAGAAGAGACAACAGAGGAGAAAATATTGGTTAGAAGTTAGGTCCATTTTACAAAACCTTCCTTTTAGGGACATTTGAGGATGTAAAAATGATTCAGAAATGAACAATATTTAGTTTAAAAAAAAAAAAAAAAAAAAAAAGGTTATAATTAGGGTTTTGGTTTAGGCTGTGTGTGTGTGTGTGTGTGTGTGTGTGTGTGTGTGTGAGTGTGTGTATGTGTGTGTGTGTGTCCATACGTATATTTTTGTAATCCTGCTGTAATCCAGATCCCTCTTCCGTGATCCACACTATTAAACACACATGGGGTCTTGTTTACTAACTATCCATATGCAGGCATTTACGTGTCAAGTAAAATCAAAAGATATATAAAGAAGATAAATAACAGTGAAGATAAAAGATAAATGAATTACCTACTAGAACATGGTTCATCTTTACAGAACATAGCTTTATGCCGTTATAATGCTGTTAAATATATTTTATATTCAATAATCGACCTGCTCTCGCTCAAAACGTGTCCTGTGCAGAAGCGTTGCTAAGGTTGGAAGAGATAAGGGATTAGTTCCTAGAGGACAACACCCCTCCCCAAATGAATGTTGAGATTCGTTAATATGTGTAATGACTGCTTGTGGAAACTACACCAACACCTTCAGTATTCTGCATTTATTGCATTTTCAACAAACACAATTAAGACACAATCACACAAGTTAAGAAATGGTTGGAGCTAAACTGATTATGTATTTATTAGAAATTAGTCATATTTATTTGTTTGAATCAGGAACAGGTGAGCAGGTAATCAGAGACAGTACGGGGATTATGGGAAATGGAGTTCACTGTGGAAAGTCAATATTCAGGTAATAGAGACCTCCGTTGTCCGATAGAGGAATCTTCACCGGTGTTCGTGACAAAAAGTCACACCTGCTGTCCGGAACAGGTGGTGTTCAACAGCTTGCTATAAATGCGAGGGCTTTAAATCCCAGCTGACAGCTTTCTACAGTGAACTGAATGAACACAAGTGATAATCTACCACGGCCAGCACCCGTTGCTTCTCATTACTGACAGACATGCTACTGGCAAACAAAGTCAAAGTCACACAACATATTTTATTTGTGAATCGAAACGTGTGAATCTTCAAGACACACATTCATTTCCTGTTCGAGCCACTTTTCAGCTCAGTCCATCAGAGTGATGGATAAAGATTTTTTTCTAGCACAACCTCTGGTGTGGGCATCCATTTCAGCCCCATTATATCAGATATTACACTTATTCTGCAGCGTCTCCTGGCAGCGTTTAATAAAAAGAGGCAAATGCTCCAATCCTGCAAATAAATATCTCCCTGAAGCAAAGAGGTCATTCAGCTGCTCCATCACGACCAGTCGGGCTTCCTAAAGATAATGTGCATGACGTAGTGGATGGAAACGCACAACAACTCATATTTTCTTAAGTTGAATTTTTAGAAATACGCTTAAAAAATGCAAAACATTTAGATGGAAACCCAGCTAGTTTGAGACTCATCCAGATAGCAGCACATCCAGCTCGTCCAAAATATTGCCCTACTGATCTTGCGGAGTTATTTTCACACAGATGAGAGAGGTGCATATTTCCAAGCAAATCTATTCCATGTTATTCCATCCCTTAATCCTGCTTATGTAGTTTGATAGCTGCAAAAAAAGCAATGCAAGTTTTTGGATAAAGATTTTTAACTACTTCACCAATGTAATAATATTTTTTCAAAAAAGTATGTGCAATCGTTCAACCAGCCAAATAACCAATTAATCAATCAATCAATCAATCAATGTACAGTCAAAAAGTCTGACTCACCTTGTTGTAATTAGGGATGAACAGGTCCGATAGCTGGATCAATATTGGCTCCAATACTAACGTTCGATCAGATATCATTCCGATCCAAATCCAAATTCCAATACTGTGTGTTAGTCATGTTCATTACTGTCAAGCTCAAAAAATTACATAAAAGAACTATTAAAAAAACATTAAAGTAGTTCATATGACTCGTGCATTTTACTCAAAGCCACTTGAAGACGTGCGACAGCTCTGTGAATCACAAAAGGATGTTTAATATGTAGCTAAATGAGTGCCTGCATATCTCAGCGAGTATTGCCACTGACTATCACACCTGGAGTCGTGAGTTTGAATTCAGGGCGTGCTGAGTGGCTCCAGTCAGGTCTCCTAAGCAACAAAATTGTCCCGGTTGCTAGGGAGGGTAGAGTCACATGGGGTAACCAAATTGGCCCGGTTGCTAGGGAGGGTAGAGTCACATGGGGTAACCTCCTCGTGGTCACTATAATGTGGTTCTCACTCTCTGTGGGGCGTGTGGTGAGTTGTGCGTGGATGTTGCGGAGAATAGCGTGAAGCCTCCACACACGCTACGTCTCCATGGTAACACGCTCAACAAGTCACGTGATAAGATGCACGGATTGACATTCTCAGACGCGGCGGCAACTGAGATTCATCCTCCGCCACCCGGATTGAGGCGAGTCACTACTACACCACGAGGACTTGGAGTGCATTGGGAATTGGGCGTTCCAGATTGGGGAGAGAAAAAAAAATAAGTAGCTATATTGTCTGCATGCACAGCGCCAGCACATTAGTGAAGCAAACACAATTAAAAACATTTTATTCACATTGTGTAAAGGTTGTGATACGGCAAATGCCAGGTTTTTTCACAACGTTGCAGTAACGTTGTTACAACGTTTTTATTGTCTCCTTGTGAGGTTAGGGTAGTAATCTAGTAGTACTTCACGTGCTGTTGTCAAATTTTTTTTTTTCTGTTGGTTTCCAAAGTAAAGGCTACCAACAACATCCCAGTAATTTACGTTGTAAAAACGTTTCTTCCCCCACATCACAGTTTCTTTATTCCTGACGTACTGAACATGACAGATGTGTTTTTTTTTCAGGTTATAAATAGACTATGTCTTTTCACACGGTTGCAGGAACGTCATCAAGGTGTTTTTATTATGTCAGCACATCTCCTTGTGACGTTTTAGGAATGTATTTACCACCTCCAAACTGGTATTACACATTCAGTCATCAAAAATAACAACAAACAGTACCAGTGACAGAGATCAAATATGGTCTTTTTTATTTTATTTCACAATAATTTGCAGACTTCAGATAGTCATGGACTACATCAGCTTAAACACAAAACACATTTATTAGGGCCCAAGCCTTGAAAAGGCGAAGGCCCTATTGTTTTCCTCCTGATTATTTATTAGGGCCCAAGCCTTGAAAAGGCGAAGGCCCTATTGTTTTCCTTAGGATTATTATTATTATTATTAGGGCCCAAGCCTTGAAAAGGCGAAGGCCCTATTGTTTTCCTTAGGATTATTATTAGGGCCCAAGCCTGAAAAGGCGAAGGCCCTATTGTTTTCCTTAGGATTATTATTATTATTATTATTATTAGGGCCCAAGCCTGAAAAGGCGAAGGCCCTATTGTTTTCCTTAGGATTATTAGGGCCCAAGCCTGAAAAGGCGAAGGCCCTATTGTTTTCCTTAGGATTATTATTATTAGGGCCCAAGCCTGAAAAGGCGAAGGCCCTATTGTTTTCCTTAGGATTATTATTATTATTATTATTATTATTATTATTATTATTATTATTATTTTATCGACTATTCGGGCACTTTTGGGGGCCTTAACATGCTCTAAAACTCTTGAAACTTTGCACACGGGTCAGAACCTGCGGCCATCAGGGCTGGGCTGAAGATGGTACCCGGGCGTGGCAGGGGGGCTCAGCAGCGCCCCCTGGAACGGGGTCCGAAACCTTGGTCCATAAATCAAACACACTTGCATGTAATAATATGAAAGTCGGTACACATATAGATCTCATCGTTTCATATATACTTCATGCTCTTACTTTTTACCTCAGCCCAACAGGAAGTCGGCTATTTAGGGTTGTTTGGAAAACGTATACAATGGAATTTGAAATACTCCTCCTAGAGAAATCATTTAATCGCCACGAATCTCAGTCAGCATGAAGTCAAGACATTGAGGATGAAAAATTGCCAGCGGATTTTTGATATCTCGAACGGTTTGGCCGTGGCGAGGAAACAAATTTATGGCGAGAAAAGTGAGACAGGAAGTGTGTTATAACTTCTGCATAAATTAACAGATCTTGATGAAACTTCAGCAGTGTGTTCGTTGTAAGAGGCCGATCACATGGATGTGACTATTGTGAGTCAAAGTTATAGCGCCACCAACTGGCAGCAGGAAGTGTGTCACTTTCAAAATGCTTTGAAATCACCCTCTTGTTTTTACCCGATTTGCTTCAAACTTTACGTGTATAATGTAAACACACGGCAGATTTAGACCTGTGAAAGGATTATTGATATCTTAGATACTGTTGCCGTGGCAACGCTTCAAACTTTACTTTTCTTTATTGATGCTTTTGAGACTCTTAACATACTTGAAATTGCATGAAACTCGACAGAGACGTCACATTTATTAGCCAGTAGACATGTGCAAAGTTTCAGAAATGGGTGTGGTGAGGGGCTCAGTAGCGCCACCTTTTGACAAAAAAGTGGGGGGTTAGTTTCATCTACAGGTACAAAAATTGGTATTGATATAGTTCTCCTCAAGCCGGACAACTTTCTAATTTACAGTCATTAGCTCCGACCAACAGAAAGTCAGATATTTTGGTTTGAATGTGGAGAAAATGTCAGAATTTTGCAAGTCACTCTCCGAGTCTCTGTGTGTTTGTAGGGGAGGGGGGACGTTGGGTCTTGTGAAGTAATACATAGGGCTATACTGCCCTCTTGTGTTCAACATAGTATGGGTTACATTAACTTTTGCACGATATTCTAATTTTTCGAGTTTCACCTGTATGCAGAGTTGACAGAAAAATGTTACACACGCCGTAGCAGGTGAATACAACAAAGAACTAAAGCCTAAAAAACTAAAATTTAATCCACTGTCTGTTCATTCTCTGAGTGGCAATTACAAGAAATGTCCAATAGATGGCATCCAAGCCTCATTGTTCAATGATTTACAACAGGCTGAGTCCAGAATGGGCAGGGACTGAGTTCAACAGTTGCTTGAGCTCTTTTGCCGTCGAATCCCAGAAAAAAGGCAAACACTGTGTCCCCACTCACTATATACATCAACTGAGTGGCGGATACAATTTTTAACAACCTTTAACCATTTACAGCCAGAGCGTTCAAATTTGGGAACAATTATTCCCATAGTTTCTGTCTCAGTGTCATCGTCGTCCAATCACCGATTTTATTTCTGAAATCTGCCCAGATACTCATGACAATACAAGCTAAAGGCACATGTGATTGGTTAAGGGGTTACTGGGCAAGAATAATAACTGTATCGTCATCACCGTCTTCCTTCATTTCAATGGGACGGTGATATCACGAGAGATTTACTCCAGTGTTGGATTTACTGCTTCAAATTAAATACTGAGGCGATTTTTGCAAGGTAAGAACGTGTTGTCTATATTTTCTATAGAAAGTCAAAACGTTTTAGTTACGAAGCATTTATTTGTAGGAGTATTGCTAGTTATTTCTGGAAAAAAAATGACGAAACAACTCAAATAAATGTTTGTGAGCAGTTTTGTGTGAAACCGCGAGATGCGTCACGTCTAACTCACGAGCCCCGATGAGAGATCGCATTCGCTTCTTCTTGCGTTTGAACGGACAATTTCATAACAACAAAATGTCAAAATACATGATATATTGTCTGTTTTGTCTCAAGTGACCATAAACAGTTGATGAAGAAATCGCGAATCTAAATCTAGTATCAACACTTCCGAGAATGATTATCAGCTTTGTGTCTGACAGCGCGAGGAATCTCATTTTTACTCGCATCTTCATGGAGGTTTGTCGGTTGTATGTAGTTTCACAATCTCAATCAATTAATCTCTGAAATGAATACAGATGTAACAGCACGAAAATAATGAGATTCACAGTTCTCAAAAGATTATATCTCAATAAAACAAGCCGCAAAGACGGCTTGACGGCTTGAATGAAATGCGTTTAAAATCCTCTTAAAGAGACAGTAACAATTTTCCAAGTAAATAAAAAGTAGCCTACAAATGGTTTTCACCCCCAAAATAAATTTCTCTCATCGTATACTCACCCTCATTCCATCCCAGATGTGTATTATTTTCTTTCTTCTAGTGAACACAAATTAAGCTTTTTAGAAGATTATCTCAACCCTGTTGGACCTTTCAATGACTTGAATGGTGATCAGAACTCAGAAGCTACAAAAATCACATAAATGCAGCATAAAAGTAATCCATACCACTCCTGTGGTTTAAACCATGCCTTCAGAAGTGATATTATAGGTGTGGGTTAGATACAGACCTATATATATATATACTTAAAGATGACATCACTCTGAAGTACTGCGTAAAGAATATCCCACATTCGCCCTAAGGGGGCGCTACAGGCCATGCCCAAAATTCCCATTTTCTGGTCAAAAATGTTCTAATTTTGTATATTGATACTACAGGCCAACAGGAATCCACAAACCAAGAATGGCCCACATTCGCCCTTAGGGGGCGCTACAGGCCATACCCAAAATTCCCATTTTCTGGTCAAAAATGTTCTAATTTTGTAGATTGATACTACAGGCCAACAGGAATCCACAAACCAAGAATGGCCCACATTCGCCCTTAGGGGGCGCTACAGGCCATGCCCTAAATTCCCATTTGCTGGTCAAAAATGTTCTAATTTGGTATATTGACACTACAGGCCAACAGAAATCCACAAACCAAGAATGTCTCACATTCGCCCTTAGGGGGCGCTAAAGGCCATTCCCAAATTGCACATTTTTTTGTCAAATACTTTCTAAATTGGTACATTAATACTACAGGCCAACAGGAACCTACAAACCAAGAATGGCTCACATTCGCCCTTAGGGGGCGCTACAGGCCATGCCCAAATGTCATTTTTTCAAAGTGTTTGTATTTCCAACACATTTATTTAGTTTTTCTGAAACCTGGTGAACAAACCTCATTTCTCATTGTAAACAAAAAACCCTACAGGATCCATAAGGTCCGACATGATGGATTTTCCTGTACACTGAAAATGTTTAGTTTAGGATTCTGACAGAAAGACATGTTTTTTGGATTTTTTCATTGGGAGGGTTTAACCCCAACCCTCTATTGATCAATTTTAAATGATTTGCCATTTTGAGGAGGAATCGCATTGCTGCTTGCAGCTATATTTTTGAGTTGTTGCTGTGTCCATCATCCTTTGTTTTCCGAAAGCCACCAAGTGGAAATGAGCCCGGTAACTAAAGGCACCAGGGTTGCGGTGCCACCGGCTTGGGCCCTTCATCGCTGCTTGCAGCTTTAATTATTATTATTATTATTATTATTATTAGGGCCCAAGCCTGAAAAGGCGAAGGCCCTATTGTTTTCCTTAGGATTATTATTATTATTAGGGCCCAAGCCTGAAAAGGCGAAGGCCCTATTGTTTTCCTTAGGATTATTATTATTATTATTATTATTATTATTATTATTATTTTATCGACTATTCGGGCACTTTTGGGGGCCTTAACATGCTCTAAAACTCTTGAAACTTTGCACACGGGTCAGAACCTGCGGCCATCAGGGCTGGGCTGAAGATGGTACCCGGGCGTGGCAGGGGGGCTCAGCAGCGCCCCCTGGAACGGGGTCCGAAACCTTGGTCCATAAATCAAACACACTTGCATGTAATAATATGAAAGTCGGTACACATATAGATCTCATCGTTTCATATATACTTCATGCTCTTACTTTTTACCTCAGCCCAACAGGAAGTCGGCTATTTAGGGTTGTTTGGAAAACGTATACAATGGAATTTGAAATACTCCTCCTAGAGAAATCATTTAATCGCCACGAATCTCAGTCAGCATGAAGTCAAGACATTGAGGATGAAAAATTGCCAGCGGATTTTTGATATCTCGAACGGTTTGGCCGTGGCGAGGAAACAAATTTATGGCGAGAAAAGTGAGACAGGAAGTGTGTTATAACTTCTGCATAAATTAACAGATCTTGATGAAACTTCAGCAGTGTGTTCGTTGTAAGAGGCCGATCACATGGATGTGACTATTGTGAGTCAAAGTTATAGCGCCACCAACTGGCAGCAGGAAGTGTGTCACTTTCAAAATGCTTTGAAATCACCCTCTTGTTTTTACCCGATTTGCTTCAAACTTTACGTGTATAATGTAAACACACGGCAGATTTAGACCTGTGAAAGGATTATTGATATCTTAGATACTGTTGCCGTGGCAACACTTCAAACTTTACTTTTCTTTATTGATGCTTTTGAGACTCTTAACATACTTGAAATTGCATGAAACTCGACAGAGACGTCACATTTATTAGCCAGTAGACATGTGCAAAGTTTCAGAAATGGGTGTGGTGAGGGGCTCAGTAGCGCCACCTTTTGACAAAAAAGTGGGGGGTTAGTTTCATCTACAGGTACAAAAATTGGTATTGATATAGTTCTCCTCAAGCCGGACAACTTTCTAATTTACAGTCATTAGCTCCGACCAACAGAAAGTCAGATATTTTGGTTTGAATGTGGAGAAAATGTCAGAATTTTGCAAGTCACTCTCTAAGACTTTGTGTGTGAGGAGTAGGAAGGGAGGGGGGCTTGTGAAGTAATACATAGGGCTATACTGCCCTCTTGTGTTCAACATAGTATGGGTTACATTAACTTTTGCACGATATTCTAATTTTTCGAGTTTCACCTGTATGCAGAGTTGACAGAAAAATGTTACACACGCCGTAGCAGGTGAATACAACAAAGAACTAAAGCCTAAAAAACTAAAGTTTAATCCACTGTCTGTTCATTCTCTGAGTGGCAATTACAAGAAATGTCCAATAGATGGCATCCAAGCCTCATTGTTCAATGATTTACAACAGGTCTGAGTCCAGAATGGGCAGGGACTGAGTTCAACAGTTGCTTGAGCTCTTTTGCAGTCGAATCCCAGAAAAAAGGCAAACAATGTGTCCCCACTCAATATATACATCAACTGAGTGGAGGATACAATTTTTAACAACCTTTAACCATTTACAGCCAGAGCGTTCAAATTTGGGAACAATTATTCCCATGGTTCCTGTCTCAGTGTCATCGTCGTCCGATCACCGATTTTATTTCTGAAGTCTGCCCAGATACTCATGACAATACAAGCTAAAGGCACATGTGATTGGTTAAGGGGTTACTGGGCAAGAATAATAACTGTATCGTCATCACCGTCTTCCTTCATTTCAATGGAAAGGTGATATCACGAGAGATTTACTCCAGTGTTGGATTTACTGCTTCAAATTAAATACTGAGGCGATTTTTGCAAGGTAAGAACGTGTGTTGTCTATATTTTCTATAGAAAGTCAAAACGTTTTAGTTACGAAGCATTTATTTGTAGGAGTATTGCTAGTTATTTCTGGAAAAAAATGACAAAATAACTCAAATAAATGTTTGTGAGCAGTTTTGTGTGAAACCGCGAGATGCGTCGCGTCTAACGCACGAGCCCCGATGAGAGATCGCATTCGCTTCTTCTTGCGTTTGAACGGACAATTTCATACTACAAAATGTCAAATTACATGATATATTGTCTGTTTTGTCCCAAGTGAACATAAACAGTTGATGAAGAAATCGCGAATCGAAATCTAGTATCAACACTTCCGAGAATGATTATCAGCGTTGTGCCTGACAGCGCATCTCATTTTTACTCGCATCTTCATGGAGGTTTGTCGGTTGTATGTAGTTTCACAATCTCAATCAAGTAATCTCTGAAATGAATACAGATGTAACAGCACGAAAATAATGAGACTTCACAGTTCTCAAAAGATTAAACTCACTAAAACAAGCCGCACAGACTGTGCCTTGAATGAGATGCGTTTAAAATCCTCTTAAAGAGACAGTAACAATTTTCCAAGTAAATAAAAAGTAGGCCTACAAATGGTTTTCACCCCAAAAATAAATTTCTCTCATCGTATACTCACCCTCATTGCATCCCAGATGTGTATTGTTTTCTTTCTTCTAGTGAACACCAATTAAGCTTTTTAGAAGATTATCTCAACCCTGTTGGACCTTTCAATGACTTGAATGGTGATCAGAACTCAGAAGCTACAAAAATCAAATAAATGCAGCATAAAAGTAATCCATACCACTCCAGTGGTTAAATCCATGCCTTCAGAAGTGATATTATAGGTGTGGGTTAGAAATAGACCTATATATATATACTTAAAGATGACATCACTCTGAAGTACTGCGTAAAGAATATCCCACATTCGCCCTTAGGGGGCGCTACAGGCCATGCCCAAAATTCCCATTTTCTGGTCAAAAATGTTCTAATGTTGTATATTGATACTACAGGCCAACAGGAATTCACAAACCAAGAGTGGCCCACATTCGCCCTTATGGGGCGCTACAGGCCACGCCCTAAATTCCCATTTGCTGGTCAAAAATGTTCTAATTTGGTACATTGATACTACAGGCCAACAGGAACCCACAAACAAAGAATTGCCCATATTCACCATTAGGGGGCGCTACAGGCTATGCCCAAAATTCCCATTTTATGGTCAAAAATTTTCTAATTTGGTATATTGACACTACAGGCCAACAGAAATCCACAAACCAAGAATGTCTCACATTCGCCCTTAGGGGGCGCTAAAGGCCATTCCCAAATTGCACATTTTTTTGTCAAATACTTTCTAATTTGGTACATTAATACTACAGGCCAACAGGAACCTACAAACCAAGAATGGCTCACATTCGCCCTTAGGGGGCGCTACATGCCATGCCCAAATGTCATTTTTTTAAAGTGATTGTATTTCCACCCCATTTATTTAGTTTTCTGAAACCTGGTGAACATACCTCATTTCTCATTGTAAACAAAAAACCCTACAGGATCCATAAGGTCCGGCATGATGGATTTTCCTGTACACTGAAAATGTTTAGTTTAGGATTCAGACAGAAAGACATGTTTTTTGGATTTTTTCATTGGGAGGGTTTAACCCCAACCCTCTATTGATCAATTTTAAATGATTTGCCATTTTGAGGAGGAATCGCATTGCTGCTTGCAGCTATATTTTTGAGTTGTTGCTGTGTCCATCATCCTTTGTTTTCCGAAAGCCACCAAGTGGAAATGAGCCCGGTAACTAAAGGCACCAGGGTTGCGGTGCCACCGGCTTGGGCCCGTCATCGCTGCTTGCAGCTTTAATTATTATTATTATTATTATTATTATTAGGGCCCAAGCCTGAAAAGGCGAAGGCCCTATTGTTTTCCTTAGGATTATTATTATTATTATTATTATTATTATTATTATTATTATTATTATTATTTTATCGACTATTCGGGCACTTTTGGGGGCCTTAACATGCTCTAAAACTCTTGAAACTTTGCACACGGGTCAGAACCTGCGGCCATCAGGGCTGGGCTGAAGATGGTACCCGGGCGTGGCAGGGGGTTTCAGCAGCGCCCCCTGGAACGGGGTCCGAAACCTTGGTCCATAAATCAAACACACTTGCATGTAATAATATGAAAGTCGGTACACATATAGATCTCATCGTTTCATATATACTTCATGCTCTTACTTTTTACCTCAGCCCAACAGGAAGTCGGCTATTTAGGGTTGTTTGGAAAACGTATACAATGGAATTTGAAATACTCCTCCTAGAGAAATCATTTAATCGCCACGAATCTCAGTCAGCATGAAGTCAAGACATTGAGGATGAAAAATTGCCAGCGGATTTTTGATATCTCGAACGGTTTGGCCGTGGCGAGGAAACAAATTTATGGCGAGAAAAGTGAGACAGGAAGTGTGTTATAACTTCTGCATAAATTAACAGATCTTGATGAAACTTCAGCAGTGTGTTCGTTGTAAGAGGCCGATCACATGGATGTGACTATTGTGAGTCAAAGTTATAGCGCCACCAACTGGCAGCAGGAAGTGTGTCACTTTCAAAATGCTTTGAAATCACCCTCTTGTTTTTACCCGATTTGCTTCAAACTTTACGTGTATAATGTAAACACACGGCAGATTTAGACCTGTGAAAGGATTATTGATATCTTAGATACTGTTGCCGTGGCAACACTTCAAACTTTACTTTTCTTTATTGATGCTTTTGAGACTCTTAACATACTTGAAATTGCATGAAACTCGACAGAGACGTCACATTTATTAGCCAGTAGACATGTGCAAAGTTTCAGAAATGGGTGTGGTGAGGGGCTCAGTAGCGCCACCTTTTGACAAAAAAGTGGGGGGTTAGTTTCATCTACAGGTACAAAAATTGGTATTGATATAGTTCTCCTCAAGCCGGACAACTTTCTAATTTACAGTCATTAGCTCCGACCAACAGAAAGTCAGATATTTTGGTTTGAATGTGGAGAAAATGTCAGAATTTTGCAAGTCACTCTCTAAGACTTTGTGTGTGAGGAGTAGGAAGGGAGGGGGTCTTGTGAAGTAATACATAGGGCTATACTGCCCTCTTGTGTTCAACATAGTATGGGTTACATTAACTTTTGCACGATATTCTAATTTTTCGAGTTTCACCTGTATGCAGAGTTGACAGAAAAATGTTACACACGCCGTAGCAGGTGAATACAACAAAGAACTAAAGCCTAAAAAACTAAAGTTTAATCCACTGTCTGTTCATTCTCTGAGTGGCAATTACAAGAAATGTCCAATAGATGGCATCCAAGCCTCATTGTTCAATGATTTACAACAGGTCTGAGTCCAGAATGGGCAGGGACTGAGTTCAACAGTTGCTTGAGCTCTTTTGCAGTCGAATCCCAGAAAAAAGGCAAACAATGTGTCCCCACTCAATATATACATCAACTGAGTGGAGGATACAATTTTTAACAACCTTTAACCATTTACAGCCAGAGCGTTCAAATTTGGGAACAATTATTCCCATGGTTCCTGTCTCAGTGTCATCGTCGTCCGATCACCGATTTTATTTCTGAAGTCTGCCCAGATACTCATGACAATACAAGCTAAAGGCACATGTGATTGGTTAAGGGGTTACTGGGCAAGAATAATAACTGTATCGTCATCACCGTCTTCCTTCATTTCAATGGAAAGGTGATATCACGAGAGATTTACTCCAGTGTTGGATTTACTGCTTCAAATTAAATACTGAGGCGATTTTTGCAAGGTAAGAACGTGTGTTGTCTATATTTTCTATAGAAAGTCAAAACGTTTTAGTGACGAAGCATTTATTTGTAGGAGTATTGCTAGTTATTTCTGGAAAAAAATGACAAAACAACTCAAATAAATGTTTGTGAGCAGTTTTGTGTGAAACCGCGAGATGCGTCGCGTCTAACGCACGAGCCCCGATGAGAGATCGCATTCGCTTCTTCTTGCGTTTGAACGGACAATTTCATACTACAAAATGTCAAATTACATGATATATTGTCTGTTTTGTCCCAAGTGAACATAAACAGTTGATGAAGAAATCGCGAATCGAAATCTAGTATCAACACTTCCGAGAATGATTATCAGCGTTGTGTCTGACAGCGCGAGGCATCTCATTTTTACTCGCATCTTCATGGAGGTTTGTCGGTTGTATGTAGTTTCACAATCTCAATCAAGTAATCTCTGAAATGAATACAGATGTAACAGCACGAAAATAATGAGACTTCACAGTTCTCAAAAGATTAAACTCACTAAAACAAGCCGCACAGACTGTGCCTTGAATGAAATGCGTTTAAAATCCTCTTAAAGAGACAGTAACAATTTTCCAAGTAAATAAAAAGTAGGCCTACAAATGGTTTTCACCCCCAAAATAAATTTCTCTCATCGTATACTCACCCTCATTGCATCCCAGATGTGTATTGTTTTCTTTCTTCTAGTGAACACAAATTAAGCTTTTTAGAAGATTATCTCAACCCTGTTGGACCTTTCAATGACTTGAATGGTGATCAGAACTCAGAAGCTGCAAAAATCAAATAAATGCAGCATAAAAGTAATCCATACCACTCCAGTGGTTAAATCCATGCCTTCAGAAGTGATATTATAGGTGTGGGTTAGAAATAGACCTATATATATATACTTCAAGATGACATCACTCTGAAGTACTGCGTAAAGAATATCCCACATTCGCCCTTAGGGGGCGCTACAGGCCATGCCCAAAATTCCCATTTTCTGGTCAAAAATGTTCTAATGTTGTATATTGATACTACAGGCCAACAGGAATTCACAAACCAAGAGTGGCCCACATTCGCCCTTATGGGGCGCTACAGGCCACGCCCTAAATTCCCATTTGCTGGTCAAAAATGTTCTAATTTGGTACATTGATACTACAGGCCAACAGGAACCCACAAACAAAGAATTGCCCATATTCGCCATTAGGGGGCGCTACAGGCTATGCCCAAAATTCCCATTTTATGGTCAAAAATTTTCTAATTTGGTATATTGACACTACAGGCCAACAGAAATCCACAAACCAAGAATGTCTCACATTTGCCCTTAGGGGGTGCTAAAGGACATTCCCAAATTGCACATTTTTTTGTCAAATACTTTCTAATTTGGTACATTAATACTACAGGCCAACAGGAACCTACAAACCAAGAATGGCTCACATTCGCCCTTAGGGGGCGGTACAGGCCATGCCCAAATGTCAATTTTTCAAAGTGATTGTATTTCCACCCCATTTATTTAGTTTTTCTGAAACCTGGTGAACATACCTCATTTCTCATTGTAAACAAAAAACCCTACAGGATCCATAAGGTCCGGCATGATGGATTTTCCTGTACACTGAAAATGTTTAGTTTAGGATTCAGACAGAAAGACATGTTTTTTGGATTTTTTCATTGGGAGGGTTTAACCCCAACCCTCTATTGATCAATTTTAAATGATTTGCCATTTTGAGGAGGAATCGCATTGCTGCTTGCAGCTATATTTTTGAGTTGTTGCTGTGTCCATCATCCTTTGTTTTCCGAAAGCCACCAAGTGGAAATGAGCCCGGTAACTAAAGGCACCAGGGTTGCGGTGCCACCGGCTTGGGCCCGTCATCGCTGCTTGCAGCTTTAATTATTATTATTATTATTATTTTATCGACTATTCGGGCACTTTTGGGGGCCTTAACATGCTCTAAAACTCTTGAAACTTTGCACACGGGTCAGAACCTGCGGCCATCAGGGCTGGGCTGAAGATGGTACCCGGGCGTGGCAGGGGGGCTCAGCAGCGCCCCCTGGAACGGGGTCCGAAACCTTGGTCCATAAATCAAACACACTTGCATGTAATAATATGAAAGTCGGTACACATATAGATCTCATCGTTTCATATATACTTCATGCTCTTACTTTTTACCTCAGCCCAACAGGAAGTCGGCTATTTAGGGTTGTTTGGAAAACGTATACAATGGAATTTGAAATACTCCTCCTAGAGAAATCATTTAATCGGCACGAATCTCAGTCAGCATGAAGTCAAGACATTGAGGATGAAAAATTGCCAGCGGATTTTTGATATCTCGAACGGTTTGGCCGTGGCGAGGAAACAAATTTATGGCGAGAAAAGTGAGACAGGAAGTGTGTTATAACTTCTGCATAAATTAACAGATCTTGATGAAACTTCAGCAGTGTGTTCGTTGTAAGAGGCCGATCACATGGATGTGACTATTGTGAGTCAAAGTTATAGCGCCACCAACTGGCAGCAGGAAGTGTGTCACTTTCAAAATGCTTTGAAATCACCCTCTTGTTTTTACCCGATTTGCTTCAAACTTTACGTGTATAATGTAAACACACGGCAGATTTAGACCTGTGAAAGGATTATTGATATCTTAGATACTGTTGCCGTGGCAACGCTTCAAACTTTACTTTTCTTTATTGATGCTTTTGAGACTCTTAACCTACTTGAAATTGCATGAAACTCGACAGAGACGTCACATTTATTAGCCAGTAGACATGTGCAAAGTTTCAGAAATGGGTGTGGTGAGGGGCTCAGTAGCGCCACCTTTTGACAAAAAAGTGGGGGGTTAGTTTCATCTACAGGTACAAAAATTGGTATTGATATAGTTCTCCTCAAGCCGGACAACTTTCTAATTTACAGTCATTAGCTCCGACCAACAGAAAGTCAGATATTTTGGTTTGAATGTGGAGAAAATGTCAGAATTTTGCAAGTCACTCTGTGAGCCTCTGTGTGTGAGGAGTAGGAAGGGAGGGGGTCTTGTGAAGTAATACATAGGGCTATACTGCCCTCTTGTGTTCAACATAGTATGGGTTACATTAACTTTTGCACGATATTCTAATTTTTCGAGTTTCACCTGTATGCAGAGTTGACAGAAAAATGTTACACACGCCGTAGCAGGTGAATACAACAAAGAACTAAAGCCTAAAAAACTAAAGTTTAATCCACTGTCTGTTCATTCTCTGAGTGGCAATTACAAGAAATGTCCAATAGAGGGCATCCAAGCCTCATTGTTCAATGATTTACAACAGGTCTGAGTCCAGAATGGGCAGGGACTGAGTTCAACAGTTGCTTGAGCTCTTTTGCAGTCGAATCCCAGAAAAAAGGCAAACAATGTGTCCCCACTCAATATATACATCAACTGAGTGGAGGATACAATTTTTAACAACCTTTAACTATTTACAGCCAGAGCGTTCAAATTTGGGAACAATTATTCCCATGGTTCCTGTCTCAGTGTCATCGTCGTCCGATCACCGATTTTATTTCTGAAATCTGCCCAGATACTCATGACAATACAAGCTAAAGGCACATGTGATTGGTTAAGGGGTTACTGGGCAAGAATAATAACTGTATCGTCATCACCGTCTTCCTTCATTTCAATGGAAAGGTGATATCACGAGAGATTTACTCCATTGTTGGATTTACTGCTTCAAATTAAATACTGAGGCGATTTTTGCAAGGTAAGAACGTGTTGTCTATATTTTCTATAGAAAGTCAAAACGTTTTAGTTACGAAGCATTTATTTGTAGGAGTATTGCTAGTTATTTCTGGAAAAAAATGACAAAACAACTCAAATAAATGTTTGTGAGCAGTTTTGTGTGAAACCGCGAGATGCGTCGCGTCTAACGCACGAGCCCCGATGAGAGATCGCATTCGCTTCATCTTGCGTTTGAACGGACAATTTCATAAACAAAATGTCAAATTACATGATATATTGTCTGTTTTGTCCCAAGTGAACATAAACAGTTGATGAAGAAATCGCGAATCTAAATCTAGTATCAACACTTCCGAGAATGATTATCAGCGTTGTGTCTGACAGCGCGAGGCATCTCATTTTTACTCGCATCTTCATGGAGGTTTGTCGGTTGTATGTAGTTTCACAATCTCAATCAAGTAATCTCTGAAATGAATACAGATGTAACAGCACGAAAATAATGAGACTTCACAGTTTTCAAAAGATTAAACTCAATAAAACAAGCCGCACAGACTGTGCCTTGAATGAAATGCGTTTAAAATCCTCTTAAAGAGACAGTAACAATTTTCCAAGTAAATAAAAAGTAGGCCTACAAATGGTTTTCACCCCCAAAATAAATTTCTCTCATCGTATACTCACCCTCATTCCATCCCAGATGTGTATTATTTTCTTTCTTCTAGTGAACACAAATTAAGCTTTTTAGAAGATTATCTCAACCCTGTTGGACCTTTCAATGACTTGAATGGTGATCAGAACTCAGAAGCTACAAAAATCACATAAATGCAGCATAAAAGTAATCCATACCACTCCATTGGTTTAATCCATGCCTTCAGAAGTGATATTATAGGTGTGGGTTAGAAACAGACCTATATATATATACTTCAAGATGACATCACTCTGAAGTACTGCGTAAAGAATATCCCACATTCGCCCTTAGGGGGCGCTACAGGCCATGCCCAAAATTCCCATTTTCTGGGCAAAAATGTTCTAATTTTGTATATTGATCCTACAGGCCAACAGTAATCCACAAACCAAGAATGGCCCACATTCGCCCTTAGGGGGCGCTACAGGCCACGCCCTAAATTCCCATTTGCTGGTCAAAAATGTTCTAATTTGGTACATTGATACTACAGGCCAACAGGAACCCACAAACAAAGAATTGCCCATATTCGCCATTAGGGGGCGCTACAGGCTATGCCCAAAATTCCCATTTTATGGTCAAAAATTTTCTAATTTGGTCTATTGACACTACAGGCCAACAGAAATCCACAAACCAAGAATGTCTCACATTTGCCCTTAGGGGGCGCTAAAGGACATTCCCAAATTGCACATTTTTTTGTCAAATACTTTCTAATTTGGTACATTAATACTACAGGCCAACAGGAACCTACAAACCAAGAATGGCTCACATTCGCCCTTAGGGGGCGCTACAGGCCATGCCCAAATGTCAATTTTTCAAAGTGATTGTATTTCCACCCCATTTATTTAGTTTTTCTGAAACCTGGTGAACATACCTCATTTCTCATTGTAAACAAAAAACCCTCCAGGATCCATAAGGTCTGGCATGATGGATTTTCCTGTACACTGAAAATGTTTAGTTTAGGATTCAGACAGAAAGACATGTTTTTTGGATTTTTTCATTGGGAGGGTTTAACCCCAACCCTCTATTGATCAATTTTAAATGATTTGCCATTTTGAGGAGGAATCGCATTGCTGCTTGCAGCTATATTTTTGAGTTGTTGCTGTGTCCACCATCCTTTGTTTTCCGAAAGCCACCAAGTGGAAATGAGCCCGGTAACTAAAGGCACCAGGGTTGCGGTGCCACCGGCTTGGGCCCGTCATCGCTGCTTGCAGCTTTAATTATTATTATTATTATTAGGGCCCAAGCCTGAAAAGGCGAAGGCCCTATTGTTTTCCTTAGGATTATTATTATTATTATTATTATTATTATTATTATTATTTTATCGACTATTCGGGCACTTTTGGGGGCCTTAACATGCTCTAAAACTCTTGAAACTTTGCACACGGGTCAGAACCTGCGGCCATCAGGGCTGGGCTGAAGATGGTACCCGGGCGTGGCAGGGGGGCTCAGCAGCGCCCCCTGGAACGGGGTCCGAAACCTTGGTCCATAAATCAAACACACTTGCATGTAATAATATGAAAGTCGGTACACATATAGATCTCATCGTTTCATATATACTTCATGCTCTTACTTTTTACCTCAGCCCAACAGGAAGTCGGCTATTTAGGGTTGTTTGGAAAACGTATACAATGGAATTTGAAATACTCCTCCTAGAGAAATCATTTAATCGCCACGAATCTCAGTCAGCATGAAGTCAAGACATTGAGGATGAAAAATTGCCAGCGGATTTTTGATATCTCGAACGGTTTGGCCGTGGCGAGGAAACAAATTTATGGCGAGAAAAGTGAGACAGGAAGTGTGTTATAACTTCTGCATAAATTAACAGATCTTGATGAAACTTCAGCAGTGTGTTCGTTGTAAGAGGCCGATCACATGGATGTGACTATTGTGAGTCAAAGTTATAGCGCCACCAACTGGCAGCAGGAAGTGTGTCACTTTCAAAATGCTTTGAAATCACCCTCTTGTTTTTACCCGATTTGCTTCAAACTTTACGTGTATAATGTAAACACACGGCAGATTTAGACCTGTGAAAGGATTATTGATATCTTAGATACTGTTGCCGTGGCAACGCTTCAAACTTTACTTTTCTTTATTGATGCTTTTGAGACTCTTAACATACTTGAAATTGCATGAAACTCGACAGAGACGTCACATTTATTAGCCAGTAGACATGTGCAAAGTTTCAGAAATGGGTGTGGTGAGGGGCTCAGTAGCGCCACCTTTTGACAAAAAAGTGGGGGGTTAGTTTCATCTACAGGTACAAAAATTGGTATTGATATAGTTCTCCTCAAGCCGGACAACTTTCTAATTTACAGTCATTAGCTCCGACCAACAGAAAGTCAGATATTTTGGTTTGAATGTGGAGAAAATGTCAGAATTTTGCAAGTCACTCTCTGAGACTCTGTGAGTTTGTAGGGGAGGGGGGACGTTGGGTCTTGTGAAGTAATACATAGGGCTATACTGCCCTCTTGTGTTCAACATAGTATGGGTTACATTAACTTTTGCACGATATTCTAATTTTTCGAGTTTCACCTGTATGCAGAGTTGACAGAAAAATGTTACACACGCCGTAGCAGGTGAATACAACAAAGAACTAAAGCCTAAAAAACTAAAATTTAATCCACTGTCTGTTCATTCTCTGAGTGGCAATTACAAGAAATGTCCAATAGATGGCATCCAAGCCTCATTGTTCAATGATTTACAACAGGTCTGAGTCCAGAATGGGCAGGGACTGAGTTCAACAGTTGCTTGAGCTCTTTTGCCGTCGAATCCCAGAAAAAAGGCAAACACTGTGTCCCCACTCACTATATACATCAACTGAGTGGCGGATACAATTTTTAACAACCTTTAACCATTTACAGCCAGAGCGTTCAAATTTGGGAACAATTATTCCCATAGTTTCTGTCTCAGTGTCATCGTCGTCCAATCACCGATTTTATTTCTGAAATCTGCCCAGATACTCATGACAATACAAGCTAAAGGCACATGTGATTGGTTAAGGGGTTACTGGGCAAGAATAATAACTGTATCGTCATCACCGTCTTCCTTCATTTCAATGGAAAGGTGATATCACGAGAGATTTACTCCAGTGTTGGATTTACTGCTTCAAATTAAATACTGAGGCGATTTTTGCAAGGTAAGAACGTGTTGTCTATATTTTCTATAGAAAGTCAAAACGTTTTAGTTACGAAGCATTTATTTGTAGGAGTATTGCTAGTTATTTCTGGAAACAACTCAAATAAATGTTTGTGAGCAGTTTTGTGTGAAACCGCGAGATGCGTCGCGTCTAACGCACGAGCCCCGATGAGAGATCGCATTCGCTTCTTCTTGCGTTTGAACGGACAATTTCATAACAACAAAATGTCAAAATACATGATATATTGTCTGTTTTGTCTCAAGTGACCATAAACAGTTGATGAAGAAATCGCGAATCTAAATCTAGTATCAACACTTCCGAGAATGATTATCAGCTTTGTGTCTGACAGCGCGAGGAATCTCATTTTTACTCGCATCTTCATGGAGGTTTGTCGGTTGTATGTAGTTTCACAATCTCAATCAATTAATCTCTGAAATGAATACAGATGTAACAGCACGAAAATAATGAGATTCACAGTTCTCAAAAGATTATATCTCAATAAAACAAGCCGCAAAGACGGCTTGACGGCTTGAATGAAATGCGTTTAAAATCCTCTTAAAGAGACAGTAACAATTTTCCAAGTAAATAAAAAGTAGCCTACAAATGGTTTTCACCCCCAAAATAAATTTCTCTCATCGTATACTCACCCTCATTCCATCCCAGATGTGTATTATTTTCTTTCTTCTAGTGAACACAAATTAAGCTTTTTAGAAGATTATCTCAACCCTGTTGGACCTTTCAATGACTTGAATGGTGATCAGAACTCAGAAGCTACAAAAATCACATAAATGCAGCATAAAAGTAATCCATACCACTCCTGTGGTTTAATCCATGCCTTCAGAAGTGATATTATAGGTGTGGGTTAGATACAGACCTATATATATATATATACTTAAAGATGACATCACTCTGAAGTACTGCGTAAAGAATATCCCACATTCGCCCTAAGGGGGCGCTACAGGCCATGCCCAAAATTCCCATTTTCTGGTCAAAAATGTTCTAATTTTGTATATTGATACTACAGGCCAACAGGAATCCACAAACCAAGAATGGCCCACATTCGCCCTTAGGGGGCGCTACAGGCCATACCCAAAATTCCCATTTTCTGGTCAAAAATGTTCTAATTTTGTAGATTGATACTACAGGCCAACAGGAATCCACAAACCAAGAATGGCCCACATTCGCCCTTAGGGGGCGCTACAGGCCATGCCCTAAATTCCCATTTGCTGGTCAAAAATGTTCTAATTTGGTATATTGACACTACAGGCCAACAGAAATCCACAAACCAAGAATGTCTCACATTCGCCCTTAGGGGGCGCTAAAGGCCATTCCCAAATTGCACATTTTTTTGTCAAATACTTTCTAAATTGGTACATTAATACTACAGGCCAACAGGAACCTACAAACCAAGAATGGCTCACATTCACCCTTAGGGGGAGCTACAGGCCATGCCCAAATGTCATTTTTTCAAAGTGTTTGTATTTCCAACACATTTATTTAGTTTTTCTGAAACCTGGTGAACAAACCTCATTTCTCATTGTAAACAAAAAACCCTACAGGATCCATAAGGTCCGACATGATGGATTTTCCTGTACACTGAAAATGTTTAGTTTAGGATTCTGACAGAAAGACATGTTTTTTGGATTTTTTCATTGGGAGGGTTTAACCCCAACCCTCTATTGATCAATTTTAAATGATTTGCCATTTTGAGGAGGAATCGCATTGCTGCTTGCAGCTATATTTTTGAGTTGTTGCTGTGTCCATCATCCTTTGTTTTCCGAAAGCCACCAAGTGGAAATGAGCCCGGTAACTAAAGGCACCAGGGTTGCGGTGCCACCGGCTTGGGCCCTTCATCGCTGCTTGCAGCTTTAATTATTATTATTATTATTATTTTATCGACTATTCGGGCACTTTTGGGGGCCTTAACATGCTCTAAAACTCTTGAAACTTTGCACACGGGTCAGAACCTGCGGCCATCAGGGCTGGGCTGAAGATGGTACCCGGGCGTGGCAGGGGGGCTCAGCAGCGCCCCCTGGAACGGGGTCCGAAACCTTGGTCCATAAATCAAACACACTTGCATGTAATAATATGAAAGTCGGTACACATATAGATCTCATCGTTTCATATATACTTCATGCTCTTACTTTTTACCTCAGCCCAACAGGAAGTCGGCTATTTAGGGTTGTTTGGAAAACGTATACAATGGAATTTGAAATACTCCTCCTAGAGAAATCATTTAATCGCCACGAATCTCAGTCAGCATGAAGTCAAGACATTGAGGATGAAAAATTGCCAGCGGATTTTTGATATCTCGAACGGTTTGGCCGTGGCGAGGAAACAAATTTATGGCGAGAAAAGTGAGACAGGAAGTGTGTTATAACTTCTGCATAAATTAACAGATCTTGATGAAACTTCAGCAGTGTGTTCGTTGTAAGAGGCCGATCACATGGATGTGACTATTGTGAGTCAAAGTTATAGCGCCACCAACTGGCAGCAGGAAGTGTGTCACTTTCAAAATGCTTTGAAATCACCCTCTTGTTTTTACCCGATTTGCTTCAAACTTTACGTGTATAGTGTAAACACACGGCAGATTTAGACCTGTGAAAGGATTATTGATATCTTAGATACTGTTGCCGTGGCAACACTTCAAACTTTACTTTTCTTTATTGATGCTTTTGAGACTCTTAACATACTTGAAATTGCATGAAACTCGACAGAGACGTCACATTTATTAGCCAGTAGACATGTGCAAAGTTTCAGAAATGGGTGTGGTGAGGGGCTCAGTAGCGCCACCTTTTGACAAAAAAGTGGGGGGTTAGTTTCATCTACAGGTACAAAAATTGGTATTGATATAGTTCTCCTCAAGCCGGACAACTTTCTAATTTACAGTCATTAGCTCCGACCAACAGAAAGTCAGATATTTTGGTTTGAATGTGGAGAAAATGTCAGAATTTTGCAAGTCACTCTCTAAGACTTTGTGTGTGAGGAGTAGGAAGGGAGGGGGGCTTGTGAAGTAATACATAGGGCTATACTGCCCTCTTGTGTTCAACATAGTATGGGTTACATTAACTTTTGCACGATATTCTAATTTTTCGAGTTTCACCTGTATGCAGAGTTGACAGAAAAATGTTACACACGCCGTAGCAGGTGAATACAACAAAGAACTAAAGCCTAAAAAACTAAAGTTTAATCCACTGTCTGTTCATTCTCTGAGTGGCAATTACAAGAAATGTCCAATAGAGGGCATCCAAGCCTCATTGTTCAATGATTTACAACAGGTCTGAGTCCAGAATGGGCAGGGACTGAGTTCAACAGTTGCTTGAGCTCTTTTGCAGTCGAATCCCAGAAAAAAGGCAAACAATGTGTCCCCACTCAATATATACATCAACTGAGTGGAGGATACAATTTTTAACAACCTTTAACCATTTACAGCCAGAGCGTTCAAATTTGGGAACAATTATTCCCATGGTTCCTGTCTCAGTGTCATCGTCGTCCGATCACCGATTTTATTTCTGAAGTCTGCCCAGATACTCATGACAATACAAGCTAAAGGCACATGTGATTGGTTAAGGGGTTACTGGGCAAGAATAATAACTGTATCGTCATCACCGTCTTCCTTCATTTGAATGGGAAGGTGATATCACGAGAGATTTACTCCAGTGTTGGATTTACTGCTTCAAATTAAATACTGAGGCGATTTTTGCAAGGTAAGAACGTGTTGTCTATATTTTCTATAGAAAGTCAAAACGTTTTAGTTATGAAGCATTTATTTGTAGGAGTATTGCTAGTTAGGGCCCAAGCCTGAAAAGGCGAAGGCCCTATTGTTTTCCTTAGGATTATTATTATTATTATTATTATTATTATTATTATTATTTTATCGACTATTCGGGCACTTTTGGGGGCCTTAACATGCTCTAAAACTCTTGAAACTTTGCACACGGGTCAGAACCTGCGGCCATCAGGGCTGGGCTGAAGATGGTACCCGGGCGTGGCAGGGGGGCTCAGCAGCGCCCCCTGGAACGGGGTCCGAAACCTTGGTCCATAAATCAAACACACTTGCATGTAATAATATGAAAGTCGGTACACATATAGATCTCATCGTTTCATATATACTTCATGCTCTTACTTTTTACCTCAGCCCAACAGGAAGTCGGCTATTTAGGGTTGTTTGGAAAACGTATACAATGGAATTTGAAATACTCCTCCTAGAGAAATCATTTAATCGCCATGAATCTCAGTCAGCATGAAGTCAAGACATTGAGGATGAAAAATTGCCAGCGGATTTTTGATATCTCGAACGGTTTGGCCGTGGCGAGGAAACAAATTTATGGCGAGAAAAGTGAGACAGGAAGTGTGTTATAACTTCTGCATAAATTAACAGATCTTGATGAAACTTCAGCAGTGTGTTCGTTGTAAGAGGCCGATCACATGGATGTGACTATTGTGAGTCAAAGTTATAGCGCCACCAACTGGCAGCAGGAAGTGTGTCACTTTCAAAATGCTTTGAAATCACCCTCTTGTTTTTACCCGATTTGCTTCAAACTTTACGTGTATAATGTAAACACACGGCAGATTTAGACCTGTGAAAGGATTATTGATATCTTAGATACTGTTGCCGTGGCAACGCTTCAAACTTTACTTTTCTTTATTGATGCTTTTGAGACTCTTAACATACTTGAAATTGCATGAAACTCGACAGAGACGTCACATTTATTAGCCAGTAGACATGTGCAAAGTTTCAGAAATGGGTGTGGTGAGGGGCTCAGTAGCGCCACCTTTTGACAAAAAAGTGGGGGGTTAGTTTCATCTACAGGTACAAAAATTGGTATTGATATAGTTCTCCTCAAGCCGGACAACTTTCTAATTTACAGTCATTAGCTCCGCCCAACAGAAAGTCAGATATTTTGGTTTGAATGTGGAGAAAATGTCAGAATTTTGCAAGTCACTCTCTGAGACTCTGTGAGTTTGTAGGGGAGGGGGGACGTTGGGTCTTGTGAAGTAATACATAGGGCTATACTGCCCTCTTGTGTTCAACATAGTATGGGTTACATTAACTTTTGCACGATATTCTAATTTTTCGAGTTTCACCTGTATGCAGAGTTGACAGAAAAATGTTACACACGCCGTAGCAGGTGAATACAACAAAGAACTAAAGCCTAAAAAACTAAAATTTAATCCACTGTCTGTTCATTCTCTGAGTGGCAATTACAAGAAATGTCCAATAGATGGCATCCAAGCCTCATTGTTCTATTATTTACAACAGGCTGAGTCCAGAATGGGCAGGGACTGAGTTCAACAGTTGCTTGAGCTCTTTTGCCGTCGAATCCCAGAAAAAAGGCAAACACTGTGTCCCCACTCACTATATACATCAACTGAGTGGCGGATACAATTTTTAACAACCTTTAACCATTTACAGCCAGAGCGTTCAAATTTGGGAACAATTATTCCCATAGTTTCTGTCTCAGTGTCATCGTCGTCCAATCACCGATTTTATTTCTGAAATCTGCCCAGATACTCATGACAATACAAGCTAAAGGCACATGTGATTGGTTAAGGGGTTACTGGGCAAGAATAATAACTGTATCGTCATCACCGTCTTCCTTCATTTCAATGGGACGGTGATATCACGAGAGATTTACTCCAGTGTTGGATTTACTGCTTCAAATTAAATACTGAGGCGATTTTTGCAAGGTAAGAACGTGTTGTCTATATTTTCTATAGAAAGTCAAAACGTTTTAGTTACGAAGCATTTATTTGTAGGAGTATTGCTAGTTATTTCTGGAAAAAAAATGACGAAACAACTCAAATAAATGTTTGTGAGCAGTTTTGTGTGAAACCGCGAGCAGCGTCACGTCTAACTCACGAGCCCCGATGAGAGATCGCATTCGCTTCTTCTTGCGTTTGAACGGACAATTTCATAACAACAAAATGTCAAAATACATGATATATTGTCTGTTTTGTCTCAAGTGACCATAAACAGTTGATGAAGAAATCGCGAATCTAAATCTAGTATCAACACTTCCGAGAATGATTATCAGCTTTGTGTCTGACAGCGCGAGGAATCTCATTTTTACTCGCATCTTCATGGAGGTTTGTCGGTTGTATGTAGTTTCACAATCTCAATCAATTAATCTCTGAAATGAATACAGATGTAACAGCACGAAAATAATGAGATTCACAGTTCTCAAAAGATTATATCTCAATAAAACAAGCCGCAAAGACGGCTTGACGGCTTGAATGAAATGCGTTTAAAATCCTCTTAAAGAGACAGTAACAATTTTCCAAGTAAATAAAAAGTAGCCTACAAATGGTTTTCACCCCCAAAATAAATTTCTCTCATCGTATACTCACCCTCATTCCATCCCAGATGTGTATTATTTTCTTTCTTCTAGTGAACACAAATTAAGCTTTTTAGAAGATTATCTCAACCCTGTTGGACCTTTCAATGACTTGAATGGTGATCAGAACTCAGAAGCTACAAAAATCACATAAATGCAGCATAAAAGTAATCCATACCACTCCTGTGGTTTAATCCATGCCTTCAGAAGTGATATTATAGGTGTGGGTTAGATACAGACCTATATATATATATATATACTTAAAGATGACATCACTCTGAAGTACTGCGTAAAGAATATCCCACATTCGCCCTAAGGGGGCGCTACAGGCCATGCCCAAAATTCCCATTTTCTGGTCAAAAATGTTCTAATTTTGTATATTGATACTACAGGCCAACAGGAATCCACAAACCAAGAATGGCCCACATTCGCCCTTAGGGGGCGCTACAGGCCATACCCAAAATTCCCATTTGCTGGTCAAAAATGTTCTAATTTTGTAGATTGATACTACAGGCCAACAGGAATCCACAAACCAAGAATGGCCCACATTCGCCCTTAGGGGGCGCTACAGGCCATGCCCTAAATTCCCATTTGCTGGTCAAAAATGTTCTAATTTGGTATATTGACACTACAGGCCAACAGAAATCCACAAACCAAGAATGTCTCACATTCGCCCTTAGGGGGCGCTAAAGGCCATTCCCAAATTGCACATTTTTTTGTCAAATACTTTCTAAATTGGTACATTAATACTACAGGCCAACAGGAACCTACAAACCAAGAATGGCTCACATTCACCCTTAGGGGGAGCTACAGGCCATGCCCAAATGTCATTTTTTCAAAGTGTTTGTATTTCCAACACATTTATTTAGTTTTTCTGAAACCTGGTGAACAAACCTCATTTCTCATTGTAAACAAAAAACCCTACAGGATCCATAAGGTCCGACATGATGGATTTTCCTGTACACTGAAAATGTTTAGTTTAGGATTCTGACAGAAAGACATGTTTTTTGGATTTTTTCATTGGGAGGGTTTAACCCCAACCCTCTATTGATCAATTTTAAATGATTTGCCATTTTGAGGAGGAATCGCATTGCTGCTTGCAGCTATATTTTTGAGTTGTTGCTGTGTCCATCATCCTTTGTTTTCCGAAAGCCACCAAGTGGAAATGAGCCCGGTAACTAAAGGCACCAGGGTTGCGGTGCCACCGGCTTGGGCCCTTCATCGCTGCTTGCAGCTTTAATTATTATTATTATTATTATTTTATCGACTATTCGGGCACTTTTGGGGGCCTTAACATGCTCTAAAACTCTTGAAACTTTGCACATGGGTCAGAACCTGCGGCCATCAGGGCTGGGCTGAAGATGGTACCCGGGCGTGGCAGGGGGGCTCAGCAGCGCCCCCTGGAACGGGGTCCGAAACCTTGGTCCATAAATCAAACACACTTGCATGTAATAATATGAAAGTCGGTACACATATAGATCTCATCGTTTCATATATACTTCATGCTCTTACTTTTTACCTCAGCCCAACAGGAAGTCGGCTATTTAGGGTTGTTTGGAAAACGTATACAATGGAATTTGAAATACTCCTCCTAGAGAAATCATTTAATCGCCACGAATCTCAGTCAGCATGAAGTCAAGACATTGAGGATGAAAAATTGCCAGCGGATTTTTGATATCTCGAACGGTTTGGCCGTGGCGAGGAAACAAATTTATGGCGAGAAAAGTGAGACAGGAAGTGTGTTATAACTTCTGCATAAATTAACAGATCTTGATGAAACTTCAGCAGTGTGTTCGTTGTAAGAGGCCGATCACATGGATGTGACTATTGTGAGTCAAAGTTATAGCGCCACCAACTGGCAGCAGGAAGTGTGTCACTTTCAAAATGCTTTGAAATCACCCTCTTGTTTTTACCCGATTTGCTTCAAACTTTACGTGTATAATGTAAACACACGGCAGATTTAGACCTGTGAAAGGATTATTGATATCTTAGATACTGTTGCCGTGGCAACACTTCAAACTTTACTTTTCTTTATTGATGCTTTTGAGACTCTTAACATACTTGAAATTGCATGAAACTCGACAGAGACGTCACATTTATTAGCCAGTAGACATGTGCAAAGTTTCAGAAATGGGTGTGGTGAGGGGCTCAGTAGCGCCACCTTTTGACAAAAAAGTGGGGGGTTAGTTTCATCTACAGGTACAAAAATTGGTATTGATATAGTTCTCCTCAAGCCGGACAACTTTCTAATTTACAGTCATTAGCTCCGACCAACAGAAAGTCAGATATTTTGGTTTGAATGTGGAGAAAATGTCAGAATTTTGCAAGTCACTCTCTAAGACTTTGTGTGTGAGGAGTAGGAAGGGAGGGGGGCTTGTGAAGTAATACATAGGGCTATACTGCCCTCTTGTGTTCAACATAGTATGGGTTACATTAACTTTTGCACGATATTCTAATTTTTCGAGTTTCACCTGTATGCAGAGTTGACAGAAAAATGTTACACACGCCGTAGCAGGTGAATACAACAAAGAACTAAAGCCTAAAAAACTAAAGTTTAATCCACTGTCTGTTCATTCTCTGAGTGGCAATTACAAGAAATGTCCAATAGATGGCATCCAAGCCTCATTGTTCAATGATTTACAACAGGTCTGAGTCCAGAATGGGCAGGGACTGAGTTCAACAGTTGCTTGAGCTCTTTTGCAGTCGAATCCCAGAAAAAAGGCAAACAATGTGTCCCCACTCAATATATACATCAACTGAGTGGAGGATACAATTTTTAACAACCTTTAACCATTTACAGCCAGAGCGTTCAAATTTGGGAACAATTATTCCCATGGTTCCTGTCTCAGTGTCATCGTCGTCCGATCACCGATTTTATTTCTGAAGTCTGCCCAGATACTCATGACAATACAAGCTAAAGGCACATGTGATTGGTTAAGGGGTTACTGGGCAAGAATAATAACTGTATCGTCATCACCGTCTTCCTTCATTTCAATGGAAAGGTGATATCACGAGAGATTTACTCCAGTGTTGGATTTACTGCTTCAAATTAAATACTGAGGCGATTTTTGCAAGGTAAGAACGTGTGTTGTCTATATTTTCTATAGAAAGTCAAAACGTTTTAGTTACGAAGCATTTATTTGTAGGAGTATTGCTAGTTATTTCTGGAAAAAAATGACAAAATAACTCAAATAAATGTTTGTGAGCAGTTTTGTGTGAAACCGCGAGCAGCGTCACGTCTAACTCACGAGCCCCGATGAGAGATCGCATTCGCTTCTTCTTGCGTTTGAACGGACAATTTCATACTACAAAATGTCAAATTACATGATATATTGTCTGTTTTGTCCCAAGTGAACATAAACAGTTGATGAAGAAATCGCGAATCGAAATCTAGTATCAACACTTCCGAGAATGATTATCAGCGTTGTGCCTGACAGCGCATCTCATTTTTACTCGCATCTTCATGGAGGTTTGTCGGTTGTATGTAGTTTCACAATCTCAATCAAGTAATCTCTGAAATGAATACAGATGTAACAGCACGAAAATAATGAGACTTCACAGTTCTCAAAAGATTAAACTCACTAAAACAAGCCGCACAGAGTGTGCCTTGAATGAAATGCGTTTAAAATCCTCTTAAAGAGACAGTAACAATTTTCCAAGTAAATAAAAAGTAGGCCTACAAATGGTTTTCACCCCAAAAATAAATTTCTCTCATCGTATACTCACCCTCATTGCATCCCAGATGTGTATTGTTTTCTTTCTTCTAGTGAACACAAATTAAGCTTTTTAGAAGATTATCTCAACCCTGTTGGACCTTTCAATGACTTGAATGGTGATCAGAACTCAGAAGCTACAAAAATCAAATAAATGCAGCATAAAAGTAATCCATACCACTCCAGTGGTTAAATCCATGCCTTCAGAAGTGATATTATAGGTGTGGGTTAGAAATAGACCTATATATATATACTTAAAGATGACATCACTCTGAAGTACTGCGTAAAGAATATCCCACATTCGCCCTTAGGGGGCGCTACAGGCCATGCCCAAAATTCCCATTTTCTGGTCAAAAATGTTATAATGTTGTATATTGATACTACAGGCCAACAGGAATTCACAAACCAAGAGTGGCCCACATTCGCCCTTATGGGGCGCTACAGGCCACGCCCTAAATTCCCATTTGCTGGTCAAAAATGTTCTAATTTGGTACATTGATACTACAGGCCAACAGGAACCCACAAACAAAGAATTGCCCATATTCGCCATTAGGGGGCGCTACAGGCTATGCCCAAAATTCCCATTTTATGGTCAAAAATTTTCTAATTTGGTATATTGACACTACAGGCCAACAGAAATCCACAAACCAAGAATGTCTCACATTCGCCCTTAGGGGGCGCTAAAGGCCATTCCCAAATTGCACATTTTTTTGTCAAATACTTTCTAATTTGGTACATTAATACTACAGGCCAACAGGAACCTACAAACCAAGAATGGCTCACATTCGCCCTTAGGGGGCGCTACATGCCATGCCCAAATGTCATTTTTTTAAAGTGATTGTATTTCCACCCCATTTATTTAGTTTTCTGAAACCTGGTGAACATACCTCATTTCTCATTGTAAACAAAAAACCCTACAGGATCCATAAGGTCCGGCATGATGGATTTTCCTGTACACTGAAAATGTTTAGTTTAGGATTCAGACAGAAAGACATGTTTTTTGGATTTTTTCATTGGGAGGGTTTAACCCCAACCCTCTATTGATCAATTTTAAATGATTTGCCATTTTGAGGAGGAATCGCATTGCTGCTTGCAGCTATATTTTTGAGTTGTTGCTGTGTCCATCATCCTTTGTTTTCCGAAAGCCACCAAGTAGAAATGAGCCCGGTAACTAAAGGCACCAGGGTTGCGGTGCCACCGGCTTGGGCCCGTCATCGCTGCTTGCAGCTTTAATTATTATTATTATTATTATTATTAGGGCCCAAGCCTGAAAAGGCGAAGGCCCTATTGTTTTCCTTAGGATTATTATTATTATTATTATTATTATTATTATTATTATTATTATTATTATTATTATTTTATCGACTATTCGGGCACTTTTGGGGGCCTTAACATGCTCTAAAACTCTTGAAACTTTGCACACGGGTCAGAACCTGCGGCCATCAGGGCTGGGCTGAAGATGGTACCCGGGCGTGGCAGGGGGGCTCAGCAGCGCCCCCTGGAACGGGGTCCGAAACCTTGGTCCATAAATCAAACACACTTGCATGTAATAATATGAAAGTCGGTACACATATAGATCTCATCGTTTCATATATACTTCATGCTCTTACTTTTTACCTCAGCCCAACAGGAAGTCGGCTATTTAGGGTTGTTTGGAAAACGTATACAATGGAATTTGAAATACTCCTCCTAGAGAAATCATTTAATCGCCACGAATCTCAGTCAGCATGAAGTCAAGACATTGAGGATGAAAAATTGCCAGCGGATTTTTGATATCTCGAACGGTTTGGCCGTGGCGAGGAAACAAATTTATGGCGAGAAAAGTGAGACAGGAAGTGTGTTATAACTTCTGCATAAATTAACAGATCTTGATGAAACTTCAGCAGTGTGTTCGTTGTAAGAGGCCGATCACATGGATGTGACTATTGTGAGTCAAAGTTATAGCGCCACCAACTGGCAGCAGGAAGTGTGTCACTTTCAAAATGCTTTGAAATCACCCTCTTGTTTTTACCCGATTTGCTTCAAACTTTACGTGTATAATGTAAACACACGGCAGATTTAGACCTGTGAAAGGATTATTGATATCTTAGATACTGTTGCCGTGGCAACGCTTCAAACTTTACTTTTCTTTATTGATGCTTTTGAGACTCTTAACCTACTTGAAATTGCATGAAACTCGACAGAGACGTCACATTTATTAGCCAGTAGACATGTGCAAAGTTTCAGAAATGGGTGTGGTGAGGGGCTCAGTAGCGCCACCTTTTGACAAAAAAGTGGGGGGTTAGTTTCATCTACAGGTACAAAAATTGGTATTGATATAGTTCTCCTCAAGCCGGACAACTTTCTAATTTACAGTCATTAGCTCCGACCAACAGAAAGTCAGATATTTTGGTTTGAATGTGGAGAAAATGTCAGAATTTTGCAAGTCACTCTGTGAGCCTCTGTGTGTGAGGAGTAGGAAGGGAGGGGGTCTTGTGAAGTAATACATAGGGCTATACTGCCCTCTTGTGTTCAACATAGTATGGGTTACATTAACTTTTGCACGATATTCTAATTTTTCGAGTTTCACCTGTATGCAGAGTTGACAGAAAAATGTTACACACGCCGTAGCAGGTGAATACAACAAAGAACTAAAGCCTAAAAAACTAAAGTTTAATCCACTGTCTGTTCATTCTCTGAGTGGCAATTACAAGAAATGTCCAATAGAGGGCATCCAAGCCTCATTGTTCAATGATTTACAACAGGTCTGAGTCCAGAATGGGCAGGGACTGAGTTCAACAGTTGCTTGAGCTCTTTTGCAGTCGAATCCCAGAAAAAAGGCAAACACTGTGTCCCCACTCAATATATACATCAACTGAGTGGAGGATACAATTTTTAACAACCTTTAACTATTTACAGCCAGAGCGTTCAAATTTGGGAACAATTATTCCCATGGTTCCTGTCTCAGTGTCATCGTCGTCCAATCACCGATTTTATTTCTGAAATCTGCCCAGATACTCATGACAATACAAGCTAAAGGCACATGTGATTGGTTAAGGGGTTACTGGGCAAGAATAATAACTGTATCGTCATCACCGTCTTCCTTCATTTCAATGGAAAGGTGATATCACGAGAGATTTACTCCAGTGTTGGATTTACTGCTTCAAATTAAATACTGAGGCGATTTTTGCAAGGTAAGAACGTGTGTTGTCTATATTTTCTATAGAAAGTCAAAACGTTTTAGTTACGAAGCATTTATTTGTAGGAGTATTGCTAGTTATTTCTGGAAAAAAATGACAAAACAACTCAAATAAATGTTTGTGAGCAGTTTTGTGTGAAACCGCGAGATGCGTCGCGTCTAACGCACGAGCCCCGATGAGAGATCGCATTCGCTTCATCTTGCGTTTGAACGGACAATTTCATAAACAAAATGTCAAATTACATGATATATTGTCTGTTTTGTCCCAAGTGAACATAAACAGTTGATGAAGAAATCGCGAATCTAAATCTAGTATCAACACTTCCGAGAATGATTATCAGCGTTGTGTCTGACAGCGCGAGGCATCTCATTTTTACTCGCATCTTCATGGAGGTTTGTCGGTTGTATGTAGTTTCACAATCTCAATCAAGTAATCTCTGAAATGAATACAGATGTAACAGCACGAAAATAATGAGACTTCACAGTTCTCAAAAGATTAAACTCAATAAAACAAGCCGCACAGACTGTGCCTTGAATGAAATGCGTTTAAAATCCTCTTAAAGAGACAGTAACAATTTTCCAAGTAAATAAAAAGTAGGCCTACAAATGGTTTTCACCCCCAAAATAAATTTCTCTCATCGTATACTCACCCTCATTCCATCCCAGATGTGTATTATTTTCTTTCTTCTAGTGAACACAAATTAAGCTTTTTAGAAGATTATCTCAACCCTGTTGGACCTTTCAATGACTTGAATGGTGATCAGAACTCAGAAGCTACAAAAATCACATAAATGCAGCATAAAAGTAATCCATACCACTCCATTGGTTTAATCCATGCCTTCAGAAGTGATATTATAGGTGTGGGTTAGAAACAGACCTATATATATATATACTTCAAGATGACATCACTCTGAAGTACTGCGTAAAGAATATCCCACATTCGCCCTTAGGGGGCGCTACAGGCCATGCCCAAAATTCCCATTTTCTGGTCAAAAATGTTCTAATTTTGTATATTGATCCTACAGGCCAACAGGAATCCACAAACCAAGAATGGCCCACATTCGCCCTTAGGGGGCGCTACAGGCCATACCCAAAATTCCCATTTGCTGGTCAAAAATGTTCTAATTTTGTAGATTGATACTACAGGCCAACAGGAATCCACAAACCAAGAATGGCCCACATTCGCCCTTAGGGGGCGCTACAGGCCATGCCCTAAATTCCCATTTGCTGGTCAAAAATTTTCTAATTTGGTATATTGACACTACAGGCCAACAGAAATCCACAAACCAAGAATGTCTCACATTCGCCCTTAGGGGGCGCTAAAGGACATTCCCAAATTGCACATTTTTTTGTCAAATACTTTCTAAATTGGTACATTAATACTACAGGCCAACAGGAACCTACAAACCAAGAATGGCTCACATTCACCCTTAGGGGGAGCTACAGGCCATGCCCAAATGTCATTTTTTCAAAGTGTTTGTATTTCCAACACATTTTTTAGTTTTTCTGAAACCTGGTGAACAAACCTCATTTCTCATTGTAAACAAAAAACCCTACAGGATCCATAAGGTCCGACATGATGGATTTTCCTGTACACTGAAAATGTTTAGTTTAGGATTCTGACAGAAAGACATGTTTTTTGGATTTTTTCATTGGGAGGGTTTAACCCCAACCCTCTATTGATCAATTTTAAATGATTTGCCATTTTGAGGAGGAATCGCATTGCTGCTTGCAGCTATATTTTTGAGTTGTTGCTGTGTCCATCATCCTTTGTTTTCCGAAAGCCACCAAGTGGAAATGAGCCCGGTAACTAAAGGCACCAGGGTTGCGGTGCCACCGGCTTGGGCCCTTCATCGCTGCTTGCAGCTTTAATTAGGGCCCAAGCCTGAAAAGGCGAAGGCCCTATTGTTTTCCTTAGGATTATTATTATTATTATTATTATTATTATTATTATTATTATTATTATTATTATTATTTTATCGACTATTCGGGCACTTTAGGGGGCCTTAACATGCTCTAAAACTCTTGAAACTTTGCACACGGGTCAGAACCTGCGGCCATCAGGGCTGGGCTGAAGATGGTACCCGGGCGTGGCAGGGGGGCTCAGCAGCGCCCCCTGGAACGGGGTCCGAAACCTTGGTCCATAAATCAAACACACTTGCATGTAATAATATGAAAGTCGGTACACATATAGATCTCATCGTTTCATATATACTTCATGCTCTTACTTTTTACCTCAGCCCAACAGGAAGTCGGCTATTTAGGGTTGTTTGGAAAACGTATACAATGGAATTTGAAATACTCCTCCTAGAGAAATAATTTAATCGCCACGAATCTCAGTCAGCATGAAGTCAAGACATTGAGGATGAAAAATTGCCAGCGGATTTTTGATATCTCGAACGGTTTGGCCGTGGCGAGGAAACAAATTTATGGCGAGAAAAGTGAGACAGGAAGTGTGTTATAACTTCTGCATAAATTAACAGATCTTGATGAAACTTCAGCAGTGTGTTCGTTGTAAGAGGCCGATCACATGGATGTGACTATTGTGAGTCAAAGTTATAGCGCCACCAACTGGCAGCAGGAAGTGTGTCACTTTCAAAATGCTTTGAAATCACCCTCTTGTTTTTACCCGATTTGCTTCAAACTTTACGTGTATAATGTAAACACACGGCAGATTTAGACCTGTGAAAGGATTATTGATATCTTAGATACTGTTGCCGTGGCAACACTTCAAACTTTACTTTTCTTTATTGATGCTTTTGAGACTCTTAACATACTTGAAATTGCATGAAACTCGACAGAGACGTCACATTTATTAGCCAGTAGACATGTGCAAAGTTTCAGAAATGGGTGTGGTGAGGGGCTCAGTAGCGCCACCTTTTGACAAAAAAGTGGGGGGTTAGTTTCATCTACAGGTACAAAAATTGGTATTGATATAGTTCTCCTCAAGCCGGACAACTTTCTAATTTACAGTCATTAGCTCCGACCAACAGAAAGTCAGATATTTTGGTTTGAATGTGGAGAAAATGTCAGAATTTTGCAAGTCACTCTCTAAGACTTTGTGTGTGAGGAGTAGGAAGGGAGGGGGGCTTGTGAAGTAATACATAGGGCTATACTGCCCTCTTGTGTTCAACATAGTATGGGTTACATTAACTTTTGCACGATATTCTAATTTTTCGAGTTTCACCTGTATGCAGAGTTGACAGAAAAATGTTACACACGCTGTAGCAGGTGAATACAACAAAGAACTAAAGCCTAAAAAACTAAAGTTTAATCCACTGTCTGTTCATTCTCTGAGTGGCAATTACAAGAAATGTCCAATAGATGGCATCCAAGCCTCATTGTTCAATGATTTACAACAGGTCTGAGTCCAGAATGGGCAGGGACTGAGTTCAACAGTTGCTTGAGCTCTTTTGCAGTCGAATCCCAGAAAAAAGGCAAACAATGTGTCCCCACTCAATATATACATCAACTGAGTGGAGGATACAATTTTTAACAACCTTTAACCATTTACAGCCAGAGCGTTCAAATTTGGGAACAATTATTCCCATGGTTCCTGTCTCAGTGTCATCGTCGTCCGATCACCGATTTTATTTCTGAAGTCTGCCCAGATACTCATGACAATACAAGCTAAAGGCACATGTGATTGGTTAAGGGGTTACTGGGCAAGAATAATAACTGTATCGTCATCACCGTCTTCCTTCATTTCAATGGAAAGGTGATATCACGAGAGATTTACTCCAGTGTTGGATTTACTGCTTCAAATTAAATACTGAGGCGATTTTTGCAAGGTAAGAACGTGTGTTGTCTATATTTTCTATAGAAAGTCAAAACGTTTTAGTTACGAAGCATTTATTTGTAGGAGTATTGCTAGTTATTTCTGGAAAAAAATGACAAAACAACTCAAATAAATGTTTGTGAGCAGTTTTGTGTGAAACCGCGAGATGCGTCGCGTCTAACGCACGAGCCCCGATGAGAGATCGCATTCGCTTCTTCTTGCGTTTGAACGGACAATTTCATACTACAAAATGTCAAATTACATGATATATTGTCTGTTTTGTCCCAAGTGAACATAAACAGTTGATGAAGAAATCGCGAATCGAAATCTAGTATCAACACTTCCGAGAATGATTATCAGCGTTGTGTCTGACAGCGCGAGGCATCTCATTTTTACTCGCATCTTCATGGAGGTTTGTCGGTTGTATGTAGTTTCACAATCTCAATCAAGTAATCTCTGAAATGAATACAGATGTAACAGCACGAAAATAATGAGACTTCACAGTTCTCAAAAGATTAAACTCACTAAAACAAGCCGCACAGAGTGTGCCTTGAATGAAATGCGTTTAAAATCCTCTTAAAGAGACAGTAACAATTTTCCAAGTAAATAAAAAGTAGGCCTACAAATGGTTTTCACCCCAAAAATAAATTTCTCTCATCGTATACTCACCCTCATTGCATCTCAGATGTGTATTATTTTCTTTCTTCTAGTGAACACAAATTAAGCTTTTTAGAAGATTATCTCAACCCTGTTGGACCTTTCAATGACTTGAATGGTGATCAGAACTCAGAAGCTACAAAAATCAAATAAATGCAGCATAAAAGTAATCCATACCACTCCAGTGGTTAAATCCATGCCTTCAGAAGTGATATTATAGGTGTGGGTTAGAAATAGACCTATATATATATATACTTCAAGATGACATCACTCTGAAGTACTGCGTAAAGAATATCCCACATTCGCCCTTAGGGGGCGCTACAGGCCATGCCCAAAATTCCCATTTTCTGGTCAAAAATGTTCTAATGTTGTATATTGATACTACAGGCCAACAGGAATTCACAAACCAAGAGTGGCCCACATTCGCCCTTATGGGGCGCTACAGGCCACGCCCTAAATTCCCATTTGCTGGTCAAAAATGTTCTAATTTGGTACATTGATACTACAGGCCAACAGGAACCCACAAACAAAGAATTGCCCATATTCGCCATTAGGGGGCGCTACAGGCTATGCCCAAAATTCCCATTTTATGGTCAAAAATTTTCTAATTTGGTATATTGACACTACAGGCCAACAGAAATCCACAAACCAAGAATGTCTCACATTCGCCCTTAGGGGGCGCTAAAGGCCATTCCCAAATTGCACATTTTTTTGTCAAATACTTTCTAATTTGGTACATTAATACTACAGGCCAACAGGAACCTACAAACCAAGAATGGCTCACATTCGCCCTTAGGGGGCGCTACATGCCATGCCCAAATGTCATTTTTTTAAAGTGATTGTATTTCCACCCCATTTATTTAGTTTTCTGAAACCTGGTGAACATACCTCATTTCTCATTGTAAACAAAAAACCCTACAGGATCCATAAGGTCCGGCATGATGGATTTTCCTGTACACTGAAAATGTTTAGTTTAGGATTCAGACAGAAAGACATGTTTTTTGGATTTTTTCATTGGGAGGGTTTAACCCCAACCCTCTATTGATCAATTTTAAATGATTTGCCATTTTGAGGAGGAATCGCATTGCTGCTTGCAGCTATATTTTTGAGTTGTTGCTGTGTCCATCATCCTTTGTTTTCCGAAAGCCACCAAGTGGAAATGAGCCCGGTAACTAAAGGCACCAGGGTTGCGGTGCCACCGGCTTGGGCCCGTCATCGCTGCTTGCAGCTTTAATTATTATTATTATTATTATTTTATCGACTATTCGGGCACTTTTGGGGGCCTTAACATGCTCTAAAACTCTTGAAACTTTGCACACGGGTCAGAACCTGCGGCCATCAGGGCTGGGCTGAAGATGGTACCCGGGCGTGGCAGGGGGGCTCAGCAGCGCCCCCTGGAACGGGGTCCGAAACCTTGGTCCATAAATCATACACACTTGCATTTAATAATATTTAAGTCGGTACACATATAGATCTCATCGTTTCATATATACTTCATGCTCTTACTTTTTACCTCAGCCCAACAGGAAGTCGGCTATTTAGGGTTGTTTGGAAAACGTATACAATGGAATTTGAAATACTCCTCCTAGAGAAATCATTTAATCGCCACGAATCTCAGTCAGCATGAAGTCAAGACATTGAGGATGAAAAATTGCCAGCGGATTTTTGATATCTCGAACGGTTTGGCCGTGGCGAGGAAACAAATTTATGGCGAGAAAAGTGAGACAGGAAGTGTGTTATAACTTCTGCATAAATTAACAGATCTTGATGAAACTTCAGCAGTGTGTTCGTTGTAAGAGGCCGATCACATGGATGTGACTATTGTGAGTCAAAGTTATAGCGCCACCAACTGGCAGCAGGAAGTGTGTCACTTTCAAAATGCTTTGAAATCACCCTCTTGTTTTTACCCGATTTGCTTCAAACTTTACGTGTATAATGTAAACACACGGCAGATTTAGACCTGTGAAAGGATTATTGATATCTTAGATACTGTTGCCGTGGCAACGCTTCAAACTTTAATTTTCTTTATTGATGCTTTTGAGACTCTTAACATACTTGAAATTGCATGAAACTCGACAGAGACGTCACATTTATTAGCCAGTAGACATGTGCAAAGTTTCAGAAATGGGTGTGGTGAGGGGCTCAGTAGCGCCACCTTTTGACAAAAAAGTGGGGGGTTAGTTTCATCTACAGGTACAAAAATTGGTATTGATATAGTTCTCCTCAAGCCGGACAACTTTCTAATTTACAGTCATTAGCTCCGACCAACAGAAAGTCAGATATTTTGGTTTGAATGTGGAGAAAATGTCAGAATTTTGCAAGTCACTCTCTGAGACTCTGTGAGTTTGTAGGGGAGGGGGGACGTTGGGTCTTGTGAAGTAATACATAGGGCTATACTGCCCTCTTGTGTTCAACATAGTATGGGTTACATTAACTTTTGCACGATATTCTAATTTTTCGAGTTTCACCTGTATGCAGAGTTGACAGAAAAATGTTACACACGCCGTAGCAGGTGAATACAACAAAGAACTAAAGCCTAAAAAACTAAAATTTAATCCACTGTCTGTTCATTCTCTGAGTGGCAATTACAAGAAATGTCCAATAGATGGCATCCAAGCCTCATTGTTCTATTATTTACAACAGGCTGAGTCCAGAATGGGCAGGGACTGAGTTCAACAGTTGCTTGAGCTCTTTTGCCGTCGAATCCCAGAAAAAAGGCAAACACTGTGTCCCCACTCAATATATACATCAACTGAGTGGAGGATACAATTTTTAACAACCTTTAACCATTTACAGCCAGAGCGTTCAAATTTGGGAACAATTATTCCCATAGTTTCTGTCTCAGTGTCATCGTCGTCCAATCACCGATTTTATTTCTGAAATCTGCCCAGATACTCATGACAATACAAGCTAAAGGCACATGTGATTGGTTAAGGGGTTACTGGGCAAGAATAATAACTGTATCGTCATCACCGTCTTCCTTCATTTCAATGGGAAGGTGATATCACGAGAGATTTACTCCAGTGTTGGATTTACTGCTTCAAATTAAATACTGAGGCGATTTTTGCAAGGTAAGAACGTGTTGTCTATATTTTCTATAGAAAGTCAAAACGTTTTAGTGACGAAGCATTTATTTGTAGGAGTATTGCTAGTTATTTCTGGAAAAAAATGACAAAACAACTCAAATAAATGTTTGTGAGCAGTTTTGTGTGAAACCGCGAGATGCGTCGCGTCTAACGCACGAGCCCCGATGAGAGATCGCATTCGCTTCTTCTTGCGTTTGAACGGACAATTTCATACTACAAAATGTCAAATTACATGATATATTGTCTGTTTTGTCCCAAGTGAACATAAACAGTTGATGAAGAAATCGCGAATCGAAATCTAGTATCAACACTTCCGAGAATGATTATCAGCGTTGTGTCTGACAGCGCGAGGCATCTCATTTTTACTCGCATCTTCATGGAGGTTTGTCGGTTGTATGTAGTTTCACAATCTCAATCAAGTAATCTCTGAAATGAATACAGATGTAACAGCACGAAAATAATGAGACTTCACAGTTCTCAAAAGATTAAACTCACTAAAACAAGCCGCACAGACTGTGCCTTGAATGAAATGCGTTTAAAATCCTCTTAAAGAGACAGTAACAATTTTCCAAGTAAATAAAAAGTAGCCTACAAATGGTTTTCACCCCAAAAATAAATTTCTCTCATCGTATACTCACCCTCATTGCATCCCAGATGTGTATTGTTTTCTTTCTTCTAGTGAACACAAATTAAGCTTTTTAGAAGATTATCTCAACCCTGTTGGACTTGAATGACTTGAATGGTGATCAGAACTCAGAAGCTGCAAAAATCAAATAAATGCAGCATAAAAGTAATCCATACCACTCCAGTGGTTAAATCCATGCCTTCAGAAGTGATATTATAGGTGTTGGTTAGAAATAGACCTATATATATATACTTCAAGATGACATCACTCTGAAGTACTGCGTAAAGAATATCCCACATTCGCCCTTAGGGGGCGCTACAGGCCATGCCCAAAATTCCCATTTTCTGGTCAAAAATGTTCTAATGTTGTATATTGATACTACAGGCCAACAGGAATTCACAAACCAAGAGTGGCCCACATTCGCCCTTATGGGGCGCTACAGGCCACGCCCTAAATTCCCATTTGCTGGTCAAAAATGTTCTAATTTGGTACATTGATACTACAGGCCAACAGGAACCCACAAACAAAGAATTGCCCATATTCGCCATTAGGGGGCGCTACAGGCTATGCCCAAAATTCCCATTTTATGGTCAAAAATTTTCTAATTTGGTATATTGACACTACAGGCCAACAGAAATCCACAAACCAAGAATGTCTCACATTTGCCCTTAGGGGGTGCTAAAGGACATTCCCAAATTGCACATTTTTTTGTCAAATACTTTCTAATTTGGTACATTAATACTACAGGCCAACAGGAACCTACAAACCAAGAATGGCTCACATTCGCCCTTAGGGGGCGGTACAGGCCATGCCCAAATGTCAATTTTTCAAAGTGATTGTATTTCCACCCCATTTATTTAGTTTTTCTGAAACCTGGTGAACATACCTCATTTCTCATTGTAAACAAAAAACCCTACAGGATCCATAAGGTCCGGCATGATGGATTTTCCTGTACACTGAAAATGTTTAGTTTAGGATTCAGACAGAAAGACATGTTTTTTGGATTTTTTCATTGGGAGGGTTTAACCCCAACCCTCTATTGATCAATTTTAAATGATTTGCCATTTTGAGGAGGAATCGCATTGCTGCTTGCAGCTATATTTTTGAGTTGTTGCTGTGTCCATCATCCTTTGTTTTCCGAAAGCCACCAAGTGGAAATGAGCCCGGTAACTAAAGGCACCAGGGTTGCGGTGCCACCGGCTTGGTCCCGTCATCGCTGCTTGCAGCTTTAATTATTATTATTATTATTATTATTATTATTATTATTATTAGGGCCCAAGCCTGAAAAGGCGAATGCCCTATTGTTTTCCTTAGGATTATTATTATTATTATTATTATTAGGGCCCAAGCCTGAAAAGGCGAAGGCCCTATTGTTTTCCTTAGGATTATTAGGGCCCAAGCCTGAAAAGGCGAAGGCCCTATTGTTTTCCTTAGGATTATTATTATTATTAGGGCCCAAGCCTGAAAAGGCGAAGGCCCTATTGTTTTCCTTAGGATTATTATTAGGGCCCAAGCCTGAAAAGGCGAAGGCCCTATTGTTTTCCTTAGGATTATTATTATTATTATTATTATTATTATTATTATTATTATTATTATTATTATTTTATCGACTATTCGGGCACTTTTGGGGGCCTTAACATGCTCTAAAACTCTTGAAACTTTGCACACGGGTCAGAACCTGCGGCCATCAGGGCTGGGCTGAAGATGGTACCCGGGCGTGGCAGGGGGGCTCAGCAGCGCCCCCTGGAACGGGGTCCGAAACCTTGGTCCATAAATCAAACACACTTGCATGTAATAATATGAAAGTCGGTACACATATAGATCTCATCGTTTCATATATACTTCATGCTCTTACTTTTTACCTCAGCCCAACAGGAAGTCGGCTATTTAGGGTTGTTTGGAAAACGTATACAATGGAATTTGAAATACTCCTCCTAGAGAAATCATTTAATCGCCACGAATCTCAGTCAGCATGAAGTCAAGACATTGAGGATGAAAAATTGCCAGCGGATTTTTGATATCTCGAACGGTTTGGCCGTGGCGAGGAAACAAATTTATGGCGAGAAAAGTGAGACAGGAAGTGTGTTATAACTTCTGCATAAATTAACAGATCTTGATGAAACTTCAGCAGTGTGTTCGTTGTAAGAGGCCAATCACATGGATGTGACTATTGTGAGTCAAAGTTATAGCGCCACCAACTGGCAGCAGGAAGTGTGTCACTTTCAAAATGCTTTGAAATCACCCTCTTGTTTTTACCCGATTTGCTTCAAACTTTACGTGTATAATGTAAACACACGGCAGATTTAGACCTGTGAAAGGATTATTGATATCTTAGATACTGTTGCCGTGGCAACGCTTCAAACTTTACTTTTCTTTATTGATGCTTTTGAGACTCTTAACATACTTGAAATTGCATGAAACTCGACAGAGACGTCACATTTATTAGCCAGTAGACATGTGCAAAGTTTCAGAAATGGGTGTGGTGAGGGGCTCAGTAGCGCCACCTTTTGACAAAAAAGTGGGGGGTTAGTTTCATCTACAGGTACAAAAATTGGTATTGATATAGTTCTCCTCAAGCCGGACAACTTTCTAATTTACAGTCATTAGCTCCGACCAACAGAAAGTCAGATATTTTGGTTTGAATGTGGAGAAAATGTCAGAATTTTGCAAGTCACTCTCCGAGTCTCTGTGTGTTTGTAGGGGAGGGGGGACGTTGGGTCTTGTGAAGTAATACATAGGGCTATACTGCCCTCTTGTGTTCAACATAGTATGGGTTACATTAACTTTTGCACGATATTCTAATTTTTCGAGTTTCACCTGTATGCAGAGTTGACAGAAAAATGTTACACACGCCGTAGCAGGTGAATACAACAAAGAACTAAAGCCTAAAAAACTAAAATTTAATCCACTGTCTGTTCATTCTCTGAGTGGCAATTACAAGAAATGTCCAATAGATGGCATCCAAGCCTCATTGTTCAATGATTTACAACAGGCTGAGTCCAGAATGGGCAGGGACTGAGTTCAACAGTTGCTTGAGCTCTTTTGCCGTCGAATCCCAGAAAAAAGGCAAACACTGTGTCCCCACTCACTATATACATCAACTGAGTGGCGGATACAATTTTTAACAACCTTTAACCATTTACAGCCAGAGCGTTCAAATTTGGGAACAATTATTCCCATAGTTTCTGTCTCAGTGTCATCGTCGTCCAATCACCGATTTTATTTCTGAAATCTGCCCAGATACTCATGACAATACAAGCTAAAGGCACATGTGATTGGTTAAGGGGTTACTGGGCAAGAATAATAACTGTATCGTCATCACCGTCTTCCTTCATTTCAATGGGACGGTGATATCACGAGAGATTTACTCCAGTGTTGGATTTACTGCTTCAAATTAAATACTGAGGCGATTTTTGCAAGGTAAGAACGTGTTGTCTATATTTTCTATAGAAAGTCAAAACGTTTTAGTTACGAAGCATTTATTTGTAGGAGTATTGCTAGTTATTTCTGGAAAAAAAATGACGAAACAACTCAAATAAATGTTTGTGAGCAGTTTTGTGTGAAACCGCGAGCAGCGTCACGTCTAACTCACGAGCCCCGATGAGAGATCGCATTCGCTTCTTCTTGCGTTTGAACGGACAATTTCATAACAACAAAATGTCAAAATACATGATATATTGTCTGTTTTGTCTCAAGTGACCATAAACAGTTGATGAAGAAATCGCGAATCTAAATCTAGTATCAACACTTCCGAGAATGATTATCAGCTTTGTGTCTGACAGCGCGAGGCATCTCATTTTTACTCGCATCTTCATGGAGGTTTGTCGGTTGTATGTAGTTTCACAATCTCAATCAATTAATCTCTGAAATGAATACAGATGTAACAGCACGAAAATAATGAGATTCACAGTTCTCAAAAGATTATATCTCAATAAAACAAGCCGCAAAGACGGCTTGACGGCTTGAATGAAATGCGTTTAAAATCCTCTTAAAGAGACAGTAACAATTTTCCAAGTAAATAAAAAGTAGCCTACAAATGGTTTTCACCCCCAAAATAAATTTCTCTCATCGTATACTCACCCTCATTCCATCCCAGATGTGTATTATTTTCTTTCTTCTAGTGAACACAAATTAAGCTTTTTAGAAGATTATCTCAACCCTGTTGGACCTTTCAATGACTTGAATGGTGATCAGAACTCAGAAGCTACAAAAATCACATAAATGCAGCATAAAAGTAATCCATACCACTCCTGTGGTTTAAACCATGCCTTCAGAAGTGATATTATAGGTGTGGGTTAGATACAGACCTATATATATATATACTTAAAGATGACATCACTCTGAAGTACTGCGTAAAGAATATCCCACATTCGCCCTAAGGGGGCGCTACAGGCCATGCCCAAAATTCCCATTTTCTGGTCAAAAATGTTCTAATGTTGTATATTGATACTACAGGCCAACAGGAATCCACAAACCAAGAATGGCCCACATTCGCCCTTAGGGGGCGCTACAGGCCATACCCAAAATTCCCATTTTCTGGTCAAAAATGTTCTAATTTTGTAGATTGATACTACAGGCCAACAGGAATCCACAAACCAAGAATGGCCCACATTCGCCCTTAGGGGGCGCTACAGGCCATGCCCTAAATTCCCATTTGCTGGTCAAAAATGTTCTAATTTGGTATATTGACACTACAGGCCAACAGAAATCCACAAACCAAGAATGTCTCACATTCGCCCTTAGGGGGCGCTAAAGGCCATTCCCAAATTGCACATTTTTTTGTCAAATACTTTCTAAATTGGTACATTAATACTACAGGCCAACAGGAACCTACAAACCAAGAATGGCTCACATTCACCCTTAGGGGGAGCTACAGGCCATGCCCAAATGTCATTTTTTCAAAGTGTTTGTATTTCCAACACATTTATTTATTTTTTCTGAAACCTGGTGAACAAACCTCATTTCTCATTGTAAACAAAAAACCCTACAGGATCCATAAGGTCCGACATGATGGATTTTCCTGTACACTGAAAATGTTTAGTTTAGGATTCTGACAGAAAGACATGTTTTTTGGATTTTTTCATTGGGAGGGTTTAACCCCAACCCTCTATTGATCAATTTTAAATGATTTGCCATTTTGAGGAGGAATCGCATTGCTGCTTGCAGCTATATTTTTGAGTTGTTGCTGTGTCCATCATCCTTTGTTTTCCGAAAGCCACCAAGTGGAAATGAGCCCGGTAACTAAAGGCACCAGGGTTGCGGTGCCACCGGCTTGGGCCCTTCATCGCTGCTTGCAGCTTTAATTATTATTATTATTATTATTTTTATTATTAGGGCCCAAGCCTGAAAAGGCGAAGGCCCTATTGTTTTCCTTAGGATTATTATTATTATTATTATTATTATTATTATTATTATTATTATTATTTTATCGACTATTCGGGCACTTTTGGGGGCCTTAACATGCTCTAAAACTCTTGAAACTTTGCACACGGGTCAGAACCTGCGGCCATCAGGGCTGGGCTGAAGATGGTACCCGGGCGTGGCAGGGGGGCTCAGCAGCGCCCCCTGGAACGGGGTCCGAAACCTTGGTCCATAAATCAAACACACTTGCATGTAATAATATGAAAGTCGGTACACATATAGATCTCATCGTTTCATATATACTTCATGCTCTTACTTTTTACCTCAGCCCAACAGGAAGTCGGCTATTTAGGGTTGTTTGGAAAACGTATACAATGGAATTTGAAATACTCCTCCTAGAGAAATCATTTAATCGGCACGAATCTCAGTCAGCATGAAGTCAAGACATTGAGGATGAAAAATTGCCAGCGGATTTTTGATATCTCGAACGGTTTGGCCGTGGCGAGGAAACAAATTTATGGCGAGAAAAGTGAGACAGGAAGTGTGTTATAACTTCTGCATAAATTAACAGATCTTGATGAAACTTCAGCAGTGTGTTCGTTGTAAGAGGCCGATCACATGGATGTGACTATTGTGAGTCAAAGTTATAGCGCCACCAACTGGCAGCAGGAAGTGTGTCACTTTCAAAATGCTTTGAAATCACCCTCTTGTTTTTACCCGATTTGCTTCAAACTTTACGTGTATAATGTAAACACACGGCAGATTTAGACCTGTGAAAGGATTATTGATATCTTAGATACTGTTGCCGTGGCAACGCTTCAAACTTTACTTTTCTTTATTGATGCTTTTGAGACTCTTAACCTACTTGAAATTGCATGAAACTCGACAGAGACGTCACATTTATTAGCCAGTAGACATGTGCAAAGTTTCAGAAATGGGTGTGGTGAGGGGCTCAGTAGCGCCACCTTTTGACAAAAAAGTGGGGGGTTAGTTTCATCTACAGGTACAAAAATTGGTATTGATATAGTTCTCCTCAAGCCGGACAACTTTCTAATTTACAGTCATTAGCTCCGACCAACAGAAAGTCAGATATTTTGGTTTGAATGTGGAGAAAATGTCAGAATTTTGCAAGTCACTCTGTGAGCCTCTGTGTGTGAGGAGTAGGAAGGGAGGGGGTCTTGTGAAGTAATACATAGGGCTATACTGCCCTCTTGTGTTCAACATAGTATGGGTTACATTAACTTTTGCACGATATTCTAATTTTTCGAGTTTCACCTGTATGCAGAGTTGACAGAAAAATGTTACACACGCCGTAGCAGGTGAATACAACAAAGAACTAAAGCCTAAAAAACTAAAGTTTAATCCACTGTCTGTTCATTCTCTGAGTGGCAATTACAAGAAATGTCCAATAGAGGGCATCCAAGCCTCATTGTTCAATGATTTACAACAGGTCTGAGTCCAGAATGGGCAGGGACTGAGTTCAACAGTTGCTTGAGCTCTTTTGCAGTCGAATCCCAGAAAAAAGGCAAACAATGTGTCCCCACTCAATATATACATCAACTGAGTGGAGGATACAATTTTTAACAACCTTTAACTATTTACAGCCAGAGCGTTCAAATTTGGGAACAATTATTCCCATGGTTCCTGTCTCAGTGTCATCGTCGTCCGATCACCGATTTTATTTCTGAAATCTGCCCAGATACTCATGACAATACAAGCTAAAGGCACATGTGATTGGTTAAGGGGTTACTGGGCAAGAATAATAACTGTATCGTCATCACCGTCTTCCTTCATTTCAATGGAAAGGTGATATCACGAGAGATTTACTCCATTGTTGGATTTACTGCTTCAAATTAAATACTGAGGCGATTTTTGCAAGGTAAGAACGTGTTGTCTATATTTTCTATAGAAAGTCAAAACGTTTTAGTTACGAAGCATTTATTTGTAGGAGTATTGCTAGTTATTTCTGGAAAAAAATGACAAAACAACTCAAATAAATGTTTGTGAGCAGTTTTGTGTGAAACCGCGAGATGCGTCGCGTCTAACGCACGAGCCCCGATGAGAGATCGCATTCGCTTCATCTTGCGTTTGAACGGACAATTTCATAAAAAAAATGTCAAATTACATGATATATTGTCTGTTTTGTCCCAAGTGAACATAAACAGTTGATGAAGAAATCGCGAATCTAAATCTAGTATCAACACTTCCGAGAATGATTATCAGCGTTGTGTCTGACAGCGCGAGGCATCTCATTTTTACTCGCATCTTCATGGAGGTTTGTCGGTTGTATGTAGTTTCACAATCTCAATCAAGTAATCTCTGAAATGAATACAGATGTAACAGCACGAAAATAATGAGACTTCACAGTTCTCAAAAGATTAAACTCAATAAAACAAGCCGCACAGACTGTGCCTTGAATGAAATGCGTTTAAAATCCTCTTAAAGAGACAGTAACAATTTTCCAAGTAAATAAAAAGTAGGCCTACAAATGGTTTTCACCCCCAAAATAAATTTCTCTCATCGTATACTCACCCTCATTCCATCCCAGATGTGTATTATTTTCTTTCTTCTAGTGAACACAAATTAAGCTTTTTAGAAGATTATCTCAACCCTGTTGGACCTTTCAATGACTTGAATGGTGATCAGAACTCAGAAGCTACAAAAATCACATAAATGCAGCATAAAAGTAATCCATACCACTCCATTGGTTTAATCCATGCCTTCAGAAGTGATATTATAGGTGTGGGTTAGAAACAGACCTATATATATATACTTCAAGATGACATCACTCTGAAGTACTGCGTAAAGAATATCCCACATTCGCCCTTAGGGGGCGCTACAGGCCATGCCCAAAATTCCCATTTTCTGGGCAAAAATGTTCTAATTTTGTATATTGATCCTACAGGCCAACAGTAATCCACAAACCAAGAATGGCCCACATTCGCCCTTAGGGGGCGCTACAGGCCACGCCCTAAATTCCCATTTGCTGGTCAAAAATGTTCTAATTTGGTACATTGATACTACAGGCCAACAGGAACCCACAAACAAAGAATTGCCCATATTCGCCATTAGGGGGCGCTACAGGCTATGCCCAAAATTCCCATTTTATGGTCAAAAATTTTCTAATTTGGTCTATTGACACTACAGGCCAACAGAAATCCACAAACCAAGAATGTCTCACATTTGCCCTTAGGGGGCGCTAAAGGACATTCCCAAATTGCACATTTTTTTGTCAAATACTTTCTAATTTGGTACATTAATACTACAGGCCAACAGGAACCTACAAACCAAGAATGGCTCACATTCGCCCTTAGGGGGCGCTACAGGCCATGCCCAAATGTCAATTTTTCAAAGTGATTGTATTTCCACCCCATTTATTTAGTTTTTCTGAAACCTGGTGAACATACCTCATTTCTCATTGTAAACAAAAAACCCTCCAGGATCCATAAGGTCTGGCATGATGGATTTTCCTGTACACTGAAAATGTTTAGTTTAGGATTCAGACAGAAAGACATGTTTTTTGGATTTTTTCATTGGGAGGGTTTAACCCCAACCCTCTATTGATCAATTTTAAATGATTTGCCATTTTGAGGAGGAATCGCATTGCTGCTTGCAGCTATATTTTTGAGTTGTTGCTGTGTCCACCATCCTTTGTTTTCCGAAAGCCACCAAGTGGAAATGAGCCCGGTAACTAAAGGCACCAGGGTTGCGGTGCCACCGGCTTGGGCCCGTCATCGCTGCTTGCAGCTTTAATTATTATTATTATTATTAGGGCCCAAGCCTGAAAAGGCGAAGGCCCTATTGTTTTCCTTAGGATTATTATTATTATTATTATTATTATTATTATTATTATTTTATCGACTATTCGGGCACTTTTGGGGGCCTTAACATGCTCTAAAACTCTTGAAACTTTGCACACGGGTCAGAACCTGCGGCCATCAGGGCTGGGCTGAAGATGGTACCCGGGCGTGGCAGGGGGGCTCAGCAGCGCCCCCTGGAACGGGGTCCGAAACCTTGGTCCATAAATCAAACACACTTGCATGTAATAATATGAAAGTCGGTACACATATAGATCTCATCGTTTCATATATACTTCATGCTCTTACTTTTTACCTCAGCCCAACAGGAAGTCGGCTATTTAGGGTTGTTTGGAAAACGTATACAATGGAATTTGAAATACTCCTCCTAGAGAAATCATTTAATCGCCACGAATCTCAGTCAGCATGAAGTCAAGACATTGAGGATGAAAAATTGCCAGCGGATTTTTGATATCTCGAACGGTTTGGCCGTGGCGAGGAAACAAATTTATGGCGAGAAAAGTGAGACAGGAAGTGTGTTATAACTTCTGCATAAATTAACAGATCTTGATGAAACTTCAGCAGTGTGTTCGTTGTAAGAGGCCGATCACATGGATGTGACTATTGTGAGTCAAAGTTATAGCGCCACCAACTGGCAGCAGGAAGTGTGTCACTTTCAAAATGCTTTGAAATCACCCTCTTGTTTTTACCCGATTTGCTTCAAACTTTACGTGTATAATGTAAACACACGGCAGATTTAGACCTGTGAAAGGATTATTGATATCTTAGATACTGTTGCCGTGGCAACGCTTCAAACTTTACTTTTCTTTATTGATGCTTTTGAGACTCTTAACCTACTTGAAATTGCATGAAACTCGACAGAGACGTCACATTTATTAGCCAGTAGACATGTGCAAAGTTTCAGAAATGGGTGTGGTGAGGGGCTCAGTAGCGCCACCTTTTGACAAAAAAGTGGGGGGTTAGTTTCATCTACAGGTACAAAAATTGGTATTGATATAGTTCTCCTCAAGCCGGACAACTTTCTAATTTACAGTCATTAGCTCCGACCAACAGAAAGTCAGATATTTTGGTTTGAATGTGGAGAAAATGTCAGAATTTTGCAAGTCACTCTCCGAGTCTCTGTGTGTTTGTAGGGGAGGGGGGACGTTGGGTCTTGTGAAGTAATACATAGGGCTATACTGCCCTCTTGTGTTCAACATAGTATGGGTTACATTAACTTTTGCACGATATTCTAATTTTTCGAGTTTCACCTGTATGCAGAGTTGACAGAAAAATGTTACACACGCCGTAGCAGGTGAATACAACAAAGAACTAAAGCCTAAAAAACTAAAGTTTAATCCACTGTCTGTTCATTCTCTGAGTGGCAATTACAAGAAATGTCCAATAGATGGCATCCAAGCCTCATTGTTCAATGATTTACAACAGGCTGAGTCCAGAATGGGCAGGGACTGAGTTCAACAGTTGCTTGAGCTCTTTTGCCGTCGAATCCCAGAAAAAAGGCAAACACTGTGTCCCCACTCACTATATACATCAACTGAGTGGCGGATACAATTTTTAACAACCTTTAACCATTTACAGCCAGAGCGTTCAAATTTGGGAACAATTATTCCCATAGTTTCTGTCTCAGTGTCATCGTCGTCCAATCACCGATTTTATTTCTGAAATCTGCCCAGATACTCATGACAATACAAGCTAAAGGCACATGTGATTGGTTAAGGGGTTACTGGGCAAGAATAATAACTGTATCGTCATCACCGTCTTCCTTCATTTCAATGGGACGGTGATATCACGAGAGATTTACTCCAGTGTTGGATTTACTGCTTCAAATTAAATACTGAGGCGATTTTTGCAAGGTAAGAACGTGTTGTCTATATTTTCTATAGAAAGTCAAAACGTTTTAGTTACGAAGCATTTATTTGTAGGAGTATTGCTAGTTATTTCTGGAAAAAAAATGACGAAACAACTCAAATAAATGTTTGTGAGCAGTTTTGTGTGAAACCGCGAGCAGCGTCACGTCTAACTCACGAGCCCCGATGAGAGATCGCATTCGCTTCTTCTTGCGTTTGAACGGACAATTTCATAACAACAAAATGTCAAAATACATGATATATTGTCTGTTTTGTCTCAAGTGACCATAAACAGTTGATGAAGAAATCGCGAATCTAAATCTAGTATCAACACTTCCGAGAATGATTATCAGCTTTGTGTCTGACAGCGCGAGGCATCTCATTTTTACTCGCATCTTCATGGAGGTTTGTCGGTTGTATGTAGTTTCACAATCTCAATCAATTAATCTCTGAAATGAATACAGATGTAACAGCACGAAAATAATGAGATTCACAGTTCTCAAAAGATTATATCTCAATAAAACAAGCCGCAAAGACGGCTTGACGGCTTGAATGAAATGCGTTTAAAATCCTCTTAAAGAGACAGTAACAATTTTCCAAGTAAATAAAAAGTAGCCTACAAATGGTTTTCACCCCCAAAATAAATTTCTCTCATCGTATACTCACCCTCATTCCATCCCAGATGTGTATTATTTTCTTTCTTCTAGTGAACACAAATTAAGCTTTTTAGAAGATTATCTCAACCCTGTTGGACCTTTCAATGACTTGAATGGTGATCAGAACTCAGAAGCTACAAAAATCACATAAATGCAGCATAAAAGTAATCCATACCACTCCTGTGGTTTAAACCATGCCTTCAGAAGTGATATTATAGGTGTGGGTTAGATACAGACCTATATATATATATACTTAAAGATGACATCACTCTGAAGTACTGCGTAAAGAATATCCCACATTCGCCCTAAGGGGGCGCTACAGGCCATGCCCAAAATTCCCATTTTCTGGTCAAAAATGTTCTAATGTTGTATATTGATACTACAGGCCAACAGGAATCCACAAACCAAGAATGGCCCACATTCGCCCTTAGGGGGCGCTACAGGCCATACCCAAAATTCCCATTTTCTGGTCAAAAATGTTCTAATTTTGTAGATTGATACTACAGGCCAACAGGAATCCACAAACCAAGAATGGCCCACATTCGCCCTTAGGGGGCGCTACAGGCCATGCCCTAAATTCCCATTTGCTGGTCAAAAATGTTCTAATTTGGTATATTGACACTACAGGCCAACAGAAATCCACAAACCAAGAATGTCTCACATTCGCCCTTAGGGGGCGCTAAAGGCCATTCCCAAATTGCACATTTTTTTGTCAAATACTTTCTAAATTGGTACATTAATACTACAGGCCAACAGGAACCTACAAACCAAGAATGGCTCACATTCACCCTTAGGGGGAGCTACAGGCCATGCCCAAATGTCATTTTTTCAAAGTGTTTGTATTTCCAACACATTTATTTATTTTTTCTGAAACCTGGTGAACAAACCTCATTTCTCATTGTAAACAAAAAACCCTACAGGATCCATAAGGTCCGACATGATGGATTTTCCTGTACACTGAAAATGTTTAGTTTAGGATTCTGACAGAAAGACATGTTTTTTGGATTTTTTCATTGGGAGGGTTTAACCCCAACCCTCTATTGATCAATTTTAAATGATTTGCCATTTTGAGGAGGAATCGCATTGCTGCTTGCAGCTATATTTTTGAGTTGTTGCTGTGTCCATCATCCTTTGTTTTCCGAAAGCCACCAAGTGGAAATGAGCCCGGTAACTAAAGGCACCAGGGTTGCGGTGCCACCGGCTTGGGCCCTTCATCGCTGCTTGCAGCTTTAATTATTATTATTATTATTATTTTTATTATTAGGGCCCAAGCCTGAAAAGGCGAAGGCCCTATTGTTTTCCTTAGGATTATTATTATTATTATTATTATTATTATTATTATTATTATTATTATTATTATTATTTTATCGACTATTCGGGCACTTTTGGGGGCCTTAACATGCTCTAAAACTCTTGAAACTTTGCACACGGGTCAGAACCTGCGGCCATCAGGGCTGGGCTGAAGATGGTACCCGGGCGTGGCAGGGGGGCTCAGCAGCGCCCCCTGGAACGGGGTCCGAAACCTTGGTCCATAAATCAAACACACTTGCATGTAATAATATGAAAGTCGGTACACATATAGATCTCATCGTTTCATATATACTTCATGCTCTTACTTTTTACCTCAGCCCAACAGGAAGTCGGCTATTTAGGGTTGTTTGGAAAACGTATACAATGGAATTTGAAATACTCCTCCTAGAGAAATCATTTAATCGGCACGAATCTCAGTCAGCATGAAGTCAAGACATTGAGGATGAAAAATTGCCAGCGGATTTTTGATATCTCGAACGGTTTGGCCGTGGCGAGGAAACAAATTTATGGCGAGAAAAGTGAGACAGGAAGTGTGTTATAACTTCTGCATAAATTAACAGATCTTGATGAAACTTCAGCAGTGTGTTCGTTGTAAGAGGCCGATCACATGGATGTGACTATTGTGAGTCAAAGTTATAGCGCCACCAACTGGCAGCAGGAAGTGTGTCACTTTCAAAATGCTTTGAAATCACCCTCTTGTTTTTACCCGATTTGCTTCAAACTTTACGTGTATAATGTAAACACACGGCAGATTTAGACCTGTGAAAGGATTATTGATATCTTAGATACTGTTGCCGTGGCAACGCTTCAAACTTTACTTTTCTTTATTGATGCTTTTGAGACTCTTAACCTACTTGAAATTGCATGAAACTCGACAGAGACGTCACATTTATTAGCCAGTAGACATGTGCAAAGTTTCAGAAATGGGTGTGGTGAGGGGCTCAGTAGCGCCACCTTTTGACAAAAAAGTGGGGGGTTAGTTTCATCTACAGGTACAAAAATTGGTATTGATATAGTTCTCCTCAAGCCGGACAACTTTCTAATTTACAGTCATTAGCTCCGACCAACAGAAAGTCAGATATTTTGGTTTGAATGTGGAGAAAATGTCAGAATTTTGCAAGTCACTCTGTGAGCCTCTGTGTGTGAGGAGTAGGAAGGGAGGGGGTCTTGTGAAGTAATACATAGGGCTATACTGCCCTCTTGTGTTCAACATAGTATGGGTTACATTAACTTTTGCACGATATTCTAATTTTTCGAGTTTCACCTGTATGCAGAGTTGACAGAAAAATGTTACACACGCCGTAGCAGGTGAATACAACAAAGAACTAAAGCCTAAAAAACTAAAGTTTAATCCACTGTCTGTTCATTCTCTGAGTGGCAATTACAAGAAATGTCCAATAGAGGGCATCCAAGCCTCATTGTTCAATGATTTACAACAGGTCTGAGTCCAGAATGGGCAGGGACTGAGTTCAACAGTTGCTTGAGCTCTTTTGCAGTCGAATCCCAGAAAAAAGGCAAACAATGTGTCCCCACTCAATATATACATCAACTGAGTGGAGGATACAATTTTTAACAACCTTTAACTATTTACAGCCAGAGCGTTCAAATTTGGGAACAATTATTCCCATGGTTCCTGTCTCAGTGTCATCGTCGTCCGATCACCGATTTTATTTCTGAAATCTGCCCAGATACTCATGACAATACAAGCTAAAGGCACATGTGATTGGTTAAGGGGTTACTGGGCAAGAATAATAACTGTATCGTCATCACCGTCTTCCTTCATTTCAATGGAAAGGTGATATCACGAGAGATTTACTCCATTGTTGGATTTACTGCTTCAAATTAAATACTGAGGCGATTTTTGCAAGGTAAGAACGTGTTGTCTATATTTTCTATAGAAAGTCAAAACGTTTTAGTTACGAAGTATTTATTTGTAGGAGTATTGCTAGTTATTTCTGGAAAAAAATGACAAAACAACTCAAATAAATGTTTGTGAGCAGTTTTGTGTGAAACCGCGAGATGCGTCGCGTCTAACGCACGAGCCCCGATGAGAGATCGCATTCGCTTCATCTTGCGTTTGAACGGACAATTTCATAAACAAAATGTCAAATTACATGATATATTGTCTGTTTTGTCCCAAGTGAACATAAACAGTTGATGAAGAAATCGCGAATCTAAATCTAGTATCAACACTTCCGAGAATGATTATCAGCGTTGTGTCTGACAGCGCGAGGCATCTCATTTTTACTCGCATCTTCATGGAGGTTTGTCGGTTGTATGTAGTTTCACAATCTCAATCAAGTAATCTCTGAAATGAATACAGATGTAACAGCACGAAAATAATGAGACTTCACAGTTCTCAAAAGATTAAACTCAATAAAACAAGCCGCACAGACTGTGCCTTGAATGAAATGCGTTTAAAATCCTCTTAAAGAGACAGTAACAATTTTCCAAGTAAATAAAAAGTAGGCCTACAAATGGTTTTCACCCCCAAAATAAATTTCTCTCATCGTATACTCACCCTCATTCCATCCCAGATGTGTATTATTTTCTTTCTTCTAGTGAACACAAATTAAGCTTTTTAGAAGATTATCTCAACCCTGTTGGACCTTTCAATGACTTGAATGGTGATCAGAACTCAGAAGCTACAAAAATCACATAAATGCAGCATAAAAGTAATCCATACCACTCCATTGGTTTAATCCATGCCTTCAGAAGTGATATTATAGGTGTGGGTTAGAAACAGACCTATATATATATACTTCAAGATGACATCACTCTGAAGTACTGCGTAAAGAATATCCCACATTCGCCCTTAGGGGGCGCTACAGGCCATGCCCAAAATTCCCATTTTCTGGGCAAAAATGTTCTAATTTTGTATATTGATCCTACAGGCCAACAGTAATCCACAAACCAAGAATGGCCCACATTCGCCCTTAGGGGGCGCTACAGGCCACGCCCTAAATTCCCATTTGCTGGTCAAAAATGTTCTAATTTGGTACATTGATACTACAGGCCAACAGGAACCCACAAACAAAGAATTGCCCATATTCGCCATTAGGGGGCGCTACAGGCTATGCCCAAAATTCCCATTTTATGGTCAAAAATTTTCTAATTTGGTCTATTGACACTACAGGCCAACAGAAATCCACAAACCAAGAATGTCTCACATTTGCCCTTAGGGGGCGCTAAAGGACATTCCCAAATTGCACATTTTTTTGTCAAATACTTTCTAATTTGGTACATTAATACTACAGGCCAACAGGAACCTACAAACCAAGAATGGCTCACATTCGCCCTTAGGGGGCGCTACAGGCCATGCCCAAATGTCAATTTTTCAAAGTGATTGTATTTCCACCCCATTTATTTAGTTTTTCTGAAACCTGGTGAACATACCTCATTTCTCATTGTAAACAAAAAACCCTCCAGGATCCATAAGGTCTGGCATGATGGATTTTCCTGTACACTGAAAATGTTTAGTTTAGGATTCAGACAGAAAGACATGTTTTTTGGATTTTTTCATTGGGAGGGTTTAACCCCAACCCTCTATTGATCAATTTTAAATGATTTGCCATTTTGAGGAGGAATCGCATTGCTGCTTGCAGCTATATTTTTGAGTTGTTGCTGTGTCCACCATCCTTTGTTTTCCGAAAGCCACCAAGTGGAAATGAGCCCGGTAACTAAAGGCACCAGGGTTGCGGTGCCACCGGCTTGGGCCCGTCATCGCTGCTTGCAGCTTTAATTATTATTATTATTATTAGGGCCCAAGCCTGAAAAGGCGAAGGCCCTATTGTTTTCCTTAGGATTATTATTATTATTATTATTATTATTATTATTATTATTATTATTTTATCGACTATTCGGGCACTTTTGGGGGCCTTAACATGCTCTAAAACTCTTGAAACTTTGCACACGGGTCAGAACCTGCGGCCATCAGGGCTGGGCTGAAGATGGTACCCGGGCGTGGCAGGGGGGCTCAGCAGCGCCCCCTGGAACGGGGTCCGAAACCTTGGTCCATAAATCAAACACACTTGCATGTAATAATATGAAAGTCGGTACACATATAGATCTCATCGTTTCATATATACTTCATGCTCTTACTTTTTACCTCAGCCCAACAGGAAGTCGGCTATTTAGGGTTGTTTGGAAAACGTATACAATGGAATTTGAAATACTCCTCCTAGAGAAATCATTTAATCGCCACGAATCTCAGTCAGCATGAAGTCAAGACATTGAGGATGAAAAATTGCCAGCGGATTTTTGATATCTCGAACGGTTTGGCCGTGGCGAGGAAACAAATTTATGGCGAGAAAAGTGAGACAGGAAGTGTGTTATAACTTCTGCATAAATTAACAGATCTTGATGAAACTTCAGCAGTGTGTTCGTTGTAAGAGGCCGATCACATGGATGTGACTATTGTGAGTCAAAGTTATAGCGCCACCAACTGGCAGCAGGAAGTGTGTCACTTTCAAAATGCTTTGAAATCACCCTCTTGTTTTTACCCGATTTGCTTCAAACTTTACGTGTATAATGTAAACACACGGCAGATTTAGACTTGTGAAAGGATTATTGATATCTTAGATACTGTTGCCGTGGCAACGCTTCAAACTTTACTTTTCTTTATTGATGCTTTTGAGACTCTTAACATACTTGAAATTGCATGAAACTCGACAGAGACGTCACATTTATTAGCCAGTAGACATGTGCAAAGTTTCAGAAATGGGTGTGGTGAGGGGCTCAGTAGCGCCACCTTTTGACAAAAAAGTGGGGGGTTAGTTTCATCTGCAGGTACAAAAATTGGTATTGATATAGTTCTCCTCAAGCCTGACAACTTTCTAATTTACAGTCATTAGCTCCAACACACAGAAAGTCAGATATTTTGGTTTGAATGTGGAGAAAATGTCAAAATTTGCAAGTCACTCTCTTGAGACTCTGTGTGAGGAGTAGGAAGGGAGGGGGTCTTGTGAAGTAATACATAGGGCTATACTGCCCTCTTGTGTTCAACATAGTATGGGTTACATTAACTTTTGCACGATATTCTAATTTTTCGAGTTTCACCTGTATGCAGAGTTGACAGAAAAATGTTACACACGCCGTAGCAGGTGAATACAACAAAGAATTAAAGCCTAAAAAACTAAAGTTTAATCCACTGTCTGTTCATTCTCTGAGTGGCAATTACAAGAAATGTCCAATAGATGGCATCCAAGCCTCATTGTTCAATGATTTACAACAGGTCTGAGTCCAGAATGTGCAGGGACTGAGTTCAACAGTTGCTTGAGCTCTTTTGCAGTCGAATCCCAGAAAAAAGGCAAACAATGTGTCCCCACTCAATATATACATCAACTGAGTGGCGGATGCAATTTTTAACAACCTTTAACCATTTACAGCCAGAGCGTTCAAATTTGGGAACAATTATTCCCATGGTTCCTGTCTCAGTTTCATCGTCGTCCAATCATCGATTTCATTTCTGAAATCTGCCCAGATACTCATGACAATACAAGCTAAAGGCACATGTGATTGGTTAAGGGGATTTTATTTCTGAAATCTGCCCAGATACTCATGACAATACAAGCTAAAGGCACATGTGATTGGTTAAGGGTTCCTGGGCAAGAATAATAACTGTTTCGTCATCACCGTCTTCCTTCATTTCAATGGGAAGGTGATATCACGAGAGATTTACTCCAGTGTTGGATTTACTGCTTCAAATTAAATACTGAGGCGATTTTTGCAAGGTAAGAACATGTGTTGTCTATATTTTCTATTGAAAGTCAAAACGTTTTAGTTACGAAGCATTTATTTGCAGGAGTATTGCTAGTTATTTCTGGAAAAAAAATGACGTGACTCTATTTGTTCATCGGACAGGCAGCTAGCCTCTATTTTTAATACATTTCGGTGAAACTTGCTAATTAAACATTAGCTAGCACTTTTGTTTGCCAATGTTGTCGCTTGTGAAAAATCCACCTGAATTAATGTGAGACCGAGAGCAGACGCTGTTCAGATGTTTTTTAAGCAGTTTTTTTTAACCCATCTGAATGCCCGGATGCGTGTTTTATTTCCAACTCTGTTCGTGGTGGCGCAGGAAAATTAATACTGTAGAAACATCAGCTGACGCTTAAAAAAAATATGTAGAACAAGAGCGAAAATAACTTTGTAATTATTTTGGATGAATTGCATATTGCACCGCTCGATTTGAACGTAGATGTCGAACACTGCAAATTATTAAAACGTGAAAAGACCGATCCAAACTTGCACGCTTGCAAATTGTCCCGTTTGACAGCTTTGTCAATCACAAGCAGGAGCGAGAGACGCAAAATAACGGCATTTGCGTTTTGGATTAACGGGTTGATGAAGGTTTATACGTGTAACATCGTAAATTCAGTGAAATGCGCTTCCCTGCTCACGTCTAGCAGCGTCACTTCTAACTCACGAGCCCCGATGAGAGATCGCATTCGCTTCTTCTTGCGTTTGAACGGACAATTTCATAACAACAAAATGTCAAAATACATGATATATTGTCTGTTTTGTCTCAAGCGAACATAAACAGTTGATGAAGATATCGCGAATCTAAATCTAGTATCAACACTTCCGAGAACGATTATCAGCGTTGTGTCTGACAGCGCGAGGCATCTCATTTTTACTCGCATCTTCATGGAGGTTTGTCGGTTGTATGTAGTTTCACAATCTCAATCAATTAATCTCTGAAATGAATACAGATGTAACAGCACGAAAATAATGAGACTTCACAGTTCTCAAAAGATTATATCTCAATAAAACAAGCCGCACAGACGGCTTGACGGCTTGAATGAAATGCGTTTAAAATCATCTTAAAGAGACAGTAACAATTTTCCAAGTAAATAAAAAGTAGCCTACAAATGGTTTTCACCCCAAAAATAAATTTCTCTCATCGTATACTCACCCTCATTCCATCCCAGATGTGTATTATTTTCTTTCTTCTAGTGAACACAAATTAAGCTTTTTAGAAGATTATCTCAACCCTGTTGGACCTTTCAATGACTTGAATGGTGATCAGAACTCAGAAGCTACAAAAATCACATAAATGCAGCATAAAAGTAATCCATACCACTCCTGTGGTTTAATCCATGCCTTCAGAAGTGATATTATAGGTGTGGGTTAGAAACAGACCTATATATACTTAAAGATGACATCACTCTGAAGTACTGCGTAAAGAATATCCCACATTCGCCCTTAGGGGGCGCTACAGGCCATGACCAAAATTCCCATTTTATGGTCAAAAATGTTCTAATTTTGTATATTGATACTACAGGCCAACAGGAATCCACAAACCAAGAATGGCCCACATTCGCCCTTAGGGGGCGCTAAAGGCCATGCCCAAAATTCCCATTTTCTGGTCAAAAATGTTCTAATTTTGTAGATTGATACTACAGGCCAACAGGAATCCACAAACCAAGAATGGCCCACATTCGCCCTTAGGGGGCGCTACAGGCCACGCCCTAAATTCCCATTTGCTGGTCAAAAATGTTCTAATTTGGTACATTGATACTACAGGCCAACAGGAACCCACAAACAAAGAATTGCCCATATTCGCATTAGGGGGCGCTACAGGCTATGCCCAAAATTCCCATTTTATGGTCAAAAATGTTCTAATTTGGTATATTGGCACTACAGGCCAACAGAAATCCACAAACCAAGAATGTCTCACATTCGCCCTTAGGGGGCGCTAAAGGCCATTCCCAAATTGCACATTTTTTTGTCAAATACTTTCCAATTTGGTACATTAATACTACAGGCCAACAGCAACCTACAAACCAAGAATGGCTCACATTCACCCTTAGGGGGCGCTACAGGCCATGCCCAAATGTCATTTTTTCAAAGTGATTGTATTTCCAACACATTTATTTAGTTTTTCTGAAACCTGGTGAACATACCTCATTTCTCATTGTAAACAAAAAACCCTACAGGATCCATAAGGTCCGACGTGATGGATTTTCCTGTACACTGAAAATGTTTAGTTTAGGATTAAGACAGAAAGACATGTTTTTTGGATTTTTTCATTGGGAGGGTTTAACCCCAACCCTCTATTGATCAATTTTAAATGATTTGCCATTTTGAGGAGGAATCGCATTGCTGCTTGCAGCTATATTTTTGAGTTGTTGCTGTGTCCATCATCCTTTGTTTTCCGAAAGCCACCAAGTGGAAATGAGCCCGGTAACTAAAGGCACCAGGGTTGCGGTGCCACCGGCTTGGGCCCGTCATCGCTGCTTGCAGCTTTAATTATTATTATTATTATTATTATTATTATTATTATTATTATTTTATCGACTATTCGGGCACTTTTGGGGGCCTTAACATGCTCTAAAACTCTTGAAACTTTGCACACGGGTCAGAACCTGCGGCCATCAGGGCTGGGCTGAAGATGGTACCCGGGCGTGGCAGGGGGTTTCAGCAGCGCCCCCTGGAACGGGGTCCGAAACCATGGTCCATAAATCAAACACACTTGCATGTAATAATATGAAAGTCGGTACACATATAGATCTCATCGTTTCATATATACTTCATGCTCTTACTTTTTACCTCAGCCCAACAGGAAGTCGGCTATTTAGGGTTGTTTGGAAAACGTATACAATGGAATTTGAAATACTCCTCCTAGAGAAATCATTTAATCGGCACGAATCTCAGTCAGCATGAAGTCAAGACATTGAGGATGAAAAATTGCCAGCGGATTTTTGATATCTCGAACGGTTTGGCCGTGGCGAGGAAACAAATTTATGGCGAGAAAAGTGAGACAGGAAGTGTGTTATAACTTCTGCATAAATTAACAGATCTTGATGAAACTTCAGCAGTGTGTTCGTTGTAAGAGGCCGATCACATGGATGTGACTATTGTGAGTCAAAGTTATAGCGCCACCAACTGGCAGCAGGAAGTGTGTCACTTTCAAAATGCTTTGAAATCACCCTCTTGTTTTTACCCGATTTGCTTCAAACTTTACGTGTATAATGTAAACACACGGCAGATTTAGACCTGTGAAAGGATTATTGATATCTTAGATACTGTTGCCGTGGCAACGCTTCAAACTTTACTTTTCTTTATTGATGCTTTTGAGACTCTTAACCTACTTGAAATTGCATGAAACTCGACAGAGACGTCACATTTATTAGCCAGTAGACATGTGCAAAGTTTCAGAAATGGGTGTGGTGAGGGGCTCAGTAGCGCCACCTTTTGACAAAAAAGTGGGGGGTTAGTTTCATCTACAGGTACAAAAATTGGTATTGATATAGTTCTCCTCAAGCCGGACAACTTTCTAATTTACAGTCATTAGCTCCGACCAACAGAAAGTCAGATATTTTGGTTTGAATGTGGAGAAAATGTCAGAATTTTGCAAGTCACTCTGTGAGCCTCTGTGTGTGAGGAGTAGGAAGGGAGGGGGTCTTGTGAAGTAATACATAGGGCTATACTGCCCTCTTGTGTTCAACATAGTATGGGTTACATTAACTTTTGCACGATATTCTAATTTTTCGAGTTTCACCTGTATGCAGAGTTGACAGAAAAATGTTACACACGCCGTAGCAGGTGAATACAACAAAGAACTAAAGCCTAAAAAACTAAAGTTTAATCCACTGTCTGTTCATTCTCTGAGTGGCAATTACAAGAAATGTCCAATAGAGGGCATCCAAGCCTCATTGTTCAATGATTTACAACAGGTCTGAGTCCAGAATGGGCAGGGACTGAGTTCAACAGTTGCTTGAGCTCTTTTGCAGTCGAATCCCAGAAAAAAGGCAAACAATGTGTCCCCACTCAATATATACATCAACTGAGTGGAGGATACAATTTTTAACAACCTTTAACTATTTACAGCCAGAGCGTTCAAATTTGGGAACAATTATTCCCATGGTTCCTGTCTCAGTGTCATCGTCGTCCGATCACCGATTTTATTTCTGAAGTCTGCCCAGATACTCATGACAATACAAGCTAAAGGCACATGTGATTGGTTAAGGGGTTACTGGGCAAGAATAATAACTGTATCGTCATCACCGTCTTCCTTCATTTCAATGGGACGGTGATATCACGAGAGATTTACTCCAGTGTTGGATTTACTGCTTCAAATTAAATACTGAGGCGATTTTTGCAAGGTAAGAACGTGTGTTGTCTATATTTTCTATAGAAAGTCAAAACGTTTTAGTTACGAAGCATTTATTTGTAGGAGTATTGCTAGTTATTTCTGGAAAAAAATGACAAAACAACTCAAATAAATGTTTGTGAGCAGTTTTGTGTGAAACCGCGAGATGCGTCGCGTCTAACGCACGAGCCCCGATGAGAGATCGCATTCGCTTCTTCTTGCGTTTGAACGGACAATTTCATACTACAAAATGTCAAATTACATGATATATTGTCTGTTTTGTCCCAAGTGAACATAAACAGTTGATGAAGAAATCGCGAATCGAAATCTAGTATCAACACTTCCGAGAATGATTATCAGCGTTGTGCCTGACAGCGCGAGGCATCTCATTTTTACTCGCATCTTCATGGAGGTTTGTCGGTTGTATGTAGTTTCACAATCTCAATCAAGTAATCTCTGAAATGAATACAGATGTAACAGCACGAAAATAATGAGACTTCACAGTTCTCAAAAGATTAAACTCACTAAAACAAGCCGCACAGAGTGTGCCTTGAATGAAATGCGTTTAAAATCCTCTTAAAGAGACAGTAACAATTTTCCAAGTAAATAAAAAGTAGGCCTACAAATGGTTTTCACCCCAAAAATAAATTTCTCTCATCGTATACTCACCCTCATTGCATCCCAGATGTGTATTGTTTTCTTTCTTCTAGTGAACACAAATTAAGCTTTTTAGAAGATTATCTCAACCCTGTTGGACCTTTCAATGACTTGAATGGTGATCAGAAATCAGAAGCTACAAAAATCAAATAAATGCAGCATAAAAGTAATCCATACCACTCCAGTGGTTAAATCCATGCCTTCAGAAGTGATATTATAGGTGTGGGTTAGAAATAGACCTATATATATATACTTAAAGATGACATCACTCTGAAGTACTGCGTAAAGAATATCCCACATTCGCCCTTAGGGGGCGCTACAGGCCATGCCCAAAATTCCCATTTTCTGGTCAAAAATGTTCTAATGTTGTATATTGATACTACAGGCCAACAGGAATTCACAAACCAAGAGTGGCCCACATTCGCCCTTATGGGGCGCTACAGGCCACGCCCTAAATTCCCATTTGCTGGTCAAAAATGTTCTAATTTGGTACATTGATACTACAGGCCAACAGGAACCCACAAACAAAGAATTGCCCATATTCGCCATTAGGGGGCGCTACAGGCTATGCCCAAAATTCCCATTTTATGGTCAAAAATTTTCTAATTTGGTATATTGACACTACAGGCCAACAGAAATCCACAAACCAAGAATGTCTCACATTCGCCCTTAGGGGGCGCTAAAGGCCATTCCCAAATTGCACATTTTTTTGTCAAATACTTTCTAATTTGGTACATTAATACTACAGGCCAACAGGAACCTACAAACCAAGAATGGCTCACATTCGCCCTTAGGGGGCGCTACATGCCATGCCCAAATGTCATTTTTTTAAAGTGATTGTATTTCCACCCCATTTATTTAGTTTTCTGAAACCTGGTGAACATACCTCATTTCTCATTGTAAACAAAAAACCCTACAGGATCCATAAGGTCCGGCATGATGGATTTTCCTGTACACTGAAAATGTTTAGTTTAGGATTCAGACAGAAAGACATGTTTTTTGGATTTTTTCATTGGGAGGGTTTAACCCCAACCCTCTATTGATCAATTTTAAATGATTTGCCATTTTGAGGAGGAATCGCATTGCTGCTTGCAGCTATATTTTTGAGTTGTTGCTGTGTCCATCATCCTTTGTTTTCCGAAAGCCACCAAGTGGAAATGAGCCCGGTAACTAAAGGCACCAGGGTTGCGGTGCCACCGGCTTGGGCCCGTCATCGCTGCTTGCAGCTTTAATTTACTCATTGTTTTTAGTAACAACATATAAAAAGGAAACTTTGCTCACTGACAACTATATGTATGAGAGACCGTGGCACAAGGGGAAGATCTCAATATGATAAGATACAAGTAACTATAAGATATGAGGTCAAAAGTCCAATAGCACAAATGTGTTTTCTCCAGCAGAGGTTCTGAATATTGTTTTCATCATCTTGTTTTAAACCTCTGAAATTATTTATTTATTAGTTAATCCTAACATCCAAAGTATATACATCACATGTTTGTTAACGCTCTTGGATAAACAACAACATCAAACCACACTGACATACATTAAAGGAAGGGTCAACAGTATAATGAAGACAGGGGGGCTTTCAGGACAAAGGATTTTCTCTCTTTCATGAAAGTCGGTTTGGGGTATGTCGTCACATATGTATCAGACCAGATTGTTTCATGTTTTAAATGATTTGTCTCCAAACAACATGCTCTGCAATTGGTATTTAATGAACAGTATATTTTTGCCTGGGCATTATTAATGGTGGAAAAAGTTCAAAAGCCTTTCATTTTCATAAAT